>CP106725.1:163231880-163859309 GCA_025506655.1 Gossypium rotundifolium
CAAATGGGACTAAAATTGAATTAAAAGCGGACTTTTGGGGTTGATTCAAATAAAAATAAAAGGGAGGACCTATTCGAAGCAGCGGATGACATGGGGACTAAAATGGGCAATAACCCATTCCCTCCAAAACGCACAGCACTGTCAAGGACCTGATTGTTGACCAGGCAGACTTTCAGGGCAAAATTATAGAAAATGAAAAGCTTGATTGTAAAATCCCAAAAAAGTGGAGGGACTGCGCGCATAAATTCCCCTTTATGAAAAACACACGGATCCTACTTGGAGCGGGTTGGGTAATCGGGTCGGACGCTTGAAACGACGTCGTTTTGGGGCTTATGGACGCCGACCAAGACGACGTCGTTTTGATTGGCTATATAAACCAAATTTTTGCAGAAAAAATTTCATTTCTCTCCTGTTTAAAAAAAAAAACTAATCTTTTGCCTCTTTTTTCCTCTGCAGGTCTGTGGGTGGTGCGATTTTCGGCCAGTCCAATCGCAATCTTCATTCTTGGGTTCCGTCATTGCCACCGCATTTGTGTAAATTTCATAAAATGTATATTTTTTCCTTTTTTTTACATTTTATGTTTTACAAGTTTATATATATATATATTTGTATATTTGCACGAATAAAAGGATTTGTAGTAAAAAATAAAAATTTAAAAGTAAAAAAAAAAATCACCTTTTCGATCTCTGTGTCGGTGTTTAAATATCTGTCATTTGGTGTTCGGATCTCGTTGGTTTTATGTTTGCCTCTGTTTTTGTATTTGCAGATCTATTTTTTTTGAATCTCTGTTTTTATTATTGATCGCAAAAAGAACCCCTTACACTAGTGTTTCATTCTGCTTATATAGCCATTTACAATGCTATGAGTCTTTCTTTCTGTCTTTTCGTGTTTTAATGCAGGTGCAAGTGGTGTGGGAGGTGGATATGTGACGAGGCGATGGCCGGTGGCTGCAGATGACGTCAAAAGGCCAGGGGTCAGAAGTCAGATGCCCTAGGTGCGGCGCACCTAGGGTTTGCTGTTTGTTTGCTTTGCTCTTTTTTTTTTAATTTTCTAAAATGGGCTAGGGTAATTGGGCCTTTAGTTTTGGGTTTAATGTAATTGGGTTTGTTTAATGGGTCATTTGGGTTTAAAACGGGCCCGGACCGGGCAAAAATGGACTTGTAAATATATAATCACATACAAGCATATATTCAATTTGATAATAATCACGTTTTTCTCAATACACATATATTCATAATCAATATAATTCATAATATACAAATTATTTCATGAATGTATATAATCACATATAAGCATATATTCAATTTGATAATATTCACATTTTTCTCAATACACATATATTCATAATCAATATATTTCATAATATCCAAAATCAATATGTATCATTTCAATTATGAATTTAATTCAATCATAAAGTACCAAAATACTCACCTCAAATGCCTTTCATATGCAAACAATTATATATGCAATAATCTACTATTTAATTCGGATTATAGAAACACAAACCGTGATTTTTGAGCTATTCGACGTCGATTTTATCCTTCCCCTTTTTATTAGAGGATTCTGGTATGACGTTAGCTATGGAATAAAACAATTAAATCACATTAATACTACTCATTTCAATTTCACATTAAATTTCAATTTTCACACTATATTTTGCTTATTTATCAATTTAGTCGCTAAACCGA
Organism: Gossypium rotundifolium; assembly: GCA_025506655.1. NCBI lineage: Eukaryota > Viridiplantae > Streptophyta > Magnoliopsida > Malvales > Malvaceae > Gossypium > Gossypium rotundifolium. The sequence goes on from CP106725.1 coordinate 163,233,569, forward strand.
GACTAATTTTAACCTTCATAATTAATTTCATATTTTTATACTAATTTCACTCTAGACCACATTTAACTTTCTCTTTTCCAATTCGACCCCATAATTTTGATTTTTCATAGTTTAGTCCCTATTGTTCAAAATCAACAATTAATTCCACAATTTAGTCATTTTCCATTTCTAACTTAAAAATCTATCTATTTAATCCCTAATACTTAAACTATTCAACAATGTCAATATTTAAAATCTTGAATAATACTAAAAATTAAAATATAGGCCAGATAGCGCTAAGTACCGGGATTCCAAAAATATAAAAATTACAAGCATAGGGACTAAATTGCACTAACCAAATTGGACTTCAACTTCCAAACTCCTGGCCGTGCGTGACTTTCTCCTTTTTTTTTTCTTTTTTCTTTCTTTCTTTTGTTTGCATATAGAGAATGAAACAATTTTGTTTCTTTTTCTTTTGTTATTATTATTGTTATTATTACTATAACTTAATATATAATATATATACATAATACACATATGCATAATCATTAAAACATGCCCGATCATTATCCCACCATTTAATAAATGGTATTTTTGCTACTTTAGTCCCTTTAGCTTATTTCAATTTATAATTCAACTTTTAACCCTTACACGATTTAGTCATTGAACCTTAATAACTCCTAATTTCACAAAATTCACTAATCCAAAAATTAATTGGCTACTAAGCTAGCCTTGTAAATATTTTATATTTATGGGTCTGGTTTACAAAAACGGAGTCCCGAAAATACATTTTTGACACCTCTGACTATCGAGTCGTTACATGAACCCACAAGAGCTCATACACACAGTTGGCAACACTACGATACTCTGACTTGGAAGATGATCGTGAAACCACATTCTGTTTCTTAAAACATCATACAACTAGATTTGATCTAAGAAAAACACAATATCCAAATGTAGAACAACGATCTTCTACCATGGAAGCCCAATCAACATTAGAATAACAAACCACTGTAGATGAACCTTTGGTAAAGTAAAACCCATGACTCAACATACCATTGAGATACTTTAGAACATGCTTCACTACCTTCCAATGAACTTCAAGAGGACTATTCATATACTGGCTAAGCTTGTTTACACAATATGCTAAGTCAGGTCGAATGAGACACACATATTGTAAAGACCCTATCACACTGCGATAGAAATGACCATCTTCAAATGGACTACCTTCTAACAATGATAACTTTGGTGTGCTAACCATAGGTGTAGGAATAGATGCAGCACCTATTACACCTATTTTTGTAAGCAGCTCATTAACATATTTTCGTTGAGTAAGAAACAACTCGTTTGGGGTCAACAAACTTCAATACCAAGAAAAAATGAAGAGCACCAAGATCTTTCAACGAGAATGTATTGTACAACCTCATCAATTTCATCCTTAAAGGTGCCAGTAAGCACAATATCATCAATATATGCCATGAGTAATAGAGTGGACGTAGTAGAAATCCTTATGAACAAAGATGGATCTGCTTTAGATGGCTGAAATCTGAGTGTATCAACCAAAAACTTTTAAAGTATGTGAAACCATGCTCGAGGTGCCAAACGCAAACCACACAAAAGCTTGTGAAGACGACATACAAGTTTCTTCCCATTAACACCAGCAACTTCAAACTCGGGTGGTTGTGTCATGTAAATTTCTTCTGTCAACTTTCCGTTAAGAAAAGTATTGTTAACATCCACTTGGCTCAATGACCATCCTTGTATAACAACAAGAGCAACCACAATACGAATAGTATTAGCTCGAATTAATAGATTAAAGGTGTTAACAAAATCTAAGCCGATATTTTAAGAAAACCCCTTGGCCACTAATCGAGCCTTGTATCTTTCAACAAAGCCATCGGTTTTTTCTTAACCTTAAACAACCATTTACAACCCACTGCATTTCTATTTGGAAGTAGAGTGCAAAGAGACCATGTATGATTGCGGATCAAAGTTTCAAGTTCATCATGAACTATTGTTTGCTAACAAGAAAATTGCATGGCCTGCTGTATATCAATAGGTACATTGTTAGGAGAATAGGTTGTCTCAATAAGATAGACCTTAGGTTTAAAAATACCAATCTTGCTTCTGGTGACCATAAGGTGAGTATTAAAGGTAGGTTGTGGTTGTGAAATGGAGGGAATCGTCACAGAGCATGAAGTTGATGCACTAGAAAAGGAAGGCAGTTTGGGGAAGATGAACTGTGAATAGAGGGATTAGATGATGACCAAGAAGTAGGTATAGAAGGTAGACTTGTATGTGGTATGAAGTTGAAGTGGATAAAGTTGACAAAGAAGGAGGTGATATAATAGGTGATGGTACAATTAAAAGAGAAGAAGACTGAGTATGATGTAACTTATTATAAAGAGATAGAATAGAGTTGGACTATGTAACTTGACAGAATGGAATAATATGCTCATCAAAGGTCACATTTCTAGAAACATAAACTTTGTTTGTAGGTGACAAGCATCTATAGCCATTATACATAGAAGAGTAACCAAGGAACGTACAAGGTGTGGATCAAAAATATAGTTTGTGGGTATTATAGGGTCGCAAGTTGGGAATACAAATGCATTCAAACACTCTAAGAAAAGTGTAATCAAGTTTAATGTGAAACAATTTTTCATAGGGAGAAAGGTTACTTAAAGGAATTGAAGGCAACCTGTTAACCAAGAACACCACACTACTAAACGCATCATTCCAATATAAGAGTGGCAAAGACGAGTTTGCTAACATAAAGAGACCTATTTCAACAATTTGTCGATGTTTCTTCTCAATAAGCCCAGTTTGTTCTAACGTGTGTGGGCATGAAAATCTATGTACAATACCATGAGAATGGAGATAAGCCTTAAGAGCTTGAAATTTGCCTCCACCGTTTGTTTGAAAAACCTTTAGTTTGCAACTAAGTATACGCTCAGCTTGACAATGAAATTACTTAAACACTGAGAGTACACCTGACTTTTGTTTCAAAAATACACCCATGTATACCGAGAGTAAGCATCAGTAAATGCCAAATAATATCGAAAACCATTGGAAAGCAAAGGAGTAGGCCTCAAACATCAACAACAACTAATGCAAGTGGAGTTGTATACTTAGTATCAGATTTTGTGAAAGGCAATTTATGTTGTTTACCAAGATGACAAGCTACATAAACAACACTAGCTTTATTCTTTTGAAAAACAACATTACAATGAGTCAATGCCCGTATAAGAACTATGTTACAGGGATGACCCAACCTATGATGCCAAACATTCAATGGAATAGACTTTTTAGCTACATAGCAACTAGCTGGTAAAGAAGTAACATGCTTTTGGTGTAAAGATGAAGACAATAAAGACCATGTTTCAAAGAGTCATGGAGAAATACGTCCTTTGATTTCAAGTCTCGAACCTGACAATTAGTAGAATGGAACTCAACAAGTACCTAATTGTCCTTTGTAAACTTAGACACAAACAACAAATTCTTGGTTATTCTAAGAACATATAACAAAGGACACAGATAACAAGGGCGAGGCCTCATAAATGAAGATAATTGTCTAACTCGAGTAATAGAGAAAATACTACCACTACCAATAAAACCTTACCTAAACCAACATAAGGCACACTTGAGGTAAGAGATGCAACATTATTGGTAAGGTGATTTGTAGCCCCTAAATCAGGATACCAAGCATTGTCCTCAACAACATCAAGTGTAGCAACCAAAGCTTAAGCATTATTGTTAATAGGAGAAGAAGAAGAAGTCGTCAGTGAAGGCACTGGTGGTTAACTCCATGATGGTAAAAGAACCATAAGAGGATTAGTCCAAGGTTGTAGATAAAACCATGCACCAGAAGATCCTGAAACCATCGGGTTAGAAGTGTAACATCCCTATCCCGTGTCCATCGCCGGATTAGGGTTAGAAGCGTTACCAGACAGATCGAAAAACATTTACAAAATTCATACATTCATTCATCATTATCAAGCATAGTGTCCCTTAATAGGGTCATCGAGACCTTAAACATGCTTATAAACCAAGTCGGGACTAAATCAAAACATTTACAAAATTTCATGAAAAAAATTTTAACTTTTCTAACATACAAGGGATACACGCCCGTGGGGGTAGGCCATGCCCCACCTATGGCTACTAGACACACCCGTGTGTCCTCCCCATGGTTAATCTTGACTTATATACCACGGCCACCAGGCACGCCCATGTACCCTGGCAGTGGTCAAATTCTGCCAAATCCCACACGGCTGCAAAATAACCAAACACCCCCGTGTTCTAAAATCGTGTCCTATTAGACCATATACTGACTTTTCTCACATGGCCTTTAGGCACGCCCGTGCCATGACCGTGTACTTCTTAAGCTAGCTACTGACTTTACCCCACAGTTACTAGGCACGCCCGTGCGCCATGGCCGTGTGACATTATAGGTCATTTGCAAGACCAAAATACCACCCATTTGGGTCTCACCTACAAGCAACATTATCCAACACAAATCATGCATATATGACAACTAAAAACATACCAAATTGACCATTCAATCTATACATACAATGCCAATCTCATTCATTCCAATTTACTAATTAAAACTCATATCATTAAAGCAAAGATCATTCATTTGCTTAGCCAAAACTTAGCCATTTCATATACATCAAACCATACTAAAACATGTTTCACATACCCCATTCATTCAAGCATTTTATCAACTCACAATTGCCAAAACACATGGCTAAATTCACTTCATAAACATATACTCCTATCTAGCCTATACATGCCATAATTAGCTATATACATTTTCAAAAGGGTACCAAAATAAGTTTAGTAGTGTGATGACGATCCTTGACGGTCCCGAGCCTTTAGTAGCTTTGATGACCTATAAAATAGAGAAAACAAACACACAAAGAGTAATCTTTCCAAAAGTTTAGTAAGTCAACATACAAACAAACTTAACATAGGATACATAATATACAAATAGATACATTGGCATATCCCAATCACTTACCAAATCATCACATATATAACTTGGTTCATAAACTTATGGACACATTTGCTACTTTCAACATTTCAAAATTCACATTCTTATTTTCAATCATACTTTTCTTCAAATCAAAGTCATATAGGTACTTACCTTTTAAACATACTTAATGTACATTCAACGTACCTGAAACGGATATTCATTCACTTATTTTTTCATCGATCGGATTTACAATTTGTATCACAGACTTGCCCGTTGAACCTTTAGGAATTTAGTAGGATGCTCAGAAAGATCAGAATAGTCGAACAATGCCAACGTCCCAGACGAGGTCTTACTTGCACTCAAATATCAATGCCACTATCCCAGACAGGGTCTTATATGAATCAATACGATGCTGATGTCCCCGACATGGTCTTACACATAAGGCTCATATCAATGTCAAAGTCCCAGATGTGGTCTTACACGTAAAGCTCATATCGATGCCAACGTCTCATACGTGGTCTTGCACGTAAATCACAAATCAACGCCAACGTCCCAGACGTGGTCTTACACGATAAAATAGAACATATACCTATGTCATGACTTAGTTAATCCTATCTATTCTTAGGTTCGTACGGGACTTCTCGGACTTAATCACTATATCGAACTTATCTCAGAATTCATCCTTATAGCATCTTATACACCTTCATTATCATCAATAGTCATATGGATATATATTCGGTTCAATCCAAATACGTTTATTTGTATAGTGACTTACCTCGATTTCGATTTATCGAAATGAAAACGGCTACTCAGTTACTTTCGCTTTCCCGCAATCTAAGTCCGTTTTTCTTGTTTCTTGATCTAAACATATTTAGAATTAACCCTTTTATTCACTAATTCATTCAATTCAATCCAAGGACACACATTTAGGGCTATTTACAAATTAGCCCTCATACTTGCACAATTTATCAATTTAGTCTATTTTTCTCAAAACATCAAATTCACAAAATCAACACATACACAAGCTTAGCAGAATACTTATGGACTTCATACAAACCCATAATTTTCATCAAATTTGCAATTTAGTCCTTCAATTTACCATTTTCACAATTTAGCCCTATTTAGCTAAATTCATCAAAACTTCAAGAACATAACATGTTCATCTAGCTTAAACCTTTCATTTAACACCATAAATCATCATAAAACTCAACATATCATCAATGGCATATTTCACATACATTATCAAAACACAAAATCAAGGAATGGGTTTTGTAGCTCTCAAAGCAATGATTGCAGAAACGTAAAAATTATCGAAAACCGATCAAAAACATACCTTGAATTGAGCCTAATAGTAGCCGAATATTTGAAAGCTTTTAAACTTTTCTTCCCTTTTGATTTTCGGTGGATGAATGCATGAAACAATGTATATTTTCATGTTTTAATCATATTATAAATTATTAATAATCAATTTCCTATTTTAACCTTATAATATAAAATATTTATAACATAAATAATAAGGTCATTTATGACTTTTGCCACCCAGTTACTAAAATAATGGATATTTTGCCACTTAAGGCCATTTCTCTAAAAAGCCACAACACATAGGTACTTTAATAAATAGCAAGCAACTTTCGCATTCAATGCAATTTCATCCTTTTTGCCAAATTAAACATACAGACAGACAAATTAACTCATGGAAATTTACCACATGCTTAGTCAAAAATCAACAGTACAGAAAATAATAATAAAAATATTATTCAAACTTAGATTCGTGGTCCCGAAACTACTGTTCTGACTAGGGTATAAACAGGACTGTTACAGGAAGGGAACCAACAAATTGAGGAGGTGCATATGGAGAAGACTATACTGACGGTGTAAGTGAGACCATTTGAAGGTACATTGAGGGAATTCCAAAACCACACACATAAGCATGAGCCAATGGACAATAGGAAGTGCTTTTGTAACTTGTATTGAAATGATGATAGCACCGATCAAATAATAGATGTCTATGTAAGACCCAATTTATGCCCGGGACCAATTAACTAGTTTATTAAATTAAAACCCAAAAATCAAAACCAAATAAAAAATTAAAAACCAAAAATAATGTTCATTACAGGCCCAAATTAAATTAAACCTCAAATAGTCCATCAGTTTGTTTCTAGCCCAAATTATTGTTACTCAGACCCAGCAGAATAAACTAGGCCCAAATCTAAACACCAGGCCAAATTGGACCTGAATAGCCCAAATACTTATTCCAAAACCAGAGCAAGTCTGGTTCCAATAACCCGAATATGGAATTGATTCGTCACAAGTTTGAGGCCCCAAAAATTCTAGTGTCTTCTAGAATCTTCTAACACTTTCATTAGTACGAGCACAATCCTCTTCCACCCGCGCCCCGCATGCACCCGCAGTAGTGCCGCTTCAGCGGCCTCCAGCGCAACAAGCCTCTAGCCTACCACGTTTGCGTGTACAACCTCTGTACACCTCCATACCTGCAAGAGAACAAAACGAAGGACTGACGAACAGCAACAGAGGAAACAAAAAAGAAATAGTTGTATTTTTATTTTCATTTTATTTTTATTTCGGCTTTAAAAAGCCCAAAATCAACCATTGTAAAGGGTTCACCTTCACGATTTCACGGATCAATACAAAAAAGAATTTCAAAAGCAAAAACAGAATACGAAAAGGTTATTTTCAGATTTGGTTTTCTTTGGTTTCTTTTCCCCATTTTATGCTTTCTATTTCTTCTTTACCGCATACGAAAGAACCAAACAAAATAAAAAGAGAGGAGGGATTTACCTTCAAAATACGGACCGTCGGACTACTTTCTTCGTCGTAATCGGAGCAAAGCGGTCCCTAATGGCGGAGAGTGTGAAGCGTTTCGGTCTAGGTCGAAAGAGATCAGGCGATCGGACCTGGGTAAGCCATTAATCACCGATGGCTGTGGCGTTTTAGTGGTGGAATGAGGAGGCGTTGAAGGCTTTGAGAAAAAAAAAAGGGTTAGGGTTCTGGGCTAAAAAATGAAAGGATTAAGTTTTTTTATTAACTTAAGGTTTATTAACCCCTTTTTTAAGAATAATACAAAACGGTGCTGTTTAGGAGGGTGTAGGTCCGCGCGTCGACCCGCTTTGTGACCCGGATCCGCGCCTTTCTGCTTCAAAATGGTTATTTTTGCATTTAGTCCCTCTGCTCTCTGATTCTGTCGCAATGTGGTCCTATTCGAACGCGGCGTTTTGACTAACTGGAATATTTACTGATTTGGTCCTTATTAATTTACGCGCATTGTATTTTAATCCTTTTCGATTTTAGTTTTAATTTGTTACTTTTTAGCCCCGTAATTTTGTTCTGATTTTTAATACAGTCCTTTCATTATTTAGCTAATTATTTCTTTATTGATTTATTTAACTAGTCTTTTTAATTAATATTTAATATTAAAAATTTTAAATCGTTTTAGGTATTATTTATTTCTATTTATATATTTTATTTTCTTTAATTATATATATTATTGATTTTATATTATTATTATATATATATATATTATATATAATTTATTTCTTTCAAAGACCCTATTCTAGATTATATACTTATTTATTCTATACACTTTTATATATCATCATTATTTTATATGTATATATGTATTATTTTATATCAAGTTTTTATTTATTTATTTATGTATATATTACTTACATTGATGCATATTATTTTGAATATTATTTTTAAATATGCTATATTTAGTATAATTTGTTTTCAATTAGTTATATTTTTAGCTTTCGTTATTTCTTAATAATGTTGATATTTCCAAAAAGAGTGGCGAGATTATTGACTTGGTATATATCGAATTGTATGTTCATATTATTATTCTCCATTTGTATAAATGTTGTATTCGCATATTATTCTTTCATGTTTGATATTGTATTTCTTTTTCTCATGATTTAATAAAAGCATCTTAAGTCATAATTATTATTTTTAAATATAAGGCAATGTTTGTATGTTTAGAAGTACGGAAAATTACATCCTAACGTGTTGGGTGTTGATTTTTCATTCAACTAAATAACCAAATACGCTTTTCATATGTTTTGAAGATCAAAGATGATTCGGAGTCAGAGTATAAATGTGTTATATCCTAACGTGCTGGGTATGATACTTTTATTTCTTTGAAACGAGTTAATCTTGAGATTCAATTCCGATTTAATGCCATTTTTTAAATATTTTTTTACCTTAAATACTTTCAAGTTTTCGACATTAGGACAACATTAATCAATTTGGTACCAACTCTGGGCGTTGCAAGGGTGCTAACCCTTGCACGTAACCAACTCCCGAACCCGTTTTCTCGAATTTCGCAGACCAAAATATTTTTATAGGTGATCTGATCACACCTAAACAAAAAGGATTAGTGGCGGCTCCCTATTTTTAAAAGTCGATCCCGTCATTTTTAAACTTAAAAACAAGTAAAAAAATGGTTTCGACAGCCTAATTTTTCCACAGAGCTGACATTGAGGCCGAGAGCCAGATCTGCCTCGTTCACATCCTCTGTACAAACTAGAACTAGATCTAATAGAAGACGATTGATAAGTAGGTGTAGACTCATGACTAGATTGATCTACATTAGAATTATGAATCACAACCTTAGCTACAACTGGAACATCAATCATTAGCTTCTATTGTCGTGCTTCAGCATCAAGAAGCCGTTGAAACACCCTGAACATTGTATGGCACTGTGTTGACAGAGATAACTGTGAGAATTGACTCGTACTCTGAAAGAAGATCATTGAGAATGGTCGTAACATGCTCAAGTTCACTTATCACTTCTCCACAACTTGCTAGCTAATGATAAAACTATAATAGCCCGATTTTGACCTTAATCGGAATGGTGGTTTCAGGACCATGAATTCGAGTTAGAAAAATATTTTAATATTATTTTCTATGTTCTTTATGTGTGAACTAGTGTGTGTAAAATTTTCGTATTAAAAGTTGATTGTTTTGGTGCTTAATTGTGAAAAAGGGCTTAATCGCATAAAAAAAAATTTGGTGGTTGAATGTGTAATTATTAAATTGAAGGTGGCTTCTTAAATTGAGGTGTTAATAGTGCAATTTAGCCAAAAATAAAGCTTAGTGCTGGTCATCATTTGCATGTAATAGTGACTTGATTGTTTATATTATTTTATGAAAAATGTGGTATTTTAATATATGTTAAAATATGATATTTGGTAAAAAGATGAAGTGTTCATCTTTCTTGTTGTTTTAGTCGAACCTTAGAAAAAGAAAAGAAAGAAAACCTTGCAACATTCGGCCATGAATTGAGCTTAATTTAAGGTGAGTTTTAGCTCGGTTTTTGATAATTTTTACGTTTTTTAGATCGTTGCTTAGAAATAAACAAAACCCATGTTTTAATTTTTGATTGCGATGATGATTTTGTGTTTTTCCATTGATGATACCTTGTGATTCTTGATGTTTGATGAAGAAATATGAATTATATGTGTTAGATTAACAAGTTTTGTCTTTGAATTTTTGATGAAATTGAGTAAATATGATTAAATTGCAAAAATAAATTTTGAAGGACTAAAGTGAAAATAAATGAAATGTATGGACTTGTATGAGTTTATGGAACATTCGCCTAAGCATGACATAGTCAAATTTTGAATATTTTGTGTTTTGTGCAATAGGGACTAAATTGTGAAAATGTGAAATATTAGGGGTAAAAATGTAATTTGCCCACTTATGTGTTTTTGGATTAAATTGTATGAAAATATGATTGAATGATCTTAATTTGAAATTAAATAGTTGAAGAACAAAAAGGATCAGGATTGGATCGGGGAAAAGCAAAGTTGAGCGAATAGTCGGGAAACGTAGTCCGTCGATATCCGAGGTAAGTTTTTAAGCAATTGGGTTGAGTTGAATTATTATCTATAATTATGTACATGAATTAAATAAAGGTAATATGTACAATATGTCAATGCCGAATGTATTATTGGTTGGAAGATGAATTTAGTTGATTGTGAAGTATAAAATATATGCTCATGACATGGCTAAGTGAGACATTGATGTCAAGAAATGAATATAGTTGAAAATGATGAATAATTGTTTATTATTAATATTTAGCCGAATGTGGAAGGATATAGAAAAGAATAAATTATTTTTTTATACATATATATATATATATATATATGTGATTGGGATTCAAATTTTTATATATATGTGTGTTTATTTAGACAAGTATCAAGACCAAGAAATGTGCTAAGTGAGTGAATTTGAATACCGAGCACTGTGTGTGCGAAATCAGTCACGTGGCACTAAGTGTGCGAATTTTAACATCCGAGTACTAAGTGAACAAAATCGGATAATAAGCACTAAGTGTGCGAATCTATTTTCCGAGCACTAAGTGTGCGAAATCGGACAAAGAATTTTTAATTGCATGAATTGAACTTTAAAACACGTTTGGTACAAAAGGAATTTCGGTCAATGAGTATGGAAGGTGTGAGTGTAAACACCAATGTAATGGTTGAAATTGGTAAGTTTTCGATACTATAAGAGTTTATTTTTTTAATGGTAAGTATAAATCTCATAAGTAGTTTATGAGTAAAAACCACTGTTAAATGTATGTATGTTTGGATTTTGGAAATATGAAAGGTGATAGGTTAATATTCTTTTGTATTCAAGTGATGAAAGAATTTAAGACTTATGAGAAGTCTATTTTTTTTTTTAAATGCTTGGGATATTCGGTTTATGAGTTAATAGTGTGTAAATTACTATTACAATGTATTTTGGCTTTGTTATGTAATTGCTTATAACTTACTAAGCTATGTTAGTTTACAGTGTGTGTTTATTTGATTATTTTGTAGATTTTGAAGTCTAACTACGAGCTCGGGGATCATCGTCGAAGTCTATCACACTATCGACTCATTTTGGTATTTTATAAACTGAATTTTTGAAACTAAGAACATATATGGCATGTATAGGCTAGTAATATTATGTTTGGTGTTGAAGTTATATATATTTGTATAAGCCATGGGAAAATGGCTTGTCCATCTTGTTAATCTTGGAATTTATATTTTGGATTAATGATTATGTTTGATTGTGGTTTCGGTTGATTTGGTTTTGGTATATATAAGTTTGGTTAATGTATAGAGTTTAAATGAAATGGAGTAAAGATGTTATAAACTTGTTAACCATATGTTGCAATGAAACAATTTTGGTTAGCAGCAGTGATGTGATTTTGAAAAATCACCAAAAATAGGAGAAATGGAATTAGAAAGTGAATAAGATATATAATTAAGTCTTATGGTGTCTATTTTTATATGAAAGAAACAGAATAGGCAAAGGAATTTTATATTATGAGATATTTAAATTTTAGTGAGACTGGTTCTGAAAGACTTCGTGATCCCCTGTTCTGTCTTGGAAAAATTATTAAAAATTGTAAAAAAATAATCATGGAGCATAGTTTATATTCTTAGAATCCTTAATGAGTCTATTTTTTATTGGAATAAATGAGAACATTAATTGAATTCTGTACAATGAGATAACTGAGTTTTGTAAAGATAGGTCAGAACCATCAAACAGTGAAACAGGGGAAACTTTAATGAATAAAATGTACTAATTGGCCACAAGAAAAATTCTGGAAAAATTATAGTAAGAAGACATATGAGTCTAGTTTCAAGAAAAATTTACGGATATAATTTTCAAGTTTCTTAACTTGAGTTATAGTTAATTTAGTCAACATTACGCATATGGAAAGTTTCAATTTTTATGCCCCAAATTAGTAGTTAAGTTTAGTAATGCCTCGAGCTCAACTCCGGAAGCGGTCTCGGGTAAGGGTGTTACAAAAACATTTTAATCTTCCTGAGAAAATCCTTCATTGATAGCTCACCTTTCTTTTGAGAGTGCAAAGCTTGACGATAATGCATCAGCTTGGATTTGGTTTTGCTACTGTCATAACCATTTTTTTGACAAAACGGGAATCGAACTTGGGTTTTGAAAATGATAAAACGGAGTCACCACCGATCTTTATTCGGGTGTGATCGAGTCACCTCGTAAAACAGTTATTTTTAATAAACAATTTGATTTATCAAAACAACGATTTTGGCCTACGAAATCCAAAAAAATGAGTTTGGGAGTCGGTTATGTATGAGGAAGGATTAGCACCCTCGATACGCCCAAAATTGGTACCAAATTGATTGATCGATGTCTTAACGTTGAAAACTTTGAAATGGTTCGAAAAAAAAAAATGATACTTTTTATTTCCACAAAATTGAAGGAATTAGAAGGGACGTTAAGGCTCTCTTATTTTCGAAGAGATAAAGCATCATGTCCAGTAAGTTAGGGCACAATACTTTAGACTCTCGAAACTAAGCTTGCCTTTTAAAACTTGGTTTTACATTTGAAGAGGATTTCCCGTCATTTGTCCAACGAGAAAATAGAACCCAGTAAGTTAGGGCTTGATTTCTCGAGAATCCAAATTAGGAATATTGCCTCTATTTTTGAAGAAAGAAAAGAAACTTATCTCAAATATCTAGATGTGGTCCGAGAAGTTAGGCGTGACATTTGAATTTCCGAGATTAAGTGTTTTGTTTAAAATTTGAATTGTGGTCTTTTTTTACAAGGGATATTCCGTTGTTTAGCTTAAAATGAGAAAAATCGAAACCCAGTAAGTTAGGGTTCGATTCTCCCGAATTGCTAACATGGAAATATTGGTCATTATAAAAATTGAGATGTTGGGAAGGATTAGTGAGACGAGCGATGAGAATATTGATAATAACAAATAATTGTAATAGCAATAATAACGAAAATAAAATAACAATAATGATGATAATTAAATAATAAAATAGTAATATATAAAATAATAGTAATGGGACGAGAATAATAATATAAGTGATAATAATAACAAATATAATATAATAATAATAATAATAATAATAATAATAATAATAATAATAATAATGATATGATAATAAGACAATAATGATAGTAAAAGATAAATAAATTATAAAATAATAATATAAATAATACAAATAGAAAATAGTAGTGATGATAATAAAAATGGTTATGATAAAAAATAGTAATACTAATAATAGTAGCATAGTAGTAATAATAAAATAATAATGATAATAATAATAAATAATCAATAATAATAATAATGAAAATATTAAATAATAATAAAATAGTAAAATTGCCAAATAATTGAAAATGGGTTAAATTGCATTAAAAACGGAAGTTTCGAGTTAAATTAGAAATAAAACAGAGGTTTGAGGGGGTAAATTAGAAACGCGCACAAAAGATGAGGGACCAAAGAGGTAATATTCCCCCCACCCGAAACGAGCAGCATGGGGGGATCGAAATGCAAAAATTTGAAAATTAATGGGCCAAATTAAAAAGAAAACAAAACTTGATCGCAAGAGCATAAAAAAGCGGAGGGACTAATGCAGTAATAAACCCCAAGAGCAAAAACACGCGGATCCTCCTGGGCGGGTCGGGTCGACGAGCGAATCTGGGTAAAACGACGTCGTTTTGGGGCTATAAAAGGTCCAAAATCCAAAAAAAAATCAGTTGAGGTGCCTGCTTTAAAGAAAAATTTAATTCTCTTCTCTCTTCCTCTGCAGGTCTGAAAGGGGGGAGCGATCTCATGAGTCCAAGTCGCCTTAATTCTGTGCGCCTTGTTTGCATGTCGTCATGCCATGTGCAGTGCCAAAATTTTGCAAAAGGTGAATTTTTTCCTCTTTTTTTTATATATATTTTTAATAATATGGTAATATATATATATACTGAAAAGAAGGGAAAAGAAACAACTTTCGAAAATAAAAGAAAAATCACCTTTAGCCTTTGTTTCCTTTGATTTTAATGGATCTTTTGTGTTTTTCTGATGCCTTCTTATTTAATCTGTGTTGCTGTTCTTTTCTATTCTCTGACTTTGTTTTTTTTTTGTTTGACTCTATATTGCTATTGATCCAATCTCTATTTTCTATTTTGATTTTTTAAAAAAAAAAGGCCCCTTTACAAAGAAAAATCTTCGGCTTTTATAGCCTAAAAATCCTTTACAACTTGTTTGCTTTCTGTCGATTCTTGTTTAATGCTTGCAGGCACATTTGGGAGGTGACGTGATAGGGCGGTGGAGCAGAGGCGGTGGACGTGACTTCTGGTCAGGGGCAGAAGGTCAGGGGTCGAGCAAGTGGTAGATGGAAAGGCGCCTAGGGTAGCTTTTAGGGTTTTTTATTTTTTTCTAAAAAAATTGGTGTTTGGGCCTATTTCGGTTGGGCTAGGGTATTGGGTTAATTGTTTTTTTTTATTGATTTGGGTTGGGGGTATATTGGGCTAATGATTTGGGCCTCGGGTTATTGTTTGGGTCTGGGTTGATGGGTTAGGTGGGTTGGGCAAAATTGGGCTTACAACAGCTACCATACAAATTGCTTAATGTTGTTTAGATCTAAATTGTAGTGTCCATTATTATCAAGTGAGGAAAAACATGTTGATTAACAGATGAAAGAAGCCATGACACCAACGCACTGTCCTACTATTCGAAATGATCAAAATCAGGGTTACCCTAAACAACACCATCTGAATTTGTGAGAAATCGAGACGAAGAAAGAAAGGAAGCATCAAAAAACATTGAAGCTTGTTTGTTTTGAGAGTCAACAGAACCTGTTGTTTCCACAACAAATAATTTGAATCATCAAGTACAATGGTAAGACATTTAGTAGTGAACAGTCGATTATTTGTTATATCACTATCAAACGAAGAGGAAGAGCGGTCTAAATTCATGACAAACATTGGAGATGAACAGGGAGGAGAAAGTAGCAACAATTGGTAAATCAACAAGCTTAAACCATGAGGAATAATGGCTCTGATACCAAGTTAGAAAATGAAACAAAATATCATGTTTAGCTGCTATTTGGCAATTGAGAAAATGTAAAGAGATGAATATTTTTTTATTATTTAAAAGAAATTCAAAACAACTATATTTTTCGCAACTATTACTTAATGCATGATATATATTGATCAAGAGAAATTGGTAATCATGTAAACCATGCTCATACATACGCATAACAACTTTAACAGATCTTGGCTAACAATTAATTAGCTGAGCTGTTACAATAGTTGGATTACAGACTCCAAGCATTCATACTACCATTCTATCATCCTTCACTGGAAAACTATAAATTTGTACAATATCCTTTTAATGGTGTCATCATTTAAGGAAAATATTTTATAATTATGTCTCTTTTGGTTGGTTGATTAACTACGAAAGGGAAAACTATTTTAATATTGACGCTAGTATAGTTATTTTAATACTAATAGGACTACGAGAGGCCTTGCACAAGGTGCTACCTAGACTTCATAATGATGTTATAATGGCGATTGGTGCACAACAGATTGTAGAGTTTCATCAAATGTATCCCTTGTTTGGGTTTGGAGGTAAGCAAATACTAGAGCTTCGATTTCTTATGTTGGCTTCCATGTTTGGGAGGATTTTCCACCACTTATTACTACGTATTTCTTTCTTTCTTAATGAAGTTTTAGTTATTCTAAAAAAGTATTGATATAAATAATGGTTTAAGGTCTAAGAAGCCCAATAAAAATTTTCAAAAAAAATCTATCAATTCGCTTGATAAAAAATGTACTTAATTAAATCCTCAAGCGTTATCTATACAAAAAAAATTGCATTAATTAAATCCTTTCATTAATAGTTTTCATCTTTGATTATTAGTGTGCAAACATGACCGTTAGCGGTAGTTTAGTCAATCGTCATGATACTAACATAGCACTACCACATCAGTAAAAATAAAAAGTTATAAGCATTATTTAAAAAATTCAGGTTCATATGAATATGGACAAATGAACATCCAAGTGCAATTAATTTTGGATATCTTTTTGTCCATGCTCATTCTAGATATAGTGTAACGACCCGATTTTCAGTAGTGTAGGAAAATATAGTTTTAAAACCCCATTTCTTTAAACAGAATCCGTAAATATTAAATAGGAATATTTACGGAGTTATTATAAAAATACATTGAAATTCGGTTAAGTAATTTAGTTGAAAAAGTAGTTAATAAGATTTAGAGACTAAATTGCAAAAGTTCAATTACTATAGTGTTGTAATTAGGAAAAGACTTGGGGAATTATGTAGCAATAATCCAAAAGATCAAAATGGTAAATAAACTAATATTTAGTAGTGGATAGTGGATGATGATATTAATTAGCATTAGGATTAATTAATGGTAATTAAAGTAAGTTAAAACATGATTAAACTAATTAATTAAGATTAAAATATACTAATTAACCTATATAAGCTAGACCTGATTATGGGCCGGGTCGGGTCAATGCAAATTTCTAGGCCCGAGCCCGACGCAAAAAATGGGCCTAAAGTTTTGTCCAAGTTTAGCCCAGATAAAAAAATGCTAAACCCGAGCCCAACCCACCTGTATTAAAAAAATTATATTATTTTTTATATAAAAATTTAAAAATATAATTAATCAAATACACTAAAAACATTAAAATAAATGTTTCCCAACAATTTAAAAATACATTAAAAAAGTTTTAATACTTAAATAACACTAATATAGTTGCAACTTAGTAAGCAAATGCCTCTAAAATAGTAATAAAATTAATATTAAAATAAGAGTTATACAACATCTAAACAATAACAACAAAATAATAACAATATAATAGCAAAATGGTAGCAAAACAACATCAAAATGACAACAAACAACAGCAAAATAGTAATAAATGGTGGTGAAAAATTTAGGCAAATTTAGGTCAGGACGGGCCAAGCCCGAGCCAGAAATATCTTACTCAAGGCCCGACATGTTTAGAGAATGGGTTTTTTTTGTCCAAGCCCATTTTTTAGGCCTATATTTTTGTCCAAACCCTCCCACTTTTCGGGCGGGCCTTCGGGCCTAGGAGGGTGGCTCAGCCCATGATCAAGTTTAATATAAGCTAAAGTTGGTGGAAAGAAAAAGATGAAACCATCATCTCCATCCTCCTTCACCCTCGACCATAGCCAAAAGAGAAAAGAAAGCTTCTAAAAGCCCTTGTGCATTCGACTAAAATTTCAAGTAAGTCCCTAGGCTATTTTTCTTTTATTTTTATAGATTTATTATCATGTGAGCTTGATATTGTTGAAAATTTACGAATTTTTCGTTGATGAGAAATTGATGATTTAGGTTTGAAGTTGATAGAAATTAAACATAGATTATGAAAATGACTAAATTGTAAAGCCTAATAAGCTTGGTTGTTAACTTTGTTATATTAGAGACCAAATTGAATAAAGTGAAAACCTGTCATGAAATTATGCTAGGAATAGAAAGTATAAGGTCCTTATGAAAGAATGTGAAATTGGATTTTAATTCGAAGCTATATATTGAAAGATATACAAATCTTGAGTTTAGGGACTAAATTGAATAAAATGAAAAATATGATTGGCTTTGTATTTGAATGTGAATTGGAAAAAATTTGATATTTTTATTTGTTGAATTATCATTTGTAGATAAAGTCGATACTGAGCTGTTGAGAGGGAAAAGAAAAACGAGAGTTGTCGACGAGTAATGCGCAATCTGGTTCGTACTTTTATGATTTGAGATCAAATTAATTGTTTTCATATTCATGTTAATTACATGAGTAAATATCGAGGTGGGTATATAATGACTGTACAAATTGAATTGTTGTGATTGATATTGAATATTGAGATGGTGGACTGAATTGAATAAAATAGAAAATAGCATGATTCATTTGAAGCCTGATATATAAATTGAAAATGGTTTGAAACATGTTATATGATAAGTTGAAATTGAGAATTGAGAATGATGGAATATGAATTGAACCATATAATGTAATTGGAACTTTGATTACCTTATTAGTTGTTTAGATAAGGTTGGATATAGTTGGCATGCCATAGGGTTAGGATATTGATTAGAAACCATCGTTGTTGGGCAACCCGGGGTGGTGGAATGTACATATAGAGCCATCATTTTCAGGCAACTCGGGGTGACAACATAGGCAAATTGTGAAAACCATCATTGTTGGGCAACCCAGTGTGGTAGTATATATATGTTTCAGAGTTATCGTCATCGGACAACTTGGGGTGATAGAGTATAGATTCGCGTATCTATTCTAAGTCCATGTCAGGTTAATAGGGTTATAAAAACATGAATTGGCTATATGATAATTGAAATGAAATGTGATTGGATTGGGTATACTTGAATACATATGAAATGTGATATATAACAACATGTGAAAGACCATGTGAATTGACTAAAAATGAGCCATGGGGGTTGATTTGAGTTGAACGAGCCATTAAGCTCGAAAGTATTGAAATAGAATACTAAGATGATGCTTCATTTTGGTATGATACAATAAAGGAAACTAGAACTCTAATGTTAATTGGTATGATATAATAAGTATAAATACAAATGTTATTGAATTGATGTATAAATCTACTATACATGTTTATGTCATATGTAAACAGTATCTATTGGTATAAATGGTATGTAAATTAGATAAGCATTCGACTTAAATTGATTGTATGCATTTGATTAATGCTTGTAATATATTGACTTAAATCATAGAAGTACCACTAAGCTTTACAGCTTAGCCTACAGTTTGTTTATTCTGTGCGTAGGCTTAGGTGGATTTCGAAGTACCGAGACGTAATTCAACATCCAGCTAGCAATCTTCAACTTATCTGTGTTTGTATTGTCCCTTTCGTTTTATTATATGGCATGTACCTAGATTTGAGTTGTTTTGTATATCATAAACGGATAGGTTCATACTTAAGTAGAAACGGTTAACTTGATGTGGTCAAATAGTATTGTAAATGTCATGTTTAAGATGGTTGAAATTGAAATGATCATATTATGCTACGTTAAATGGAATGGCTTGGTACCAAATGTTCAAATGGTTCAAAATAGTGGAAATTGTCATAGGTATAAATGTATTCAATGACATTTTGAATAATGCATATGTTAAGTGTTTTTTTATGGTTAGAGTTGAGCATATGAATGTGACATTTTTGGTTAAATAGCTGAATGGAAGAATTGATTATGTGTTTGAAAGATTTGAATAGGTACCAAATAGACCCTTTTAGAAACAGGCAATCACGTTGTGACGTCGATATCTTGTTTTCGCAACTCAACATCGTGATGAGAAGTTGTCAGTGATTTGAGTCGTGACGAGGAACTCCCGTAATTGCGATGTCAACTCAATATTTTACAAACTTTACAATTTGGTCCTTATTTGACCCCGAGTCACCAAAAGAGCTTTCATAAGCTCGTATAAGGCCCGAATATGGTTATGAATCATATTACGAGCGTGTAATATATTTATCTGCATGTAAAATGGTTATTTTATGTATATAATTGATCGTAGTTGTTTCGGCAATGAATGTGACATCCTGTAACTTGGACTTAGTGACTGGGTCGAGTATGGGATGTTACACATAGTTTTTAAATTATAAAATTTTAAAAACTTTAAAAATATAAAATATTAAAATTTGTAGAATATTATAAAATTATAAAAAATTGGAAATTATAGTCATTATTTTTCTTGCTACCTCACAGTAAGTAAATCCCATTTTTCTTTATGGGTTTTAGAGTTCTTGTTGTTATTTATTTATTTATTTATTTAATTTATCAATTGTGACATTGGTATTTCCTTGGTCCATTGTTAATTTCAATGCATGATTAAAAGTTACAATGTGAAAAAATACACTGTTATGATTAAACGTTTGCATCATCAAATAGAATCCTCGAACTTATAATAAGTTGGTTTAGCACACATGGTATCGGTGTTTTAGATTTACAATTATCCCTTCAACTCTATTTATTTTATCACTTTCGCACTTTTAACTTCTTCTTCTTCTTCTTCTTCTTCTTTATATTTATTGTTAACTATATTTGGCATGTAACTATGCGTTGTTACATGTTTTGGTAGCTAAAAACTATCAACCTTAGTAAAAAGCTGGTTAATCAAGTTGACCAGCGTTGGTTCACGTTTATTGATGTTTATTGGAAAAAAATCATTAAAAATTATTTAAAATTTGTAATAAAAAAACTTGAAAACATATTCAAAATTATAAAACTAGTAAAAAAATATTCACTTTTTAAATCTATTTAAAAATATAAAAATAATTTAAAATATTGAAAAATTTGTAAAAATTCTTAAACGTTTGTTAAATATTATAAACATTGCAATTTTTAAAATGTAAAAGTAATAAAAATATTAAAAATTTGTGAAATTTATCAAAAGATTTTTAAAATGTAAAAATTGAAAAAAAAATAACAAAGAGTGCAATATTGTTCAATTAAAGAGATTGAAGATTCATCTCTATGCCCACAGAATTCATGCATTATTTAGTTGATTAAGCCTCTGTTGTCTAATTGAAAAATTTTCAATATAATGCTCGGAAAAATTGACAAATCAACTCAACTCTGAATTAGAAAACATCCTTTGGATTTAAATATTAGGAGATTGTTCTAAGATCAATTTTAAAGATTATTATATTTTTACAGTTTTTAAAATTTTATGATTTTCAGAATTTTAAACTCTTTGAAAATTTTAACCATTTTAAAATTTTTTTGATGGTTTTCACAATTTTAACAAATTTTAATAATTTTATATTTTTAAATAAAATTTAAAACATTTTAACTAATTTTTATAATTTTAGAAATTTCTTTTATTTTTAAATAACATTTTACACTTCTTTTAAACTAACTTTTAATGATTTTTTTTGACTATTCAATGCCGGCCAACATTAGTCAACAGTTGGTCAACATCGATTAACTAGATCAATATGCCATATTATCAATTAATCTACCATGTCATCAGGACTCGGCTCATTTTGATTGGTTAATTTTTTTTTTTAACACAGTTAGTTTTAGTTGCCAAAACGAGTAACGGTGCAAAATTCAATCACTATAATTCAATCATTTATAATTTCTATATTTTTAAATTTTAAAATTTTAAAATTTTAGTCTTCAATAAACAATAATTATTAAATTTATTTAATTTTGTTATTTCTAAAATATAATGTGACAAATATGTTATTAAATGTGTAATATCATATCAACTTTTTTTTATATATTTCTTACTAAAAACTCAGTAAATAAATTAATGACTCTCATTTTGCAATAAGATTAAAATTTTAAAATTTAAAAAGTACAAAAACTTAGAAAGATCCAATTAAAAATATAAAATAAATCTACATTAATATATATAATATATAATTGACAATTAAATTTAACCGAATAAATTTATTTAAGACTAAAATTTTAAATTGGTGACCAAATTTATAATATATGAAGAAATGAAAATGTCATCAAACCCATCCATCACTTTCTTTTCATGCATATCTCAATCCATTTCCACTGTGACATCAATTTCTCCCCCTTTTTTCTCTCTCTTTCTTGAAGCAAACTTTTTTCTTATACAACATAAATGAATTTAAATAACAGCTCACCAGCACGAGATTCAGTTTCTGCAAAAACTTCACAAATTTCTTAAAAAAGGCCATCCACAAATTTAAAGAATTTCAGCCTTTTCTATTTTTATTTTTTAAAAATAGAAAGCCGAAATTAATTGCCTCGCAGCTAGTGCATATACATACGAAACAAAAACGTAAAAACAAACACAAAAAAACCCCAGAGATCTCAACCCAAGTTGTGGTGTAGATCCAATCTTTTCCACACTCCATTTTCAGATTTTCTGTGTAAACAAGCAGCAACTACAAAACCCAACCAATTTCATTAAGCGTATCCATTGTCCCCTTAGCCTGTATCATTTTCCATGCTATACTATATATCTGCATAAAGGATATCAACGTAGCTTTTGGATTTAAGTCTCTCTTTCTTTTCTTCATCTTTGAGGGGGAGGAGAAAAAAAGAGTGAACTGTATTAATGCTAGCTGTGTCACCTTTGAGGAACACAAGGAATGACGAGAACAAAGGAAAGATGGAGAGTTTCAGTATTATTAGCTCTGAAGAGTTCCCAGACTTCGCCGAGGGAAATTTAATTGACAGTATTGATTTCGATGATCTTTTTATCGGCATCGATGAAGGCGATATGTTACCGGATTTGGAGATGGACCCTGAAATTCTTGCAGATTTACCCACCAGTAGATGTGACGTTGAGGAATCAATGAACACTTCAGTAGAAAAAACTGACGAGGATAGTAGCCAAAGGAAAGAGGAGGAGGAAGAAGAAGATAAAATTTCGGGTTCGGTGTCAGGTTCGAGCTCAAGCAAAGGCGAGGAGATTTTCAGCAAAAGAGAGGAACCTAATGCAGTTAATAAAACGCCTTCTAAATATGCTGTTAAGGGAAGAAAATCGTCAGCAGAACAAGCAAAGAATAACAATCAAGGCAAGCGAAAAACGAAGGTAATGAAAATTTACCATAAGTACTTGAAAGTAGTACTAGCATAAGCATACTCGAGTAATTAATTGTCTTAAGATTGAACCTAGAAACTGGTCTCTCGCTTTCACAAGTATGGACCAGAACATGGTTCCAGGGAAGGTGAAGATGTCACGAGAATCATGGAAGTATGTGAACTGTAAACAAGAGAAGAGTGAGGAGGCCCTCTGAAAAGCTATTTACATCAGTTGTCTTCAGAGATCTGGATAGGATAAAGTAATGTTTTGATTAGTTTAATGATGTGTTGAATTATGTGAAGAAGGTGGATTGGACGCCAGAGTTGCACAGGAGGTTCGTTCAAGCAGTGGAGCAGCTCGGGGTGGATAAGGCGGTGCCTTCAAGAATTTTAGAGCTTATGGGAATCGATTGTCTCACTCGCCATAACATTGCCAGTCATCTTCAAGTACTTTCACTTCCAAATATTCTTTATTTTTTCCTACTTATTCATATTTCATGCCTTTAGTACCTGTTGAATCTCTCGATATATAGTATTGTAGTTTGTTTCTTTCCTTTTGAAGGTAGGAATTATTATGTTTACTTTTTATGCAGAATCTGTTTGGAGATATGCATAGGATTGATTAAAAGTTTCAGAAAAAGAAAGTAGTATTTCAATGAATTATTTATTTTATGTAAAACCTTTTTATGTCTTGTTGTGCAGAAATATAGATCTCATCGGAAGCATTTGCTAGCCCGTGAGGCGGAAGCCGCAAATTGGACCCAGAGGAGACAAATGTACGGTGGTGCTGCCACCCCCGCTGGTGGAGGCAAGAGGGATATAAATCCTTGGCTTGCACCTACTATGGGTTTCCCCCCGATGTCACCCATGCACCACCACCACTTTAGGCCTTTGCATGTATGGGGTCATCCCACCATGGATCAATCCCTCGTGCACTTATGGCCTAAACATCCAGCTCAGACAACATCCCAACCACCGCAGCCACCACAGTCTACATGGGGACCTCCACCAGCTAACCCCTCGTTTTGGCATCATCACCACCAACGTGTAAGCTCTAATCACCATTTTCCCATCCACCTAATTAGAAGTGTCGATTTTAATAAATATTTTATTTTATTTTATCTCATTGTATAGGTATCAAATGGACTAACCCCAGGAACACCTTGCTTTCCACAACCAATAGTACCAACGGTAAACAATCACTCCAGTTTTGGCAGCATCTTACCTGTTTGTATCTCAACTGTGAGATTCATACTTGCTAGCTAGTAGTATTATGTTTTGGTATCTGCAACTATAGATTGATGAAGCTTTTAAGACTAGGTGGATTTGGTGGTTTCCTTGCAGAGATTCCGTGCAGCACCGGTCCCGGGCATTCCTCCCCACCACGACGGTACTGGCGGACAATCAGGACCCCACCCTCTCATTGACTTCCATCCGGTAAGATGTTTCCACATTGCTTTCAACTACCTTTTCGTATAAAAGGTTTTTACAATAATTTGTGAATTATACAGTCGAAGGAGAGCATAGATGCAGCTATAGGAGACGTTTTAACAAAGCCATGGCTGCCACTTCCTCTTGGACTAAAGCCGCCATCTACAGATAGCGTATTAGGAGAGTTGCAACGTCAAGGAGTGCCCAAGATACCACCCTCCTGTGCTTGATCCCCCATGCGGAAAAACCTTAATTCGACGACATTTCCCGGCATTAGCTTCATGTGGAAATCTAATTTCCTTTTCCTTTTTCTGTTAAACCTTGCTTCTTGTTGGACAAATTTGTTTTTCAAGCTTGCCGATCCTCTGTGTGTTAGTAAAGCCAATTTTTGTAATGGTTTTATGGTTAACATTTTATTGTATTAGGTGACTTATCTATGGCAAAATCAATCAAGGGATAAGTATTTGATATGGTGGAATCTCATACATTTTATTTTTAGGTTTTAAATACTAATTAAGGATAAGTTTGATTTCACGAAATAAATGTTATTTTCATTTTCCAATAGTTCAAATTTTTGAATATTATTTTAGAAAAATTAGAAAATAATAAATAATTATTAATTTTCACTAAAATGTTTTATAAATTTAAAAATTGTTTAAATTTAATTAATACTTTCCCTAAAAGAAAATATTCTTTCAGCCACTTTTAAACATGTGTATGTATGACATAAATTATAGTACACATAATTTGTTATTAGACGAAAAATATTAATACTGTGATTAATTGTTTACTTTCAAAATTGAAAGGATTGGAAAAATTTATTACTCCAAAAGGGTTTCGAATATCACGTGAAAATGTGTAAAAAGAAAATAAGTTTAAAATGTGTTCATAGTTGGATATTAAATTTTTTTGATAATTTAATTATGTTGATTTAGTTTACTCAATAAATTATTAAAATAATATTGTTTTTTTTCGCAACTTGAAGGAATTTAGTTATATATATATATATATATATGTTTGTTTTACTATTCATGTTCGAGTTTGTAATTATTTTTCCCAAATATGTTATCTCCAAAATTTATGTTATTTTATCCTTAAAAGTACAATATATTTTACTATCACACCTAACTAGTTGTTGACATTTTTCTTTTTAAATTTGCACATTCAAATTAACCCAACTAAATATTAATGGACATTACAAGATATAAATACTTAAGTATTATAATTAAATTTTTATTTTTGAAATTACAACTTATAATCACCCACAATATTTATGATTGAAATCAATCATTAAAATTATGGAATTGAATAACTTATCAAGGTACTCTACTTAGATACCCAATTTTGCTATTTCATGCAAAATCTCTTTTACAATTATCAATTTATTTGAATAACTCATTTATGTAAGAATTTAACTTATCTAGTATGCCAACTAAGACTCATACGGCTTGACTGTGGCATTGTTGACTTTCTTTTAACTTATTTATTTGAATTCTCCATGTTTGTTTGATTGAATTATTTTTTATGAAGGACTAGAGATGTTACAAATATCCATATTTAATATATGATAAAATTAGAGTTGAGATCATTTTAAAATAAATTGAGGTGAGACGATTGGTTAATGATGAGAATGAGATGGGGTGGGTGGTTGTTTTTCTCGTCTCTTAATTATGCAGTCAAAAGTTCAATCCCAAAAATAGAGTATGATTCATGACCAGTTATTTACTTTTATGGAAAATAAAATTAATCATTGAAAAAAAGGTTGAGATAAGAAAATATTGAAAAACAGTGTCGCAAGTTGCAGTTGTCTCAAACTACTAGAGAGAAGAGGCAGGAGATTCTTATGGAAACAGATAGTGACAAAGGTGGGCAACCTTATAATTTAGACCATCATGCATAAAACTATAACATCTTTCTTAACTTTAAACTTTCACTAAATTGAATTATATAAGTTAATTCAATATTAATTTAGTTGAAAAATGTATTATAATATTTTTTATATTTTTAAAAAAAGTAAACCGATGTTATTATAATACCACTTTGATTTTTTATATTTTAATAAAACAAAAAATATATAGAAGGTTTAAATTTACTATACCAACTTTAATAAAATTTTGACTTTATCAAATCAATCAAAGTTTTAATTTATTTATTTTATAAAATTTAAATTTTTATAAAAAAAGTTTCTCACACATAGCATTTGTTTATTGATAATATTGATGATTGAATTAATGTCAAAAGTCTAACTCAAACTAATTCAAAATTGATGAGAGTTATTTTATAAGTTACCACTTTATATGATTCAATTGTTAAATAAATATTTTCTAACTATATTTTTAATATTAAAATTTTCATTCACCAATGTGATAACATTTTGATAGCATGTTAAATGATACTTTCTAATATGATAACATTTTTTAAAAATATTAATCTCATCATATACTCTTATCATATCTGTTCTTTTTTTATACAATTCCTAAAACTACTGATAAATAGGAAAATAATGTACTTCAGCACACTCGGATATACATCCTCCTACACTAACAATAATGCTGATATCAATCGAGCTAAGATTCAATCGGCTAACAAGATAACATTTTTAGGTGCTATTAAAAAATGACAATATGAGCTAGAAAACAATTAGAGTGTATTAATATTCCTAATTAAATGTATTTACCTAGTTAATTTTTTTACTCTCTATTTTTACTAATTAGTTTTATTTTAATTCTGTACATCTTGTATATGTGTTATTGTTAGTTTCAAAACTTCTGTTTATTTATTTATTGCATGTTATAAATTTTAATAATTTTCTATAATGTTTTATAATTATTTAAGAAATCACGTCCAAGATGAACTTGGAAATGGTTTTTAAAATAATTATTAATTTTTTATTTTGATAGTTTTAAAATTTTAAATATTTATTGATGTGGTAAAATCAACATGAGATACATATGGTACACCACGTATGGTTATCTGGTTGCTAGTATCGTCAATTTATCATTTTTGTTTGGGTCAACTACAAAAAAAGTCACTTTTGTTTGCTTCAGATTACTTTTTAATCACTTATGTTTGAAATGTTACGTTTTAGTCACTTACGTTATTGTTTTGTTACAAAGTGGTCACTCTACCGTTAAGTTTCATTACCACCCTAACGGCGGTTCTATGTGGTAGTCCAAATGGGTTTTAAATTCCAACTTGAATGTCCTACATGGTAGTTCAAATTAAATTTATTTAATTAAAAATCTATTTTCATTCCAACAACTAAACATCAAGTTGGCATTTAAAACCCATTTGGACTGCCACTGAGGACTGTAGTTAAGGAGGTAACGGAGTTTAATGGTAGAGTGACCACTTCGTAACAAAAGGATAACGTAAGTGACTAAAATGTAACATTTCAAACATAAGTAATAAAATGTAATCTAAAGCAAACAAAAGTGACTATATTTATAGTTTACCTTTTTATTTTACCATACTATTGACATATATTGATATCATGTCTTCTAAATTTAATTATATTAAAATATATATTTTTTCATATGTTATATTTTAGTCTAGTTTATATTAATATATATAAATAGTGTGCAATAATTTTAATAACTAAAGATATACAAAATATATTTTTATATTTGTAGTTATATTTTAGTCTAGTTTATAGTTTCTTAATATATATAAATATTTTAATTACATAGTTACAAATATGTTTATATGCAAATGTAAATTTTAAGTTTAATTGTGAATTCCATCCCTTCACTTTAAAAATTTGAGAAATTATTTTTAACTTTAATTTTTCAAAATTTGATTTTTATAACTAAAGTGGGTAAAATAGGCCTAAGTTTGAAAGCATGCCAATGTCGATGTGATAATATATTAAATAATAAATGGTATTTTTGTTAATTCAAATTTTATGTATAAAATAAATTACTTTTTCATTAGGTTATAATATACTATATAGTATATTACATTATATAATAATATACAAAACACACATATATATTAATATATTATAGATTATAACATAATATATTAATTTATATTATATATTAAATGTTTCACATTTAAATTGATACGGAACTTTTAATCATATTCATTTTCACAATATTTATATACATATATATATTTTTTAAGATGTTAGATATGCATTCATTAAACATAAATAATACATATAAGATAATTTTCTATAATGGTAAACTATAATAAGATCCATGATAAAATATAATATAGTTATAATATACAGGTTATAATATAAACAATGAAGTATTACATAGAATTGTTTGTGGATAAGGTTGGATCGAGTTTAGGTTCATGCAAGGTATTTAAATCAATTTTTTAAACTCGAATTCGGTTTGAATCGAAAAATGGGTATAATTTTTTGCCCAAGTCCGACCTAGTCTCCCCATTCATATTTGAGTTTTTTAGATCATCTTTTTTATAAAAACAAATTTAAAAACATAATACACTAAATACATTAAAATAAATATTTCCTAACTTATTCAAAATACATTAAATAACATCAAGATAATAGCAATTTAGCAAGCAAATACCACAACATAATCAACAATAAAACAGTAGTTGAACCTAAAGCAAAACAACAACAACAAAACAATATCAAAACATCATCAAAACATGAAAACAACAGCAAAAAGTAGTAACAATATAGCAGCAAAATGCAACGGCAAATCAAACCCTCAAACAATAGCAACTTAGTAAGGAAACATCGAAACACAACAAATATAATTAATATTTTGGACTAGATTATTTAGTTGGTTAGTTTTTTTAGATTTTGAGTAATGAGTTTAATTGTTATTGGGTTAGTGATTTAATGTAGATATATATAATTATTATTTAACATATATAATTATTATATTTAATTTTTATAATAGAATATATATACATCCAAGCCGGGCTTGGGCCAAAGTAATCATTTCCAGTTTTTGTCCTATATAGCAAACGAGCCTTAAATTTCGTTCAAGTATATTTTCCAAATCTCGTGTTTTTGTCCAAACCTTTTCATTTTTCAGGCGAACTTTCGGGCTTGGGCAAGTGGCTTGGCCTATGAGCAGCTCTAATATTACACCATATAATAATGCATATTATAGTCTTCACTTGTATGGAGTAGTGGTTAAAGTTCTTGTCAAACACCCATTTGGCACAGGTTCAAACTATATTACCCCACCTCATCATTTTACAAGTAAAAAAATTATTATAATATCAATGGTTATGTATAAATTAATGTATAATGGTTGAAAGAAATAGAAGAGAACTTCTAATTACAAGACTCTAAAGAGTCTACCCTTATTCCAAATTGTTGAATATCATTCTCCAATAAGGCTTGAACACACTTTGGTAGTTCTACAAGGTAGCACTTCACGTTCAAATCTCCAATTAACATCTTCACTATACAGTCTGCAACATTGTTTTGTTCCCTTGGAACATGCTGAAATCTAACTTGCCAGCTCTTCGTGAGCATTGTATGAATTAATCTAACTTCCAAAAGATTATTTTCAACTGCATACTCATTACTAATAACATCAATCAAGATAGCGTTATCGCTTTCCAATTTGATTTGTCGAAACCCTTCTTGCCAAGCAATAACAAGTCCCTCATAAAGTGCCCTTGTTTCTATGTTTTGCTAGTTATCATGCCAAAGCCAATTAACCATTTCCCCTAATGATCCCGAATCACACCATCCACATACTTGTTGCGATCAAATTAGTGTTGTTATGGTTACTTCCTTTAAAAATAAAATTTGATAAACCGTAATATATATGTAATAGGCCAATTTAGCCTGGGCCCATACAAAAAATAATAAACCTAAAATAATAAAACAAAGTCCAAGTCCAGTCCAAAATATATCATTTGGCCCGATCGGAATAATACATTAAAAGATTAAAGGTCCATCTACAAGCTTGACGTATATGGGAACACAATCTTCAAGGATATGCAATCTTAGATATGATATGCAAATCTTAAATATGATATGCAATCCTAGAAGATATGGTATGTATTCTTAGAAGATATGATATGCAATCTTAGATATGCAAATCTTAGTTATGATATGTAATCTTAGAAGATATGGTATGCAATCTTAGAAGATATGATTTTGTAATCTTAGAGATTTAATTTGTAGATACCTTTGAATCTTAACCGTTGATGTAATTGATCTGTACCGTTGGATTTGGGGAGGCTCAACTATAAATAGAGGCCTCTCCCTTCATTGTAAAACACACTTGAGTTTTGAGTAA
The DNA here is from genome assembly GCA_025506655.1 of Gossypium rotundifolium. Taxonomy (NCBI): domain Eukaryota; kingdom Viridiplantae; phylum Streptophyta; class Magnoliopsida; order Malvales; family Malvaceae; genus Gossypium; species Gossypium rotundifolium. Next base: position 163,264,546 of record CP106725.1, read on the forward strand.
TAAAAATTCTTGAGAGCATTCACTCAAATTTCTCTCTTTTGCGGTCTTATTTTCTGTGGCTTGTTCTTATTTTGTTTTTTGCTCATCTTCTTTTCTTTTGAGTTGCTTCTGTTCAAGTTAGTTTTTCTTGGAGGAATTTCGTCGAATCCTCATATTGGAGTTAGGTTGACTTATGCGTTTTTTAACTTTTTTTAATTTATCCATTTAATTGCTTAATCATTATTTATTCATTTATTTTAATTATTTTAAATTTATTTTGATTGCCACTTTTTATCCAAAACTTTATTTCTTAAAATAAGGCAATATTTGACATTTGGAGTTTTAATGGAATCATGCCCTAACTTACTGGGCTTCGATTTTTCTTATTAAGTCTAAATGATCAAATACCTTTTTTGGAATTAAAATATATGATTTTAAAATAAAAAACCTATCTCGGGAATTTAAGATGTGGTGTCCTAACTCACTGGATGCGACGTTTTGTCATCTCGAGGTAAGGATTTCTAACAAAGGATATTCGGTGTTTGGAAAATTTGAAAGATCGTGCTCTAACTTACTGAGTTTCGATTTTTCTTTTAAAATCCAAATAATTGAATGTCCATTTAAAATTAAAGGACATAAGTTTTAAAAATCAAAAGGATCGTGTTTTAAAATCTTTTCAAATTTTTGACATTAGGGCATTAATTAATCAATTAAGTACCAATTTTTAGATGTTATGAGGGTGCTAATCCTTCCTCGTGCGTAACCGACTCCCGAGCCCGTTTTCTCGAATTTTGTAGACCAAAATCATTATTTTAATAAATCAAAATATTTTATTAAAATGATTAATCTCAAGGTGACTCGATCACACCTCGAAAAAAGATTGGTGGCGACTCCATTTTTATTTTTAAAGTCGACCCCCGTTTTTATAACTAGAACTTAAAAAATGGTTTAGACATCTTGGCGACTCCACTAGGGACAATAAGAGAGCCAAGCCATAAAATTGATTATTTCTTGTCCTTTTATGCAAATTTAAAACTTTGTTTTGAAAAACTATGATCCTTTTTATTGCATGTGGTTCTAATTTTATAAAATATCTTTGCATTGCATTGCATGACCGTAGTGGTCACACCCTTTTAAGTGGGAGTGAGAAGCTACTCCTTTGTGAGGTTTTCACCTTCGTGCAGGATAGTGAATCACTTTCGGGATACATCCGTGCCTATGTCTTCGTGAGATTTTCATCTCTGTGCAGCCATAGAGAAATGTATTCCCCTGAGCTGAACTTGGTCTGTATGAGCCTATAATGGATGAGGATCGAGGAATCTGCTGGTTCGGGTACCTCAACTTTAGAGCTAAACCTCATGTAGAAAACCTAAGGGCTTAGCCTAGGTAGAACTATGTCAAACCCTAGTGGTCACCCAAATAGGTGCCCTATTCTGTTATTTATTTCTTTCGTGCTAACGTATTTTTTTTTTGTTTTGATTGCATTGCATTCACATCATAGAAAAGAGGTGTTGATTCAAATTCGATTGCTAAATGAAGAGTTGGTCATGAGAAAATGGATTTCTTGATAAAGTGGATTATAATACGGTCATCCGAATATAGTCTAAGTAAACACGACGAGAGAAGACTGATAGTCCATGAAGGAAAACAAGATTTTATTGCCCAAGGATTCAAGCTGACAAAGACTATTTGAGAATCACCACGTCTTGGATTTCTTGAAGAGGCTAACGAGCTTTATCGAAATAAGTGAGTGAAGAGTCACGGCCTGGATCAATTAACAAGGAGTTAGAAGAGGTATCTATTGGGAAAGTTCATGGGACACGACCATAACATCCTTTGCGAATAAGAGGATTGATGTTTTCACTTGGACTATGAGGACAAAGCCGCATATGTAATTCGTTTTGTGTAAAGAAATTTATTTTCTAGTAAAGTTTTTCTAATGGAATTGAATTCAAAATCAACGCCTCTCTTTTTGCATTTCATGCATTTACATTACATCACATCATATGCATTTAAGTCCATAGAGAGAGCCTAATTAGTTAAAATTATCAGATAGAAGAGAGAAAGAGAGAAGGAAAAATCTGAAAACTGAACACCATTATGGTACACGTGCCAAGACAAAGAAAATGGATCAAAGACTTGAACAATTCCAGAGAGACATGCAAGACCAGATGCAAGAGCAATTAGTAAAGCTCCAACAAGAAATGAGAGACCAAATGTTGGAAGCTCAAAGAAACATGATGACTAAAATGGCCCTGATGCTGAACGGGGAAATAGACAAAAGAAAAGGTCCCATAGTTAATGCTGAGGATAATGAGGACTTTCCTTGGGGTTTCACGCCACCGCATATGCAAACACAACCAGAGGAATATCTCTGAAGACCATCTGTCACAATTAGGCCTCAACAAGGGCAAAATGACGCTGGAGTGCTCATGAATTTCCAAGTTGGCACAGGATCCAACCCAGGAGATAACCTTGCTAATCCTGTTATCACTGACTTAGATATAGTAGAAAAAGAGGGAATAAGAATTGAATCTTCAAGGCAGTTAGAAGATTGTTGTAGATGGTTGGAAGAAAAGTTCAAGGCTTTAGAAAATGCTGATAATCATCATGGAATTGATGCTAAAGACCTAAGCTTGGTTCCAGATTTGGTGCTTCCTCATAAGTTCAAAATGCTAGAATTTGAGAAGTACAATGTGACCAGCTGCCTTGAAGCCCATATCACTATGTTCTGTTGACGGATGACTGATTATGTTAATAATGATCAACTCTTGATTCATTGTTTCCTAGACAGTTTGGTGGGGGCAGCATTCAGGTGGTATAATCAACTTAGCCGTTCTAATATTGGTTTCTGGAGAGACCTAGCCCAAGCCTTCATGAAACAATGCAATCATGTCACAGACATGACGCCTGATAGAATCATGTTGCGGAATATGAAAAAGAAGTCGAATGAAAGCTTCAGGCAGTATGCGCAAAGATGGAGGGAGGTTGCCATGCAAGTTCAGCCACCACTCATAGAAAAGGAAACTATGATGCTTTTTATCAATACCTTGAAGGCTCCATTCATCACCCATATGATAGGAATACTATCAAGAGCTTTGCGGATATAGTGATGGCAGGAGAGATGATTGATGATACCATAATAGGTGGTAAGATTGAAATGGGGAAACCACTAGGAGGTCTACTCCTAGGAAAAAGGATAGTGAAGTGAATAACATGAGTACATAGAACAAAAAGGCACTCAAAGGCAATCACTGTTAGCCAGCCAAAAGTAGTTACTACCGGGCAACAAGGGTCGACAAGACAAGAATTAGGCCCAAGGCAAAATTAAAAAAAACTCCAATTTATGCCAATCCTAATGACGAATAAAGAGCTATACCAAAGTTTATTCGACGCACATGTGGTGTCCCTATTTTATCTAAAGTCATTATAGCCCTCATATCATAAATGGTATCACTCGAATGCTCAATGTGACTACCATACGGGAATAACGGGCCACTCAATTGAAAACTGTACTATGTTTAAAAAGTTGGTCAAAAGGTTCATTAAAATGGGAATTTGTAGTTCGATGATTCATCAAAATCTGATCACTTTAATGGGCAGTAAATGCGATAATTGAAGAAGGAGACAAGAATGTTGTGACTCTTTGAAGAAGTCAAAAGCGAAGAGGGAATCAGGAAACAAAGTTTCCACGCCCTTGCATACTTGAGAGTGTTTTGAATAATGGGAATGTGTAAGAGATCCCTATATTTTTAGAGCTGATATAGAGTAATATTCAAAATGTGCTTGTTGCCTTAAGCCTAGAGACAATAAGAATACTTTTGTGAAATAGGTGATCGTGTCAAATAGTCGAGTTTTAATATTTATAAAGAATGATCGAACCTGTAGACTAACTGCGACAACAATAGAGGCAAGTGCACCTATCGAATAGTAGTATAGCTCAGGCAAGAATATCTTGTCGAACCCAAGGGAACCTAAAAGTACTACTACTCACTTTCTTTCTATTATTTAGCCTAAAATATGGAGTGATTGGATTATTAATATAACAAAATACTTAAACTAAATGCAAAGACAAAAGAATGAATTGGAGAAAGACTTTAAGAAAACTCAGTTGATAAAGATGATACCCTCAAGAAGAATCCACCTATGACTTCACTTATTATTTATTCCCCCAACCATATGATTTCTTTACTTAGCTTGATCCGTGAGACTCCCTAACCTATATTAAACCCTCTCTCGAGGCGAATAATGTCTAACCTTAGGGTAATTAGTGGAATTCATGTTCTCTTATAATAACCCTCTAAGGAAGCAGTAGATCGATCAATGGATTCCCATATTAGGTTTCACTTTAATCCGGTAAAATCTCGTAACCCTATCTCTAGGCGCCCGATCAAATCCACTCAATTATGCTAGATCTACACTTAGGTAGGGTCTATTCCTCCTCCACCTAAGCACATCAGATTGAATTAAGCAATATAATTAAGAGCAAACCAAGTAATTATCATATAATTTAGAAATCAAATAACAAAATCCATCATAGGTTTCATCACCTTCAAGTATATGAGGGGTTTAGTGCATAACTAAATATGAAAACATGTCAAGAGTAAAGAATAAACAAAACATAAGAACTCCCTAAAACCCTCTGAAGGAATTGAAGAAGAGATCCTCTGTCTTGACTGGAGTTCGACTTCTTGAGATGGATCAACTGGTAATCTTCAAGTGACTCCATAAAAGATGAATGCTTCGGTAAAAAGCCTCTGCCCCAAAAAGCTCTCTTTTAATGTCTGCTTTAGGTTTTTTATATAGGCTTTGGGATGATATACTTGGCTCCTAAGTATCTTCTTCAAGTAGAATTACTATTAGGGTGTTTGAGTAGACTTAGGAGTATGTTTCTTTGGCTTCAAACATCCAATTCTGAGTGAAATTGCTCATTCATTGGCGGGAACGCCCATGGCACACACAAGTGTAATTTAGGGTTGGTAGTACCTTGATTCTATCATTTTGGGCACGGCCATGTAGATCACCAGACACACCCGTGTATGGTAATGAGATGATGCACGCCGTGTAACTCGTGAATTGTGCCGTGCTCTAGGTAATTGTCGAGACACGGTCGTGCAGGATTTGGGCCAGCGTGTTGATTTCTTGCTGAGGCCCAATTACTTTGTTTTAAGCCCGTTTTGTGTTCTTTTTATCCTCGGGTGCTTTCTTAAGTATAAACATGAAAAGAAAGGATTAAAAGCACCTTTTTACATAATTCAAGGGCTAAATCATCCAAAAGCCTATTAAATATGGGGTTAAAATATGTTACTTTTACGGTTTATCAAATACCCCCTCACTTAAGCTTTTTCTTGTCCTCAAGCAAAATTCTCAACTTACAATTAAAATGAACTTTCCATAATTCATAATTCCTATCGACAATGTCTCATCCTAATTCATAGATAATTTATACATGGATAATTCAACTCAAAGAACCCTTAAGATTCAATTACGATAAGTCACATTTTTATGGCATGAAAACATAGGTATCTCCCCTTATGTAAGTGATTACCTTTAATTCAAAGCCGACAAGGATTGACATCCTCACAAAAGATTCACTCAAATCACTCAAAGGTGTTTAAGGTTCAAGAATAAGCGCTCTAAGTCGAACCTGAAAAGTTAATCCCATATGCTTGCCTGAAAATCAAATCTCCACCACTTTATATGAGATGATACACAGATCAAAAGGTCTTTAATCAAGGTTGTAACGGGGCTAGGGTTAAAAGGTGTGGATAAAGGCAGAATCAGAAGGTTAAAATCGAGACTGACTTGACAAATTACCTAATTAGAAACAATGAATTAAATATGAATAATTTACATCGAATGAAAACTAATAATACCACTATTGATAATTACTCTATAATAAAGAGTATTTTCATCACTTAAAATTTTATAATACTTTAATCGAGCTTTTTCTTCAACAATTGGAGTTTAAATGCTCGAGCTCTTTTATATACTACTAATATTGAATATACTTGGATTTTTTTTAGAACAAACTAAAATAAACATAATAGAAGGAACTTTGAAATAACCTAATTCGGCAATTGATCAAATCAATTCTTGATAAAAGGGGTAGTCAAAAGAATGTTGATAACCAATACAAAGGGATTTTGGGTTAATATTAGTGGGTGAGTCAATAAAAAGGTTGTTAGGATTCAATGGGGTTCACTAGGGGTTTTGTATGGGTAGGCTTTTTAGTGTAGTGAACGGGTTAAAACTTAGGTGCCTTTATCATCTCAGTGTATCAAATCATTAATGTGGTCTCGACATGTATAAACGAGGCAAGTTCTAGAATAACAGTTCAAAGTTGACACACTCATAATCAATTAAAGTGAGAACGAAAAAGGGTACATGCTCTATAAGGCTCAAAATCTCACAAAAAATTATGGGTGTTTTGACATCAATCCTTATAAATTTTGAACTTCAAGGTGATACTCAAATTAGGTTCAACAACATATCAATTTTAATTTTTAGAAAGTAGACTTATCATGCTTGATTCTCTAATATTCTTCAAATTTAATTATCAATGCACAATTAACTAAGACTTATTCTAAAACATATCAATAAAAATCATAAATCATTAGAAATTTCATCCTAATTAATAATATGAGAAAAATACTTAAGATTAAGACTAATTTCAGGGTTTTGAGAATTATGCAAAAAGTTAGGCACTATTACCCCCACACTTAAGATGTACATTGCCCTCAATGTACAAAGATAGATAATGAAATTTATGTTCCAAATCAAAAAGATAAGTGGGGAAAGTAATACTCCTTGAAATCTGGATGATCCCTGGCGTCTTTGGTGGCGGTGATGGTGTTTTCTATGGGTCCGATGGAGTGGCTACCGAAAAGCAATTTACTAGATGAAGAAATTAGGTAGCCTGTGAAGATATATCCAAGAGATCTAGGGTCATAATAATATTATATTAATAATATAATTAAAGATTAAGGAAATAAAATGAAGGAGACTAAGAAGAAAACTGAAATTAAAAGAAAATACTAATGGACTAAGGAGTCCTTATTGTTGGATGGTTCGCGAGGTGGATGTGACCTCGAAGGCTGTGGTGCGTGATTCCCAAGCAGCTTTTAGAACCTAAAACTAAAAAACTAATATGAAATAAATTAATTTAAGCAGGAAATAAGTAAAGATAAGGAAAATAACAGAGATAAGAAAAGAAAAATAGAACCGAAAAGGTTTTGGAGACCCTTGGCGTGTCAATTAAGTGAAGCTACCAGCATCAACTCATGTTGAGGTCTCCTGTGAGGAGATGATGCTTACGTTTCTTTGGCATTATCTTTGTATTGCTCAAGTGTCTTGGATCTTTTCTATGAATAGGAAGAAAAATTTGAAAGAAAGGAGAAAGAAGGATAAGAAAGAAGATGGGACAAAGAGGACGGGCTGTGGGGATTTAAATAGGATTTCAAATCTAGCATGTTCTCACGCCCGTGTACTGAGGGTGTGTCGATTCACACGATCGTATCGCACGTCCGTGTTGTGGGGTGTGTTGTCCTTCCACTCCGTTTTGTTGGTTTGCACGCCCGTTCCTAAAAAGCCAGTATAAGAGCACGGTTGGACTGCACGGGCGTGCTCTGCCCGTGCTAAATAAGTCAGTATCTTAGCATGGTTGTGAGGCACGGTCGTGCTATTTTTTTCGGTGCCCGTGCTGGGGGTGGTTGGATCCGTGACGTTGGGGGGTTGGACTAACTTGCACTATTCTGCTCTGTCAGTGTGGTGGTTTTGGTGGTCCAAATGGCCACGGGCATGGCCGTGTATAAGGCCATGTGGCCTGGAAACCTGCATCTTTGTTTTAATTGTAGAGAGAGAAGAGAGAAAAGAAAAGAAAAGAAAAATAATTTTGAGAAATAAAAAGTGTTAGCGCTTGGGTTGCATCCCGAGAAGCGTTTGTTTATAGTCTTAAGCTAGACTGTCTTAGGTTTTGAAAATTTAGGGAGGTTTAAAGGTTTGAATATTTTCCCTCTTACTGACAATTTTATTTTTGTGACAATGTTTAGGTCGAGAAGAGTTTACCTTGAAATTGCTGAATATTGGATTGCTTACCTCAACTATTTTGTGTGGGAAAACATCGTGTACCTGCAGGAGTATTTCTTCCTGTTTCTTCAGTTCTGTTGAACTGATGTAAGGATCGACTTTATCTAACAGCACTTGATCTTCTATTTTAAAGTGATTTGATGTCCCTATGAGGTCTTCTAGTGGTTCCTCAGGTTTTATTTCGTGTGGATCCAGCTTTTCTTTGGTGTGTATCTTTTGCTCTTCTAAATTGTTGATCGTACGATTTTGTGTTGGCTCAGTTTTGATGCTTTGTGATGTTTTCTGCGATGAAGGTTGAATAATTTGATTATTTATTGAAACTACTTTCTTACCTTCATCTTCGTGGTTCGCCGAGTCGAGAGCTTGAAGATTGATGATCCATCTCCTACACAAGTATGAGTTCTCTGTGGCAACATCAATTTTAGTCTTGGCGATTGCAAGAAAAGGTCTTCCTAAAATTAAAGGGATTGAATTTTCCTCATCCATGTCTAAAATAACAAAATCTACTGGGAAGACGAATTTATCGATTTTTACTAAAACATTTTCAATAATGCCCCTAGGAATTCTAACAGTTTTATCAGCTAGTTGGATACTCATCCTAGTTTGTTTGGGCTTCCTAGACCTAGTCGTTTAAACAATTGTATAAGGCATGACATTTATACTTGCCCTAAATCAGCTAACGATTATCAATAGTTAAACTACCAATTAAACATGGAATCGTAAAACTCCCTAGATCTTTTAATTTTTGCGGTAGTCGATTTTGTAGCATTGCTGAGCATGTTGCGTTAAGTTCCACATGGTGCTCTTCATCTATTTTGCATTTGTTTGTTAAGAGCTGTCTTAAAAATCTCCTTAAGTCGGGCATCTAAAAAAGAGCTTCAAGAAGAGGTAAGTTAATGTGTAATTTCTTTAGAAGTTTTAGAAACTTATCAAATTGTTCCTCTGAATCATCTCTTTTCAATGCTTCGGGATAAGGTATTCGAGGGTGGTACTCTTTAATTACCGATTTTTCTTGTGCTACCTCTATTTTACCTGTTTCTTCCTTGGTTTCTTGTACTGAGGTGGGCTTGTCTACCATTGTATCCTCTTGAGATGTGATGGCTTGTATCTGTTCTTTTGGGTTTATTTTTGTGTTGCTTGGTAGATGTCCTTATTAACTTTCTGAAACAAGCTTTGTGAGTTGTCCAACTGACCTAGTGATTTCCCCGACTTGTTCCTTGATTTCTTTGATTGATATTCCTTGGTTATCAAGTGTTGTATCAGTTCTTTGGAGACGGGCATCTGTGTCTGCCATGAACTTTTTTAGCATCTCTTCAAGACTCGGCTTCTTTTTCGGTGGATAAGGTTGATTTTGGTAATTTGGAAGAGGTTGTTGCCTTTGATTTCCTTGTCCTCCCCATGAAAAATTTGGGTGGTTCTTCCAACCTGGATTGTAAGTGTTACTATAAGGATTATTATTAGATCTGAAATTGTTACCTATATAGTTTGTCTGCTCGTTTTCTGCTCCTGGTTGGTAAGGTGGGTACTCAAAATTCGCCACATTCTCACTCGCTTTGCATTGCATGACTGGATGTACTTGTGAAGAACATAAATTATCAAGCTTTTTATTCTTTAACTCCATTTGTGTTGACAACATTGTCACTGCGTCTATGTTAAAAACTTCGGCTGATTTTGTCGGTTTAGCCCTTGTAATTTGCCATTGATAGGTGTTCAACGGCATTTTCGGCTGATGGATCAATCATTTGCCTAGTTGGAGAATTCACACCATTGTAGAAAGTTTGGACTTCAAGCCACAAAGGTAATCCATGGTGTGGGCATCTCCTTAGGAGATCCTTATATCTTTCCCATGCATCATATAATGTTTCTGCGTCATTCTGCACAAAAGAAGATATATCATTCCTAAATTTAGACGTTTTGGCTGGTGGAAAATATTTTAAAAGAAACTTTTCAGTAATTTGATCCTATGTGGTGATTGACCCTCGTGATAACGAGTTCAACCACCGCTTTGCTTTGTTCCTTAATGAAAAAGGAAATAACCAAAGACGTATGGCATCGTCAGAAAAACCATTTATTTTAAAGGTATCACAGAATTCTAAAAAATTAGATACATGAGTGTTTGGATCCTCATCCTGCAAACCATCAAATTGAACGAATTGTTGAATCATTTGTATTGTGTTAGGCTTTAATTCAAAATTATTAGCAACTATAGCGGGCCTAACAATACTATATTCTGCTCCTGTCAAATTAGGTTTAGCATAATCATACATAGTACGTGAGCATTCTCATTTCTTGCATATTTGGTGGATTGTTCTCATCCATCCCTTTAGTAGGATTGGATCTTTGCTGTTCTTCTCTTTGATAGTCTAGGACTCGTCTTATTTCTCTGCGATTTCTACGAGTGGTAGCCTCAATGTCACTTTCGTATTCTAATGGTTCTCTCAGATTTCTTCTAGTCATAAACTAGAGGTACCTGATATGCAAAGAAAGAAAGAAATTTAGAAAAACAAAAACAAAAATATATGTATAAAAGAGAAATTTAAAAATAAAAATAATGGCTAAAGTAATAGAAATAGAGCTTTCTTAATATTTTAGAGTTCCCCGGCAATAGCACCAAAAACTTGATCGTGTCAAACAGTCGAGTTTTAATATTTATAAAGAATGATCGAACCTGTAGACTGACTACGACAACAATAGAGGAAAGTGCACCTATCGAACAGTAGTATAGCTCAGGCAAGAATATCTTATCGAACCCAAGGGAACCTAAAAGTACTACTACTCACTTTCTTTCTATTATTTAGCCTAAAATATAGAGTGATTGGATTATTAAACTAACGAAATACTTAAACTAAATGCAAAGACAAAAGAATGAATTGGAGAAAGACTTTAAGAAAACTCAGTTGATAAAGACAATACCCTCAAGAAGAATCCAACTATGACTTCACTTATTATTTATTCCCCAAACCATATGATTTCTTTACTTAGCTTGATCCGTGAGACTCCCTAACCTATATTAAACACTCTCTCAAGGCGAATAACGTCTAACCTTAGGTTAATTAGTGGAATTCTCGCTCTCTTGTAATAACCCTGTACGAGCCCATTTGCCCGGCCCGTTTTGCAACAAAGCCAACGAGGCCCAGCAGGCCCATTTATTTCTTTCCAACAAGCTAGGGTTTCTGAAAACCCTAGTGCTGCAAGCCTAGGCCACTTGCCTCTGCCTTCTGGCCACTCTGCCCTCCACTTGCCCTCTGCGCCTGACCAAAAGTCACGTCCACCACCTAGCACTGCCCTTCCACCGCCTCTGACCTACAAACATTAAAAGAGAATAGACAGAAAGTAGCAAAATGTAAAAAAAAATGGCTATATAAGTTGATTTAAACCAGTGTAATAGGGGTTCTTTTTTTTCTCTTCTTTTTTGATCAATAGAAAACAGAAAGAGGAATATTAAGCAAAAATATTGGCAAACACAAGAACAACGAGATCCGAACACTAAAAGAAAGAGATTGGAACACCAAAATAGAGACCGAAAAGGTGATTTTTTTTTAAAACTCTTAAACTTCTATTTCTTACTACAAGTCCTTTTTCGTAAATATACAAAATATATATAGATAAACACAGTAAAAATATAAAATAAAAAAAGGAAGCAAAAAAACATTACGGTGGTGGCAAAGACAAATTTTAAACCCGGACTCCCGCAGAGAAAAAAGAGAGAAGGAAATTTTTTAAACTCATGAGACAAATGATTTTTTTTAGGTTTTGGGCCTTATATAGCCCTTTGAACGACGTCGTTTTGGGTGACTTTTAACCCCCAAAACGACGTCGTTTAACTTGGTCCGACCCGAACCTGACCCGCTCCAGATAGGATCCGCATGTTTTTTAAGCCAAAGGGCAAATTGCCCTTTTGGTCCTTCTGCATTTTCAGATTTAAAATCAAATTTTAATTATTGCGATATTGGCCGAGAAATTTTCTGTTATTTACGATTCGTCCCTCCTCAAACGTGCATTTTATTCATCTGGGAAAATTGCCTCTTTGGGCCCCTCCTTTTATGCGTGTTTTTCTAGCCCTGAACCTCTACTTTATTTACAATTTGACCCAAAACTTCCATTTTAATGCAATTTAGCCCCTTTTTTAATTATTTTGCAATTTTTGTTATTATTACCATTATTTAATATTCTATTTTATTATTATTATTATATTTACTATATTATTATTGTTATTATTATTATTTATTATTATTTCTATTATTATTCCATTATTATCATTTTCACATTATTAGTACTACTATTATTATTTTATTACCTTATTATTATCCTTATTATTTATTATTAGTATAATGATATATACATTTTCTTTATCGTTTTGTTTATCGATTACTATTACTATTATTATTATTATTATTATTATTATTATTATTATTATTATTATTATTATTATTATTTACCTTTTTACTATCATTATTACTATTATTGCTATTTTATTACTATTTCTATTGCTCTTATTTTTGTATTATTACTTGTATACACTTACTATTATTATTAGTATTATTATTATTTATGTCTATTTATCGTCATTAATTCGTCAATATTACTATTATTTCTTTTCTCGCATAACACCAAATTTTCCTTTTATTATTTGTCACATCGGTTTACCCAATGCATCCAGTTTTCAAATAATTCGTATTAAGGGTTTGCGAAAATCGTGCCCTAACTTACTGGGTTCCGATTTTTCTTGTTCAATCTTAATAATGAAATACCTTTTCTTAAAGTCGCAATACAAGTTTTAAATAAAATACTTGTTCTCGAAAATTTGAAATGTCGCACCCTAACTTACTGGACTTGACATCTAGATACTTCGGATAAGTTTATTCAAAAAATAGAGGCAATATTCCTAATTTTGATTCTCGAGAAATCAAGCCCTAACTTACTGGGTTTTATTTTCTCGTTGGACAAATGACGGGAAATCCTTTTCAAATATAAAACCAAGTTTTAAAAGGCGAGCTTAGTTTCGGGAGTCTAAAGTATTATGCCCTAACTTATTGGACATGATGCTTTATTTTTTCGAAAATAAGATAACCTTAACGTCCCTTCTAATTCTTTGAATTTTTTGGAAATAAAAAGTATCATTTTTTCGAACCATTTCAAAGTTTTCAACATTAGGACATCGATCAATGAATTTGGTACCAATTTTGGGTGTATCGAGGGTGCTAACCCTTCCTAGTGCGTAACTGACTTTCGAACTCGTTTTTTCGAATTTCATAGACCAAAATCGTTGTTTTGATAAATCAAACTATTTATTAAAAACAACTATTTTACGAGGTGGCCCGATCACACCTCATCAATAAAGATCGGTGGCGACTCCCTTCTTTTCATTTAAAAAAAACCCGAGTCGACCGTATCGTTTACTATTTTATCCAAAAAATGGTTACGACAGCTTGGCGACTCCACTGGGGAAACAAGGGTCGAGCCATAGATTGATTGATTGTTGTCCTTTTGATTAAAATGGTTTCCAAAAATCATGCTTCTTTGAATGCACTTTCAATATTGGGTCTCGTAAATACTTCGGCATTGCATTGCACGAGTTGTGGTCACACCTTTAAGTGGGAGCAAGAAGCTATACCTTCGTGAGGTTTTCACCTCTGCATGGGCTAGTGGACTGCTTTCGGGATACATCTGTACCTATGTCTTCGTGAAGTTTTCACTTCCGCATGGCCATAGGGAAATGCGTTCCCCTGAACTGAACTCGGTCCGTATGAACCTATAATGGGTGAGGATCGAGAAATCTACTGGTTTGAGTACCTCAAACTTTAGAACTCAACCACATGTAAAGAGCCTAGGAACCCATCCCGAGCTGAGCTATGCCGAACCTTAGTAGTTACCTAGATAGGCTTTTGTGTATTTTACATGCTTTATATCTCATTCTGTGGTACTAATTGATGATGTTTTATTTCCTTTGAATGTCATTTCCATTTTTAAGAGGCATCAATTCACGGTCTGTTTCTGAGTGAGGAAGCTGGTTATGGAAAGTGAATTCCTTGATAAAATGGAGGACAATACGGCCGTCCGCACCTGGTCAGAGCAAAGCCAATTAGAAAGAGGGGACAACATAGCTGAGGGATATGTATCGGAATTACGAGATTTCACCAATATCAGTGTCACGCAGAACAAACTCCAGGAGTTGAAAGAGATATGGACCCAGTGGGATGACGAGGCAAAGCAGTTGTTCTATAGTACCTACGACACCTATTCCGAGTAGTGACTCAGTTTTGGAATGCTACTTATAGCTATTTCTCATTCGGGAAAGTAGATTTGGTTTCTATGGTGGAGGAATACACGACCTTGCTACGTTATCCGAGAATTCAAGTTGATAAAGCTTATTCCAAAGTAGTTAATAGCTCGACTCTTGCGAGGAAATTGATGAATATCACGGGAATGAGTGAACAATGGGTCTCAGCAAGAATGCAGAAGAAAGGCGGGGGTAAATGCATACCTTGGATATATTTGAGGGACTTGATCCTAACTCATCCTGATGCAAAGAAAAAAATTGATGTCTTGGCCTTGTGTATTTACGGTTTGGTAATCTTTCCAAAAGCTCTAAGACACATTGATGAAGCGGTTATTGATCTATTTGGCCGATTAGACAAATGGGTCATGCCTGTTCCCACTATCTTGGCTAAAATGTTCAGATCCTTGAATGCATGTCGGAGAATAGGTGAAGGCAGGTTTATTGGATGTGCGCAGTTGTTATTGGCCTGGTTCCATAGTCATTTCTGGAAGGTGGATAAAGTATCTTATCGATTTTTGTCAGAGAATTGCTCCCCGTTGAAAGAGATAGTAGCTACGCCTAGGAGAGAAGACGTGTCTGAAGAAAACCTAATAGCGCTCCTCCAAAACCTTCAAGAAGACGACATCGAGTGGAAGTCTTCTTGGATGATTCCCGACAAGGTCCTTTATCACTGTGGAAACTTTAACTGGGTTTCTCTACTGAGAATTTGGGTTGCCACTGCATATGCCCCTTTATTGGTCCTAAGACAGTACAGTTCAAGATAGTTTGTACCAACGACATTATGGCTAGCTCAAAGCGAGTTCTCATACGAAGGGGGAAGTTATAAGAAAAAGGTTAAAGAGATCTCTAGTGCCTGGAATCAGATTCACAGAATGAGAAGATTATCCGCAGCTCGAGGACGACCCCGAATCTGATGAATGGAGGCTAGGAGAATCAATGATAACATTTTCGAGCCAAATCCGAAGGCACCAATCGAGAGAAGAATGCTTGCGAGTGGTCACGTTAGAATTAGAGATTGTGAAACAAGATTTTGAACGGATGAGTTTAGAACTTGGAAAAAGGATAGAAAAGCTGGAAGAAGAAAAGATGCTCCTCCAATTAGAGGTGGACGGTCAAAAATCAAAGGCTGAGAAACTCAGAAAAGAAAAATAAAAGGTAAAGAAAGACCGAGATAACTTGAAGACGGAATACAAGAAGATGCGCCTGACAATAAAAAATGCTGGGTCAGGAAAAACTTCGGAGCAGTGGAGACAAGAGATCCGAGAGGAAAAAACCAGAGTTAGCAATTGGGAGAGAAAGTTTTAAGAAATACAAATGAAAAAAGAAGCCTTAGAGAAGGGCATGACAGAAAACCAAAAGGAGAAAAGGGACTAAAAGCTAGAATAGCTGAGCTTGGGCGGTCTCTACACCATTATCGAAGTCAAGACTTGGAAAGCAAACTGAAATCAAGTCTGAATAGAATCGAGGAAATGAAGGGTAAGGTTGAAGAGCTAGAATCGGCATTACACAGTAGTGAGCTCGGATTGAGCTTCTGGAAACAAGAGAAAGGCATTGAGAGGAGGAGCTTCACCATTCTTGCGAGCAAGTTAGAAGCCGAAACTACCTCATGAGTGAAGCGATAATCCAGATTCGAGAGGTAGCTGATCACCTACAGACTTTGATTGTAGAAGCTGACATACTGAGCACGAGATATGAGCTACCGTCGGGTCATGATCAAGAGCTAATCTCTTTGCTTGGGAAAATCAAAACCTTAGGCCTTAGGGCGAAAGCATATTTGTAATCTGCTTTATGTAAAGGGTTTTACCTTCTAATAAAGTTTTCTAAAATAAAGTTGATCAGAATCGATGTCTTCTTCTTGCATTCATGCATTTGCATTGCATCATATGACATGCATTTAAGTTTATAAAAATGGGCCTGATTAGCTAAAATTATCAGAAAGAGAGAGAGGGAAAAAAGAAGTGAAAGGGGAAAATCTGGAAGCGAAACATCACTACAGAACGCACGCTAAAACCAGGAAAATGGATCAAAGGTTCAAACAATTCCAGAAAGAAATGCAGGAACAAATGCAAGAGCAAATGTTAAAACTCCAGCAGGAAATGATGGACCAAATGTTGGAGGCCCAGAGGAATATGGTGGCCCAAATGGCCCAAATGATGAACGGGGCAATGGATAAAGGGAAAGGCCTTATGCTTCTAGTCGAGGAAAGTAGTGAAGGCATTCCCCCGGGTTTTACCCCACCACATGCAAGAACAAGGCCTGAGGAGTATGTCCTAAGGCCACCGATTATGATCGAGCCCCAACAA
Organism: Gossypium rotundifolium; assembly: GCA_025506655.1. Lineage (NCBI taxonomy): Eukaryota > Viridiplantae > Streptophyta > Magnoliopsida > Malvales > Malvaceae > Gossypium > Gossypium rotundifolium. The sequence continues at coordinate 163,281,196 of CP106725.1, forward strand.
GGCGGGCGACACTAGACCTCCCATAAGCTTCCACGCAGGCTCCGGATCCTAACCGGGAGATAACCCGGCCAATCTTGTTGTACCTGATTTAGATATGGCAGAGAAAATGGGGTCGAGAGAAGAATCTTCAAGGCAGTTAGAGGATCATTGCAAATGGCTGGAAGAAAAATTCAAGGCGCTAGAAAATATCGATCATCATCATGGGATTGACACAAAAGATTTAAGTCTGGTTCCGGATTTGGTGTTGCCTCATAAGTTTAAAATGTCTGAATTTGAAAAATACAGTGGGACTAGCTGCCCAGAGGCTCACATCACCATGTTCTATAGGCGAATGGCTAGCTACGTGAACAATGATCAACTCTTAATCTACTGTTTCCAAGAAAGTTTAGTGGGCGCAACTGCTAGATGGTATAACTAGCTTAGTCGGGCCAACATTAGTTCCTAGAGAAGTCTGGCTCAAGCATTTCTAAAGCATTACAGCCACGTTACGGACATGGCACCAAATAGAATTACTTTGCAAAGCATGAAAAAAAGACAAAATGAAAGTTTCAGACAATACGCGCAAAGGTGGAGGGAGGTCACCATGCAGGTCCAACCACCCCTCTTAGAAAAAGAGACTACCATGCTCTTCATTAACACCCTGAAGGCCCCTTTCATAACTCATATGATAGGGAGTACAACTAAAAGCTTTACCGACATAGTAATGGCGGGAGAGATGATCAAACATGCCATAAGGGGCGGCAAGATCGAGGCAGAAGAAAGCGCTAGAAGGGCCGCTCCTAAGAAGAAAGACGGTAAAGTAACTAATGTGAGCACACACAAGACGATCACGGTTAATCGACCAAAGGTAGTCACCTCTGGACAACAAGGTCTGGAAAGACAAGAATCGGGAATCAGACCAAACACCATAAAAATTCAATTCACGCCAATGCTAATAACGTACAAGGAGCTATACCAGACCTTGTTCAATGAGCATATCGTGTCCCCATTCTATTTGCAACCATTGCAACCTTCATACCCTAAGTGGTACGACCCTAACGCTCAATGCGATTACCATGCAGGGGTAGAGAGGCATTCAATAGAGAATTGCCTCACCTTTAAAAAGGTAGTCGAGAGGCTAATAAAGATGAAGGTCATAACACTTGACGATTTGATAAAAAAAGGGGAACCCACTACCCAATCATGAGGGTAGAGGGGTAAACATGATTGGTGAGGAGGTGGTGAGAAAAATCAAGAAGGATGTCACGGAGGTGAAAACCCCATTGAGAGTAGTCTGGGAGGAAATGGCAAAGAGAGGATTGACAGATTCAGATCCTGTGAAAAACTAGAGGTATATAAAGAACTCCAGTGAACTCCATAAAACAAAAGGGCACGAGATTCAAGAATGTGCCCAGTTTAGAATCTTGGTGCAAAACCTTATGGACAACAAGGAACTGGAGTTTTATGAAAGAGTAGAGGAAAGGAATGTATGTGTGACCGAGGAAGAATTGATGAAGCCTAGAGTCAATTACCCGAGAATCATCATCTCGTGAAACACAGAAGGTGGGGTGCAGAGAAGGCCAAAGATTATAATTCAGAGACCTACTTCTTTTCCCTATAAAGACAGTAAAAAGGTACCCTGGGACTATAATTGCAATGTGATGATACCAGGGGCGGAAAGCTCCACTAGCATTTCTGAGGAAGTCAAGAATGAAGGGTCCTATACATGTAGTGGGAAGCGGTACGACCCTAAGAACAAAGGAGTAGAACCAGTGAAACCAAAGACTGTGCTGATTGGGCAGAAAAAGGAACTCGAAGCCCCTATCAATAAACCCGTAAAAGAGGAGGACGCTAAAGAATTTTTAAAATTCTTGAAACACAATGAGTACATGATGGTAGAATAGTGCAAACAACCACTCGATATCCGTGTTAGCCTCAACATTAAGCTCGAAGTGCACCGTGAAGCATCGATGAAAGTCTTGAATGAAACTTATGTTACTAAGGATATATCTATTAATAAATTGGACCGTCTGGTTAGTAACATAAGTGCTGACAATTTTATTTACTTCAGTGATGACGAAATCCCACTAGGAGGCATGGGATCAACAAAGGCCTTGCACATAACTACTCATTGCAAGGGATACACCCTGCCAAGTGTGTTAATAGATAATGGATCAGCTTTAAATGTCTTACCTTTGGCTACACTGAGGAGGTTGCCTATAGACAGCTCTCACATGAAAGCATGCCAGAACATAATGGAGCATTTGATGGCACCGAAAGAAGAGTGATGGGAAGAATGGACGTGCCATTATTGATCGAGCCTAACATATATAAAGTAGATTTTCTAGTCATGGACATCAAGCCCTCTTACAACTGCTTGTTGGGAAGGCCTTGGATTCATTAAATGAAGTTATTGTGCCCTCTTCATCGCATCGTAAATCAAGTCGGTAATGTAAAATTGATTGGTAACTATAAATGTCAAGAAGACATCATAGTAACTGTTACCAACAAAGCGCCATATCTAGAAACAAGTGAGAATGTTCCTTTCGATCCGTAGAGTTCATTAATGCTACTTTCATCTCAGAGGGGAATGAAGTCCCGGTGCCTAAGCTATCTAAGACCACGAGGATGGGCTTATGAGTGATGATAGGAAAAGGGCTCTACAAGGAAAAGAATTGGGCAAACATCTTCAAGGGAAAGTTTAGATCCGATGCTGAAAGAGAAGAGAGACCATTTTGGCTTGGGTTTCAAACCAGATGCAAAAAAAAAAAATGAGGAAGGAAATTGAGAAGAAACAAGAAAGGAGAAGGGCAAGGTTGAATGGAGAGGACGTCAAGTGGGAATCAATGACATTCCCTCACATATCCCGTATTTTCGTGTTAGGAGGAATAATCTACCCGGAGAATCTTCCTCACATCAATGCCATACACGATGAAGAAACCGATCAAGGAAACTCATTGGGCATTTGCTGCATCGAACCTAGAAGCATTACGAACAATTGACTGCAGAGGAATTTCTGTAGTTTTTAAAGATTATCTGAGTAATATTTCAACGCACTCATTGTTTTAAGCCTAGAAACAATGAGATTTTTTTTTTTGTGAAACAGCTCATGTTCGGATATTTTGTTCCAATGAAATGCATCTTTAATTCTAACAAACTTTTTTTCATTTCTTGTTCCCATTCATATCATGTGAATAGTTATCCTTCAATTCATTTATTCTTTGTACATCCCTTGATACCCATCACAGGTCCCTAGCCATCAATGATATGAGTAACGATACTACCGATTCAGAGGTCCGTTTTGAGCAAGACTTGTGTTTAGAGGAATCTCAGGATTTTGAAAGTGACAGAGAATGTGACTTGCCTCCAGATTTGTTGAGAATGGTAGAGAAAGAAGAAAAGCATATCCTACCACATAAAGAGTCAGTGGAAGTGGTGAACCTGAGAGAAGGACAAGAAGTGAAGATCGGAGCTTGTATCACGGCAGAGACCAAGCGAGACCTCATCGAGTTACTCCAAGAATTCAAGGATGTATTCAAGTGGTCGTATCAAGATATGCCCGGATTAAGCACTGATATCGCCATACACTGGTTGCCCATAAAAGAAGAATACAAGCCCGTCCAACAGAAGCTTCGAAGAATGAGACCGGATGTGTTGTTAAAAATAAAAGAAGAAGTCGAGAAACAATTTAATGTCGGATTCTTACAAGTGGTTAAGTATTCGTATTGGGTGGCTAATATCGTCCCTGTCCCTAAGAAAGATAGGAAAGTGCGAATGTGCGTAGACTACAGGGATCTAAACAAGGCTAGCCCAAAAGACAATTTCCCGTTGCCTCACATCGACACCTTAGTAGACAATACGGTGGGCTATTCGTTGTTCTCCTTCATGGATGGTTTCTCAGGATACAACCAAATAGAGATACATCCTGAAGATATGGATAAGACAACATTTGTGACCATGTGGGGGACGTTTTGCTACAAGGTGATGCCGTTTGGGCTAAAAAACACGAGAGCGACATATAAGAGAGCCATGGTAACCCTATTTCACGACATGATGTATAGAGAAATTGAGGTTTACGTCGACGATATGATCGCCAAGTCCCGAACTGAAAAGGAACATGTGCAGGTTTTAAGGAAACTATTCTTGAGGTTGAGGAAATTCCAGCTAAAACTTAATCTAGCAAAGTGTACCTTCGGAGCTCAGCCTGGGAGTTGCTCGGATTTGTGGTCAGTAAAAAGGGGATTGAGGTTGACCTAGACAAAGTCAAGGCTATACAAGAGTTGCCTCTGCCACGTACCCAAAGAGATGTTGAGGTTTCTTAGGAAGGCTAAATTACATCGCTCGGTTCATTTCACAACTGACTGAGAAATGTGACCCAATATTCTGACTTCTTAAGAAACGCAATCCGGGCACGTGGGATGAAGAATGCCAGAAGACCTTCGACAAAGTAAAGCAATACTTGTCCAGTGCCCCAGTATTGACAATGCCCCATCCAGTTAGGCCGTTAATCCTTTATTTAATAGTGCTCAATAATTCAATGGGATATGTGCTTGGTCAACATGACGATTCGGGAAAAAGAGAGAAGGCAATATACTACCTTAGTAAAAAATTCACTGAGTGTGAAACAAGGTACTGCCAATCGAGAAACTATGTTGTGCCTTGATTTGGACAACTCGAAGATTGAGACAGTATATGTTGTATCATACGACATGGCTTATCTCGAAGCTAGATCCTCTGAAATACATGATAGAGTCTACCGCTTTGAACGGAAGGATGGCCAGATGGCAGATTCTATTTTCTCAATTCGACATAGTCTATGTGAACCAAAAGGCAGTAAAAGGGAGTGCAATAGCGGACTTTTTAGCCAGTAGAGCCCTTGAAGATTACGAGCCTTTAGACTTTGATTTCCCTAACGAAGATTTGATGTATGTGGCAAACACTGGAGAGAGTGCCTTAGAAGATCATCCTTGGAAGCTAAATTTTGACGAAGCATCTAATGCCGTGGGCAATAGAATTGGGGCAGCTCTGATATCCCCAAAAGGAGACCATTACCCATTTACTTGCAAACTGGATTTTGATTACACTAATAACATGGCTGAATATGAAGCTTGCATCATGGGTCTCCGCGCCGCTATCGAACGCAAAATCAGAGTATTGGAAGTGTATGGAGATTCTACCCTCGTAATCTATCAACTAAAAGGGGAATGGGAAACCAGGGATCCAAAGCTGGCCATTTACAAAAGATTGGCCCAAGATTTGATCAGAGAGTTTGACGATGTCACTTTTTGCTATTTACCCATAGACGAAAACCAGATGGCTGATGCTCTGGCCACCTTAGCCTCCATGTCTCGAATAAACGAGAATGAGGATATGAAGCCTATACGAATGAGCATTCATCAAGACCCAGCCCATTGCTACAATATTGAGGAAGAAGAGAAAACTGGCCTACCATGGTACCACGATATACTGTGGTACGTGAAAAGTCGTGAGTACCCAGACCAAGTAACTAAGAACGATAAAAGGACGTTGAGAAGACTAGCTTGTGAATATATCTTGGATGGAGAGGTCCTATACAAGAAAAGGAAAGATCAAGTGCTGCTGAGATGTGTGGATGCTGCCGAAGCTAAGTTAATCCTGGAAGAAGTCCATGAAGGCGTCTGCGGAACTCACGCCAATGGTTTCACAATGGCCAGATAAATAATGAGGTTTGGATATTATTCATCCACCATGGAAGGAGACTGCATCAACTATGCCAAAAAATGTCACAAATGCCAGATTTATGGAGGTAAGATTCATGTTCCTCCGTCACTTTTACACATTATGACTTCCCATGGCCATTTTCCATGTGGGGCATGGATGTTATTGGACCAATCTCATCGAAAGCTTCAAATGGGCATCGGTTCATCTTCGTGGTCATCGACTACTTCACCAAGTGGGTAGAGGCCGCCTCATATGCTAATGTCTTTAAGTCAGCGGTCAGTCGGTTCTTGAAGAAAGAAATCATTTGTCGATATGGAATGCCTGAGAGGATCATATCAAACAACGCATTGAACCTAAACAACAGTACGATAGCGGGAGCTTGCAGCCAATTCAACATTAAAAACCATAATTCGTCTCTGTATCATCCAAAAATGAATGGGGCAGTGGAAGCGGCCAACAAAAACATCAAAAAGAAAGTGGGGAAGATGACCGAGACTTATAAGGATTGGCATGAAAAATTACCGTTCGCGCTCTATGCTTATCAAACGTCTGTCCAAACCTCTACTGGGGCAACGCCTTTCTCATTAGTCTATGGGATAGAGGCAATTCTACCTATTAAAGTGGAAATACCTTCTCTTCAGGTATTGTCAGAAGTGAAGCTGGATGAAGCTGAATGGATCTAGGCTTGATATAATCAGTTGAACTTAATTGAGGAAAAGAGATTGAGGGCTATCCGTCATGGTCAGATGTACCAAAAGCGAATGATGCAAGCTTACGAAAAAAAGGTTCGCCCAAGGGAATTCCATGAGGGGGACCTCATGCTGAAAAAGATCCTTCCCATACAAAAAGATTACAGAGGAAAATAGACGCCGAACTGGGAAGGACCGTATGTGGTAAAGAAAGCTTTCTCGGGAGGTGCACTGATTCTGACTGAGATGGACGACAAAAGTTTGCCTAATCACGTGAACTCAGATTCAGTTAAGAAATACTTTGCTTGAAATGGAAGAGGCCAAGGTGAAAACCGCAAAGGGTACTTTGAGACTTCAAAAAAAAAAAAATAATGGAGAGGCCAAGGTGAAAACTTGCAAAAGGGCACCTTGAGACCAAAGGGCTTTTGAATTGAAAACCCAAAAAGGGCGGCTCGAGTTTTGGATGGACGCATCGCGATATTGCAGTGCCAGAATCAATAGAAGAGGAAGAACATTGCATATCGGGGCATCGACAAAATACTTTGAGTCTTCTAAACACATGATAGGCTCAAAGCAGTCTTCTTGAAGTTTGTATATAGAAGCCCAATTGGCGATGTCTAGGGCATCTGATCTATGTTGTTTATTTTACTATTTTTGAGTTCTTTTTCTCCATAAACAAGGGGATATGTCCCCAGTCAATTTTTCTTTGTTTCATAGATAATTCATTTTAATTCTCTTTGAAATTGACCTACTGTTACCCATCATTAACATGCTGCATTGAAACAACAATTGATGAACTAACAATTTCACAAAGGAAAGTTCCACGTATTACTTCAAAAATCTCTAGATAAAATAAGAAATCGAGACAAGATAATTTTTAGAATTTCCATGAACAGGATAAAGACACTGGAGAAATGGGGTCTTAATGGAGACCATTTCTTCAAAGTTCCTCGCCCGATTCAGTGATTGTGGCAGGGTGAATAATGTTACTTGGTCACTTAGAAAAGGTATGATAGGCCAATTTTCGATAAGGAAAGATTCAAAAACCCCTAAATTGCTGAGGAACAAATCCAAAACAAACCAAGTCGGGTATTCTTCAAGTAGGAGTTGTGACTCCCGGGAAAGATAGTTGAAGTCAATGCAGGCCCGTATTCCAAGGCCTAAAATGGGCTTTGAAATTTCCTCAGGGGCAAGTCATTCATGCGAAAATGGTTACTGCAAGGGAAACGAAGATAAAACCTTGACAGATAAATGAGTGATAACACATTGAATAGGGATCATACTCATAACATTTTAACTCATTCCAATCATGGCATCCTAATCATCAGGTATGAGCATGTACTCATTCTCAGGTTATGTCCTTAAAAGGACACTATAGGAACATATGAGGGAATGGCAGATTTGACCTTCCTGAAGTTGCAGGAAGCAGATCGAAGATATCCGTCTGGTGGTCCTTGAGTTTACAGGGATCAGATTGAAGGTAGCAGATTTGACCTTCCTGAAGTTGTAGGAGGTAGATCGAGGATATCAGTCTGGTGGTCATTGAGTTTGCAGGGATCAGATTAAAGATGGCAGATTTGACCTTCCTGAAGTTACAGGAAGCAAATCGAAGACATCAGTCTGGTGATCCCCTAGTTTACAGGGATCAGGTTAAAGATAACAGATTTGACATTCCTGAAGTTGCAGGAGGCAGATCAAAGATATCAGTCTGGTGGTCCTTGAGTTTGTAGGGATCAGATTGAAGATAGCAAATTTGACCTTCCTGAAGTTGCAGGAAGCAGATCGAAGATATCAGTTTGGTGGTCCTTGAGTTTGCGGGATCAGATTGAAGATAGCAAGTTTGACATTCCTAAAGTTGCAGGAAGCAAATCGAAGACATTAGTCTGGTGATCCTCGAGTTTGCAGGGATCAGGTTGAAAATAAAAATTTAACATTCCTAAAGTTGCAGGAGGCAATTGAAGACATCAGTCTGGTGATCCCTGAGTTTGCAGGGATCAGATTAAAATAACAGAGTTAACGATTCCTGATGTTGCAGGAGCAGATCGGATACAAGTCTTATCTCCATAAATTCGCAACAGAATAAATTAGAGCTACAAGTTCTATCTCTCTGAAGCAGCGGTAGAGGGGATCAAAACAACAAGAGGCGGTGGATTGGAATGAGGCTACTTGAAGAATAAGAACACTAAATGAGTCAAGTCTTAGCAAGGCCAGGCAAAAATGTTCTCTTTTGAAAGTCTTTGCTCCATTCTCACTACACGACAATAAGCAAAGAGGGGCAGCTATACGAGCCTATTTGCCCGGCCCGTTTTGCAACAAAGCCAACGAGGCCCAGCAGGCCCATTTTTTTCTTTCCAGCAAGCTAGGGTTTCTGAAAACCCTAGCGCCGCAAGCCTTGGCCACTTGCCTCTGCCTTCTGGCCACTCTGCCCTCCACTTGCCCTCTACGCCTAACAAGAAGTCACGTCCACCGCCCAACACCGCCCTTCCACCGCCTCTGACCTGCAAACATTAAAAGAGAATAGACAGAAAGTAGCAAAATGTAAAAAAAATGGCTATATAAGTCGATTTAAACCAGTGTAATAGGGGTTCTTTTTTTTCTCCTCTTTTTTGATCAATAGAAAACAGAAAGAGGAATATTAAGCAAAAATATTGGCAAACACAAGAACAACGAGATCCGAACACTAAAAGAAAGAGATTGGAACACCAAAATAGAGACCGAAAATGTGATTTTTTTTAAAACTCTTAAAATTCTGTTTCTTACTACAAGTCCTTTTTTCGCGTAAATATACAAAATATATATAGATAAACCTGTAAAAATATAAAATAAAAAAAGGGAAGCAAAAACATACCTGTTGCGAATTTTCGGCGGGATGGCGATCGGTCGGAATCCCACCGGACTCCCCCTACAGAAAAAAAAGAGAGAAGGAAAATTTTTTCTTTTAAACTCGCAGTACAAATGATTTTTTTAAGGTTTTGGGCCTTATATAGCCCTTTAAAACGACATCGTTTTGAGGCTGGCTTTTAACCCCCAAAACGACGTTGTTTCACCTGGTCCGACCCGAACCCAACCCGCTCTAGATAGGATCCGCATGTTTTTTAAGCCAAAGGGCAAATTGCCCTTTTGGTCCTTTCGTATTTTCAGTATTTAAAATCAAATTTTTAATTATTGCGATATTGGCCCGAAATTTTACGCGGTTTGCGATTAGTCCCTCCCTCAAACGCTGCGTTTTATTCATGGGAAAATTTGCCTCTTTGGCCCCTCCTTTTATCTGTGTTTTTCTAGCCCTGAACCTCTACTTTATTTACAATTTGACTCAAAACTTCCATTTTTAATGCAATTTAGCCCTTTTTTTAATTATTTTGCAATTTTGTTATTATTACCATTATTTAATATTCTATTTTATTATTATTATATTTACTATATTATTATTATTATTATTTATTATTATTTATTTCTATTATTATTCCATTATTATCATTTTCACATTATTAGTACTACTATTATTATTATTTTATTACCTTATTATTATCCTTATTATTTATTATTCATATACATATATATACCTTTTCTTTATCGTTTTGTTTATCAATTGTTACTATTATCATATTATTATTATTATTATTATTATCATTATTGTTATTATTATTGTTATTATTATTATTTACCTTTTACTATCATTATTACTATTATTGCTATTTTATTACTATTTCTATTGCTCTTATTTTTGTATTATTACTTGTATACACTTACAATTATTATTATTATTATTATTATTTATGACTATTTATCGTCATTAATTAAATCAATATTACTATTATTTATTTTCTCACATAACATCAATTTCCCTTTATTATTTGTCACATCGGTTTACCCAATGCATCAAGTTTTCAAATAATTCGCATTAAGGGTTTGAGAAAATCGTGCCCTAACTTACTGGGTTTCGATTTTTCTTGTTCAATCTTAATAACGAAATACCTTTTCTTAAAGTCGCAATACAAGTTTTAAATAAAATACTTGTTCCCGAAAATTCGAAATGTCGCGCCATAACTTACTAGACTTGACATCTAGATAATTCGGATAAGTTTATTCAAAAAATAGAGGCAATATTCCTAATTTTGATTCTCGAGAAATCAAGCTCTAACTTACTGGGTTCTGTTTTCTCGTTGGACAAATGACGGGAAATCCTTTTCAAATATAAAACCAAGTTTTAAAAGGCGAGCTTAGTTTCGGGAGTCTAAAGTATTGTGCCCTAACTTACTGGACATGATGCTTTATCTCTTCGAAAATAAGATAACCTTAACATCCTTTCTAATTCTTTCAATTTTGTGGAAATAAAAAGTATCATTTTTTCGAACCATTTCAAAGTTTTCAACATTAGGACATCGATCAATCAATTTGGTACCAATTTTGGGCATATCGAGGGTGCTAACCCTTCCTCGTGCGTAACTGACTTCCGAACTCATTTTTCCAGATTTCTTAGACCAAAATTGTTGTTTTGATAAATCAAACTATTTATTAAAAATAGCTATTTTACGAGGTGGCTCGATCACACCTCATCAATAAAGATCGGTGGTGACTCCCTTTTTTTTATTTTTTAAAAAAAACCCGAGTCGACCGCATCGTTTACTGTTTTATCCAAAAAATGGTTACAACAAACCCCCTAAGGAAGCAGTAAATCAATCAATGGATTCCCATATTAGGTTTCACCCTAATCCGGTAAAATCTCGTAACCCTATCTCTAGGCGCCCGATCAACTCCACTCAATTATGCTAGATCTACTCTTAGGGAGGGTCTATTCCTTCCCCACCTATGCATATCAGATTGAATTAAGCAACATAATTAAGAGTAAACCAAGTACTTATCATATAATTTAGAAATCAAATAACAAAATCCATCATAGGTTTCATCCCCTTCAGGTATCTGAGGGGTTTAGTGCATAACTAAATATGAAAACATGTCAAGATTAAGGAATAAACAAAACATAAGAACTCCCTAAAACCCCCTGAAGGAATTGAAGAAGAGATCCTCCGTCTTGAATGGAGTTCCGACTTCTTGAGATGGATCAACTGGTTATCTTCAAGTGACTCCCTAAAAGATGAATGCTTCGGCAAAAAGCCTTTGCCCCAAAAAGCTCTCTTTAATGTCTGCCTTAGGTTGTTTATATAGGATTTGGGATGCTATACTTGGCTCCTAAGTATCTCCTTCAAGTAGAATTACTATTGGGGTGTTTGAGTAGACTTAGGAGTATGTTTCTTTAGCTTCAAACATCCAATTCTGAGTAAAATTGCTCATTCCCGCGGCAGGGGCACGCCCATGGCACACGCCCGTGTAATTTTAGGGTTGGGCCGTGCCTTGATTCTATCGTTTTGGGCATGGCCATGTAGATCACCAGGCACACCCGTGTGTGGTAATGAGATGATGCACGGCCGTGTAACTCGTGAATTGTGCTATACTCTAGGTAATTGTCGAGACACGGTCGTGCAGGCTTTGAGCCAGGCCTTGTTGATTTCTCGCTGAGGCCAAATTACTCTGTTTTAAGCCCGTTTTGTGTTCTTTTTATCCTCGGGTGCTTTCCTAAGTATAAACATGAAAAGAAAGGATTAAAAGCACCTATTTACATAATTCAAGGCTAAATCATCCAAAAGCCTATTAAATATGGGGTTAAAATATGTTACTTTTACGGTTTATCAATAGATATATATCTAGAATTTTTATTTCAATAAAATGTATTTTTTTAAGCAAATATTTTTTCATTCTTTACATTTCATATTGTACATTCTTTTGTTTCTTTCAAGTATTCTTTCATTCTCCATTTATGACCATATAAATGATCATTTTTTCAATCATTTATTCTTTGAAATCTTCCTTCGAACCTACAATAGGTCTCCAGATATTAATGATGTGAGCAATGTCACATCTTGACTCAGAGTTTCCTTTCAAGTAAGAAATGTGTCTAGAAGGATCTCAGGACTTTGAAGATGACAGAGATTGTAACCTATCTTCTGATTTGTTAAGAAAGGTAGAACAAGATGAAAAACAGACCTTACTCTACAAAGGGTCATTGGACATTATGATCCTAGAAAAGAGGACATGTTTAGGCTAATAAGACACGGGCTAAACATGAGGATCTGGCACTATTGGTCTACCATGGAAGGGGATTGCATCAGTTATACCGCAAATACTGAATTAAAAAAATGATATTTATGTGACTCTTCCATTTTCTTCACAAATTTTCCATATGTGGGGCATGAATGTGGTGGGGCCAATCTCATCAAAAGCTTTTAGCTAATACCGATTCATCGTCGTAGTCTTCATTTACTTTACGAAAAGGGTGAAAGTAGCTTCTTATGCCAATATTGCAAAGTCGACAGTCATCAAAATCAAAATTAAAAAAAAGAGGGATCAGATGGCAGCAAAGAATGCCAGAAATGATCATGTTTAATAATGCATAACTGTATAATGTCAAATATTACAGTTTGCTCAAAGATCAGGCAGTATATCATAGTGCAGCAAAGGTTGTCAAAAGAAAAATACAAAAAAAAAAAATGAAAAGTGACCAAAGACTTGTAAAGGTTGGCATAAGAAGCTATCATTTACTCTCTATGATTATCAAATGTCGACTAGGACTTTCGCTGGGGCAACACTTTTTCCATTGGTTTATGGAATAAAAGTGGTTTTGTCTATGAAAATCGAGATTCCTCTGCCCCGAGATTTGATTGAGTCAAGAATTGGATGAAGTAGAATGTCTCCAGTGAACTTGGCTGAAGAAAAGGGTTTGAAAGTATTCATCATAGTAAAAAAAAAAAAAAAACCAAAATGGATGACGTTGATTTATGTCAAAAATGGACCACCCAAGGGAATCTCATGATAGGGACCTAGTGTTGAGGAAGATCCTTCTCATAAAAAAGGATTTCAGAGGAAAATAGATGCCAAATTAGGAAGGACCTTATGTTGTAAAGAAGGCCTAGTATGAGGGAGCATTGACTGAGATGGATGCCAAAGACTTGCCTAATTCAGTGAATTCAGGTGCAGTCAAGAAGTATTTTACCTGAAAAGGAAAAGGCCAAGGTGAAAACCCGCAAAGGGCGCCTTGAGCTCAAATTCGTTCAAAAAAAAAAGGGAGAGGCCAAGGCGAAAACCCGCAAAGGGCTATTTGAGACCAAAGGGGTTTTGAGTTGAAAACCCAAAATGGCGGCTCAAATTTTGATCAAAGATAGGGCATGTGGTAGTCTTGCTATGCTTGAATTAATAATGAGGAAGTATGCTACGTCTTGGGGCATTGACAAAGGACTCTGGATCCTCTAAACACGTATTGAGCTCAAAATGGTCCTTAAGAAGTTTATACAGAGAAGCTTAGGCTACGATATCTGGGGCACCTAGCTTCCATCTTACCCATTTTGAATTTGCTATCTTTGATTACTTCTTTTTTTCTTTTCAAAGATACACCCCAATCAATTTTCTTTTATAGCCTTGGCTATCTTTGCATATTTTATTCTTTGCAAGATACACCTCAATCAATTTTCTTTCATTGCTTTGGTTATCTTTGATTAACTTATTTGTTTCGAGCTATGCTCTTGATTAATTTCTTTCATGTCCATTATTATGATATTTTTCAAGCATTTTATATTGAAATAATGATTAATGGACTAATAATACTTTCATAAAAGAAGTTTCGCATATTACTGTGTGAGCTTCTAAATAATATGAGAATCTGAAACAAGACTATTGTTTAGAACTCACCAAGCCTAAGGGTTGGAAATATTGAAAGATGATTATCTCAGATTTCTATTGGGTAACCTAGGTGTAAAAGGGGATCGTTCTTGGGAAAAGAAAAAGATACCTTGCATTCATGCAAATTTCAGGCACATACATCTGGTCATTACACCTAGGGAATAGTGTAACAGATCAAGTTGATTGAAGATAATACAAATTCCATACCTTTGAATGGTAACTGGATGGATGGAAGAAACCAAATGTTATTCCCCTAAAGATGCAGTGGAAGGTACAAATTTTATGTCCTAAAGTTCAAGGGAAAGGATTCTAAAATTCCAGCGGGGCAGGTTTGCTGAGCAAAACATGATCATTTCTTTTGGTTTTCTGTTAAAGATACAAGCTGAACGAGAAAACAGGGTAATGCATCAGTGATAGAACCTTGATGAACTATGAGCAATGACAACCCAAACATTAAAAAGGGATCATTCTCATGCATTTATGTAAATATCATTCATACACTTCCAATTAGGTGCATTTGATTCATTTCGATCATTGTGTCCTAATCGTTGTACATAAAAAAAAAAAAAAAAAGTAGGAGATCATTCTCATGACATTTTGCATTCATGCAAATGTCATCCCTAATATCATTTAGTTAGGAGCATTAGATTCATTTCGATCATTGCATCCTAATCATTATACATTAAAAAATGAGATCATTCTTATGACATTCTTCATTCATGCAAATGTCGTCCATAATACATTCGAGTCTACAGGACATTTAGACATTTTTGGAAAGTGAACATTTTGGAAACCTAAGTAAATTAGGAAAGTGAACATTTTGGAAACCAAGCCAAAATAGGAAACTCGAACATTTTGGAAACTTGAGCATTTTGGAAACACGAACATTTTGGAAACTTGAACATTTTGGAAACCTAAACATTTTGGAAACACGAACATTTTGGAAACACGAACATTTTGGAAACCTAAACATTTTGGAAACACGAAAATACTGAGTCAGCGAAAATTTTAGGAAACTTAAAAATGACCGGAATGTCGAATTTGAGCCAAAGGGAACTTAGGGCCAAGTGACCCTAAAATATACAAGACATGAAATTTGCCCCAATAACGAACTTGGAAATGTGGCTCAAGATGCCACCTAAGGTCTTAGGAAATGGCCCAAATACAAGAGGTTTTGGGCTGAGTTTGAGTCATCCAGAAGCAAATAATGAAGGCTTTATTTTGCTTCGGAATATCGAGGTGGATGGCATGGGTTTCTATAAAAGGAAGAGTTTTATTTGCATAAATATGTGAATAATAAGAGATAAATAAAGGAGTTTTATTCACATAAATATGTGAATAATAAGAGATAAATAAAGGAGTTTTATCCACATAAATATGTGAATAATAAGAGATAAATAAAGGAGTTTTATTCACATAAATATGTGAATAATAAGAGATAAATAAAGGATTATTTTCTAAGGAGATAATTGAGGAGATAATGGATGGATTAAAGGCTTTTATCTTTTAAATAAAAGAGATAATATTATCTTAAGGAGAGTGGTGGCCAAGTCAAGGACTCTTGGCCTAGCAAATTTGGCTATAAAAGGAGAACCCAAGGTCTTTTTCTCTCATCTTTCCAAGTAGCCAAAATCCTTTGCTCTCTCCCTCCGCCGAATTTTCTATCTTTTCTTCTTCTTTTCTTCATCTGTCAAGCCAAAACCTTTTCTTTTGATCCCTGATTAAATCTCCATAGCCGAAACCCTGAAACTCTAGGCAAGGAAGCAATCGGTCAAGGCATTAAGGATCTTTTTACAACTGTCGAATACAAGGGGGAATCTTTCGGGAAATCTAAGGATCCAAGGTAAGATATTTTATTCGATTAAAGGTTATGATGTATATGTTAGATTAGATCTAACATGAAAATTTCGACAGACATATAGGGCAAGGAATTCTCTTCAGATTTGGAATTTGTATGGTAAGTGATATTTGGCCAAGGCTTAATTTTGGTATTTGGAATTATTTTCATTATTTCAAAAGCGTAAACTCACATGGTTACATGATTTAGTATTAGCCGATTTCAAGGAAAAGGATACTAGTAATTTGGGATTTGATTTACAATCATCCAATTAAGCAACAAGGTAAGTAATACAAATCCTACTAGGATTTGGTTTTAAGCCAAATAGGTTTGTTAATATGTTTTAATATTTGGCGAATTTAGGAGATAAAGATCTAGATTGGTAGATCGTTCTTGATTTCAAGGAATCTATTAAGCCAATCAGGTGTGTACCCTTACTATCCTTCGATATCTTATGGCTAAATATTTTAAATATATGATATGAATAATAATGTGAATGTGGCTATGTACCACAAATGTGGCAAAAGTACCAGTGCACGCTTCCTACTTCGATAGGATTGTGAAAATGTTATTTTAATAACATGCGAATATATGAATATGAACATGAAATTGAGTTATGCAATATATATGTTTTGGGGCATTCGGATTTATGTGAAAGGGGAGAATGTGTTGACTTGATCTCACCAACGAAGGTGTTGACTTCGGTCTCACCAACGAAAAATGTTGACTACGGTCACATTGCGAAATTTTGGTAACTTCGGTTACAATAGTGTCAAATGACACAACGTTTAAATTTGATTATAGTGTCTAATGACACAACGTGGAGAGTAGCGGATGGAGGGTCGACTTAGTAGTCCCCACGGTGTGCAAGGTTGGTACGGGGAGTGTAGTGGATGGCTAATTAGGATTGGGTTTGGGTTGCATCATAATTTCATTATTGTATGGACTTAATGATTTGAACATGAATGCTCGATTTATTGAATGATAGTATTGTGTGCACATTGAGTGCATTGACTCACCCCATTGTGGGAATTATTTTTCAGAGATGAGCAAAGGATGTGACCGGGCCGGTGGACCATGAGGAGGCCATGCTACATGCGGAAAATTTCATTTAGTTTGGACTTAAATTTTATTTTTAATTACTTTCATTCTATTTTGGGTTTTACTTGTGTAATAAGGCCTTAAGGCCCAGTGGATTATACTTTATGTTTGCTTATTGTTAAGTTTCATGCTAAGAACTTTATTGGTTGTATTTAATTAAATGGGCTTACAAAATCAAATAAATGGGTTTCAATCTAAGCCCAATGAAAATAATAGTTTTTCCAAAATTTACAATTTCTCTAAGTATCGAAAGTGATTTTGAAATCGATTTACTTTAGGAACATACCAGATCCGGTTCAGGCTCGTGGGCCGGGTGTGGGGTGTTTCACATGCCCCCTAGAGGACGGTGAAACAACAACGGTGAATTCCCTAGTCCTATCTCTCTGACTAGCAGGGGAATAGGTCAAAGATTGTAGATCTTATCACCCTAAGCAGTAGTGGAACAACATCGAACGGTAAATTTTATCTCCATAAAGCAACGGAATAGATTTAAGCCATCAGTCTTATCTCCCCCGAGATGGTTGTGGAGCAGGCTGAAGATTAAAGTCTTCCTAAGATAGTAAGGATGCAAATTGGTAAGTTCAAATTTTGTTCCCTCAAGATGGTAGTGGAGCAGACTGAAGATTGAAGTCTTCCTGAGATAGTAAGGAAGCAAATTGAAAAGTTCAGATTTTATTCCCTCGAGATGGTAGTGGAGCAGACTGAAGATTGAAGTCTTCCTGATATAGTAAGGAAGCAAATTAGAAAGTTCAGATTTTGTTCCCTCAAGATGGTAGTGGAGCAGACTGAAGATTGAAGTTTCTTGAGATAGTAAGGAAGCAAATTGGAAAGTTTAGATTTTGTTCCCTCAAGAAGGTAGTGGAGCAGGCTGAAGATTGTAGTCTTCCTAAGATAGTAAGGAAGCAGACTAAAAAGTTCAGATTTTGTCCCCTCGAGATAGTAGTAGGGCAGACTAAAGATTGTAGATCTTATCTCCCTAAGCGGTAGCGAAGAAGATTGAATTTGGCAAATCTTGTCTTCCTGATGTAGCAAGGGAGCAGATTTTAGTCACACGTCTTATCTCTATGTATCGGCAATGGAGCAGATTGAAGATAGTTAATCCCATCTCCCTAAAGTTGCAGTGGAGCGGATTAAAATGATGAATCCTATTACCTCTGAAGTTGCAGTAAGTCGGATTGAATTTTTCATAGAAAGTCTCATCTCCCTAAAGTTGCAGTGGATCAGATTGAAAATGGCAAATCTTATCTTCCTGAAGTTGCAGTGAAGCAGATTGAAGCCACCAACCTTATCTCCCTAAAGTTCCAGTGGAGCAGGTTGAAGTACAAGTATTATCTCCCTGAAGTTGTAGTGGAGTAGACTAAAAATAGTAGATATGGACTTCCTGAGGTTGTAGTGAAGTAGATTGAAGATATTAGCCTGCCTCCTTGAGTTTGCAGTAGAACAAACTGAAGACAGCAGATCTTATCTTCCTGAAGTTATAGGAAGCAGATCGAAGATATTAGCGTGCCTCCTTGAAGTTGCAGCGGAGCAGACTAAAGACAACAGATCTTATCTTCTTGAAGTTACAGGAAGCAGATCGAAGATATTAGCTTGCCTCCCTGAGTTTGCAGCGGAGCAAACTGAAAATAGCAGATCTTGTCTTCCTGAATATTGCAGTGAAGCAAGATCAAAGATACTAGTCTCACTTTCACGGTTACTGATGAGGATGGATTAAATCTACAAGAGCATGTCTTATCTCCCTGAAGTTGCAGTAGAATAAGATTAAAGCTACATATTCAATCTCTTTGAAGTTGCAGTTGGGTTAGAGAGTACTTGAAGAAGATGAGGATCAAAAGGTTAAGGCTCGGCAAGACCGGGCAAAATTGGTCCTTTTATAACCTTTGCTCCATTCTCGTTACACGACAATGAGCAAAGAGGGGCAGCTGTAATAGACCAATTTAGCCCGGGCCCATACAAAAAATAATAAACCCAAAATAATAAAACAAAGTCCAAGTCCAGTCTAAAATATATCATTTGGCCCTATCGGAATGACCTATTAAAAGATTAAAGGTCCACCTACAAGCTTGACGTATATGGGAACACAATCTTCAAGGATATGCAATCTTAGATATGATAAGATATGATATGCAATCTTAGATATGATATGCAAATCTTAGATATGATATGCAATCTTGGAAGATATGGTATGCGATCTTAGAAGATATGATTTTGTAATCTTAGAGATTTAATTTGTAGATACCTTTTAATCTTAACCGTTGATGTAATTGATCTGTACCGTTGGATTTGGGGAGGCTCAACTATAAATAGAGACCTCTCCCTTCATTGTAAAACACACTTGAGTTTTAAGTAATAAAAATTCTTGAAAGCATTCACTCAAATTTCTCTCTCTTTTGCGTTCTTATTTTTGTGGCTTGTTCTTATTTTGTTCTTCGCTCATCTTCGTTTCTTTTGAGTTGCTTACTCGAAAGTTAGTTTTGGTGGAGGAATTTTGTGAATCCTCATATTGCGGGAGTTAGGTTGACTTATGCGTTTTAACTTTTTTATTTATCCATTTAATTTCTTAATCATTATTTATTCATTTATTTTAATTATTTTAAATTTATTTTAATTGTCACTTTTATCCAAAACTTTATTTCTTAAAATAAGGCAATATTTGACATTTGGAGTTTTGATGGAATCGTGCCCTAACTTACTGGGTTTTGATTTTTCTCATTAAGTCTAAATGATCAAATACCTTTTTTGGAATTAAAATATATGATTTTCAAATAAATAAACCTATCTCGGGAATTTAAGATGTGGTATCCTAACTCACTGGATGCGACGTTTTGTCATCTCGAGGCAAGGATTTCTAAAAAGCAATGGATATTCGGTGTTCGAAAAATTCGAAAGATCGTACTCTAACTTACTGAGTTTTGATTTTTCTTTTAAAATCCAAATAATTGAATGTCTATTTAAAATTAAAGGACATAAGTTTTAAAAATCAAAAGGATCGTGTTTTAAAATCTTTTCAAATTTTGACATTAGGACATTAATTAATCAATTAGGTACCAATTTTTGGGCGTTACGAGGGTGCTAATCCTTCCTCGTACGTAACCAACTCCCGAGCCCATTTTCTCGAATTTTATAGACCAAAATCATTAGTTTAATAAATCAAAATGTTTTATTAAAATGATTAATCTCAAGGTGACCCAATCACACCTCGAAAAAAGATTGGTGGTGACTCCATTTTTGTTTTTAAAGTCGACCCCGTTTTTCTAACAAAAACTTAAAAAACGGTTTTGACAATATACATATTTTAATCCCACATTTGGCATACTTTTTGATTATTTATCCCTTGAATTGTGGAATTCGATGCTCTTAATCCTTTAATTTCATGTTTTATACTTAGGTGAGCATAGGAGGATGAAAAGAATGAGAAACGAGCCAAAAATGGAGAAATTGAGCCAAAGTGAAAAATCAACACGGCCTGGAGTTCACCACACAGCCATGCCACTTTAGCAGACTTGAACATGGCCCCGGGCTCGATTCACACTGATGTTTCACACGGGCTTGTCCCTGCAGTGACCCTTTTTAATTCCACTCGAAATAGGATACTTGTGGGCCAAGTAAGGCATCCCGAAAGCCTATGTAAACACCCTAGAGGAAAACTTAAAAGTGAGATCGACAGAAGGCTTCTTTTAGGGCTAGAACCAAAGGAGGCGAAGCTAGAGGGGTGAATGCAGGGAATTACTCGAAGAAAGGCAGTTGATCCATCTCAAGAACCCAAATCACGCTCAAAACTAAGGATTTTCCCTTTAATTCCTTTAGGGGTTTTAGGGTTTTTCTTTATGTTTTGTTATTTAAATTCTTCTGAGTTGTATTCTTTTATGAACATGAACTAAACCCCTCAAATACTTGACGGGGATGAACCCTAAGACGGATCTTGTTATTGTTTTCTGAACTATATGATAAATACTTGATTTGTTCTTAATTATGTGTTCTTAACTCTTGTTTTAATATTTTAGGATATTGATTCAAGTATTGATATGCTTATTCAGAGGAGCAAAAGTCCCTGTCTAAGAGTAGATCTAGCATAACTAAAGCGAAGTTGATCGCATTCCTAGAGATAGGACGATGAAAATCTGTCGGATTAGGGTCAAACCTAATATGGGAGTCCATAGATCGAGTTAATGCAACACTAGGGGTTTTAATTAGAAAGAGATTTCAATTAATCAACCTAGGGTTAGACGTTAGTAGCTTTGAAAGAGGTATTAATATGAATTAGAGAATTCTACAGATTAGGTCAAGTGAATAAATCGTCTGGTTTAGAGTTAAATAACAAGTGAAGTCAAATGTGGATTCTTCCTCGGGTATTGTCTTGATCAATTTATTTTCCCAAAGTAATTTCCCAATTCGTTCTTTGTGTCTTAGCATCCTTAGCTTAGTAATTAGTTAGATGAAATCCCCTTTATTTTAGGCTAGATAATAAAAAGAAAGTCAGTACTAGTACTTTTGGTTGTTTTGGGCTCGACATTTTGGTCTTGGCACTAAGCTATACTACTATTCGATAGGTGTGCTTGCCTCAATCGTGGTGACAGTTAGTTTCTAGGCTCGATCATTCATCATGATCAAGTTTTTGGCGCCTTTGCCGAGGAACTAAAATATTAGGAAAACTAAATTTTTATTACTTTAGCCATTCCTGCTTTTATTTGCAATTTAGTTTTATTTTATTAACTTTGCTAATTTTTCTTTATTTGCTTCTAGCAGGTAATTCTAGTTTATGACTAGAAGGAACCCGTTAGGACCCTTTGTTTTTGACAGTGAAATTGAAAGTACCGTTCGCAGAAATCATAGGGAAATAAGGCGAAGCTTATGATACATAGAAGAAGAGTAAGAGGAAGATACCAACACCATCGAAGAGATGGCTGATAATAATCTGCTACCTCCTGTGGTTGCTGCAAATCCAGTGAATCAAAATCTTGCTCCTCGTACTATGTATGATTATGCTAAACCTAATTTAACAGGAACCGAATCAAGTAATGTTAGACCTGCTATTTCTGCAATTTTGAACTGAAACCTATCACTATACAAATGATTCAATAGCTTGTTCAGTTTGATGGTTTTCAGGTTAAGGATCCAAACAACCACTTGGCAAACTTTCTTGAGTTTTGTGACACTTTCAAGATTAATGGCGTTTCTTATGATGCCATTTGCCTTCGGTTGTTTCCCTTTTCATTGATGAATAAAGCAAAACAGTGGTTGAACTAGTTACCACGAGGATCAATCACTACATGGGAACAAATGACCGAAAAATTTTTATTAAAATATTTTTGCCGGCTAAAACGGCTAAGTTGAGGAATGATATCTCTTCTTTTGTGTAGATAGATTTAGAGACACTTTAGGATGCATGGTAGAGATATAAGGATCTATTGAGAAGGTGCCCTCACCGTGGGTTACCCTTGTGGCTACAGGTTCAAACCTTTTACAACGGTGTGAGCCCTCAACTAGGCAGTTAATTGATTCAGCCGCCGGTGGAACCCTAGATAACAAAACCCCTGAAGCGGCTTATGAGTTTATAGAAGAGATTTCACTGAATAACTATCAGTGGCAAGTTACAAGGACAAGGCCAGCAAAAGTCGCCAGTGTTTTCAACCTCGACGCAGAAACCATGCTATCAAATCAGGTAGAACTTTTAAGTAAGAAAATTGATGGTTTGTGCGGTTCTTTGCAAGTACATCCGGTTATGCAGTGCGATACAAATAGAGGAGGGATGAGCAATACAGAATATCCATCCTACAACCTTGGCATAGAAAGCGAACAGATGAACTATATGGGTAATAATTTTAGACCTCAAAATAACCCTTATAGTAACACTTACAATCCAGGTTGGAGGAACCATTCCAACTTTTCATGGGGTGGCCAAGGAAATCAGAGACAACAACCCCTCCTAGGCTTTCAACAGTAACCCTACCCACAGAAAAGAATCTAAACCTTGAGGAGATGCTAACAAAATTCATCGCGGTGTCAGAAACTCATTTCCAAAACACCGAAACAACACTCAAGAATCAACAAGCATTGATTCAAGGGATTGAAAACCAATTAGGACAACTTGCTAAGCTCATATCTGAACGGCCACAAGGTAGCTTGCCAAGCAACACTGAAACTATAACACCCCATACCCAAGTCCGATGCTAAGACTGGATGCGAGACATTACCATGCTTAAACTCACTTATTCAAATAATTACTAGCTATAAAATTTCGTTTTGACTTAAAACCTTTCTTTCTTGGTCTAGACATACGTATCATGGTCATACGAGGCCTTAAACACTGTTCGGACTTTCGAAACTTATCAAAAATCCTCTCTCAAAATCAGAGGTTACACGCCCATGGGGTTTGGGGCACGCCCGTGCACCCCTAAACACGCCCATGTTTCCCATCTGTGGGGAGCTACTGACTTATCTGACACGACCTTGACACGCCCGTGTCTTCCAATCGTGTGGAGCTACTGACTTATTTGACACGGCCTGAGCACATGTCCATACCCAAGCCGTGGGTCTTACACGGCTCATGCACACGGCCGTGGGATTCACCCGTGGTCTATTCCAACAAGTAATCATAAGGTGCAGAGTATGCACGGTCTAGACACACGCCGGTGTGTCTAACGTGTGGGCACTTAAATGCTATTTACTAAGCCTTCTTATCACTCTCAAATGCATGCATACATAAACTAATCCAATAAAGTCTCAAATCATCAACTAAAACACATGAACTTATACATTTGATTCATAAAAATAAGGTTTTCCTCCCATACAATTACAACAACACAAGCCATCATTAACGGCCTTACACAATTAAACTATGGGCCCTCTTAGGCCAACACAATTAAGCCCTTTAACCACAACTTAATCAACCTTAAGTTCTAGCCCTATACATTCCGTAACTCAATAGGACTTGATACCTCATGCCAGGGATCTGTACGATAGTGTGAAAACATCTCCGGCGATCTCCAACCCAAGCTAGCTAAAGAAACCTATAACAGATGAGAAAAGAAGAGAAGTAAGCAATAACGCTTAGTAAGTTCATCTACATAAACTGACAAACACTGATATTCATTGAATATCCATGACTACAAGTTATTATAATAAGCTTTTCTCATGAGCTCACGGTTACTTACTCAACCATTGTTGAAACTTACTCATTCAATATTTTACCACACTCTTACCCTGTTACCAGCCAACTGCTCGTACTGGATAGCATTCATTCCTGCACTGATCACCATTTAATCACATGGAACCATACATCAACCATCTAAATAAGTCGCTCATACCACTAATCTCTCAGTGGTTTCGCTCTTAGCCCACGATTGAATCTCTAATGGGGTGGTATCGCACACCGCCCACCATTCATTAATACTCATAGTGATTCCGCACTTAGTTCACCAATCATTTCTAAGCGATGGTATCGCACACAACCCATCGATTATGATATAGTTGATGGTAACGCACATAGCCCATCAACAGCCATCAATGAGGTACATTTGCACAAGCTCACCATTACTATACATCCATAAATTCAAATGTTTATCCGTGAACATCCTCACTTACTATCATTCTTACTTGACTTTCTATGATACTCATTCACATTCACGCAGTACAACAATAAATCTATCTCATGCAACTAAGGTGCATTAATAACACATATCCCACTAGGGGTTCATCATATATGGAGTTCATCTCAATTCAGTTCTAACACTAACTTGTACCTCTCGTGGTACAACCACCTACATTCAAATTGTTAAATAACTCTCTTGAGTCCCATACACATAATTCTCATCGACATCATACCCCCAATAGGGTCTTTCACATATAAACTTATCGATGACATGTCCTTTTCATGATCTTATACGAACTCCTACACCAATACCATATTCCAATATGGTCTTACTCGAGACTTTAACCATCATCATAGCATTCTATATACATTTTCCATTACTCTTAAATTCAATTCTCTTGACATCTCATCAAGGATGTTTCATACATTCACAGTGTAAATCTACCTTCCATACAACATTGGAATATTAAATTATCTCATACATAGTCGCAACAATTGTACATGAACTTACCTCGTTGTCGAAATAGCTGAAAAGGACTATTTGCCCACATTTCTCTTTTCATCCGTTCAAGGTCTAAAACTCATTTTCTTTGATCTAGAACAATGAAATTTACTGATTTAATCACTTATAAATCATAATATATCGTAATTTACACTCTAGGCAAAAATGACTATTTTGCCCCCTCACTTTGGCAAAATTACGATTTTGCCCCTAGTCTCGTAAATAAATTTTCATCTCAATTTCTTGTTAAACAAGCCTAGTTGAACATTTAATCCTGCTACAACTATCTCCAATTGCAACTATTTCATATCTTAATGAACAAATTACAACCTTTGCATAATAACCCATTTTAGGTATTTTCCATGAAAATCCTTTCACAAAAGTTGTTTCTCATCATCCTATCATTCATTTTCTTCCATAAAAACTCATCAAACAACATATACTCTCTAATGGCAAGTCCCTAGACTCTCAACCATATTGTAAAATAGTCCCTACATTAGCTAGCTTAAGCTTTGAGGATCACAAAAGTACAATTTTCTTCAAGAAAAATGATCAAAATCACTTACTAGGGAGGAGGATTGCTTGCTGAAATTTTAAGCTTCAAAACCCCCTTGTTGCTGCTCATTTTCTGTGGAGAAGAAGAGAGAAAAAGATGATATATTTTTCCTTTCTTTATTTTATTATAAAACATCAATTTCAACCCACCAACTTTGACCAAAAATTAAAACTCTTGTCCCCTCTTGTCTACATGGCCAGCCATCATATTCAAGATGGTCTAATTGCCCTTTAAAACCCTACAATTAATATTTCATGGCTATTTGGTACCTTTAGCCTATAGAATGGAACTTTCACACTTTATGCGATTTAGTCCTTTTTCGCGATTTAGCATGAAATCGCTAAAATTAAAACACCAAAACTTTCATACATCTTTATAAACATGTTATAACGCATAACATACCATGAAAATAATTTTTTCTAACCTCAAATTAATGATTACGAGATCAATGTTTCGACTAGGCCCTAAATCGGGCTGTTACAATTCTCCCCCCTTAGGGATTTTCGTCCTCGAAAATCTTATAAGAAGGATTTACTATCAACATTCTTTAAACGTTTCTATAAATTCTTCAAAATCACAAATCTACTTATCCTCAAGTTTCTCTTGTCAACAACCTTTAAGCTACCATACACAAGGTCAAAGCATACTCAGTAATCCACTAATTTAGCACTCTGAACACGTCAAATTGATCATTCCCCTTCTTAGGAATTGTGTCCAATCACACTTGAAAAATTTATAAGCCTTTACTTTACCTTCTCATTAAAGCATTCACCAGTTATAACAATCCTGACTTGAATGCTTTGAAAACTCAGCTTTTTGTGGTCAACTACTTCTGACTATAATCTCATTCATCTCATGAAAGGTACTCTGTTGTCAAACATTTATGCACATAACTAATTTTCCTTATTCTTACATTAGTAGATATGCTACTACTAAATTTCATGCCAAAACTTTTGTATAAGTTCTGGATTCATCATCATTCTAGTTCTATTTCGAGGAAATCTCAACAATAGAAAACTTATGCAACCTGTATTTTACCATCTTGAAATAAACTAACCCGGAGCTTATTCGAAAATACCATTTGCTATCTCACTCTTGAACTCTTCTGTTCTGAAAAGAAAACTTGCTCTTGACATTAATCTCACTGAAATTATGATATTAACGACTAGCTAACTCACATTGCTTAACATGAAGCTTTCATTTAAGCACCTGTACAATGACTACCATCTGTGAAGTATTACAATAACTATACCCACTATGGTAATAGTTCAAGTCGTTTCCACTATCTCAGTGTCACAAGATGTTCTCACTCAAGAAGATTTTAGAAAATACTCATTGGTTTTCCATGGATCATCACAACCCATCCAATTCTCATACAGATACGAAAGGGATCGTCTCGGGATTACCAATCTGGCAACTATCTTTCTCAATACAAACTGAACTCAGTACTAGAACTTTCAATTGATAACTAATTCTATAGCTTTCAACTCAACCATCGAGGTTTAAACGTTTTGATGAGCATATTTCTGTAATATGCTCCCCATTCACGAGCACACAGAAATTATTCTCTTTACTGACTCATGCCTGAACATACACAGAACTTGATTCATATCTCAATACAATAATTTACTCTTTTCTTCGCACTGAGAATATTTTCTAGCACACCCTCATCTGAGTTTCTCTTGCTATGCTAGTTTAAAACCTTTACTATCGTCATATCTCGCAATAGAAGGGACATCTTTATCAAATTATTGGCTCCATTCGATTTGCTCGAATACTCATCACACAACGTGAAACTCACAATTTCACTTCTTATATTAGATTCATCACCAACACCCTCCTCAAAATACCTGAATGAGGTTACGAGGAGATAAAGGAATGCCAATTCCAATTACTAACTTGGTAATCATTTGATCTATATTCACAATCGGCTAACTTTCTCACATAATCTCCATTCATGAGATAAACAACTACATCACCTGTGAGAGGCAAAAGACATTAACACTTAGTACTTAAAAAGATCATTATGACCCATACAACTATGGTTATCATGATTGAACACTCTCACCGTTCAAACATGGTTTCTTTAACCATTTCATCCTCAAGCTCCTTAACCATTCCTTTCATTAATAAACATCAATTTAAGAAGGTCTCGATAAACATACACCTCAGGCTTCCTACTCACTTGAGTCAATAGCCTAGGCTAATTTTCTCTTGTTTATATCATTGTATAATCAATACAATCGTTAAAGTATTCAGACATACTTTCTTACAATTTCCTTTATTAAGCACCTACCGTGCCACACGTCGTGCTAATTTCTTCATGACTCATTCACAAATGCATATATTTACCCATTCACATGGCTTTAGTACAATTTTCATTTCTACATCTAGACTCGTCTATTTGTTCCATTGATCACTAGGGATAATCAAAGACGCAAATTTATCGTCATTCAAGTAAGTGCGAAACTAATGCCACATCCTCGAGGTGGTCTTATATGGAGTCAACTCTAAATGCCAATGCCATATCCCGAATATGGTCTTATATGGGCTTCATGTCGTGTATCAATGCCATATTCTAAATACGGTCTTATACGATTCTCATATCCATTTTTGAAGCCATTTTCTAGATATGGTCTTCTACGGAATCATAACTTGGTGTCGAGGCCATGCCTCGAACATAGTCTTATATAGGACTTTATCTATTTCTTATCTAAATGGTAGCCCCTTTTTAGCATAGTCCCCTAGGGCTCCAACTTCATGTTCAACAGCAATTACTCTACCTAGTAAAGTATCATGTATCAATGTGACACAAAGCATTTTCAAAATGCTAACACGAATACTGCATTACTCACATACAAATTTACTCAATTTGACTCTCATAACATCTCATCATAATTCAGCGGTGGTAAGGAGGGTGAGGTCATGGAGCCTCTTAACTTAACTCTCGTGACAACATGCATATGATTTATGATTCATCATTAATAAAACATCATCATAGTCATACAACTCATCTTAAGTGAGTTTTCACATTTATCACGCTACAATTGTTTCTATCACGAATACATTAGAATAATGTATTCACTTACTCAAGTTCTACATTACTATCTACTTGAGTACTCAACATTTAATTCTACTTTCTCTTACCGTCACTTATTTACTTGATTACCATAGTCCAACTATGATCTTACTTGTATCTTATCCTCATAGCCCAACTATTACTTTACATGTCATCACAATGCCATAGCCTCGCTATGGTCTTACACGAAATCTCATATCAATACTAATGCCATATCCCTAATATGGTCTTATATGGAACTCATGACAATGTCGGTGCCATATCCCAGATATGGTCTTACACCGACTCTTGTCTTAATGCCGATACCATGTTTCAAACACGGTCTTATACTGGCACTCATAATACGGCCGATGCCATGTCCTAGACATGGTCTTACACTGACCCTCATAATATGGCCGATGCCATGTCCCAGACATGGTCCTACACCGCTCTCTCATTGCCATGGTCCAACCATGGTCTTATTCATCTTTTCATCGTTGAACGATCGTACTCATCTCCTGCATTCTACTTAATCAAACTTCTCAATTTTAGCTCTCATACCACAATATGGGTGGTTTCTTGCGCTTACTGCTTCTCGTATACATCATGGTGCTTACTATTCTCATATCTGTAAGGTAAACAAAGTACCTGTAACACTTGATCACAAAAATTAATATGCTTTACTAATATAAGCATAATCTCAGCATCATCATTCATAGCATGAATTATACTTGTTAGCCAGTCTTAACTAGCATGACATAATATCAACTTTACTACTACCTTTCTTGCTATCTCATTTTAACTTTACTCATTTGCCCGATGAATTTCTGTGAATTACCGAGGATACTAAATCTTTTGCCATGAACTTGATGCCAAAGCCATACTGTAGGCATGGACTTACATGAAAGGTCTCTTCTTGAATCAATGCCAAGCTTGCCTTGGACTTACATGAAATATCTGTTCAATGCCAAGCTTGCCTTGGACTTACATGAAATATCTATTCAATGCCAAGCTTGCCTTGGACTTACATGAAATATCTGTTCAATGCCAAGCTTGCCTTGGACTTACATGAAATATCTGTTCAATGCCAAGCTTGCCTTGGTCTTACATGAAATATCTCTTCTTGATTACTGATGCCATGCCTTGGTTTGGCCTTATACGGGCTTTCTTGTCTCATGTGATGGATCGAGTATCCTGGGCAATTCTTATTCAATCGGGACTTGCTCATAATTAATCTCATTGATTTCTTTATTTATCAGATCATTGAATATTTTCATAGAAATAATGTGCACATAGCAACATCACAAGCAGTTCAACAAAATGTTCATGAAACTTGGAAATCATGTAACTTACTAAAATTAGCTCGGTTGGAATCATCACTGTCTTAACAAAACAATTTTGTTAGAGCCGGGAGACATCACACTATCATGGTCCACATATGGCATGTATAGCTAGACTCTTACTCTCGCTAGGTTAGTCCTAGAATCGACCAAACCATAGCTCTGATACCACTAAATGTAACACCCCGTACCCAAGTCCGATGCTAAGATTGGATGCGAGACATTACCATGCTTCAACTCACTTAATCAAGTACTTACTAGCTACAAAATTTCATTTTGACTTAAAACCTTTCTTTCTTGGTCTAGACATACGTATCATGGTCATACGAGGCCTTAAACACTTGTTCAGTCTTTCGAAACTTATCAAAAATCCTCTCTTAAAATCAGAGGGGGTTTGGGGCACGCCCGTGCACCCCTAAACACGCCCATGTTTCCCATCCGTAGGGAGCTACTGACTTATCTGACATGGCCTTGGCACGCCTGTGTCCTCTAACCATGTGGAGCTACTGACTTATTTGACACGACCTGAGCACACGCCCATGCCCAAGTTGTGGGTCTTACACGGCTCATGCACACGGCCGTGGGATTCACCCGTGGCCTATTCTAACAAGTAATCATAAGGTGCAGAGTATGCACGGTCTAGACACATGCCCGTGTGTCTAACCGTGTGGGCACTTAGAGGCTATTTACTAAGCCTTCTTACCACTCTCAAATGCATGCATACATATACTAATCCAATAAAGTCTCAAATCATCAACTAAAACACATGAACTTATACATTTGATTCATAAAAATAAGGTTTGCCTCCCATACAATTACAACAACACAAGCCATCATTAACGGCCTTCCACAATTAAACTATGGGCCCTCTTAGGCCAACACAATTAAGCACCTTTAACCACAACTTAATCAGTCAAAACCTGAGTCCGAGAAATATTTTAATATTATATTTTGAGTCTATTATATGTGAATTAATGTGTGAAAGTTTCAGAGAAAAATTTTATCGTTTAAGTGCTTAATTTGATAAAAAAGTTCTAGCAAGTTTTGGTGAATTTGTGTTTTAGGGCCAATTTATAAAAATAAAATTTTAGAGGGCTTAATTGCAAAATAAATGAAAGAAATAGACTTGTATAGTCCTTATACATATTCGTCCCTTAAGGAGTATGGGAAATTTGATGTATTTTGAGTTTTATGCAAATAGGACTAAATTGCAAAGTATTAAAATAGTAGGGTAAAATGGTAATTTGCCCGCTTGTGTGTTTTCGGACTAAATTGAGATGAAATGTATTTGAATGAGCTAAATTTTAATGTGTATTAGATCAAGAGCAAAGAAAAACTAATTAGATCGGGAAAGACGAAGGTTCTCGAATAATGGATTCGCACGGACTATCGACAACCGAGGTAAGTCCTTCAATTTAAATATATCAAAGAATTATTTATGAATATATTAAATAATAAGATTTGATGAATTTTAGTACATATTATGACATGGCCAAATATATGTATATAGGTATACTAAATTGATTATTAAAATTGGTTATGTGATGTGAATAAGTGTTTCAATGTGAATTGTTGGATTGTATAATGACATAATGATTTTATTGGTTTAATGTGAGTGAGCTCAATCGAATTGGATATATATATATATATATATATAAAATAGTTATTAAGTGTTTATGGAATGTTTGACCACATTGATATGTTTCGGGCTTTAAGCCTAGCAGGCCTTATGTCGGTGTTACTTATCGGGCTTTTACGCCTAGTAGGCCTTGTGCCGGGGTTACTTATCGGGCTTTTACGCCTAGCAGGCCTTATGCCGGTGTTACTTATCGGGCTTTTACGCCTAGCAGGCCTTGTGCCGGTGTTACTTATCGGCCGGTGTTACTTATCGAGCTTTTACGCCTAGAGCCTTGTCTTGCAGTGTTACCTATCGAGCTTTTACGCTTAGCGTGCTTGATGCCTGATGATGTGTTTTAAAAGAGAAACCGAATTTTGTTCAAGGCAAAATATAGCTAATGTATCTAGTTAATAGCTCGGGTAAGCATGTAAGGTATGTTACGTTTAATTTTACTTGAGTCAAGTAAATACTATGAGAACGATGTTAAGTACATTGAAGGTTAAGATTGATGTGAATAAGCATTATATGATTTAATTTGAGTTTGAATGTATTATTATGGAGATTCGGTTTACAAATAGAAATGTTATGAGTGAAAGAAATTTTAGTATGTTAACATGGTTGATATGAATCTCATATTCATACGATTCGGATCATATGATTCTTGTAATATACTTAGTTTGTGCTTCAAGAGATACTGAGTTTATGGATTGATGTATAATTACTTAGATTAATGAACCATTAGTATTCGCCCCGTATAAATCAATATACTTAAATGTTTATGTGCAATGTCTTAAGTTGAATAATTTAAATGTTTAATGTTTGAATGTTATATTATCAATAACCTAGGACTTACTAAGCTAGTAAGCTTATTTGTGTGAAATGTTTTCCTCTGTTTTATAGACTAGGTGCAGGCTACAAACTCATCGGGATCGTCAAGAAAGTCGTCCACACTATCAATCTAATTTGGTACTCTTTCATTTTGGTTTTCGGATGGAGGCATGTATAGGAAAGACTTGGTCTTTGTATTGATGAAAACTTTTTGTGTTCATGTATATAATAGCCATGCGAATATAGCTAAATTTTTAGTTAAGTATGTTTTCATGCTCTTGTTATAATTGTCGGGTTATGTCGTTAATGTTTGTGCAGTTTTAATCAAAGTTTTAATAGAATATGGTAAGGAAATGTTTGTTTATGAAATGAACCTTTGAGTTAGGTATGGTGGTATGATTAATCAATGGCATACTCGATTATATTGAACCATAGCTGTGTTTGTTCATAGTTCGATGATGTTAGGATATTATATGAATGTTTTAGGTATAAGTTAATTTACATAAATGAGTAAGATGTCTGGATAATATGAATTGTATGTGGGTATATTCGGTTTTAACCTAGGATATATCGAATACATATATGATAGATGCATATAAAGGTTAGTTATGTCACTTAGGCATAATTTGTTTAATTGTGTAATATCAATAATTAAATATTAATGTTTAGCTTAAATGTGAAATGTAGAAATAAACCCCATGAGTTATGTATTCGCCATACATGGAATTAAGTAGAAAATATTTTTGATTTAGGATTTCATTTGTACATGGCTAATAAACATTATATGCTTGGTTCGAATATGTCATTAATATGATAAGCTCATGATTCATGTATGTATTTTAAGATATGTATATTGACTTGATAAAATGATATAGAATTGAAATAAATCGATTGAACCTTGAGATATGATTAGTATATCCGTGTGATTAATATTTGAAGACTAATATGTAAAATTAGTAAAGCGATGTATCTGTATATGTATTTGTGGATAGGTTCCATGTGATTATATGATTATATGAAAGCTGTATTTCCAATGTAAATGCCTCGTAACCCTAATCTGGTTACGGATATGGGTTAGGGGTGTTACATTTTATTGGTATCAGAGCTTACAGTTTAGTCGATTCTAGGACTACCGTAGTGCGTGTGAGTCTAGCTATACATGCCTTTTTCATATATTGATAGTGTGGTGACTTCGACATTACGAACGTGTTTTATATAGTAAATGGACACCGATCACGAGAGAGCGTAGCGGATGATGTAGAGTGTAGCGCTGACCGCACACGGATCGGTCTTGAGACTCTCGACCGGCCGGTAGCCATGATGGGGAGTCTAAACAAGCCTTCTACCGGATGATGAACAGTGGTTTACCCAATTAATTCAGACTAACCCGGTGTACCCCAACCTCCACCCTCAATAATCCAACTCCGATTCCTTCAAAGACTTCGATGATAGATCCGATGAGATCTAGTAGGCCTCAGGTTGATAAAATCAGAAGTTTGGGGAAGAATTGAGGCCAATGATGATGATGAGGCGTAACGAGCGAAATGTGGCTTGATAATACTATTCGCACTTGATGAGCTATCTTGTACTCAGAGGAATGCTTGAAGTGTGTTATATCTTTACTTGGGACACCAGATATCACCGGTGGAATACACTAGTATCGATGGTCCCGAAAGAAAAGTGACGTGGGATTTCTTCGAATGAATTCGCAAGAAATATATCACCAGAGGTTCATCGACCAAAAGCGAAAAGAATTTCTTGAATCGAAAAGCAGGCTAATAAGCGTGATGAATATGAACGAAAATTTGTCGGCTCGCAGATATGCTAGAGAGTGTGTTTCTACCAAGCTATTATGTGCAAAAGGTTTGAAGACGGTCTTAATGAAGATATAAAGTTGCTTGTTGGCATTCTTGAAATTCAAGAGTTTGTGACATTAGTTGAGCGAGCTTGCAAAGCTGAAGAGCTCGGGAAAGAGAAAAGAAAGGCTGAGACTGAAGCTAGAGACACTCGAAAGAGATCGTCGGTAAGAATTTCCATTCCACATCTAAAAAGTTCGGAGATGATTTCAGTGACATAAAGCTACTTGGATGTACCTAGACGTGAATGACCTCCAGTGGGCTCCCGAGCTACCTCGATGGCCAGTGTTGGTAATGTTCCACAGAATCGAGTTGAATGCAAGCATTGTGGGAAATGGCATTCTGGGAGTTGTAGATTCCATGATCGGTCTTGCTTTAAATGTGGATCGTCAGATCATTTTATTAGAGAATGTCCGATGTTAGTTGAGCAGAATACAGTTCAGAACATTAAGTCGAGCAACGTGTCAAGACGAGGCGTGCCACCCGACATTCAGGCAATGTAGGTGGTAGTCAGAGAGGAACGAAGAACACTACGATTCGATTCGAGGCTAGAGCTCCACTAGAGCTTATGCTACACGAGCGAGAGGATGCTTCCTCCCCCGATGTCATTATGGTACTTTCGCCCTTTATGATACTATTGTGATTGCATTGATTGATCCTGGTTTAACCCATTCATATGTGTGTGAAACTCTAGTAATCAGGAAGACTCTACCAGTTGAGTCTACTGAGATTGTGATTCGTGTGTCCAACCCTTTGGGTAGATGCGTACTTGTTAATAAAGTGTGTAGAGGTTGCCCATTGATGATTCGGGATTCTTGCTTCCCAGCCGATTTAATGTTGTTGCCCTTCGATGAGTTCGACCTAATTTTGGGGATGGAGTGGTTAACTTCACATGATGCAGTGGTGAATTGCAAAAGAAAGCTTATTGATTTGAGATGCCAAAACGGTGAGATCATCAGAATTGAATCCAGTGATTTAAGTGGGTTTCCTCAAGAATATCTTGATGTTAGCCCGTAAGTATGTGAGAAAAGGGTGCGAAGCTTATTTGGCCTATGTAATTGGATAATAAAGTGTCGAAAAGCATATTGAATCAGTCTTGGTTTGTGTGAATACCAGACGTGTTTCTGAAGAACTAGGGTTTACCACCAAGACGGAGATTGAGTTGGCATTGAATTAGTACCGGGAACGACTCCAATCTCGATAGCTCCGTATCGGATGGCAGCTACAGAGTTAAAAGAGTTGAAAGCGCAATAAGGGTTTTGCACGGCCAAGTTTTTCCCCTTGGGGTGCACCAGTTCTTTTTGTGAAGAAGAAAGATGGAATGATGCGAATATGTATTGATTATCGACAATTGAATAAGGTAACTATAAAGAATAAGTACCCGTTACCTCGGATTGATGATTTGTTTGATCGGTTGAAAGGGGCTTCAGATTTTGAAGGTAGATTTGAGATCGAGTTATTATCGATTATGAGTCGAGATACAGATGTGCCAAAAGCGCATTTCGGATGAGGTACGGACATTTTGAGTTTCGGTTATGCCTTTTGGACTCACTAATGCACTGCAGCTTTTATGGATTTAATGAATCGAGTCTTGAGCGCTTTTTGGATCGGTTTGTTGCGGTGTTTATTGATGATATCGATCTACTCCAAAAATGAAACCGAGCATGCCGATCATTTGAGATTAGTGCTACAAACTTTGAGAGATCAATAGTTGTATGCGAAGTTTAGCAAGTGTGAGTTCGGATGAAAGAAGTCGACTTCTTGGGACATGTTGTTTCAAAGAATGTATTCGAGTCGATCCAAACAAAATTTCAGCTATACTTGATTGGAAGCCACCAAGAACATTTTCGAGATTGAAGTTTTACGGGACTTCTTTGGCTATTACTGACGGTTTGTGAAAGGTTTTTCGTGATAGCTGCACCTTTGACAAAGCTACTACGAAAGATGTCAAGTTTGAGTGGTCGAGAAGTGCGAGAAAAGTTTCGAGCGCTTGAAAGCCCTCTTGACCGAAGCTCCAATGTTAGCTCATTAAATCGGGTAAAGAATTTATTGTGTATTCGATGCTTCCTTAAGTGGTTTAATGTATTGATGAGGAAGGTAGGGTAGTAGCCTACGATCAAGACAATTGAAGCCGCATGAAAGAAATTACCCGACGCATGATTTAGAGCTTGCGACCATTGTGTTCAGACCTTGAAGATTTGGCGTCATTACTTATTTGGAGAAATGCCATGTTTACTCGGATCACAAATGTCCCAAGTATCTAATGACTCGAAAGACTGAATTTGAGACAACGCAGTGGCTAGAACTGTTGAAAGACTATGAATTGGTGATTGACTATCACGGGAAAAGCTAACGTTGTTGCGGATCGTTAAGTCGAAATCATTATTTGCTCTTCGTGCAATGAATGCAGATGGCTATGTCTAGTGATGGTTCGATCATAGTCGAGTTACGAGCAAGACCGATGTTTATTCACAAATTTGTGATGCATGAAAGTTGATGAAGATTTGATTGCTAGTCGAATTCGATGTGAAAAGGGCAGAATCGATTTTGATTGATGCAAATGATTGTTTGAATTTTAAAAGCCGAATGTGTGTTCCAAAGAACTCGATTTGATCTGAGATGATTTTGAGTGAGGCTCATAGTGGTCGACTATCGATACATCTGGGTAGCACGAAGATGTATAATTATTTGAAACAATTCTATTGGTGGCCTAGCATGAAACGGGATATATCTGAATTTGTTTCTAAGTGCTTATCTGTCGACAAGTAAAAGTCGAGCATCAAGCGCCATCTGGACTACTTGACCAATCATGATACCGAATGGAAATGGGATAGAATTACAATGGATTTTGTATCCGGTCTCCCTATGACTTGAGTAGGAAAGATGCCGTTTGGTTTATAGTTGATAGGTCGACTAAATCGGCTCATTTTGTGCCGATGCGTCTGGACTATTCACTTAATAAACTTCTTTGAATTATGCGTATCACAGATTATGAGATTGCATGGTGTACCGAAGTTCCATTATTTCGAATGAGCCACGAGATTCATATCGCGGTTTTGGAAGAAGTTGCAAGATGCTTTAGGTACTAAACTTCATTTTAGTACTGACTTTCCATCCGCATGATCAGACGGTCAATCCGAGCGAACTATTCGGATACTTGAGGACATGTTGAGATGTTGCATTCTCGAGTTTGAAGGTGCGTGGGAACGATACCTACCTTTGATTGAATTTGCTTATAATAATAGTTTTCAATCTAGTATCAAATGGCACCTTATGAAGCCTTATATGGGCGTAAAATGTGAACACCATTATCTTTGGTGAGCTCGTGAAAATAAGATACACGAGGTTGATTTGATTAAAGAGACTGAATAGAAAGTGACCATAATCAAAGATAATTTGAAAGCTGCATCAGATCGACAAAAGTCCTATGCTAATTTGAAACGTAAAGACATTGAATTTCAAGTAGGAGATCGTGTATTCCCCGTGGAAGAAAGTACTCCGATTTGGTCGGAAAGGCAAGTTGAGTCCGAGATTTATCAGACCGTATGAAGTCATTGAATGTATTGGGCCTATTGCTTATAGATTGAAATTGCCCTCGAGTTAGAAAAGATACATGACATATTTCACGTTTGATGCTTCGTCAGAGTACTGATCGGACCGCCTCATGTGATCACACCGTCGAGATTGAAATCAACTGATTTGACATATGATGAAGAACCGATCCGTATCTTAGCTCGAGAAATAAAAGAGTTGAGAAATAAGAGAATTCCATTAGTGAAAGTATTATGGAATCGACACGAGTTGAAGAGGCTACGTGGGAGCCTGAAGATTCAATGAGGCAACAATATCCAACTTTGTTAACGGTAAGATTTTCGGGACGAAAATCCTAAAGGGGGAGAGTTGTAGCAGATGAATTTGACCCTAGTCGAACGGTGGTTTCGGGACCACGAATCCGAAGTCCGAGAAATATTTTAATATTATATTTTGAGTCTATTATATGTGAATTAATGTGTGAAAGTTTTCAGAGAAAATTTTATCGTTTAAGTGCTTAATTTGATAAAAAGGACTTAATCGTAAAAGCGTAAAAGTAGCATACTAAAGTGAAAGGTGTTAATTTGAGCATGGCTTTATAAAATGAGGTATAAAAGGGTAAATAACCCATTTTAAGGGTTAGTGGCCGCCATGGACAAGTTTGTCCTTAAATTATATTGTTTGGTTATTTTTAACTTAAGGTTGATTAGGTAATTTAATAATAATGTATTATATGTTAAATAAAACAAAACAAATGGCCATTCTCATCTTTTTAGTTGATGGCGAATGTTGAAAAAAAAAAAGAGTCTTTGTTCTTTGATTTTCGCATTTGAAGGCTTGATTTCAAGGTTAGTTTGAACTCGGCTTTTGTTAATTTTTATGTTTTTGAGATCGTTGCTTCAAACCATAGTGACCCATGTTGAAATTTTTGAATCTAAGCATGCTTGAAATTGACTATTGATAGGTTTATATGATTTTAATGTTTGATGAATTTAGATGAAAGATAGGTTAAAATTAGTATATTATGTGTTGGAAGTTTTGGTGAATTTGTGTTTTAGGGCCAATTTGTAAAATAAAATTTTAGAGGGCTTAATTGCAAAATAAATGAAATAAATATACTTGTATAGTCCTTATACATATTCGGCCCTTAAGGAGTATGGGGAAATTTGATGTATTTTGAGTTTTATGCAAATAGGACTAAATTGTAAAGTATTGAAATAGTAGGGTAAAATGGTAATTTGTCTGTTTGTGTGTTTCGGACTAAATTGAGATGAAATGTATTTGAATGAGCTAAATTTTAATGTGTATTAGATCAAGAGCAAAGAAAATGGAATTAGATCGGGGAAAGACGAAGGTTCTCGAATAATGATTCATGACGGACTATCGACAACCGAGGTAAGTCCTTCAAATGAAATATATCAAAGAATTATTTATGAATATATTAAATAATAAGATTTGATGAATTTTAGTACATATTATGTCATGGCCGAATATATGTATATAGGTATACTAAATTCATTATTAAAATTGGTTATGTGATGTGAATAAGTGTTTCAATGTGAATTGTTGGATTGTATAATGACATAATGATTTTATTGGTTTAATGTGAGTGAGCTCAATCGAATTGGATATATATATATATATATATATAAAATAGTTATGAAGTGTTTATGGAATGTTTGACCACATTGATTTGTTTCGGGCTTTAAGCTCACTTGAGCCTTGTCTTGTTGTTTATCGGGCTTTTACGCCTAGCAAGCCTTGTGCTTGGGTTACTTATCGGGCTTTTATGCCTAGCGTGCCTTGTGCCGGTGTTACTTATCGGGCTTTTACGCCTAGAGTGCCTTGTGCAGTGTTACTTATCGGCCGGTGTTACTTATCGAGCTTTTACGCCTAGCAGGCCTTGTGCCGGTGTTACCTATCGGGCTTTTACGCCTAGCGTGCTTGATGCCTTGATGTGTTTTATAAAAGAGAAACCGAATTTTGTTCAAGGCAAAATATAGCTAATGTATCTAGTTAATGGCTCTGTAAGCATGTAAGGTATGTTACGTTTAATTTTACTTGAGTCAAGTAAATACTATGAAACGGTGTTAGGTACATTGAAGGTTAAGATTGATGTGAATAAGCATTATATGATTTAATTTGAGTTTGAATGTATTATTATTATGGAGATTCAGGTTTACAAATAGAAATGTTATGAGTGAAAGAAATTTTAGTATGTTAACATGGTTGATATGAACTCAGATTCATACGATTGGATCATATGATTCTTGTAATATACTTAGTTTGTGCTTCAAGAGATATGAGTTTATGGATTGATGTATAATTACTTAGATTAATGAACCATTAGTATTCGATACTGTATAAATCAATATACTTAAATGTTTATGTGCAATGTCTTAAGTTGAATAATTTAAATGTTTAATGTTTGAATGTTATATTATCAATAGCCTAGGACTTACTAAGCTAGTAAGCTTATTTGTGTGAAATGTTTTCCTCTGTTTTATAGACTAGGTGCGGGCTACAAACTCATCGGGATCGTCAAGAAAGTCGTCCACACTACCAATCTAATTTGGTACTCTTTCATTTTGGTTTTAGGATGGAGGCATGTATAGGAAAGACTTGGTCTTTGTATTGATGAAAACTTTTGTGTTCATGTATATAATAGCCATGCTAATATGGCTAAATTTTTAGTTAAGTATGCTTTCATGCTCTTGTTATAATTGTCGGGTTATGTCGTTAATGTTTGTGCGCTTTTAATCAAAGTTTTAATAGAATATGGTAAGGAAATGTTTGTTTATGAAATGAACCTTTGAGTTAGGTATGGTGGTATGATTAATCAATGGCATACTCGATTATATTGAACCATAGTGTGTTTATTCATAGTTCGATGATGTTAGGATATTATATGAATGTTTTAGGTATAAGTTAATTTACATAAATGAGTAAGATGTATGGATAATATGAATTGTATGTGGGTATATTCGTTTTAACCTAGGATATATCGAATACATATATGATAGATGTATATAAAGGTTAGTTATGTCACTTAGGCATAATTTGTTTAATTGTGTAATATCAATAATTAAATATTCATGTTTAGCTTAAATGTGAAATGTAGAAATAAACCCCATGAGTTATGTATTTGGCCATACATGGAATTAAGTAGAAAATATTTTGATTTAGGATTTCATTTGTACATGGCTAATAAACATTATATGCTTGGTTCGAATATGTCATTAACCCTATACATGCCATAACTCAATAGGACTTAATACTTCATACTAGGGATCTGCACGATAGTGTGAAAACATCTCTAGTGATCTCCAACCCGAGCTAGCTAAAGAAACCTATAAGAGATGAGAAAAAAAGAGAAGTAAGCAATAATGCTTAGTAAGTTCATCTACATAAACTGACAAACACTGATATTCATTGAATATCCATGACTACAAGTTATTGTAATAAGCTTTTCTCATGAGCTCACGGTTACTTACTCAACCATTGTTGAAACTTACTCATTCAATATTTTACCACACTCTTACCCTGTTACCATACCAACCGCTTTCATCTTGGATAGCATTCATTCTTGCACTGATCACCATTTAATCACATGGAACCATACATCAACCATCTAAATAAGTCGCTCATACCACTAATCTCTCAGCGATTTCGCTCTTAGCCCACGATTGAATCTCTAATGGGGTGGTATCGCACACCGTCCACCATTCATTAATACTCATGGTGATTCCGCACTTAGCTCACCAATCATTTCTAAGTGATGGTATCGCACACAACCCATCGATTATGATATAGTTGATGGTAACGCACATAACCCATCAACAGCCATCAATGAGGTGCATTTGCACAAGCTCACCATTACTATACATTCACAAATTCAAATGTTCATCCGTGAACATCCTCACTTACTATCATTCTTACTTGACTTTCTACGATACTCATTCACATTCACGCAGTACAACAATAAATCTATCTCATGCAACTAAGGTGCATTAATAACACATATCCCACTAGGGGTTCATCATATATGGAATTCATCTCAATTCAGTTCTAACACTAACTTGTACCTTTCGTGGTACAACCACCTACATTCAAATTGTTAAATAACTCTTTTGAGTCCCATACACATAATTCTCATCGACATCATACACCCAATAGGATCTTTCACATTAAACTTATCGATGACATGTCCTTATCATGATCTTATATGAACTCCTACCTCAATACCATATTCCAATATGGTTTTACTCGAGACTTTAACCATCATCATAGTATTCTATATACATTTTCCATTACTCTTAAATTCAATTCTCTTGACATCTCATCAAGGATGTTTCATACATTCACAGTGTAAATCTACCTTCCATACAACATTAGAATATTAAATTATCTCATACATAGTCGCAACAATCGTACATGAACTTACCTCGTTGTTGAAATAGCTGAAAAGGACTATTTGCCCACATTTCTCTTTTCATCTGTTCTAGGTATGAAACTCGTTTTCTTTGATCTAAAACAATGAAATTTACTAATTTAATCACTTATAAATCATAATATATCGTAATTTACACTCTAGGCAAAAATGACTATTTTGTCCCTTCACTTTGGCAAAATTATGATTTTGCCCCTAGGCTCGTAAATAAATTTTCATCTCAATTTCTTGTTAAACAAGCCTAGCTGAACATTTAATCCTCTTACAACTATCTCCGATTGCAACTATTTCATACCTTAATGAACAAATTACAACCTTTGCATAATAACCCATTTTAGGTATTTTCCATGAAAATCCTTTCACAAAAGTTGTTTCTCATCATCCTGTCATTCATTTTCTTCCATAAAAACTCATCAAACAACATAGACTCTCTAATGGCAAGTCCCTAGACTCTCAACCATATTGTAAAATAGTCCTTACATTAGCTAGCTTAAGCTTTGGGGATCACAAAAGTATAATTTGCTTCAAGAAAAATGATCAAAATCACTTACTAGGAGGAGGATTGCTTGCTAAAATTTTAAGCTTCAAAACCCCCTTGTTGCTGCTCATTTTCGGTGGAGAAGAAGAGAGAAAAAGATGATATCTTTTTCCTTTCTTTATTTTATTATAAAACATCAATTTCAACCCACCAACTTTGACCAAAAATTAAAACTCTTGTCCCCTCTTGTCTACATGGCCGACCATCAAATTCAAGATGGTCTAATTTCCCTTTAAAACCCTCCAATTAATATTTCATGGCTATTTGGTACCTTTAGCCTATAGAATGGAACTTTTGCACTTTATGCGATTTAGTTTTTTTTTCGTGATTTAGCATGAAATCGCTAAAATTAAAACACCAAAACTTTCATACATCTTTATAAACATGTTATAACGAATAACATAACATGAAAATAATTTTCTCTAACCTCAAATTAGTGATTACGAGATCACTGTTCCTACTAGGCCCTAAATCGGGCTGTTACAGAAACTAACCCAAAGGAGCAACTTCATGCCGTTACTGCTCACAATAGTAAAGGGTTAGATGAACCACAATTAA
Source organism: Gossypium rotundifolium (assembly GCA_025506655.1). NCBI lineage: Eukaryota > Viridiplantae > Streptophyta > Magnoliopsida > Malvales > Malvaceae > Gossypium > Gossypium rotundifolium. The sequence continues at coordinate 163,324,659 of CP106725.1, forward strand.
GGCAAGAGAATATTGTAGAGGAAGATAAGGTAGAGGTAAGCCATAACACACCAAAACAGGTAATTACAGAGTACCAACCTCGTGTGCCATATCCCAATGCGATGAAGAAAGACCACACAGATGAACAATTCAGCAAATTTCTTAAACTTCTAAAGAAGTTACATATTAAGTTACCATTTTTTGAAGCTCTTTCGCAGATGTCAGATTCAAGGAAATTTTTAAAAGAGCTTTTGACAAACAAATGGAAGTTAGACGAGGCATCACATGTGGAGCTAAATGCAAAATGCTCAGCAATTCTACAAAATAAACCACCACGAAAGTTAAAAGATCCAGGGAGTTTTACAATTCCATGCTTAATTGGCAGTTTAACTGTTGACAATGCTTTAGCTGACTTAGGGGCAAGCATAAATGTTATGCCTTATAAAATGTTTAAATAGCTAGGTTTAGGGAAACACAAACAAACTAGGATGAGCATTCAATTAGCTGATAAAACTATTAGAATTCTTAGGGGTATAATTAAAGATGTACTCGTGAAAATTGATAAATTTATATTCCTAGTAGACTTTTTCATTTTAGACATGAATGAGGACAATAATATTCCTTTAATTTTAGGAAGGCACTTTTTAGTAATGCTAGAACTAAAATTGATGTTGGTACATGAGAACTTATACTTCGTGTAGGTTCGTGTAGGTGACGAGACAATCACTATTCAAGCTTTTGACTCGACTAGGATATCAAGTAATAAAGGTGAGAACATAAATTCTATTAATGACCATTCGGTTAAACCTTCTTTTCAGGAAGCACCACGGAACAACACAACTGAGCCAGATCCTAGACCTCATGCCAACAAGGAAATAACTCATGAGGAATGGAGGCTTCAGATCGATGAACTAGATGAGTGGAAGACGCATTTCAAAGAGAAACTAGGAACACACGAAACAAAACCGAGGCAACACCATAAGCCAAACCAATTTAAGATCGGAGATCAGGTATTGTTGAATAAAACAGACCATCGGATCGCCACTTCAGACCTTGATACGAACGAAGAAATCCCTTTTGAGGTGCTGAATATCTTCCCATTTGGAACCATCGAGGTAATTAATCTTAAATTCGACAATTTTAAGGTAAACACTACTCGACTCGAACTATTGAATGATCATAAAACTGATAGCAGGGGAGAGGAGTTTCAACTCCTCAAACCACCATGAATGTACGAATGAGAGGTAAGTCAAACTTAAGACTTTAAATAAGAGCTTCTCGGGAGGCAACTTGAACAGTAACCCCATTATTTTTCATATTTTTATTTTTATTTTTAATTTTAGCATCTAACTACAAACTAACCAAATTAATGAAACATAGGCTTCCCTACCACACGGCCTTACACACGGGCGTGGCCGTAGCCGTGTGGACACCACGGATTTACACATCGACGCTGCAGAGATCGTACGAACCAAGGACGAAAAATCTCTAAACCACGGGCGGCGATAAAATGCCATGGCCATATGATACGGCCGTGGTTGACAGTGATTTATCAACATGGGTGTGGTGACCACTACACGGGCGTGGGAGAAACGAACGAAGCACAACCCGGCCGTACGATATGACCGTGTGACCCAACACGCCCATGGTACACGGGCGTGGGCAGCAACCAAATCCCTGACTCTATTTAAAACCCCTCATTCTTCTCACCTTCTCCCCAAATTCTTTTTCAACTATCACACCCCTCTTCCTTTCTATTACCTTTATCCTTCCATTTTTCCTCTTCCCCTTTCCCTCATTCTTCCTCAAAACCACCACCTCCATGTCGAAGAAGCGAAAAGACCCTAGCACAGTCCCCTCGTGCGAGACCGATCTACATAAGTTCATGCCGGCCGCTTCATTACCTTGACAAGACAAGGACCTTTGAGTCCATCTATTTTTTCTTTTTCGTTTCTCTTCTCCTTTATTTTCCTTCTCTTTATCTTTCTTATGCTTAATTTCTATTATTATATTTTGTTTTCTTTGATTTAAGTTCAAAAGGCTGTTAGGGAATCACCGCACCACGACCCCAGTATCCACCTCCACCGGAATAGCCTCCTCCAACTTATCTTACACCTCCGAATCAAGTTTCCACACTTCCAACTCAAGGAATCCATCCAAAATTTAGGAAGTTTCATTTCTATCTCTCTCTTATGATATCATGTTATTAATCTCTAGATATCTATTTTTGTACATTGAGGGCAATGCACATCTTAATTGTGGGGGGTGAATTTTATTCAGAAAAGTTTCTAACTTTTTGCATTATTCTCAATTCCCTAAATTTTGTCTTTTCTTTCTCATATCACTATTAGAACAAATTCTGATTAATTTATGATTTTTATTGATATGTCTTGAATTAAAACATAGGCAGTTGTGCATTGATTGTTTAAACTTTAAGGCTTTAGAGAATCGAGCATGATAAGTTGATTTTTGAAAAATTAAAAATTTTTTAGGTTATTTCTCCAAGTTTAGGTATTATCTTGAAGTTTAAAGTTCACAATGATTGACATCAAAAAACCATAATTCCTATGAATTTTGAGCCTTTAGAGCATACATTCTTTCATGCTCACCTTTATTGTTGATTTGAGTGAGTCAATATTGATTTGTTATTCTAGAACTTGCCTCGATTATGCATGTCAAGACCACATCATTGATTTGATATACTGAGAGGATAAAGGCACCTAGGATTTAACCCACTTAATTCCCAAAAGGCCTACCTTCATAATTAACCCTTAGTGAACCCCTTTGATCCTAACAAACCATTCATTGATTTACCCTTAATATTAACAAAAAATTTACCCTTTTTAATTCATTAAGAATTTTCCCTATTGTATTAACCTTTTTGTCGAGATTTGATTTCATTAGTTGCCTAACTATGTTCTATATTTCAGTATGTAATTATTACTTGATTTGTTCTTAAAAAAAAGGAAAAAAAGTTGAAAGTATATTTTTCATTAGTTCTATGTTTCTATGAGCTTAAACAGCAAATTTCACATCTTTAGAAAAAGCTCATGTCATTATTGTAATTATTCAGTTTTAGTCTATTTTTCTAGTTAGGTAATTTGTTAATTTGATCTCGATTCTAACCTTCTCTTTCAATCTGCAACCCCACCCCCTAACCAAGCTATGTTACAACCCTTCTTAAACACCTTTTGATAGATGTATCATTTCAATTTACAGTGGTGGAGACTTGATTTTCATGCAAGCCTATGGGATTAACTTTTCATGTTGACTATTGAGTGCTTAATTTATTGTCCCTTAAACACTTCGAGTGATTTGAGTGAAACCTTAGTGATGATATTAACTCTGTGATATTTTAAATCAAAGGTGATTACTTAGATAAGGGGGGATACCTATGTTTTCCATGAACAAAATGCTCAACTTGGATTGTTTGAAACTTTGATGTTCTTTTAGTTGGATTCTTAATGTATGATTACCTATGGATTATTTCAAAACATTATTGATAGGAGTTATAAGTTGCGAAGAATGAATTTTAATTGTGAGTTGAGAATTTTGCTTGAGGACAAGCAAATGCTTAAGTTTGGGGGTATTTGATAACCCTTAATATATACATATTGTAATCCCACATTTGGCATACTTTTGGATGATTTATCCCTTGAATTGTGGAATTCGATGCTCCTAATCCTTTAATTTCATATTTTATACTTAGGTGAGCATAGGAGGATGAAAAGAACGAGAAACGGGCCAAAAATAGAGAAATTTGGCCAAAGTAAGAAATCAACACGGCCTGGAGTTCACTACACGGCCGTGCCACTTTAGCAGACTCGAATATGGCCCTGGGCTCGATTCACACGGACGTGTCCTTGCCGTGACCCATTTTAATTCCACTCAGAATAGGATACTTGTGGGCCAAGTAAGGCATCCCGAAAGTCTATATAAACACCCTAGAGGGCAACCTAAAAAGTGAGTTCAATAGAAGGCTTCTATCAGGGTTAGAACCAAAGGAGGCGAAGCCAGAGAGGGCTGAATACAGGGAATTACTCGAAGATAGCCACTTGATCCATCTCAAGAAGCCAGAATCACGCTCAAGACTGAGGATCTTCCCTTTAATTCCTTCAGGGGTTTTAGGGTTTTTCTTTATGTTTTGTTGTTTAAATTCTTCTGAGATGTATTCTTTTATGAGCATGAACTAAACCCTTCAAATACCTGAGGGGGATGAAACCTAAGACGGATCTTGTTATTGTTTTTTGAAATGTATGATAAATACTTGATTTGTTCTTAATTATGTGTTCTTAATTCTTGTTTTAATATTCCAGGATATTGATTCAAGTATTGATGTGTTTATTTAGAGGAGCAAAAGTCCCTGTCTAAGAGTAGATCTAGCATAATTAAGCGGAGTTGATCGCACTCCTAGAGATAGGACAACGAAAATCTGCCAGATTAGGGTCAAACCTAATATGGGAGTCCATAGATCGAGTTAATGCAACACTAGGGGTTTTAATTAGAAAGAGATTTCAATTAATCAACCTAGGGTTAGACGTTAGTAGCCTCGAAAGAGGTATTAATATAAATTAGGGAATCCTACGGATCAGGTCAAGTGAATAAATCGTCTGGTTCAGAATTTAATAACAAGTGAAGTCAAAGGTGGATTCTTCCTCGGGTATTGTCTTGATCAATTGATTTTCCCCAAAGTAATTTCCCAATTCGTTCTTTGTGTCTTAGCATCCTTAGCTTAGTAATTAGTTAGATGAAATCCCTTTTATTTTAGGCTAGATAATAAAAAGAAAGTCAGTAATAGTACTTTTGGTTCCTTTGGGTTCGACATTCCGGTCTTGCCACTAAGCTATATTACTGTTCGATAGGTGCGCTTGCCTCAATCGTGGTGATAGTTAGTTTTTAGGCTCGATCATTCATTATATAAATATTAAAACTCTCAGATCACGATCAAAATCATTCCTATGCTAGCTTCCAAACCAACTAAGAAGCAATGGAAAATAAAGTTGGCCATTCTCCACTGACCATGAACTTATATGACTTGAGCAAGTTCATTTTAACCCAATCCTTCAAGGAAGAAGAAAAAAAGAAAAACCAATCATGTCGTGGTACCAAAGATTTCCAAATTCCAATTGCATATGGACAGTCGTGGATTGCATGAAGCCTTGTTTCAACTAAAACACCATATCGTGTACAATAACCATGAATTGCCATTCTCCTCCTTACCCTTACCTTATTGGTAAAGAGACGATTTTGCAACAGAAGTCAGAGGATAGTTCTCACTCTCCGAGGGGCAAAGTTATAACACCCCTCACCCATCTTCGTCGTCGGATCTGAGCTATAAGATGCTACAATAGCAAACAAGAACAATCACATACTATTTACTCAATAATATTCAATAATTCAATAAACACAAGTCAAGTCTATGTTTAACATGCATTTCAAACAAGTCCACGTTTCAACTGAGCTTACAAAAGCTCTTAAATCGACTTGGAACCAATCCATGACTATTCTGAAACTTTTACAAAAAGATAGGTAAAAAGAAAAAAACATAGGTCACACGACCGTGTGGCAAAACCGTATGACAAGCTGAGGCCGTGTGGAGCTGAACCACATAGTCATGTCTTCAAACTGTATACAAGATTGAACGTTGTATAATGCAAGGTCACACGACCATGTTGCTAGGCCATGTAACAAATTGTGGTTGTGTCAATAATCCTGCATCTAATTTACCAGTAGCACACGACCGTGTGACAGACCATGTAACATCAAAATGATCATTTTTCAAATGATGCAATCCAACCCTGACACAATACCAAAACACAAGTTTGAATACATTATATCTTGCCTAAATCACTTCACAAACTCAATCCAAAACATGGTATAATACATCTTAATAGTGCCTAACCAATATGTCATTTTGGCACCATCACAACCAACTACAAAACATAAAAACTCATCATAATTATTATGCATTATTATGCAGTAGCATTATGTTCAATTATCTCATCTTCCGAGATTTCTACTAGATTAGCCTTGTCGTCCATGTCCATAGCATTATCACTGGTTGATTCTAAAGTTCGAACGATGCCTTTGATCGCCGGGGAAACCGCTTCGGATTGTGTTTCCTCAACACCTTCCCCCATGACCATGGATTCCAACTACATATGGCGTTGACCATGGTTCTCGCTCATACCATTCCCAGGCACAATCATATCTGGTTCAGTGTTCTCTTTCAAATGGTTTTTCTATTTCACGGAATCAACCATTTTGACTGCTCGACTTTTTGAACCAGTCAGAGTTTTATCGACTCTAATCGCTTGAAAATGGAGAAGAGAGTTGGGTTACCTTTCGTTATTAATCTGCCAACTGGATCCATCATCAAAGGATGTAAAGCTCGGCCCCGTTGAAGACTCACCCATCATGTTTGACGACTTTAATATTTTGACACTTGGCCCCACCCGAGATAACAATGCCCTTTCCCTTTCCTTTATTATTCATCGACTTAAAAAAATTACTCTAACTCGACTTTCCTTTGCTAGAAGCAGAATCGGTTCTTGGGAGGTTACCTTCCATACGTGCAACAAATTTCTCGGCATCAATCAAGCCAACAGAATTATCTTCTCTTTCATTCTCGTCTAAGTTCCCATCAAGCACCCCAAATCTGGAGCCACCATCAACCTTACCAGTAACCGTGGGACTTTTATTCACCGTCGTTCTGGAAGACTGTCGCTGCCTCCTCTCCACCAGCATCTATGGACCAAATCGTTCTTCCTCCACCCTCTTGTGTATCCCATCAGTTTTGGATTTGGGTTGTTCCTTCAGCTCACATTCCTTGGTCTTAGAGGAAGGGTGATGCGAACGAAAGTCTTTGTTATGACCAAACTGCCCACAGCCGAAACAAACATTGGGCAATGACTCATATTCGACCTGTTGCGTCTTCCCAACAGTCTTGAGTTTCGAGATTAACGATTTGCTTAAATCAACACAGACAACTAGTCTAGCAAATCGTCCTCGAACTCCCTTATTCGTTTTATGATCAATTTTCAACACTGGGCCAATCGTCTCCCTAATTGCTTTCAGCAAACATTGGTTATACAACCCTTCAGGAAGGCCTGGCAATCAAACCCAAACTATTAAACTTCGAGGGTGATCTTCTGATGTTGAGAAAGACGGTGACCATGGACGGACCGTAAGGTATTAGCCAAAGACAGTCCATGGTCCCTTTGTCAAAGCATTGGAGTAATCCCTTTCATCTTGGAATTTGACCAGGTAATAGTCATTTTCCAAATCCATCAACTGAAATGGTTTCGTCGTTTTCCACAGACCTTGCACTCTGTTAACTGAAGCAACAAAACCCGTTTTACGACCCAGCAGTTTAATAATAACCGAAAGGATCATACGTCTCTCAATGAACCAATTAACTCGATCCAAAAAATGAATAGAAGGCACTCCATCCACAGCCTCAGTGATAACATCGCCTTCAAGTAGTTCGGAATTTTCATCTTCTCTGACTGTTTGGGTTTTGGAAACTGATCCAATGAGTTCTTCTTTGAAGGACACTTTTTTGTCCATCAAAAACATCCATTTTGACACCATTTTCATTCACAATGTGATCCTCCGAGTCCGGTGAGTTAGACGGACGTTGACGAGCTTTCTTGGTCGTACGACTAATGCCATCTTTTGACGGCACAGGATGAGAACCAATGGTAAAATCGCTTACAGAGAGATTCGCCATTAACAATTTTGAACACCTTCCCGATGTTATTAAAATTTTAATATCATATAATAATATTAACTATGTTTACAAAATTTATATACATATTATAATCATAATATTACGTATAATATAGAATTTTATTTATGTTATATAAAATATTTCTATTATAATAAAATATTTATATAAGATTTCCACTTTTTATTTGGATTGTTTTATCATTATGTAAAAGTAAAGTTAATTATCAATGTCTTATTCAATTAGACTAATTTGACTTTATCCGGATTCGGAATAATTTGAGCTCGAAATTATCCAAATCCGAAAGAGACCAAACTTAAAAAATTTTGAACCAAAAAACCTGAACTCGAGAAGGTCCTAGCCTAAATTGATTTAAGCTTGAAATAATAGGAAGACAAATCAACAATATATATGCAATGAAATAGGAAAAAAAATAACAATTTAAGTTCATGTGTTTATTAAAAATTGGACTAACTTCTATAACCAAAATTTGAAAAATTAAAGTAAAATGGCTAACACCTTAATTTTCCTAAAGTAGAGAGAGAATTTAGAAAGGATAAAATTGAAATTATACAGAAATTTTGATTTAATGTACAGTTTAATATATTAACTTTGATTTGGTGCAATTATACACATAAAAATTTTTATGAATCAAATGTATACTTCAATTTATTTTAATGTAATTATTTATACATGCTACATATAAATATAATTTATTTTATATCAATTTGTCTGAGCTCTATATACATTTTGTTGTTAGTTGTGTCGAACAGAAACACGCCAAACATATTTAAAAAATACCCAATTTTAATTAAAATGAAACTTAAATGACTTGACATGGCTAAAAACCGTAATTTGATCCTATTTTCCGCCATGAGTATAGCTGATCTTTTTTTTTAATCCTAATTTTAGTATTTAACATTTGAGATGCTATTCAGATAATGATGACAGGGAGACTTTACAAGATATCACCAACAATACTATTCTTAATGCCGAGATCATACAGCCTAAATCTCCAGAACATATCTATAAGCTTTGGACTAACATATTTGCTAAGCATTTTATGATGGCAGATAAAATTCAGTGCTACATCGATTGTGCTGCGCTGGTAGCTTCCGACACTATCCACCCTCATCTTAATTTTTTCCTTATTTATTTTTTATTGACATTGCCCATGCATGCTGGCTGATTTGTTCTATAAATTGACCATCTTCTTACTTGGATTTTGTAAGGTTCATTTGCTTGATGGCCGTGCAAGTGTTGATTCAGCTAGACAAATTTGGTTAGGTACAATATGCAAAGCTTAAATACTGAGAGCATGATAGTTTAGTTTTTTAATGTGAACAAGTTTTTTCCTTGCACGATTAGTTCAATTAATGAAAACTAGCAGTGATATTGACAGCCACGTAGCTGCTTGACTCCCGTTTTTAAACATGCTTAAAGCACCCGTTGATATCATTGCATTTACAGCAATCTCATTTGGTTTATCATATGCGGGTTCTTGCAATAAGGTTGCACAGGCTATTACATTTGCTTTAATGGCCTAAATTGAATCAGAATTGGGGGAGCCCCTTAATCGGCTTCTGCCTATTTTCGACACTGCTTTCAAGTGCCAAAGCTGGAACAGGGAGTGTTTAAAGATGATCTCTTAAATTCCTTAAAATGCTGTTAAAGTTGGAACTTGTATACATGATATCAGAACTGTTTTATATTCAGGTCCAAAACCTTCTTTGTCGCTGTCAGCATCTCGAAAAGAATTTAACTGTTTTACTTCATGGTGTGAAGCTTGAATATGCAGTTCGAGTCATGTAAAAATTTCTATTCAATCAGCCAATGATCATGTATGACTAATATTCGGAGGATTGGATCACGTTAATGAATTTAAAACAGTTCTCCCTCCTAAGAGTGTCATATGTATGTACATATAGCTGATATTCTCATTGGGCAGATGAGGAGCCAAGCCAAGTTGAATTTCCTAAGTTTTGAAACCATACTATCATTTCTTTCTATTGCCTTCCCTGGCTCAAAGACATTTTGAGTACAAAAATGTACCACAAATGATTGATTGGTGTTAACCAATGACATCACCAATCTTTGCATTTGTTTTATTTGTTGGAGGGGCAGCTGTATCATAGAGATACGGGCAATCTCATTCCTAACACCCCAATAAGTGGGGTAAGTAGGATGGATCAACCGTGTCTCAACAACGAGCACTCCAAAGAAGGATCTCGGCGAGGTGGGAAAAAAAACCCCAAGATGTAAACACCTTGAAATTGGATGGGAAAATGTTCAAGTGTTCTAAAGTTATCACCTGAACGCATTCAGCATTCATCCCGACGAACCAATAATATCACCAATGAGAAAATCAAAAGTGAACAACAGCTTTCTTATTGCATTTAACTATTTCAACTTTAAGCTGATGATAGTCATAACATAAACAAGAAGCAAAAGAGAATCAAACTCGATTTCACAATGAAATATGTCCAACACTAATAAGTACTACCGCAATCTCAAAGGACTGATCATGACACAAAACCAAGCCAAGAATCAAGCCCAATGGTTACTTTTAAAAAGTATTAACTTCCTAGAAATATATATATTCAATCATTCACTCACAATAAACAAAGCCCCTAATTCATGCCTTGGTCAGGAACAGTAACAAGCTCATATTCAACTAAAGAAAGATTGTTATCTTCTTTAACTGCTAATTTAGCTGGTTCGGTTACCTCGATCCGTCCCCATTTGTCAACTGCTAACCTCATTGTTGTTCGCTTGAACATAACAATCTTAGCATTACGTAAAATCACGGTTGCTCCTTTTGTCATAAGATCAACTGCATCACCAACATCAAAATCATGATATTACATAGGTACTTGTTTAGTTTTGATAAGTACTAAGAAGCTTAATTCAATTAAGTCTTGCAGACAGAATTCTTTCCTTCAAAATACTACTCTGTTCTAGACTACTAAAATAGTCCCCAAAATAGAAATAGAAAAAACAAAATGTCTATACAAAGTACAACCAACTTGGTTTATTATGAAATATAGGCTGACCCAATAAAACACAGAGCAAATAAAATCGATCTAAATACAGAGGCTATAAATTTCTACGAAACTAGTGTATACATATAGATAGAGAAAAATAAATACCTTGTTCGTTGCGTGCGGTGAAGATGATGGTGCCAGTCTCGTCCCCAACGACGCACTCAGCGATCCGGGCCGGAGGGACAGGTCGAGAAAGGAGAGCACGGGACCTGTTGGGCCTGGCGGAAGTCTTGACTGGGGTCATCTCCACCACTTTGACGATCAAAGTGTGCCCGCTCGTACCGGGCTTCAAATCCTCCACTTTCACGAATACCGGCTTTCTCTTCGCGTTCACCTGTCCCGTCGCAGTCGCCATTCCTCAAATCCAAAATTTGGCTTTGTCTAAAACCCTATCCCCCAAACCGCAAATGCAGAACCCTAAGAATATCTCTAACGGTTTTTATGGGAGGGCAGAATGGGCATAAACAATTAGCAAAGATTTAGGGTTTCTCAGAAATTTGGGAATTTGGGTGACCCGTGTAGATCTATCGTTTCGAAAGGAGGATCATTAATATATATACGGTGGTGGAAGGTTTATTGAATTTTACACGTGTTTGAATTGTGTTGGTGTTTAAGGTCAACGATGCCGGGAAGACCGAGACTTTTCCCCTTCTGCCAGGGGTTTCAGTCAGTACCGCCGTTCTACTAACGTACCCAATAACTACTTACTCGTTAAGTTAGTTTTTCCTTTTATTTTTTTTATAATTAATAAATACTTACCCAAGTAACTACTTACTCGTTAAGTTAGTTTTTCCTTTTATTTTTTATAATTAATAAAACTTTTATTCCTTGAGAATTTAAATTATTAATTTCAAAATAAGATGTGAATTTTTAAAAAATTTTTTGAAAGCTTATATATTTTTTAAAAAACTTTATCTATATTAATTTATAATGAGAAAAATAAATTCATCAAAATAAATACATTTTTAAAAAATAAAATACTATACATGAAAAGTAAATTCATCTATTTTATAAATTAATTGACATGTATTACTTACGCTTTAATACTCTCGAATTTATATCTTTTATATTGATAATAATATCAAAATTAATCAAATTAAAAATAAATCGGTAATATATATTTATATTTATACTTTGAATGGATTTTACATTTAAAACTTGCTAGCAATTTATTGATTTTCTTTTTCCTTTTTGGATGATAAGCACAACATATTCTACAAATATATTCTTAATATTCATGGAAATTTAACTTGTTGAAAGGTACAGGATATGAAGGAAAGAATCATCCATCAATCCTTTCATTGTCTTACACGCACACAACAAACAACAGCAACATGCATCATCATCACCAAAAGAGAGTGTTCTCTTTTCTTCTTTCCCTTTTCCTTTAATTTATAGCAGTCTTTATTAAAGGAAGAAACCATTCAAAATCGTCACCCTTCACATGTCATGATGATGCTTCAGTTATGTATGGAAGCCTTGAATGCATGAATGGTCCTATCCTTGGTAACATTGAAAATCAACAATGTCGAATTTTTTTTTTTTGAAATTGACTTTATTTTTAGAAAAATAAAAATAAAAATCGTCATCAATCTTTTTTATTAGGTGTGATCAGATTATCTCGTAATTTGATTATTTTAATAAAATTTTAGATTTATTGAAACGATGATTTCCAGTTCACAAAATCTAAGAAATGGGCTTGGAAGTCGGTTACACACGAGGAAATGGTAGCACCCTCGTAACGCCTAAAATTAGTACCTAGTTGATTAATTTATGTCTTAGTGTCAAGAATAGAAAATTTGAAGAGAATTTAAAAACACGATCCCACTTTACATAATGTTATTTTTAATTAAAATCACTTGAATAAATCAAAACGTATGTAAAAGGCCTTCTTATCTCAAGGTAACAAAAGGGTTAAATCCCGTAAGTTAGGACATGACATCTTGAATCCTCGAAAATAATTTTGCTCTTTATTTAATTACCATTTAAATCTCATGTGTTTTAGTTTTAAAAGGAATGTTTGGTTATCTAGGTTCAAAGAGAAAGTCGAACCTCATAAATTAGGGCATAACTTCTCGAATCTCCAAACACGGGACATTACCTTAATTTTAAAATTTTCCTTTTTTATGCATCGAGTGGAAACAAATGTAACATTTAAAACAATGTGCATTTAACTTATTTAGGCATAGTATAAAAGTGTATAAATATATTTAAACACGATCCGCGATATGGTTGAAGCAAAATAAAATAAAATGGAAGCGTGTAAAAATTGAAACGATTATATATATAAATTAAAAATAAAAATGTCATGCTCTTGAATGACAATGGTATAACTCTAATGGTAATAAAATACCGACTCACAATAACAATGGCAATAATCATGCCATAATTACTATTCTAATTCTAATATAAATAATTAAAGTAAAATAAATAATAACAATAATAATAGGTAAAATAAATAATAACAATAATAAAATAAAAATAAAATGTATAAATAAAAGAAATGTAAGCGACATAAATTTTAAGTGTTAATATAAATGAAAGAGGCAAAATTAATCAAGTGAGGATTAAATTGAAATTTAAACGAAAATTAAGCCATAAATTGCAAAATAATTAAAGAAATAGGGAATAAATGACTAAATTGAAGGTCTAAGAAAATCTAATGTCTAAATTAAAAAATAGGATAAAAAAGGGCTAATTAAAATGCGAAGCAAAAGTTCAGGGACCCCGAGGACAATTAATCCAAAACGGTACACATGTCACTCCCCGAGGGGTCAACGGTATAAGGACTAAATTAAAAATAAATTAAAATTAAAAGGTACAATCTATAAAAACAGGCGGAGATCAAGACCAAATTAAAAAAGGGTCCAAAAGCGGAAGGACCAGGAGTACAAATATCCTCCAAGAAAAACACACGGATCCTACGGATAGTTCGGGTCAGATCTCGGGTTGCGCCAAAACGACGCCATTTTGGGTGTCTGAGGCCAATCCCAAAACGACACCTTTTTGGCAAGTAAAAAAATATTAAAAAATTTCATTTCAATCTCCAATTTTTTTTAAAAAAATAATCTTGAAAACCCTTTTATTTTCTCTAAAATAGTCTTCAAGCTGGCCTTCAAGTCTGGCGAACCCCTACGATGGCCACGGTCGTCGGCGACGGCTCCGCCGTTCCTGGTGGCCGAAAAACCTAAAAACCCTTTTTTAGCCCCCCTCTTCGAATAAAAAGTAGATCCGAGGTTAAAAGACGTAAAAGGGTCATCGTCTGAACCAAACGTCGAAGGGACGTTTCGGTTTCTCCTCCTCTTTTTGACGTGGTTTCAAGCGAATCCCTAAGGATTCGACCGCCTTCTATGCCAGCAAGGATCACCGACTACGGCGGTTCAGGTAAAAAATAAATCTTTTTGTATTATATACATTTATGTATATATATGTGTTCTGAAATATAAAAAGGGAAGATACCTTCTTTCTTTTTTTAAAAACTAGTATAGTTTTTTTGCTTTTTAATTTTCTCCGTAAAAAAACTTACAACATGTGGTATTGGCCTTTATAGCCATGAGTTACATACAGTTTGTTATTATTTTTATTTGTTTTTACATTTTCTTCATTGTTTTCTTGTTGTTTCTGCTTCTATCCTTTTTCCTTTCTCTTTGCAGGTGGCGGTGGAGGGTCAACAGAGGGGAGAGAAGGGCAGCCTTTATCGTTTTGATGCGATGGGCGCAAATGGGCTAGGGTTTTCTTTTAGTTTTCTGAAAAAACTTAATATTGTGGGCTTTAGGGTTTGTGTTATTGGGCCTATAATTTGGGTATGATATTTTGTAAATGAACTAGCCTATTTTGGACTTTTTATTTATTTTGGTTTTGTTTATTTTTTTATTTGATTTCTGTTTGGGCCGAACAAAATTGGGCCCTTATAGCTGCCCCTCTTTGCTCGTTGTCGTGTAATGGGAATGGAGCAAAGACTTTAAGAAGGACCAATTTTGTCTGGTCTTGTCGAATCTCGACTTCTTTGGTGCTTATCTTCTTCAAGTAGCCTCGTTCAAATCCACTGCAACTTCAAGGGTATAGGAAGTGTAGTTTCAATCTACTCCACTGCAACTTCAAGGAGATAAGATTTGCTATCTTCAATCTGTTCCACTGTAACTTCAAGGAGATAAGATTTATAGCTTCAAAATGTTCTACTGAAACTTCAGAGAGATGAGATTCATTATCTTCAATCTGCTCCACTACAACTTCAGGGAGATAAGATTTGTAGCTTCAATCTGCCCTACTGCAACTTCAATGAGATAAGATTTGTGGCTTTAATCTACTCCACTGCAACTTTAAGGAGATAAGATTTGTGCTCCAATCTACTCCACTGCAACTTCAAAGAGATAAGATTCACTATCTTCAATATGCTCCACTACAACTTCAGAGAGATAAGATTTGTGCTCCAATCTGCTCCATTGCAACTTTAGAGAAATAAGATTTGTAGCTCTATTCTGCTCAACTACAGCTTTAGGGAGATAAGATTTGTAGCTTTAATTTGCTTCGCTACAACTTCAGTGAGATAAGATTCGCTATGGTAGATTCAACCCGTCCCACTGCAATTTCAAGGGTATAGGATTGATGATTACACTGATCCGTTACATCTTTCTCTGAGAAAAATGACCTGTAGAATATATTTCATAAGCCTATATGTATGCCAAGCAATTAGGATGTTATGATCAGAATGAATCAAATGCTCCTAACTAGATGTATATGAATAATATTTGCATGGATACAGAATGTCATTTTTCAATAATGATCCCCTTTTTAGTGTTTAGGTTGAAATTGCTTGTTTTTCGTTAAGGTTCTATCACTAATGTGTTACCATGCTCCTAACTAATGTGTTACCATGCTTTCTTGTTCAGATCTGGTATCTTTGATAGGAAACTCGAAAAAGTAATCATAATTTAGACTATTTGTTCCTAGATATTTCTCACCCTTAGATTTGGTTAGTTCTAACTAGCTGTCTTGTTTCAGGTCCTTGTACTATTTAGAAAATTTTTCAGAGCAATATGCAAAAGTCTTTTTATGTGAATATTGTTAGTCCATTAATCGTTATTTCACTGAAAAATGCCTGAAAGAGATCGTAACAATGGACAAGATTAGAATTTATTGGGAGCAGAGCTCGAAATGAATAGATTAATCAAAATAGCAAACGTTACTAAAATACAAAATGAGTAAGATGAAAATAGGTACCCCAAATATCACAACATGAGCTTCTATGCACAAACTTCTTGAGAACCATTTTGAGCTTGATATGTGTTTAGGAGATCTAGAATACTTTTTTGAGGCTCCATGATGAAACGTTTTTCTTCTGAGAGGACATGACTACCGTATTTTCAATCTTCGATCAAAATTTGAGTTACCCTTTCTCGAGTTTTCAACTCAAAACCCTTTGGTCTCAAGGCACCATTTGTGAGTTTTCGCCTTGGCCTCTCCCCTTTTTTTAGGTGAAGTATTTCTTGATTGAATCTGAATTCATAAGGTTAGGCAAGTTCTTGCCATCCATCTCGGTCAAGATTAGCGCTCCTCCAGAAAAGGCCTTCTTCACCACATAAGGTCTTTCCCAGTTTGGCATCCACTTTCCTATGAAGTCCTTTTGTATAGGAATGATCTTTTTCACTACTAGGTCCCCCTCATAGAATTTTCTGGGGTGAACCTTTTTGTCATAAGCTCGCATCATTTGTTTTTGATACATCTGACCATAATGGATAGCTTTCAACCTCTTCTCTTCAATTAAGTTCAACTAATCATATCGAGATTGGATCCATTTTGTTTCATCTAATTTTAACTCTGACAAAACTCAGAGAGAAGGAATCTCGACTTCAATAGACAAAATCGCCTCCATTTTATAGACCAATGAGAAAGGCGTTGCCCTGATAGAGGTTCTGACAAACGTTCGATAAGCATAGAGGGCAAATGGTAACTTCTCATGCCAATCTTTATAAGTTTCTATCATTTTCCCCATGATCTTCTTAATGTTCTTATTGGCTGCCTCCACTGCACCATTCATTTTTGGGTGATATGGTGACGAGTTGTGGTGTTTGATCTTGAATTGATTGTAGACTTCTGATATCGTACTGTTGTTCAAATTTAATACATTATCGATATGATCCTTTCTGGCATTCCATACCTACATATGATCTCTTTCTTCAAGAATTTGCTGACTGCTGACTTCGTAACATTGGCATAAGAAGCGGCCTCTACTTACTTTGTGAAGTAGTCGATGACCACAAAGATGAATCGATACCCATTGGAAGCTTTTGGTGAAATCGACCCAATGACATCTATGCCCTATATATATAAAAGCCATAGAGAAGTCATAACATAAATAGGTGAATGAGGCACATGAATTTTGTCTATATAAATATGACACTTATGACATATCTTGGCATAACTGATGTAATCCCCTTCCATGATGGACCAATAATATCCGAATCTCATGATTTGTCTGGCCTTGTAAAACCATTAGCATGCGTTCCGCAAATGCCCTTATGAACTTCTTCCAAAATCTTCTTAGCCTCAATAACGTCCACACATCTCAGTAGCACTTGATCCTTTCTTCTTTTATATAGGATCTTCCCGTCTAAGACATAGTCATTGGCCAGTCTTTTTAGCGTCCTTTTATCATTCTCAGTTGCATGCTCCAAGTATTCACGGTTCTTTACATATCGCAGTATATCGTGATACTAAGGGTGGTCATCATTTTCTTCTTCCTCGATGTTGTAAAAATAGGCTAAAACATCATAAATACCCATCTGGATAGGTTTTACATCCTCTTGTTTGTTCACTTTGACCATGGAAGCTAAGGTAGCCAGGGCGTCAGCCATTTGATTTTTATCTCGCGGGAGGTAACAGAAGGTGATGTCATCAAACTCTTTAATTAACTCCAAGACCAACCTTCTATACTCGATCAAATTGGGATCTCTTGTCTAGAATTCACATTTGAGTTGATAGATCACTAATGCAGAATCCCCATATACCTCTAGTACTTTAATCTTGCGTTCTATGGCTGTATGGATACCTATGATGCATGCTTCATATTCTGCCATATTGTTCATGCAATCAAAATCCAATTTACTAGTAAAAGGATAATGATTTCCGTTTTGGGATACCAGGATTGCCCCGATTTTGTTACCCATAGTGTTAGAGGCCCCATCAAAATTTAGTTCCCAGGAAGGTTCTTCTTGAGCACCTTCTTCAGTAGTCACAACATACATCAGATCTTCATTTAGGAAATAAAAATTCAAAGGCTCGTAATCTTCTAGAGCTCTACTGGCTAGAAAATCTACTATTGCACTCCCTTTTACGGCCTTCTGGTTCACATAGACTATATTAAATTTAGAAAGCAGAATTTGCCATCGAGCCATTCTTCTATTCAAAGCAGTTGACTCCATCATGTATTTTAGAAGGTCTATTTTTTAGATTAACCAAGTTGTATGGTACAACATGTACTGTCTCAATCTCCGGGTTGTTCATATTAAGGTGCAACAAAACTTTTAAATTGGCGAGTACCTTGTCTCACATTTAGTAAACTTCTTACTGAGGTAATATATCACTATTTGTTTTCTCCTTGACTCATCATGTTGGCCAAGCACTCATCCCATGAAATTCCCAAATACTGTCAAGTACAGTATTAGCTCCTTATTTGGGCTAGGTGGCATTAGCATCGGGGCATTGGACAAGTAATGTTTGACATTGTCGAAAGTCTTCTGGCATTTCTCATCCCATACGCATGGATTATGTTTCTTAAGGAGACGGAATATGGGGTCGTATTTCTTAATTAGTTGTGAAATGAACCAGGCGATATAATTTAGTCTTCCTAGGAAACCTTGAACCTCATTTTGAGTGTGCAAAAAAGGCAACTCATGTATAGCCCTGACTTTATTTGGGTCGATTTTGATCCCCTTTTTGCTGACTACGAAACCTAGTAATTTTCCCAACCTAGCCCCAAAGGTACATTTTTCTAGATTGAGCTTTAGCTGAAATTTTCTCAACCTCAAGAACAGTTTCCTCAGGACTTGTACATGCTCCTTTTCTACTTGGGATTTTGCAATCATATCATCGATATAAACCTCGATTTCTTTATGAATCATCTCATGAAACAAAGTTACCACAGTTCTTTGATATGTAGCTCCTGTATTTTTCAGTCAATGGCATCACTTTATAGAAAAATGTTCCCCACATGGTTATGAATGTGGTCTTTTCCATGTTTCCAGAATGCATCTTTATCTGGTTGTAATTGGAAAATCCATCCATAAAGGAGAATAATGAGTAACCTGTCGTGTTATCCACTAAGGTGTAGATGTGAGGCAATGGGAAATTGTCTTTCGGGCTAGCTTTGTTTAAAGCTCTTTAGTCTACACACATTCGTACTTTCCCATCTTTCTTAGGGACAGGGGCTATATTAGCTACCCACTCCGAATATTTAACCAGTTGTAGGAAACCAGCGTTAATTGTTTCTTAACCTTTTCTTGTATTTTCAACAGGACATCGGGCCTCATTGATGGAGCTAGAAACTAACTATTATTTCGACAAAAGAAAGCGCTCCTATCGAACAGTAGTATAGTTATGGCGATTCTAGAATATCGTATCTTCAAGGACTAAAATTACTAGTAATAACTATCTTTTTATTATCTAGCCTAATAATTAAGGGGATTTATTTTTAATCTAAAATTAACTAACTAATTTAACTAACTAAATGACTATGAATGTGACAGAGAGTGAATTGGGAAAATACTTTTGGACAATTTATATGAGATAGGAAATACCTAAGGAAGAATCCACCTAGACTTCACTTATTACTTTTGATTCATATGATTTATTCACTTGACTTAATCCATAGAAATCCCTAATTTATGTTATATCTCTTTTAAGACTAAAAATAACTAACTCTAGGTTGATTAAATGAAATTTCTTTCTAATTAAAACCCCTATTGTTGTATTAACTCGATCTATGGATTCCCTTATTAGATTTGATTCTAATCCGTGATTTTAAATCGCCTCTATTTCTAGAGTTGCAATCAACTCCGCTTAATTGTGTTGATCTTCTCTTAAGCAGGGACTTTTCTTTGCCTTGAATAAGCACATTCGACTTGAATCAATAACACGGATTATCAAAATAAGAATAAAACTCACAATTAAGAATAAGAACAAGTATTTATCTTATAAATCAAATAATAATAAGATTCGTCTTAGGTTTCATCCCTTCAGGTATTTAAGAGGTTTAGTTCATACTAATAGAAGAAAACATCATAACATAGGGAAAACCACAAAACATAATGAAAACCCAAAAACTTCTAAAGAACTTGATGGGAGATCTTCAGTCTTGATGGAGATCCTTCTCCTAAGCTATTCTCGACGGCTATCTTCGAGTATTTTTTGCCTCCTATTCAGCGTCTATTCAACGTCTCCTTTTAGGTTGCCCTCTAGGGTGTTTATATAGGCTTTGGAACACCTCTCTTGGCCCACGAGTAGCCTATTCCGAATAGAATTCTTCTTTGCTACGGCAGGGACATGCCTGTAGTGGACTCCTTCAGCCGTGGTCGATTTTGTTCGCCACACACGGCCATGTGATCTGCTCGTGGTCGATAGTCCTGGCCGTGTGATTTTTGATATAGGCCCATTTTGTCCCTTTTTGGCCCGTTTCTCGTTCTTTTTGACTTCCTAAGCTCTCCTGAGTATAAAACATGAAATTAAGGGATTAGGAGCATCGAATTCATCAAATCTAATGAAAATTCATCCAAAAATAAGCCAAGCATGGGGTTAAAATATGTGTAAATTATGGTTTATCAAATATCCCCACACTTAAGCGTTTGCTTGTCCTCAAGTAAAATTTTCAACTCTCAATTAAAATTAACTTTCCTCAATTCATAATTCTCATCAATAATATCTTATCATAATTCATAGATAATTCATACATGGATAATTTAACTCAAAGAGTCCTAAAGATTCAAATAATCCAAGTCATAGATTTTTATAGCATGAAAACATAGGTGTTTTCCTTTATCTAAATAATTACCTTTGATCCAAAATCAACAAAAATTGACATCCTCATTAAAGATTCACTCAAATCACTCAAAGTGTTTAAGGTTCAAAATAAAGTACTCAACAGTCAAACATGAAAAGTTATTACCATAGGCTTGCATGAAAATCAAATCTCCAGCACTATGAAATGAGATGATACACAAATCAAAAGGTCTTTTAAACGGGGAGGAATGGGGCTTGGGTTAAAAGTGTGGATAAAGGCTGAATTAAAGGGTTAGAATCGAGATTGAGTTGTCAATTTATCTAACTAGAAACAATGAACTACTAGTTACTAATTACATCAAATAAAATGAGCTTCCTCTCAAAACGTGAAATTAATTACTTTAAGCTCAACTAATCGTTTTACTAATAATGAATTTCCATATTTTTTTAAGAAGAAGTAGTTAGAATAATAAGAAGGAACTTAACAACTGAAATAAAGAACATAGTTAGGCAACTGCTCAAATCAAACCTCGACATAAGGGGAGTCAAAGTAGGGTAAGTAAAAAGTTGGTTTTGGGTTAATATTAAAGGTTAAGTCAAGAAATGGTTTATTAGGATCAAAGGGGTTCACTAGGGGTTAATTATGAAGGTAGGCTTTTTATGGAGTAAGTGGGTTAAAACCTAGGTGCCTTTATCATCTCAATATATCAAATCAAAAGTGTGGTCTCGACATGCATAATCGAAGTAAGTTCTAGAATAACCAATCAATGTTGACACACTAATAACCAACAATAAAATGAGTAAGAAAAGGATATGCTCTTAAAGGCTCAAAATCTCACAGAAATTATGGTTTTTGATGTCAACCTTGTAAATTTCAAACTTCAAAGTATTATTTAAATTTAGGAAAACAACTTAGAAATTTTTAATTCTGAAAATAGACTTATCATGCTTGATTCTCTAATATCTTAACGTATAAACCATCAATGCACAATTATCTATGACTTATTTCAAAACATATCAACAAAAATCATAAATCAATAGAAGTTTCATTCTAATAGTAATATGAGAAAATTACTTAAGAACAAGACAAAATTCAGGGATTTTCTAATACGAGTATTGTTGACACCTCCCCACACTTAAGATTTACATTGTCCTCAATGTAAAAAGATAAAAATGATAATAAAGTAAGAAAAGCATAAGAGAGGGAGAGAAGTGAAACTTCCTGAATTTTGGATGGAGTCAAAGAAAAGAAAAGGGGGAAATTCGGGCCGAGTTAGAGGACGATACTCCGGTGGTGTGGTCATTCCATAATAGCCCTGAACCCTTAGAAACTACGGGGTCTAAGAAAAGAAACGGTAGTTAGGCATAGATGAACGCGGAGGTGGATACTCCGATGGAGGTGTGGTGATTCCCTAACAACCTTTTGAACCTAAATTAAAGAGATCAAAATATAATAATATAAATTAAGCACAAGAGAGATAAAGATAAGGAAAATAAAGGAGAAGAGAAAAGAAAAAGAGAAATTAAATGGACTCAAAGGTCCTTGCCTTGTCGAGGGAATGAAGCGGCCAGCATGAACTTATGTAGAGTGGTCGCGTACAGGGAAACCGTGCTACGATCCTTTCACTTCTTTAACATGGGGATGGTGGTTGAAAAGAAAGAGTGAGGGAAAGGGGAAAGGAAAATGAAAGGAGATAGTAGAAAAAGAAAGGGGTATGGTGGTTAGAGATTGGGAAAAGAAGAAATTGGGGAGAAAGTGAGAAGAAGGGGGTTTTAAATAGGAATCAGGGATCTGGTGGCTTCCCACGCCCGTGTTCCATGGGCGTGTTAGTCGTATGGCTGTATCACATTGCTGTATGGTGCCTCGTTCGTTTCTCCCACGCCTGTGTAGAGGTTTCCATGATCATGTAGATTTTTCAGTGTCGACTACGGCCGTATTGCACGGCCGTGGCATTTTATTTTCGTCCGTGGTTTGGGGATGTTTCGTCCTTGGTTCGCACGGTCTTGGCCATGCCGATGTGCCTAATCGTGGTGTCCACACGGGAACGGCCTCGCCCGTGTGCAAGCCCGTGTGGTAAGGAAACCTGCGCTTTATTGAATTTGTTAGTTTTTGGTTAAGTGCTAAAAATCGAAAATATGAAAATTAATAGGGTTAGTACTCGAGTTGCCTCCTGAGAAGCGCTTATTTAAAGTCTTAAGCTAAACTTACCTCTCATTCACATAATCAGGGTGGTTTGAAGAATTGAAACTCCTCATTCTTGCTATCAATTCGGTTATCGATATATAGTTAAAGTCGAGTGGTGTTTACCTTAAAAGTGCCGAATATAGGATTAATCACCTCGACTGTTCCGTATGGGAAGATATTCAGTACCATGAAAGGGATCTTTTAGTTTGTATTAAGGTTTGAAGTGGCGATCCGAGGGTTTTTCTTATCCAACAATACCTGATCTCCGATCTTAAATTGGGTTGTCCCATCCTTAAGTTTGATATGGTTTTGCTTTGGTTCATCATGTTTCCCCGGTTTCTCCTTGTCATGTGTCTTCCACTCGTCTAGTTCATCGATCTGAAGCCTTCGCTCCTTATGAGTTATTTCTTTGTTAGCACGAGGTCTAGGATTTGGCTCAGTTGTGTAATTCATGGTGTTTCCTGAAAAGAAGGTTGGACCAAATGGTCATTAATAGAATTTATGTTCTCACCTTTATTACTCGATGTCCTAGCGAGTCAAGAGCCTGAAGAGTGATCATTTCGCCACCTGCACAAAGTGTGAGTTCACTTGTACCAACATCAATTCTAGCTTTAGCAGTTGCTAAAAAGGGTCTTCCTAAAATTAAAGGAACATTGTTGTCCTCATCCATGTCTAAGACAACAAAGTCTACTAGGAATATGAATTTATCAATTTTTACTAATATATCCTCAATTATACCCCTAGGAACTCTGATAGTTTTATCAGCCAATTGAATGCTCATCCTAGTTTGTTTGGGTTTCCCGAGACCTTGTTGTTTAAACATTTTATAAGGCATAACATTAATACTTAACCCTAAATTAGCTAAAGCATTGTTAACAGATAAACTACCAATTAAGCAAGGAATCGTAAAACTCCCTGGATCTTTTAACTTTTGTGGTAGTTTATTTTGTAAGATTGTTGAGCACACTGCACTTAGCTCTACATGCGACGCCTTGTCTAACTTTCGTTTTTGTCAAGAGCTGTTTTAAAAATTTCCTTGAATTGGGCATCTGCGAAAGAGCTTCAAGAAATGGTAAGTTAATATGTAATTTTTTTAATAGCTTAAGAAGTTTACCAAATTGTTCATCTGTGCGGTTTTCTTCATCACATTGGGGTATGGAACACGAGGTTGGTACTCTGTAATTACCGATTTTGATTTATCATGGCTTACCTCAACCTTACCTTCCTCTACCACATTCTCTTGCCTCAATTTTGGCTCATCTAACATTTCGCTATCGTGAGCAATAATGGCATGAAGTTGCTTATTTGGGTTAGTTTTAGTGTTGTTTAGTAAACTACCTTGTGGCCTTTCAGATTTGAGCTTAGCGAGTTGTCCTAATTGGTTATCAACCCTTTGAATCGATGCTTTCTGATTTTTGAGTGTTGTTTCGGTGTTTTAGAAACGAGTTTCTGACACCACGATAAATTTTGTTAGCATCTCCTCAAGGTTTGGCTTTTTCTCTTGTGGGTAGGGTTGCTATTGAAAGTCTAGAGGGGGTTGTTGTCTCTGATTTCCTTGGCCGCCCCATGAGAAGTTTGGGTGATTCCTCCAGCCTGGATTGTAAGTGTTACTATAAGGGTTATTTTGAGGTCTAGAATTATTACCCATATAATTCATCTGTTCATTTTCTATGCCAGGGTTGTAGGGTGGATATTCTATACTGTTCGTCCCTCATCCGTATGTATCGCACTGCATCACTGGATGTACCTACGAAGAACCATACAAACCATCAATCTTTTTATTTAACAGTTTTACCTGGTTTGATAGCATGGTCACTGAGTCGAGATTAAAAACACTAGTGGCTTTTGTTGGCTTTGTCCTCATAACTTGCCACTAATAGTTATTCAGTTCCATCTCCTCTATAAATTCATAAGCCACTTTAGGGGTCTTGTTATTTAGGGTTCCACCGGCTGTTGAATCAATCAACTCCCTAGTTGAAGGGTTCACACTGTGATAAAAGGTTTGAACCTGTAGCCACAAAGGTAACCCATGGTGAGGGCATCTTCTTAGTAAATCTTTATATCTCTCCCATCCGTCGTAGAGTGTATCTAGATCCATCTGCACAAAAGAAGAAATATCATTCCTCAACTTAGCCGTTTTAGCTGGCGAAAAATATTTTAACAAAAATTTTTTGATTTTTCGGTCATTTGGTCTCATGTAGTGATTGATCCTCGTGGTAACGAGTTCAACCACTATTTAGCTTTGTTCCTCAACGAAAAAGGAAACAACCGAAGGTGAATGGCATCATCAGAAACGCCATTAATTTTGAAAGTGTCGCAAAACTCTAGAAAATTTACCAAGTGATTGTTTGGATCCTCATCCTGCAAACCATCAAACTGAACAAATTGCTGAATCATCTGTATAGTGTTAGGTTTCAGTTCAAAATTATTTTCAGCAATAGTAGGTATGAAAATACTTGATTCGGTTCCTGTTAAATTAGGTTTAGCATAATCATACATAGTACGATGAGCAGGATTTTGATTCATTGGATTTGCGGCAACCACAGGAGGTAGCGGATTATTATCAGCCATCTCTTCGGTAGTATTAGTTTCGTCTTCTTGCTCTTCTTATATGTATTGTAGGCTTCGCTTTATTTCTCTTCGATTTCTGCAAGCGGTAGCTTCTATATCAGCTGTCAAAATGTAATGGTCCTAACGGGTTCTTTCTAGTCATAAACTAAAATTACCTGCCAGAAGCAAATAAAAGAAAAATTAGTAAAAATAAAAATAAATTATAAATAGTAAAAATGGCTAAAGTACTAAAAATTTAGTGTTCCTAATATCTTAGTCCCCGACAACAACACCAAAATAAACTAACTATTATTTCGATAAAGGCAAGCGCACCTATCGAACAGTAGTATAGTTATGGCGAGTCCGGAATATCGTATCCTCAAGGACTAGAATTACTAGTAATAACTATCTTTTTATTATCTAGCCTAATAATTAAGGGGATTTATTTTTAATCTAAAATTAACTAACTATTTTAACTAACTAAATGATTATGAACGTGATAGAGAGTGAATTGGGAAAATACTTTTGGACAACTTATATGAGATAGGCAATACCTAAGGAAGAATCCACCTAGACTTCACTTATTACTTTTGATTCATATGATGTATTCACTTGACTTAATCCGTAGAAATCCCTGATTTATGTTAATATCTCTTGCGAGACTAAAAACAACTAACTCTAGGTTGATTAATTGAAATTTCTTTCTAATTAAAACCCCTATTGTCGTATTAACTCGATCTATGGATTCCCTTATTAGATTTGACTCTAATCTGGCAGATTTTTATCGCCCTATTTCTAAGGTTGCAATCAACTCCACTTAATTGTGTTGATCTTCTCTTAAACAGGAACTTTTGCTACACTGAATAAGCACATTCGACTTGAATTAATAACTTGAATTATCAAAATAAAAATAAAAACTCACAATTAAGAATAAGAACAAGTATTTATCTTATAAATCAAATAATAATAAGATTCGTCTTAGGTTTCATCCCCTCAGGTATTTGAGAGGTTTAGTTCATACTAATAGAAGAAAACATCATAAAATAGGGAAAACCACAAAACATAATGAAAACCCAAAAACCTCTAAGGAACTTTGTAACATCCCAAAGTTGGGCCTAGTAGGATTGGGCCCATTGGGCCTTAGTCGTAGGAGTGTTTAAAATTTTTAAGAATAAGAAAATGGATTTAATGCAAGTTGGATCTAGTAGGTGAGTGATTTTGGAAGGTTAGAGGGTTCTATGAAGTCCCGGGTTCAAGTTAGGCCTTAGGAAAAATTTTAGTTTGAGGTGAATAAAACCTTGGGAGTTAGTAGGTAGGCTTTAAGGATAAAATGTGGGGAAAAAAGACACAAGTGGAGTGTGTGGTGTAGTGGCAAAGTGATGCCACATAAGAGACAAGGGGGTGACGCCATAAGGAAGGAAGGAGGTCCAAGGTTCAAGTCTTGGCTCTTGGAGTATATATTTTGCAGATTGGACGGGAAGAGTTTGAGTTGGATTTAAACTCTACTGACAGAGGGATCCCACATCGGAAAGATACAAAGAAGGAAGGTGAGAAGCTAGCTATATATAGAGCTGCCTAGGAGGAGAAGGAACATACCTGGTTGGCGTTGGGCATAGGAGTGCTCGGAGCGCGGTTTAGCGACTTTGGATTCCTATCGGTGTGTATTCTCTCTCTAGTTGTAGGCGGCATATCTTTGAAATCTGGGTCACACGACGATGGTAGCCACTCGAGCGTGTGAATGCACGTGTGGAAGCTTCGACGCGATAGTCGAGGCCACCATGAGTATTCTTGTGGGTGTGGGAACATTTGGGCCATGATGGCGAAAGGGCTAAATGGGCTAAATGGGCCGAGGGCCCATATGAGTAAATTGGATGATTGAGTAGTAGATAGTGAACTAGACTATGTGAATCTCATATATGTGGCTAGGTTTTATTGAATGGGCCACACAGTGTGTGGGCCCACTTGGGCTAAGAATGGGCCTTAGGCCCATTCGCATCATTATCTCTGTTTAGAATACTTGAGTCGTTCGAGGCGACGTAGACTTTCTGTTGGGTCGTTAATACCCTGATTTGTAAAATAACCAAAATATCCCTAGTTTGTAAAATTACTGAATTACCCGTAGTTTACAAAATTATCGAATTACCCCTGGTTTGCAAAATTACCAAAATACCCCCGATTTGCAAAATTATCAAAATACCCCTAATTTACGAAATTGTCGAAATACCCTCGATTTGTGAAATTACCAAAATACCCTCAGTTTATGAAATTATCGAAATACCCCTGGTTTTCAAAATTATCGAAAAACCCTGGGTTTGTGAAATTACCAAAATACCCTTAGTTTGTAAATTATCGAAATACCCCTAATTTACAAAATTATCGAAATACCCCCAGTTTGTGAAATTTCCAAAATACCCTCAGTTTGTGAAATTACTGAAATATCCTCGATTTGTGAAATTACTATTTTACCCCTAAACGACAAAATGGCTGTTGTACCTCGTGGTAGTACTAGCGTTTTATGTGTTAATTGTATGATTGATTATGTTTGAGATACACTGCATACAGGAATTAGTTATGAGTAGAATTACTGAAATACCCCTGTAACACCCCAAACCCGGCCCAAAACACCACGGCCGAATTCGAAATGTTATAGGGAAAAAGGTTGAAAATGGTTTGGTTCCATAAGTGAAAAATGGGTCTTAACCTCTAAAACGGAAACGAGGGTTTCTCGTGCAAACTTAGCAATTTATTTAAAAATAAAATTTCTGAGTTGCACAAGTTCAAATCATTATTCATTTATGCGAAAAATGTTGGGAACCCGAAAGGTTTATAAGTAACCTATATTTTGAAAACCCCATTTCAATTCGAATGTTGCAGTATTTTTAGAGTTTCTTCATAAATTAATCATTTGATAGCAAATCCAACTTAAAACTTAAAATAAATCCAAAGTATTTAAAACGACCTTATTATAATAAAAATACCCCAAAAGTAATAAAAGTTTATAATGTACTTTAAGAATAAAAATAGCTTCTGCATGTCCACCTTGTATCCACTCCAGCCCGGTCCAAAGTATCATGTATTACCTGCATTGTTTGAAAAATAGGGTGAGTCATTTTGACTCAGTGTGCAATTAATCCACATATTTCCACAATTGGGCTTAGCCCCAAAACCACATCAAGTCCACATACCACATATTATCATGCATAATGGAAACCCAACCCAACCTAACATCCAACAGCTACACACCACCCGTATATCCAACCACCACACACCAAGGGATTACTAAATCGACCCTCCTTCTGCTACACACCTCTTTGGCAGTCATACTGCTCAAAGTCCACTTAGTGGTCCAGCCACTTATCCACGTGATTGAAATCACAATATCCACGATGAGACTCTAGGTCATCATAAATCCACGATGTGGCTCGAGGCCAACATGAAACCACAATGAGGCGCGAGGCCATCATTAATCCACGTACATAAATGTACACACTTCCCCTTTAGCAATATATATCCCGAACCCCATGTACATGCAACATAACATGATGAAATGGCATAAAACATATGAACATGTCCAGATATACATATTTTTACATGCTTCCATAGATCCACATATATCCAACCACATTTTGATATAAGAAATGCACTAACCTGGTTACCGAATTACCCCTTTATGGGTAACAATACCACCACAGCCACTAAATCGGCCACCACACATATCACATGTATTTTATTAATTTATAATAAGGAAAGTAAAGAAATAGTGTGCTAATTACACACCTGATAACCCGTAACACCACGCTCTCTACGTCAACGCTATCACTAACCGACACTACCACTATTTGCCTACGATCTTGCTTCGACGCTGGCCCACACCCCGGTGGCCAATCCCAAACTGCTGAAACTGACCGCTTCTTAAATTTAAGAGTCGGGACTACGTGTCCAACCTCTTTCTCTCCTTGACTGGTACTCGCATCCATCGAATAACAACTTAATCAGAAGGCCAGGGTTAAAACGTTAAACCAAATCTAAACGAGACTAAATAATCATGTTAATTGAATAACCTTACCAAAGTCGACCCAAATCCCGAAAGTTCTCACTTGTATTTGAAGGCTGTCGAAATCCCTACATAATCAATATTAGATTTGGCCACATCCCAGAGCCAAGGTTAGCTTTTGGTTCCCACAACCAAAGAAAGAAAGGAGAAAGATTTTAAAGAATAACGAACCCTTACCACCACTACTCACCCGATTGAAAAGATTGATAGGAGATGAATGGCGACACCCTCTACAAAGCTCTATGATTGACCTAGTCTAAAACTAGAGGAATAACACACTAGAAGAAGAACAAAAAAAAGGTATGGACGAAATAGAGAAAAGAAATGGTGAATGAGAGATTCGGCCAAGGTATAGGAGGGTTATTCGATTTTTGAAATTGAAGTAAACTGAGAAAAAGAGAAAGAGAGAGTTGAGCTAATGAGAGTTTCGGCTATGGTGAAGGTGTGTTTTGGCTTTTAGAAGGTGGATAAGAGAAAAACAAAGAGGAGAAGAATGAGACCTGATTTTTTTTTGAAGCAACCAAATGAGAATGAAAAAAATGAAAGAAGAGTGGTAGAGAATTCGACTTGTGGTCATATGAAAAGAAAAGAAAAGAATGAGTTTTGACTATCACTTTCGGCAAGGGGAACAAAAGAAGAGAAAAACCCCCAAAAATGCACACTCAAGCTACTCCACTCCCACTTTCGGCACATAATCCCCCTATACATGAACGAAAATCCCCCTTCCTAGAATCCCAAATTCATCCAACTCTAAACTCCCATACCAATCTCCACGAATTCCTCCTGGCCACCCATTCAAATCCATTTGAATGAGTCAACTCCACAAATTTCTCTCTACCACAAAATTCGAATGCGTTGACTCCTTCCACTCCTCATCCATCAGAGTCCCACCTGAACACAACTTCCCCCTAGCCTTGGCGTCAAAATAACAAGCAGAAAAGAGAATTCTGCTGCTCGAACCTTGGCTCCCTTGCTCCCCTTGAGACGTCACCTCTCCAATCCTTAAGTGGCGCCTCATTGCCACCTTTCCAATGCACTTCCTATGTCTTAACTTTCCATCATTTACTTTTAACACCCAGCTTAAATAGCTCCCTTCCTCTAGAAGCCCAAAACGCAACTTCTTGCTATGACCCTGGCCTATCCCTAGCTCAAGCCTAGACCCTAAAATAGTCCAAACTAACATACCTACCATAAAATACATATGCAACCACACGAATGCAAAGGCCCCGATTTAGGGATGTTACAACCCCTAAAAGGTAGGATTACCGGAATACCCTTACAGGGTAAAATGACTGATTTGCCCTTGTAGGTAAGTGATTGGCTTGTGTTATGATATGACCGATTTGGCTATGCTTGTATGATTGATATACTTTTATTACATGTTTAAATGATTGTTATTGAGCATGGCCATTCTGCATACACGTGTAATATTGAGCATGACATACACGACATATTGCATGGGGTTGGGTTATTGATGATCAGGGAAGTGTATATCGGTGGCTCTGTCACATTCTGTATAATGGCTATATGCCAACCTATATATGGCTCCGTGCCATCTTGATTATGGCTTTGTGCCAATCGTATTTACCCAAGGCTGTGTGCCAATTATATTACCGTCGCTGATGGCTATGTACCAAGCATAATACAGTTAATGATGACTCTATGTCAATCATATTTACCCAGGGCTGTGTGCCAATTATATTATTATTTTAGTGGCTCTGTCATATATATCGGTGACACTGTCACACTAAATTATGGCTTGGTGCCACATTATCATATCGGTGATTTGGTCACATAGTGATCGGTAGCTAGGCCACGTTATACTTGGTCACATGGTGATCGGTGGCTAGGCCACGTTATACTTGGTCACATGGTGATCGGTGGCTAGGCCACGTTATATTTGGTCACATAGTGATCGGTGGCTAGGCCACGTTATATTTGGTCACATGGTGATCTGTGGCTAAGCCACGTTAAATTGATTTTGAGCAGTGTGTCTGTCAGCATGACTGCCTAAGTGGCATGTAGCGGATGGAGGGTTGATTGTAGAAATCCCCATGGTGTGTGGACTATTACGAAGTGGCATGTAGAGGATGGAAAAACTAGGCTGGGCTGGGACATAATACATTCATTTATTTTTATGACATCTTGAGTGGGCTAATGCCAATATGCGATTATGGGCCACGAGCTATTTATGTGATATAGGGGATTTACACACTGAGTTCTCGTAACTCACCTCTCAGCTTAATTTTGCAGGTAATTCCTAGCTTTGCGGATTTGGAGCCGAGGTGAACTCTATTTTGGCCATACATCGTAGCTTACTAAATTTCGTTTTACGGTACTATAGATTTTCTTTAAATTTGGGTTTTTGTTTTGTAATTAGGCCTTTGGTATTTTGTTTTGGTTTTAGCTTTTAAATTGATTTCTGCATATTAATTTTGAATGCTCAATTTGGGATTTTCTAAAACATTAATAATGATTTTTCTATAATATCGCATGTCTACAATAATTTAAATGTCGTTTTTCTGAAACTCATTGAGTTGGATTAATTATAAACAAGATCATCGGAAATAGCAATGAAAATGTTTTTGCAAAGAGAACTATAAAACAAATTGGATTTCTCACAAGTAACAAAACTTGATATTTTTAACGAACGCGTAGATTCTTTAACAACCTTTCCATGTGACATGCCAGATCCGGTCGTAACGTCTAGGCCGGGTTTGGGGTGTTACAAACTTGATGGGAGATCTTTAGTCTTGATGGAGATCCTTCTCCTAAGCTATTCTCAAAGGCTGTCTTTGAGTATTTTCCACCTCCTATTCGGTGTATATTCAACGTCTCCTTTTAGATTGCCTCCTAGGGTGTTGATATACACTTTGGAACACCTCTCTTGGCGCACGAGTAGCCTATTCCAAATAGAATTCTTCTTTGCTACAGTAGGGACACGCCCGTGGTGGACTCCTTCAGCTGTGGTTGATTCTGCTCGCCAAACACAGCCGTGTGATCTGCCCGTGGTCTATAGTCCAGGCCATGTGCTTTCTGATTTAGGCCCATTTTGTCCCTTTTTGGCCTGTTTCTCATTCTTTTTGACTTCCTAAGCTCTCCTGAGTATAAAACATGAAATTAAGGGATTAGGAGCATCGAATTCATCAAATCTAATGAAAATTCATCCAAAAGTAAGCCAAGCTTGGGGTTAAAGTATGTGTAAATTATGGTTTATCACTCATCCTTCAAAGTTTCTGTTGCACTGACTTGCATTCTTCCCTCATGGGGAGCTGGTGTACCACGATATCAGTACATAGACCAAGAATGTCTTGATTCGACCAAGCGAAGACATTTTTGAATTCTTGGAGTAACTCAATAAGGTTTTGCTTTTTCTCTGTAGTGTTGCAAGCGTCGATTTTCACCTCTTTTTTCTCTTGTTTGTGTCCCAAGCTTACAATTTCTACTGAGTTTTTGTAAGGTAGGATTTTTTTTCTCATCTTGTTCTACCATACTTAACAAATCAG
Source organism: Gossypium rotundifolium (assembly GCA_025506655.1). Lineage (NCBI taxonomy): Eukaryota > Viridiplantae > Streptophyta > Magnoliopsida > Malvales > Malvaceae > Gossypium > Gossypium rotundifolium. The sequence continues at coordinate 163,357,699 of CP106725.1, forward strand.
GAGATAGGTTACAATCTAGATCATCTTCAAAGTCCTGAGGTTCTTCTGGACACATATCCTGCTCAAAAGGACACTTTGAGTCAGTAGCAGTGTCGCTTGTATTATTGATATCTGGAGACCTGTTATAGGAACAAATGAAGACCCAAAGAAAAAATGAATCTAAGAATAATTATCTATGTGGTACGAGTATGAATGAAATGGAAAAAAATAAAAGAATATTTGCCAAAACGAGACATAAAGATGCATTTTCTTGAAACAAAGATATTGGACATATGCTTATTTCACAAAAAGATTCTTATTGCTCCCAAGCTTAGAGCAATAAGTGTGTTTTGAATATTACTCTGAATTAGTTCTAAAAACTACAGGGATCTTTTCCGTAGTCCAATTGTTCAGAACACTTTCGGGGATATAAGGACAAATGACTAATAAGTTTTCCCCAATTCCTTTTTTGGATATATCATTGATGCTCAGATTTTCCAACATTTTTTCCATAGTTTCTTTTATTGACATCTTCCATTCAGGATAAATGGTTTCTCCTGACACGAAAACTTTGGTAATATGAGGAAAGATCATTGGTTCCCCATTGACCTCTCCTCCACTTAGCCTTACTATTCTTTTTTCTTGCTTCTTTTCCAACTCCTTCTTTTGCCACGCATTTAGCTTGTATCCTAAGCTAAAGCGGTCCCATTTGTCCATCAGTATTGGTACCTCGGCTCTTCCTTGAAGGTGTTTTTTGAGTCCTCTTCTAGGTAAGGCTCATTTTCCAACCATTAAATGCAGACCCATCCTCGTAGTTTTGGATATTTTGGGCACTGGGATCTTGTTTCCTTCTTGGTGTGAATACTAGATCTGGACTAAGCTTAACTCCTTAGAATCAATCCTACAAAGGTAGTCAATGTAACACCCCTCACCCGTATTCAATGCTAGAATAGGGTTATGGAGCATTACCCAACTTATTTCACAAATAACCATACATTTCACATACATTTTTCGAATTACAAATAAAAATCATTCACATTATCTCTAATACGAGCCTACGAGGCCCTAAACATGCATTTGGGGTGGTTTGGGACTGAACCGATAACTTATGAAATTTCTAGAAAACTTAAAAATTTTTACGAAATACAGTAGACACACGCTCATGTCACAGGCAGTGTGGACATTCCAAATGGGATCACATGGCCATGCCTTAGCTCGTGTCCGACCCCGTGTAACTCTCTGACTTGGGTCACATGGCCAACACGCTTGTGTGAGTAGCCCGTGTGCAATTCGGAATGGCCTCACACGCCCGTGTGCTAGACCGTATGCTAGGCCGTGTGAAACCTGTATGGTATACTGACTTATGCCACACGGCCAAGTCACACGCCCATGTGCTGGGCCGTGTGGAGCATACCGACTTGATTTCTAATTCAACACCAGGGGACACACGGCTGTGTAACCTGATCGTGTGTCACAAAGGGATAAGACACACGCCCGTGTCTCTGCCCGTGTGGACAAAAATAGGCTATTTTCCAAGCCATCTTGCCACCCAAATTTGCTTATACCTACACCAAATCAAATAGCACACAATATGGCATAAATATGCATTCAACTAACCTCAACCAAGCATAATTCATACCTTTTCAGTACCAATATATACAGGGTACACAAATACCACAATATGCCATTCAATTTCATACTAAACCTCACTTTCACAAATCATCAATGTGGACACTTCCAATTATGCATCATTTTGCCTAAATTCATAAACATACCAATTCTCAAATATCAACCATTTACCATAATCATTTGCATAGCAATTATCAACACAAGACAAAGGTCATTTGCATATATATATATATATATATATACACACATCACTAATTATGCCAAAATAAGCCAACTCACATGGCTATACACAAAACCAAACACTTAACATTTACAAGCCATTTCAAATGACTAAATTCATTACCAAACTATATACCAAAATGTCCTAAGTTCCTATACATGCCTGATAAATAGTAAAAGTAACATATTTTAACCCCATATTTAATAGGCTTTTGGATGATTTAGCCCTTCATTTATGTAAAAAGGTGCTTTCAATCCGTTCTTTTCATGTTTATACTCAGAAAAGCACCCGAGGATAAAAAGAACACAAAACGGGCTTAAAACGGAGTAATTGGGCCTTAGCAAGTAATCAACACGACCTGGACCAAAGCCCACACGACCGTGCCTCGCCAATTACCTAGAGCATGGCCTCAACTACGTAACACACAGCCGTGCAGCATCCATTCATCACACGGACGTACCTGGTGATCTACATAGTTGTGCCCAAATCGACAGACCTGAAGCAAGGCCTAAATCCTGACTCACACGGTCGTGCCCAAAACGACAGAATCGAGACACGGCCCAACCACGAGTTACACGGGCGTGTGTCATGGTCGTGCCTCTACCGCAGGAGAGAGCAATTTCACTTGGGTTTGGATGCTTGAAGCCAAAGAAACATACTCCTAATTCTACTCCAACACCCTAATAGTAATTCTGCTTGAAGGAGATACTTAGGAGCCAAGTATAGCATCCCAAAGCCTATATAAGCAACCCAAGGAAAACATTAAAGGAGAGCTTTTTGGCATAGGCTTTTGCTGAAGCATTCATCTTTTAAGGGAATCACTTAAAGATAGCCAGTTGATTCATCTCAAGAAGCCGGAACTCTATTCAAGACTGAGGATCTCTCATTTAATTCCTTCAGGGGGTTTTAGGGATTTCTTATGTTTTGTTTATTCTTTACTCTTGAGATGTTTTTGTATTTAGTTATGCACTAAACCCCTTAGATACCTGAAGGGGATGAAACCTATGATGGATTTTGTTATTTGATTTCTAAATTATATGATAAGTACTTGGTTTGCTCTTAATTATGTTGATTAATTTAATCTGATGTGCTTAGGTGGAGGAGGAATAGACCCTACCTAAGAGTAGATCTAGCATAATTGAGCGGAGTTGATCGGGCGCCTAGAGATAGGGTTACGAGATTTTGCCAAATTAGGGTGAAATCTAATATGGTAATCCATTGATCGATTTACTGCTTCCTTAGGGGGTTATTATAAGAGAACGAGAGTTCTACTAATTAACCTAAGGTTAGATGTTATTTGCCTCGAGAGAGGGTTTAATATAGGTTAGGGAGTCTTACGATCAAGCTAAGTAAAGAAATCATATGGTCTGGGGAATAATAATAAGTGAAGTCATAGGTGGATTCTTCCTCAGGGTATCATCTTTATCAACTGAGTTTTCCTAAAGTCTTTCACCAATTCATGCTTTTGTCTTCACATTTAGTCTAAGTATTTCATTAGTTTAATAATTCAATCGCTCCAAATTTTAGGCTAAATAATAGAGAGAAAGTGAGTAGTAGTACTTTTAGGTTCCCTTGGGTTTGATAAGATATTCTTGCCTGAGCTATACTACTATTCGATAGGTGCACTTGCCTCTATCGTTGTCACAGTTAGTCTACAGGTTCGATCACTCTTTTATAAATATTAAAACTCAACTGTTTGACACGATCAAGTTTTTGGCGCCGTTGCCGGGTAGTCCTAAAATATTAAGAAAGCTCTATTTCTATTACTTTAGCCATTATCTTTATTTTTAAATTTCTCTTATTTTTATACATATATTTTGTTTTTCTAAATTTCTTTCTTTCTTTTCATAACAGGTACCTCTATTTTATGACTAGAAGGAATACGAGAGGACCATTAGAATACGAGAGTGACATTGAAGCTACCGCTCGCAAAAATCACAGAGAAATTAGATGAGCCCTATACTATCAAAGAGAAGAACAGCAAAGATCCAATCCTATTGAAGGGATGGACGAGAACAACCCACCAAATGTGCAAGAACAAAATGCTCCGCATACTATGTATGATTATGCTAAACCTAATTTGACAGAAGTAGAATCTAGTATTGTTAGGCCCGCTATAGCTGCTAATAATTTTGAATTAAAGCCTAACACAATAGAAATGATTCAACAATTTGTTCAATTTGATGGTTTGCGGATGAGGATCAAACACTCATATATCTAATTTTTTAGAATTTTGTGATACCTTCAAAATAAATGGCGTTTACGGCGATGCCATATGTCTTGATTATTTCCTTTTTATTAAGGAATAAAGCAAAGCGTTGGTTGAACTCATTACCACGAGGGTCAATCACCTCATGGGATCAAATGATGAAAAATTTCTTTTAAAATATTTTCCACCACCAAAAGCGGATAAATTTAGGAATGACATATCTTCTTTTGTGCAGAATGATGCAGAAACATTATATGATGCATGGGAAAAATACAAGGATCTCCTAAGGAGATGCCCACACCACAGATTACCTTTGTGGCTTCAAGTCCAAACTTTCTATAATGGTGTAAATTCTCCAATTAGGCAAATGATTGATTCATCAGCCGGTGGAACATTGAATAATAAAACTCCGGAAGCGACTTACGATTTTATTGAGGAGATGTCATAGAACACCTATCAATGGCAAATTACAAAAGCTAAACCGACAAAATCAGCCAGAGTTTTTAACATAGATGCAGTGACAATGCTGTCAACACATGTGGAGTTAATGAATAAAAAGCTTGATAATTTATGTTCTTCACAGGTACATCCAGTCATGCAATGCGAAGCAAGTGGGAATGTGGCGAATTCTGAGTACCCACCCTACCAATCAGGAGCAGAAAACGAGCAGACCAACTATATATGTAACATCCTAGATTAGGGGTTATGCGTTCGTGCGTAATTCATGAGATAGTGGGATCAGTGGGTGTGTTGGATGTGTTCTGAAGAGTTTCAAGAACCCTAAGATGTAAGGAAATGTAAGGAAATGTAAGGAAATGTAAGGAAATGTAGGGAAATGTAAGGAAATATAAGGAAATGTAAGGAAATGAAAGGAAATGAAAGGAAATGCATGGAAATGTATGGAAATGTATGGAAATGTATAGAGATGTAAGGAAATGAATGGAAATGTAAGGAAATGTATGGAAATGTATGGAAATGTATGGAAATGTATAGAGATGTAAGGAAATGGATGGAAATGTAAGGAAATGTATGGAAATGTATGGAAATGCATGAAAATGGAAACTTGAACATTTTGGAAACTTGAGCATTTTGGAAACACGAACATTTTGGAAACACGAACATTTTAGAAACACGAACATTTTGGAAACCTAAACATTTTGGAAGCTGGAAAAATCTGAGCAGCAGCGAAAATTTTAGGAAACTTAAAATGACCGGAATGTCGAATTTGAGCCAAAAGGAACTTAGGGCCAAGTGACCGTAAAAATATACTGAGACATGAAATTTGCCCCAATAACGAACTTGGAAATGTGGCTGAAGATGCCACCTAAGGTCTTAGGAAATGGCCCAAATACAAGAGGTTTTTGGCACGAGTTTGAGTCATCCAGAAGCAAATAATGAAGGCTTTATTTTTGCTTCCGGAAAACGAGGTGGACGGCATGGGTTTCTAGAAAAGGAAGAGTTTTATCCACATAAATATGTGAATAATAAGAGATAAATAAAGGAGTTTTATTCACATAAATATGTGAATAATAAGAGATAAATAAAGGATTATTTACTAAGGAGATAATTGAGGAGATAATGGATGGATTAAAGGCTTTTATCTTTTAAATAAAAGAGATAATATTATCTTAAGGAGAGTGGTGGCCAAGTCAAGGACTCTTGGCCTAGCAAATTAGCTATAAAAGGAGAACCCAGGTCTTTTCTCTCATCTTTCCAAGTAGCCAAAAATCCTTTGCTCTCTCCCTTACGCCGAATTTTCTTTCTATCTTTTCTTCTTCTCTTTTCTTCATCATCAAGCCAAAACCTTTTCTTTTGATCCACGATTAAATCTCCATAGTGAAACCACGAAACTCTAGGCAAGGAAGCAATCGGTCAAGGCATTAAGGATCTTTTACAACCGCGAATACAAGGAGGAATCTTTCGAGAAATCTAAGGATCCAAGGTAAGATATTTTATTCGATTAAAGGTTATGATGTATATGTTAGATTAGATCTAACATGAAAATTTAACAGAACATATAGGGCAAGGAATTCTCTTGATTTGGAATTTGTATGGTAAGTGATATTCGCCAAGGCTTAATTTTGGTATTTGGAATTATTTTCATTATTTCAAAAGCGAAAACTCACATGGTTACATGATTTAGTATTAGCCGATTTCAAGGAAAAGGATACTAGTAATTTTGGATTTGATTTACAATCATCAACAAGGTAAGTAATACAAATCCTACTAGGATTTGGTTTTGTTTTAAGCCAAATAGGTTTATTAATGTGACTTATATGATGACCGAATAGAGGAGATATGATCTAAAGATTAGATCGGGATTTTCGAGATCTCAAGGAACTTTTATTTAAGCGAATAAGGTGTGTACCCTTACTATCCTTGATATTTCATGGTTAAATATTTTAATATATGATTATGAATAAGAATGTGAATGTGGCTATGTACCACAAATGTGGCAAAAGTACCTAGATCGTTTCCTACTTCGATAGGATTGTGAAATATGTTATTTTATAACATGCAAATATATAAGTATATGAACATGGAATTTAAGTTATGCAATATATATATTTTTGGGGCATTGGGTTTTATGTGAAAGGGGAGAAGCAGTGTTGACTTGGTCTCACTGCTTGAAGGTGTTGACTTGGTCTCACAAACGAAATATGTTGACTACGGTCACATTGCGAAAATTTGGTAACCGGTTACAACAGTGTCTAATGACACAACGTTTAAATTTGATTATAGTGTCTAAAGACACAACGTGGAGAGTAGCGGATGGAGGGTTGACTTAGTAGTCCCACACTTGTGCGAGGTTAGTGCTGGGAGTGTAGTGGATGGCTAATTAGGATTGGGTTTGGGTTGCATCATAATTTCATTATTGTATGGACTTAATGATTTGAACATGAATGCGATTTATTGAATGATAGTATTGTGTGCACATTGAGTGCATTGACTCACCCCATTGTGGGAATTATTTTTCAGAGATGAGCGGATGTGGATCGGTAGGTAGACCATGAGGAGGCCATGCTACATGAGGAAAATTTCATTTAGTTTGGACTTAAATTTTATTTTTAGTTGCTTTTATCCTATTTTGGGTTTTACTTGATGTAATAAGGCCTTAAGGCCCATGGATTATACTTTATGTTTGCTTATTGTTAAGTTTCATGCTAAGAACTTTATTGGTTGTATTTAATTAAATGGGCTTACAAAATCAAATAAATGGGTTTCCAATCTAAGCCCAATGAAAATAATAGTTTTCCAAAATTTACAATTTTCTCTAAGTATCGAAGGTGATTTTGAAATCGGTTTACTTTAGGAACATACGGATCCGGTCCATTCGCGTGGACCAGGGTGTGAAATGTTTCGATTTGGTATCGAGCCATTTTAAACTCTCGGCACTGGGCTAAGGCCCAAAACGTTTTGAATTGAGCCCAAATGATTTTCTTTGAAAATAAGTAGGCGTTGGCATGGCCCCTAAGTCTCCAATTCCATGATCCACCGGTAAGTACCCCTAACTATATGTGTGATTACGTGATTTTTATAAGGGTAGAAAAGGCATGGAGCGTAGAATAGAATGATAGGAACTTGAAACCTAGGATTAGACTACTCAAACGCAAACACATAAGACTTAATGCCTTTGAACCAACCTTTGGCTAAGTCAACGAGCTAGTGGTGTGGTAACCCTTGTACGCATGTCTAGGATTAGATCAGGAAGAGCTTGGTATTTAAGCAGTCCTAGTGACTCACCTCCTCTTGCAGAATCCTACAGTGCGTAGCTTCGGTTCACCATAACTCGGAGGCTCGATGGTGTGGCAACCTCTGCGCATGTCAGGAATGGTTTGGTGGGAGTTTGGTATTTAAGCGATCAGCGTGACTCACCTCCCTCCACACGAATCACGCACAGTGCGTAGCTTTGTTCACCCCGACCAAGAGGGCTCGGTCATAGGCTAAACATAATGATTAAAACCCAAAAGGAACTAGCCATGTTTTAAAAAAAAAAAAGAAAGAGAAGAGAACAACACAACAAACCCTAGTTTTTAAACTTTTAAAACTTTCTTTTAAATCGAGAAAATTATTTTACAATATTTTAGAAAAACTCTGATTTGCGAAAATTACAAAAATGCCCTTGGGGTGAAATTACCAACACATACTTGGTTTATAAAATATTCAACTACTCAACGACTTTACCAAAATTTCAACATTTTATAAACATTCAAAACCCCTAATTTGTAAAACATCAAAATATCGTGATTTTGAAAAATTTCAAAATTGCCCCTAACTTACAAAATTACCAAAATGACCCTAATTTTCAAAATTTTGCAATATCCCCATTTTGAAGGAACAATTTTGAAAAGAACCTCAAAGTTTTACAACTTTTCAAATCGCTAAATCTATAAAATTTTACAAATTTACTCGATTTGTGAAAATTACCAAAATACCCCCGGATTTCAAAATTTTTCAAATCACCCCTAGACTTCAAAATTTTCAAAAAAATAAATAAAATAAAATAACTTTTGACAAAAACCCCAAGAAATGTTTTCTCTGAAAAATTACGAAAATACCCAGTAGGACAAAATTACGAAAATACCCCCGGGTAGTGGAAAACAACAACAAACAACAAAAACTACAACGTTTCTCTGAATGAACGGAAGTTCATACTTGTTTGATGAATGAATGGAAGAATGGAAAAGACTGTGTGTTTGTATGATACGAAAGAACCACTCTAAAATCCCTTCTCATAAAACTTCTTCGTTGATAAATAAGTGGAACATTGACTAATCCATAAAACTTCTTAATCAGATTAAATCGCGACGTTAGAAATGAGTTCTAAGGAACGTGAACTTAGAGATTGTGCTGAAAAGTATGATGGTTCTATTAAGATCGAGTCTGTGACATAAGCGTATACAATGAGTTAAGATGTACGATTTTAGTTAGTAAGTAATTTCGAGGACGAAATTATTTTAAGGGGTAGAAGCGTAACATCCTAGATTAGGGGTTATGCGTTCGTCGTAATTCATGAGATAGTGGGATCGGTGGGTGTGTTGGATGTGTTCAAGAGTTTCAAGAACCCTAAGATGTAAGGAAATGTAAGGAAATGTAAGGAAATGTAAGGAAATGTAGGAAATGTAAGGAAATATAAGGAAATGTAAGGAAATGAAAGGAAATGAAAGGAAATGCATGGAAATGTATGGAAATGTATGGAAATGTATAGAGATGTAAGGAAATGAATGGAAATGTAAGGAAATGTATGGAAATGTATGGAAATGTATGGAAATGTATAGAGATGTAAGGAAATGGATGGAAATGTAAGAAATGTATGGAAATGTATGGAAATGCATGAAAATGGAAACTTGAACATTTTGGAAACTTGAGCATTTTGGAAACACGAACATTTTGGAAACACGAACATTTTGGAAACACGAATATTTTGGAAACACGAACATTTTGGAAACCTAAACATTTTGGAAACCGAGAAAATCTGAGCAGCAGCGAAAATTTTAGGAAACTTAAAATGACCGGAATGTCAAATTTGAGCCAAAAGGAACTTAGGGCCAAGTGACCGTAAAATATACAAAGACATGAAATTTGCCCCAATAACGAACTTGGAAATGTGGCTGAAGATGCCACCTAAGGTCTTAGGAAATGGCCCAAATACAAGAGGTTTTGGGCCTGAGTTTGAGTCATCCAGAAGCAAATAATGAAGGCTTTATTTTTGCTTCGGAAAATGAGGTGGACGGCATGGGTTTCTAGAAAAGGAAGAGTTTTATCCACATAAATATGTGAATAATAAGAGATAAATAAAGGAGTTTTATTCACATAAATATGTGAATAATAAGAGATAAATAAAGGATTATTTACTAAGGAGATAATTGAGGAGATAATGGATGGATTAAAGGCTTTTATCTTTTAAATAAAAGAGATAATATTATCTTAAGGAGAGTGGTGGCCAAGTCAAGGACTCTTGGCCTAGCAAATTGGCTATAAAAGGAGAACCCAAGGTCTTTTCTCTCATCTTTCCAAGTAGCCAAAAATCCCTTTGCTCTCTCCTCCGCTAGAATTTTCTTTCTATCTTTTCTTCTTCTCTTTTCTTCATCTGTCAAGCCAAAACCTTTTTCTTTTGATCCCCGATTAAATCTCCATAGTGAAACCACAAACTCTAGGCAAGGAAGCAATCGGTCAAGGCATTAAGGATCTTTTTACAACCTGTCGAATACAAGGAGGAATCTTTCGGAAATCTAAGGATCCAAGGTAAGATATTTTATTCGATTAAAGGTTATGATGTATATGTTAGATTAGATCTAACATGAAAATTTCGACAGAACATATAGGGCAAGGAATTCTCTTGATTTGGAATTTGTATGGTAAGTGATATTCGCCAAGGCTTAATTTTGGTATTTGGAATTATTTTCATTATTTCAAAAGCGAAAACTCACATGGTTACATGATTTAGTATTAGCGATTTCAAGGAAAAAGGATACTAGTAATTTTGGGATTTGATTTACAATCATCAACAAGGTAAGTAATACAAATCCTACTAGGATTTGGTTTTGTTTTAAGCCAAATAGGTTTATTAATGTGACTTATATGATGACCGAATAGAGGAGATAACAGATCTAAAGATTAGATCGGGATTTTCGAGATCTCAAGGAACTTTTATTTAAGCGAATAAGGTGTGTACCCTTACTATCCTTCGATATTTCATGGTTAAATATTTTAATATATGATTATGAATAAGAATGTGAATGTGGCTATGTACCACAAATGTGGCAAAAAGTACCTAGGTACGTTTCCTACTTCTGATAGGATTGTGAAATATTTATTTTATAACATGCAAATATATAAGTATATGAACATGGAATTTAAGTTATGCAATATATATATTTTTGGGGCATTCGGGTTTTATGTGAAAGGGGGAGAACAGGTGTTGACTTCGGTCTCACCAACGAAGGTGTTGACTTCGGTCTCACAAACGAAATATATTGACTACGGTCACATTGCGAAAATTTGGTAACTTCGGTTACAACAGTGTCTAATGACACAACGTTTAAATTTGATTATAGTGTCTAAAGACACAACGTGGAGTGTAGCGGATGGAGGGTTGACTTAGTAGTCCCCACGGTGTGCGAGGTTGAGTGCGGGGAGTGTAGTGGATGGCTAATTAGGATTGGGTTTGGGTTGCATCATAATTTCATTATTGTATGGACTTAATGATTTGAACATGAATGCACGATTTATTGAATGATAGTATTGTGTGCACATTGAGTCATTGACTCACCCCATTGTGGGAATTATTTTTCAGAGATGAGCAAAGGATTTTGATGGGGCGGTAGACCATGAGGAGGCCATGCTACATGAGGAAAATTTCATTTAGTTTGGACTTAAATTTTATTTTTAGTTGCTTTTATCCTATTTTGGGTTTTACTTGATGTAATAAGGCCTTAAGGCCCATGGATTATACTTTATGTTTGCTTATTGTTAAGTTTCATGCTAAGAACTTTATTGGTTGTATTTAATTAAATGGGCTTACAAAATCAAATAAATGGGTTTCCAATCTAAGCCCAACTGAAAATAATAGTTTTTCCAAAAATTTACAATTTTCTCTAAGTATCAAGGTGATTTTGAAATCGGTTTACTTTAGGAACATACCGATCCGGTCCATTCAAGGTGGGTAGGGTGTGAATGTTTCAATATAGGTAACAATTTTCGATCTAATAATAACCCTTATAGTAACACTTATAATGCAAAGTTGGAGGAACCACCCAAATTTTTCGTGGGGGGAGGACAAGGAAATCAAGGAAATCAAAGGCAGGAAACTATTCCAAATTACCAAAACCAGCCCTATCCACAGGAAAAGAAATCAACCCTTGAAGAGATGTTGACAAAATTCATGGCAGCTACAGATTCTCATCTCCAAAAGACTAAAGCAATATGTGATGAACAACAAAAATCGATCAAAGGAACCGAGCATCAACTTGGAGAACTTACTAGGTCCGTGGGACATATCACAAAGGTGATTTCTGAACGTCAATAAGGACGTCTACCAAGCAACACAGAAATAAACCCAAAAGGGAAAATCTAAGTCATCACAGCTCAAGAGGATACAAAAGTAGATGAGCCCACCTCAGTAAAAGAAACTAAGGAAGAAAAAGGTAAAACAGAAGTAGCATAAGATAGGCAAAAATCGGTAATCAAAGAATACCAACCTCGCATACCTTATCCCGAAACATTGAAAAAAGATGATTCAGACGAACAATTAGGTAAGTTTCTAAAACTTTTAAAGAAATTACATATTAACTTACCTCTTCTTGAAGCTCTTTTTCAGATACCTGACTCAAGGAGATTTTTAAGACGGCTTTTGACAAATAAATGCAAAATAGATGAAGAGCACCATGTAGAACTTAACGCAACATGCTCAGCAATGCTACAGAATAGACTACCACAGAAACTAAAAGATCCAGAGAGTTTTATGATTCCATGTTTAATTGGTAGTTTAACTATTGATAATGCGTTAGCCGATTTAGGGGCAAGTATAAATGTCATGTCTTATGCACTGTTTAAACGACTAGGTCTAGGGAAGCCCAAACAAACTAGGATGAGTATTCAACTAGCTGATAAAACTGTTAGAATTCCTAAGGGCATTATTGAAGACATTTTAGTAAAAATCAATAAATTTGTTTTCCTAGTAGATTTTGTTGTTTTAGACATGGATGAGGGAAATTCAATCCCTTTAATTTTAGGAAGACCTTTTCTTGCAACTGCCAATACTAAAATTGACTTTGCCACAGGAGAACTCATACTTCATGTAAGAGATGAATCGGTCAATCTTCAAGCTCTCGACTCAGCCAAAACAACAGAAGATGAAAGTAAAAAAACTGTTTCAATAGATAATCAAATTGTTCAAACTTCATCGCAGGAAACATCACAAAGCATCAAAGCTGAGCCAACTCATAGTCCTCAAGTCGTCATAGAAGAATCACACCAGAAACAAAATCGGAAGATCGACAAATTAGAAGAGCAGAAGATACACACCAAAGAAGAGTCGAATCCACACGAAGTAAAACCTAAGGAACCATCAAAAGAGCTCATAGGGACATCAAATCACTTTAAAATAGGAGACCAAGTGTTGTTAGACAAAGTCGGTCCTTACATCAGTTCAACAGAATTGAAGAAAAGGAAGAAATACTCTTTCAGGTACACGATGTTTTCCCACACGAAATAGTCGAGGTAAGCAATCCAATGTTTGACAATTTCAAGGTAAACGCTTCTCGATCTAAACTTTGTCACTAAAATAAAACTATCAAGAAGAGGAAAATATTCAAACCTCTAAACCTCCTAAAATCTTCAAGGTCTAGGACGGTCTAGCTTAAGACTATAAGCAGCGCTTCTCGGAGGCAACCCAACAATCGACATTTTTATTTTTTAAAATTATTTTTTCTTTTCTTTTCTTCTCTTTTCTCTCCACATTTAAAATAAAGATCTGTGTTTCCTGTGCCACATGGCCTTATACAGCCGTGTTCGTGGCGTGTGGACCACCGAACCATCACACTAACAGAGCAAAGCAGTGCAAGGCAGTCCAACCACCCCAGCGTCACGGATCCAACCACCCACAAAGACGGCAAAAAAAAGCAACACGACAGTGCCGACAACCGTGCTAATAAATTGACTTATTGAGCACAGGCAGACCACGCCCGTGTATTCCACCCGTGCTCCTATACTGGCTTTTTACAAACAGGCATGCCCATCAACAAACGGGTGTGGAAGAACAACACACTCCACAACACGGCCGTGTGAATCCGATCTCTGAATCTCAAACAATCATTACTATCAACTCGAAATTCTAATTCCTCATTCGAATTACATTGAACTCTTTTTGCTAACAACTCATTATAAATCTTCTAAGTCTCACATATCCACTGTATAAACAACGGTTTTACTTTCAATTCAGCTACAACCCAATCATCATCACACAGATCTATCTGATTACTCATAGCTCGCAAGGCATATAATGATTTCCGACTCAAACCATCAGCTACAACATTAGCTTTACCCGGGTGGTAATCTATCACAAGCTCGTAGTCTTTCAACAATTCTAACCATTTTCTTTGTCGTAAGTTCAAATCTTTCTGAGTCATCAAATACTTTAAACTCTTATGATCAGTATAAATATGACTTTTTTCACCGAATAAATAGTGACGCCAAATCTTCAATGCAAATACAATCGCAGCCAATTCAAGATCATGCGTTGGATAATTCTTTTCATGCAATTTTAACTGTCTCGAAGCATAAGCGATGACTTTTTCTTCTTGCATTAGCACACAGCCCAAACCATTTAATGATGCATCACTATAGACTAAAAACTCTTTGCCCGATTCAGGTTGAACTAACACTGGTGCTTCCGTCAACAACACTTTCAATTGCTCAAAACTCTGATGACACTTTTCTGACCACTCGAATTTAACATCTTTCCGTAACAACTTTGTCAATGGAGTCACAATCATCAAGAAGCCTTTCACAAATCATCTATAATATCCGAATAGTCCCAGAAAACTACGGACTTCGGACACATTTCTCAGAGGCTTCCAATCTAAAATAGTAGAGATTTTATGCGGATCAACTCGTATCCCAAAAAACTGACCTCATGCAACCAAAATTCACACTTGCTAAACTTTGCATACAACTATTTCTCAGGTAGAGTTTGTAGCACGATTCTCAAATGCTCGGCATACTGCGTCTCATCATGCGAATAGATCAAAATATCATCAATGAACACCACCACGAAGCGATCCAAATACGGTTTGAATATCTGATTCATCAAATCCATAAACACTGCAGGGGCATTTGTTAGTCCAAAAGGCATCACTAAGAATTCGTAATGTCCATACCTCATTCTGAAGGCAGTTTTCGGCACATCTGATTCTCTAACTCTCAATTGATAGTAGCCTGATCTCAAATCTATCTTAGAAAATATTGTAGCTCCTCTCAACTGATCAAACAAATCATTGATCCGAGATAATGGATATTTGTTATTTATCGTCACTTTGTTCAATTTTTGATAATCAATACACATTCTCATAGTTCTATCCTTCTTTTTCACAAATAACACAAGAGCTCCCTAGGGTGAAAAACTCGATCGTGCAAATCCTCTGTCAGTCAATTCTTGCAATTGAGATTTTAACTCTTTCAATTCAGTTGGGGCCATTCTATATGGAGCTATCAAAATAGGAGCAGTTCCCGGCACTAACTCAATACCATATTCAACTTCTCTAATCAGAAGTAGTCCTGGTAACTCATCAGGAAGCAGATATGAAAACTTACATATCACAGGCACAGATTCAATTTTCTTTTTCGACACCTTTGTATCAATCACATATGCCAAATAAGCTTCACAACCTTTTCTCACATAGTTCATAGCCCTCATCACCGATACAACAGTTGGTAGTCCTTTCATATTACTAGACTCAATTCGAACTATCTCACCATTCTGACTCTTCAATTCAATATTCTTTCTCTTATAATGCACGATGGCATTATGCAAAGTAAGCCAATCCATACCCAAAATTATGTCGAATTCATCAAATGGTAAAAACATCAAATTGACCAGGAAACATAAATCACGAAACATCAACAGGAAATTTTTGCACACCTTATCCACCAAAACACACTTGCCTAAGGGGTTCGATACTCTAATCACAAATTCAGTAGACTCAACAGGTAGAGTCTTATTCGATACTAAATTCATACACACATAGGAATGAGTTGATCCAGGATCTATCAATGCAATGACATCAGTATCAAATAAAGTAAAAGTATCAGTGATCACGTCTGGAGATGATGCTTCCTTTCGTGCACGTATAGCATAGGCTCGGGCAGATACTCTCACTTCTAACCTTATAGCTGTATCAGTTGTTCCTCTTGGCTTTTGCTCATATTTCTGATGTTTCTGGGTGGTCTACCCTTGTTGTCACATTACTCGGTCTTTCATTCTGAATATTTTCTTCTTCAACTATCTTTGGGCAATCTCGAATGAAATGATCTCGGGATCCACACTTATAGCATGTTCTATTGTTATACTTGCCCCAGCACTCTCTCACATGTCGTCTCCTACATTGTCTACATTCGGGTTTGTTACTCTTAACACTGCCAATACTTGTTTCATTTGGAGCTTGAATTCATAAACCACTACTCTGTCTCGAACGATCTCTATTTGGATGTCTAAACGAGGTACTTGAACGATTGCTTGCATATTTATATCTCTTTGCTGCAGATTGAGAGAACTTATTCATCGATCTCTTTCTTTCATCAAGAGCCTCAGAATCAGCTTTCTTCTTTTCTTTACCAAGCTCCTCAACTTTGCATGCTCTTTCAACTAATACAACAAATTTATTTATATCCAGTATTCTAACCAACAACTTAATGTCTTCATTCAATCCCTCTATAAAATGTTTGCACATAGGAGCTTCAGTAGAAACACACTCTCTAGCATATTGACTTAATCGTACAAATTTTGTTCATACTCAGTAATAGAAAAATGGCCCTGTTTCAACTCTAAAAACTCCTTACGTTTCTGATCAATGAAGCGCTGATTGATATACTTCTTTCTAAACTCAACTTGAAAGAAATCCCAAGCTATTATCTCTCTCTGGACTACAGATATCAACGTTTTCCACCAATTATAAGCCGTGTCTCTCAACAAGGAAACTGCACACTTAATGCACTCTTCAAGTTTCAACGACATCTCATCAAATACTCTGATTGTATTTTCAAGCCAAACTCAGTGCGCTCAGCATCGTCATCAGCTATGGCCCTAAACTCTTTGGCCCCATACTTGCGAATCTTATCCACAGGAGGTTCATTCAATCTGATCGGATCTACAACTTGTGGCACAACAGGTACTTGCAGGGGTGGAGGTTGTGGAGCAGTCGGATTTGTTCTAACAAATTTTCAAAACCATTCACTCATCATACGGAAGAAGGCTTGCTTAGCCTCACCTTCCTCACCACTATCATTTGGCCTTGATGTGGCCGGCGCTGTCTCTTGAGCGGGAGCAGGCGCATTACTCACTACATCATTAGTAACTGCTTGATTGGGATCCATTACTATATTAAAACACATTCCAACTGTCAGATTTCATCACACTATTGTAATTTCACAATATGGCATGTATAGCTAGACTCACACACGCTACGTTAATCCGAGAATCAACTAAACCGTAGCTCTGATACCAATAAAATGTAACACCCCTAACCCTAGACTGTCACCAAAATAGGGTTTAGAGGCATTACCGAACAATAGGATCATTTTACATTGCATTCATGACACAAAGTCAATCATCATCAAACACATTCATATACAATCATAGTGTCCCTTAAATGAGTCATCGGAGACTCTAAGCATGCTTATAAACTGAGTTGAGACTAAACCAGAACACGTATAAAATTTCACAAAAATTTGAAACTTTTCTAAAATATAGGGGCACACGATCGTGGGGTAGGTCGTGCCTCACCCACGACTACTTGACACTCCGTGTGTCCTCCCGGTGGTAGTATCTTGTTAAAATCAACACATTGCTTGAACACGCCGTGAGAGGGGACGTGTGTCCTCCACAGTTTCAGACACCCCGTGTGTGTCCGTCCGTGGTCCTATACTGCCATTTCTCACACGACCTGAAGGCACGCCCGTGCCACGACCGTGTATAATTTAAGCCACATTCTGTCAATTTACACACGGTCTTAGGCACGCCCGTGTGCCTCAACCGTGTGACATTATAGGCCACTTTGCAAAGTCAAAATGCCACCCAAAAGGGTCCAACCTACAAGCCATACAACCTAAACATCTCATGCTCATATTATCACTATAAACATACCAATATTGTCATTCCACTCATGCATTCAATTTCAACTCTATTTACTAAATTCAATACCAATACTTATTCTACCACAAGCATAATTCATTCCCAATTTCACTAACCTCTAATAACATTTATCAACACAAAGTTACCACTTGATAGAAATTTTATCAATCGACAAATCATACCAAAGATGCATCACACATATCACATTCATTCATGCCAAACCTATCACATATCTAGCCACATCTCATGGCTAATTACAAATCTCAAACTTGATTCAATTAATTAGCCTATACATGCTATATTCCAGCTATACACATCTTTTTAAAAGTACCAAAATGGAATGCCGATAGTGTGATTGAGAAGCGGCGATCCGGATCCGAGCTAAGCGAAGTAGCGATCCGGATCGAGCTAGCTTCTTGACGACTTTGCAAGCGGAGAAACAAATCACACAGTAAGCTTTCCAAAGTTTAGTAAGTTCGATATATAATACCATTAGCATATCAAATTAAATCAATGCATAAATAAACAATCACTTAGATCTATTATCTCATATTCGTGCCTTCTCATCCATAGCTACAATGCTCATTTCCTCAATCAAAGCTCAATTTTACTCATCAACCACAAAGATTCAATATGTACCTTAACCACACAAAGCTATTAAATCCCCAATCTATTAAATGCTCAATATTATTTGCCAATCATTCTTTAATTTAATCGCACACTCAGTGCCACATACATATCCAACGCATAATTGTTATCGTACACTTAGTGCCTCTTCTTTTAACCAACTCATTTCGGTATCATACACGCAGTGCCACAACAATAAACCAAAGCTTTCATCACATCGCACACACAGTGCCATAGTAATAAACCGAAGCTTTCATCATATCGCACACATAGTGCCATTCATTTCTATCTCGATTTCACTTTTGCACACTTAGTGCCATCAAATTAAAATCGTGTACATAGTAACTCACTTTCATATACATAAATATATTCATTTCATATCGATAAAACATATCTCAAATACATGTATTATATCCGAACTTACCTCGGACGTCGAACTATCGATACGGTCGATTAATCGAGCACTTTATCTTTGCCTCGATCTCGATCCGAACCTCTCCTCTCTTGGTCTATACACATTCAAATTCAATCCATTCAATCATCAATTCATTCATTTTAATCCAAACACACATATTTAGGGTATTTTATAAAATAGCCCTCATATTTTCACATTTTGACACTTTAGTCCCTATCTTACAAAATCATCAAATACTCAAAATTTCAATATACATGTGCTTAGCCGAATTCTCCCCATGCTTATACAAGCCTAGACATTTCATTTATTTCACATTTTAGTCCTCTAATTTCTCATTTTCACAATTTAGCCCAACTTACTCAATTTTACCAAAATTTCAAATACAAACTATTTTAACCCAACATTAAACTTTCATATTCCACCAACTATCATCACAAAGCTTGTATATTCAAAAATGGCATATCTCAAAATCACCATCATTTTCTAAAATTTAAGCATGGGTTAGCTAGAGCACAAAGCAACGATCACAAAAATGTAAAATTATCAAAAACTGAGCATAAAGCACTTACTAATTGAAGCTTGAAGTGGCCGAATGTTTCAACACCTTAAACCCTTTATTTTCTTTCTTTTATAAACGGTGGAAGAAGATGAACACACCCACTTATTCATTATCTTTGTTTTATTAAAACATATATATTATAATTATGCCATTTACTAATTTATCCTTCAAATAAATAAATAAAACATTTTAATATTAAGGTCATTCTAGTCCATTGCCACCCACTATCACTTAATATGGCATAATTGCATCATAAGGTCTTCACTTTATAAAGACAATCAAACTTAGATACTTATAAATCAGCACATAGCTTTTACTATTTACGCAATTAAGTCCTTTCTCTTAATCGACACTAAAACGATCAAATCATTACACATAATTTTCACACAGGCTATGTCACATATCATTCACACAGAAAATATCATTATAATATTTTTACGACCTCGAATTTGTGGTCTTGAACCACTGTTCTAACTAAGATCTAAACCGGGCTATTACAGAAATAGTGAGTATTGAATAGCATATGCAATCGATAACTACGTGTTGGCTAAGGTATGTTCGAAACCTATATGGTTGATGAAAATATGAATGAGGTTATGAAAGGTTAATTGAACATATTAGCTTTGGATGGTATGGTATATGTGATTGTGAATTGATCTATGTGATGGTTTATTTTGGTATAATGTAATATGTTTCGAACTTACTAAGCTTTGAAAGCTTACTGGGTGATTTGTTTCTCTATTTTAAAGTGTGAGCAGAGCTAGCTCGAATTCGGGAATCGTCAGCATCTCTATCACACTATCGACAATCTATTTTGGTACTTTTAGAAAGATGTATATAGTCGAAATATGGCATGTATAGACTAGAAGTTATGATATGTCATGAAATGTTTAATCCTTGCTATGTGATTTAGCTTGGAAGTTGAATGACGTAGAATTTATGAATATGAATATGGTAGATTTCATGACTTTGTGGTTGATGAAAGATGTGGTTTGAAGATGAATTATGGCATGAATTACATAATGGTTGATACATATATATGATTTGAGATGTACAATTGTCACTTTGAATACTCATTTGTGATGATATTAGGTATAGAAGTAGGTAGTATTGTTGATAATTAATTGGTGCATGAAATGGTATGTTTAAATGCATTTGAAAGCATGAATTGATATTGTATTGAAGCTTGTGGGTTGACCCTTGTGTGGGTGGCAAATTTGGCCTTGCAAATGGCCTATATTGCATACTGGTCAAGAGGCATAGGCGTGTGTCCCTGCTATATGGTTTAAGGGTTTCTTCTTGGTGTGTTTGGACAAGTTAATGGCCGTGGACCACTGCGTGCATGATGGCCGTGTGACCAAGTCAGTAGCTAGCATATTATCACATTGCCATGACACATAGGCATGTCTGGTAGCCGTGTGAACAAGTTAATATGCATGCTCTATTTTAGCATGACCTGGACACAAGGGTGTGTCTAGTAGACGTGTGAGGCACACGGCCTGACTTCACGAAACGTGTGACCTCAACAGTGTTGAAGAATGCTTGAATTTTTAAAAATTTTTGTAAGTGTTCGGTTTAGTCCCAACCTTTTCTAGCATGTGATTAAGGTCTTGTAGACCTCAATAAGGGACCATATGTTATTAATTGCTATGTATAGATTGATGAGTGACTTGGTGTCGTGAAATATTAATGAAATGTTACGAATGTTTGGTAATTCTTGTAAACCCTATTCGACGACGGTCTCGGGTTAGGGGTGTTACATCCACTATCAACATAAATGGTCTAATTACCACTTAAGGACCTCAAATTTAAATTTCTATAGCTATTAAACATCTTTAGCTATTAGAACTCAAGTTTTACACTTTACACTATTTAGTCATTTTTATCAAATTAAACCCTTAAACAATAAAATTTCTTAACGAAACTTTCACACAATCATACTATCATGCTGTAAATATTAAAATAATAATAAAATAATTATTTTGACCTCAAATTTGTGGTCCCAAAAGCACTATTTTGATTTGACTAAAAACGGGTTGTTACAGTCAGCATTCTACATTGCTCTGAATTTCTCCACCAACCACTTGCACCGATCTTCTAGCTATTTTGGCAATTCTACTCTTTCTTTACTATTTCTACCATGTCATCCAAATCTGGAACAACAGGGTTGGTCGGATTATCCCTGGGATTGGAACCTAAACCTATTGGGTAATTCACCGGTGCTGAGGTGCTTGCTTGGTATTATTGAGGTCTTATGATAATGGGTACCCTTCATGGATATGTATCTAGTTGGGTTTGGACATTCACTAAGGTAAAGTCTGGGGGGTATGTAGGGTCTTTATTATCATCCCTAGATTTAAATACAATACTTTTCCCTTTTTTAATCCCTCCGGCTAGCAACTACGTCAACTGGCTTATCATACTTCATTAGGATTCTTGTATTTGATCACTCATGTCTTGTTATCTTTTACCTAATTGTTCTTGTAGCTACGATTGCAAATGATCTTACATGTCTTTCTGAATTTGTTCTAATCTCTCTAATCTTTGATCCATGATTTTGGTTTTGCTGCAGGTACCGTAACGATATTCAGTTGGTAGATTTTTGTTGGTTTCTAGGGTAATTGTCATAATTTCAATTAATTATGGTCTTTTTATGAAATTTAATGCATATGATGAAATATAATGCTAATGAATGAAATGAATGCAAAAAGATGCATTGATTCTGATTCAATTCTATTAGAACAACTTTACTAGAAAATAAATCTCTTTACATAAAATTTATATTTTTCATATACGGCCTTGCCCTAATACTCAAAACCTTGACTTTTCAAAGAATCCAAGCTAATCCTCGACCCCGATCTGATTCTGATTCATATCTTAAGCTTAGCATGTTGGCTTGAACTGCCTAAGTTTGCAAATGGTTGGTCACTTCCCGTACTTGAGTCACAGCTTCGCCCATGATGTGATATCTATCCCTAATCTGACATTGAGAGCGTTGGAGTTGATCTTTCCAGTGTTCATTGTTCATTTCAAGAAGCCTAACTCGAAGTTCACAATTTTACATTGTGGTCTCGAGCTCTTCTATCTTTCCCTTCAACTCTTCAATCTTATTTAGGCTTGCTTTTAACTTAATTACATATTTGCGACTACGATATTGATGCAGTGACATTTCTAATTCTGCTACGGGCTCTCAATCCAACCTTCACATTTTGACTTTCTAACAAATTCTTTTCTAGAGCATCTTCTTGAACTCGAGCCTCTTGGAATTTCTTTTCCCACTGATCAGCTCTAATATTTTCTTCTTTGATTTCTTGTCGCCATTGTTACGATGTTTTACCCAACCTAGCAGTCCTCATCGAAAAATGAAACTTCTTATAAACTATTTTTAGAGTGCCAAATTCTTTCTCGGCCTTGTTCTTTCCTTTTCTCATTTTCTCAGCCTCTAACTTCTGGACGTCAACGTCTAATCCTAACTGCAGCTTTTCCTCTTCCAACTATTTTATCTTTTTCCCATCTCGAACTCCTCTTTCAAAATCTTGCTTTACGATCTCTAGCTCAGACAGGATCACTTGTAGGTGTTCTTCTATTGATCGAGTGTTTTCTTGACTTGACACAGGGACATTGTCATTGATTCTTTTACTCTACCACCAATCATATTTGGGGTTCATCATGGGATTTACGGTAAATCTTTTCATTTTATGAGTTTGGTTCCAAGCGTTCGATATTTTACGAACCTTTTTCTTATAATTATCACCTTTATACACAAACTCACACTGAGCCAACCCTTGCAATGTCGGTATAAACTGCATCGACATACTGTTTCAATACAAGTAGAAGGGCATATCCAATAGCTCCCCATATCTCGAGTAGAGGGACCCAATCGAAGTCTCCACATTGGTACAAGATTTCATCAGGGATCATCCAATGGGCTCTCCATCAGACATCTTCGTCTTGGAGACTCTGGAGAATTGTTATCCACTTTTCTTTAGAAATATTATCTCGCCTTGGGGTAGCCACGAACTCTTTCAACGAAGAGTAGTTCTTGGAGAACACTCAATAAGATACCTTTTCTACCTTCCAAAAGTGGCTATGAAACCATGTTAACAAAAGTTGCACACACCGATAAACCTTCCTTCACCCGCTCTCCGGCATGCACTCAAAGATATGAAGGTTTCGGCCAAATTTTTTAGGATGGGCATGACCCTTTTTCCAAGTCGGTCAAATAGATTTGAAACTGCCTCATCTATGTGCCCTAGTGCTTTGGGGAAGATGACCAACCCATAGATACTCAAGGCAAAGACATCAACTCTCTTCTTCGTATCGTAATGTGGCAAGATCAAATGTAACAGCTCGATTTTGGGCCTAGTCAGAATAGTGGTCTTGAGACCACAAATTTGAGGTTGGAGAAATTATTTTAATATTCTTTCAAGTGTCGTGGCATGATTGTATTAGTGTTTGAAAATTTTGGTAATTTAATTTTAGCGATTTTATGCTTAATTTTTTTAAAAAAAAGGACTAAATCGCATAAAGTGTGAACATTTTGTTCTACAAGCTAAAGGTGTTAAATAGCTATGGAACACTAAATTAGATGTCCTTATTGAGTAAATAGACCAATGAAATTATGGTGGCTGGACATGAATTTTCAATTCATGAAATTGGTCAAAGTTTGGTGGCATTAGGTGACTAAATGAATAAATAAAATAAAATAAATAAAAAAATCATCATCTTTTCCCATCTTCTTCCTCTTCCATCAAAATTTTTAGCAAACTTAAGGGTTTTGAGAACTCAAATTTCAGCCAAGCTTTTCCCTTGCAAGTAAGTGATTTTAATGGTCATTCTTGATATTTTTGTACTTTTGGAACCCTTGTAGCATAGTCTAGCTAATGAGGGACTATTTTGAAAAATGGTTAAGAGTCTAAGGTCTTTCCATGAGAGTATTTATATTGTTTGCTGAAATTTTATGAAAGAAAATGAAACTTGGTTGTTTAATAAACAACTTTTGTAAAAGGATTTTTTATGAAAACACCTAAAATGGACCTTTTTGTAAAAAGTTACAAAATGGGTAGTAAATGTGTGAAATAATTAGATTTGTGAGTTGCTATAAGAGTAATAAAGGTTCAGCTAGGCTTGTTAAAGGAGGAAATTTGATTAAAATCATTTTACGAGCCTAAGGGCAAAATCATAATTATGTAAAAGTTTAGGGGCAAAATGATAATTTTGCCTAGGTATGAATTATAAATTGTCTTGATTAATGTAGTGATTAAATAAGTTAATTTGTCATTATAGATCAAGAAAAATGGAGTCCGGACCTAGATTGGGGGAAAACTAATCTATTGGACTAAATCAAACTATTCGCCCATTTTTGCATACCGAGGTAAGTTGTATGTAAATAATACAACTTTATTGTTATTATGTATTGAACAATTAACATTGTATAAAGCGTTTGATTATTTTTGTGAATATGCATGATGAGAATTGATGTAGTAAAAACTCCCAGTTGAACTTTAGGAATAGATTGGATATCCATGCCATGACATTTGGGTGATATGTGTGCCAGTGTAAGACCATGTCTGGGACAAGGCATCGGCATTGAGATGAGAGCTAGTGTAAGACCATGTTTGGGACATGGCATCGGCCTCGACATATGAGCTAGTGTAAGACCATGTCTAGGACATAGCATCAGCATTTTGCCCTCTTGTGTGAGGCTTATCGGATATCCTTTAGTATTCCAAATGGTTCTACGGGTTATTTAAAGTTTATGATAAAGATATGAGAGGATATAATCATGTTGTGAGTGGTATAGGTTCTTACTTGAAACTCATGAGATATGAGCTTAATAATGATCCTTAATGGCAAGGATGAAATTGAGTAAATTCTACTTATGAGAATGATATCGGGACGATCTTGTAATATTTGGCTTTTACTTGTGATGTGTAAATATGTAGTAAATCTACCATTTTTAAATCAAGAATGTTGTGCTGATTTATAATATGATATGTGTTTAAAGATGCATGGTTGATGTTGTTACTTTTTTACATGCAACTTACTAAGCTTTATGCTTGCTCCCTTTCCTTTCCATTTTCTTATAGTATCGCCAATTTAGCTCAGGGATCAAAAGACGTAGGAGGCTCAATCACACTATCAATCTGAACATTTGGTATAGTTAGATTTATCATTTTGAGTATGGTATGTATAGGGACTTGGTCTTTTTTCAAGTGTCATATTGTTTTGGCCAAATGTGTTGGCTTGTCTTGAAGATTGATTCATTTTGTATAAGGCCATTATAATATCTGAGGTTCGGGGGTTGTGCATATTTTAAATATATGCTCTGCATGTTGATTGGAAGTGTTTGGGGGTTTCGGGAAACCTTGGGCTTTGGTAGAGGTCATAGGAAAATTTTTGTTCTAACCTGAGTTAGGGGGAGCTAGGGGAGCTAAGCCTTAAGGACGTTAGTGTGGGATTTATGACACAAGAAGTGA
This sequence comes from Gossypium rotundifolium, assembly GCA_025506655.1. Taxonomy (NCBI): domain Eukaryota; kingdom Viridiplantae; phylum Streptophyta; class Magnoliopsida; order Malvales; family Malvaceae; genus Gossypium; species Gossypium rotundifolium. The sequence goes on from CP106725.1 coordinate 163,383,665, forward strand.
GGTGGTGGAGTGGCATGGGACGCTACCTAAGGTGCAGGGGAGGTTGCGTCAACAAGGGGTGTCAGGGGAGGAGGTTCGAGTCACACAGACAACAAGGGAGTGTGTTTTATTTTGGTTTTTGCGTCAAGAGAGGGGGAAGGTGTTGGACGACATTTGGGCTCTGGTTGGATGAGGTGTAGATTGGGTCTGACAGCTTGAAGATTCGGCTAAATAGGAGGGAAACAAGGGATAAGGGAGAGAGAGCAACAAGTGGTCGAATATGGGACTCTAAGGGGGGTGCATAATCGGTTTTGAAGTGTGATAGGGGGTGTGTGCCGAATTTAGTTCTCTCATTTTTCTCTAGTGCCGTTCATTCTTTTGTGCAAAAGTCACCTAGTTTCGGCTTTCATATTCTTTTGATCTAGTGACCGGAACTTCAAAGACCATTAAGGTCACTAGCGTTCCTTCTTCTTCTTCTCTATTTGCTTTCTTGGCCGAATCCATCTCTCTGTTCCAACTTCTTTCTTTTTCTTTTGATTAGCTGAAGCATCTCTCCTATTCTCCCTATTGTCTGAACTTCTTCAACCCCAACTCTTCTTTTCTTCTCTTCTTTTCTTTAAAGCCAGAAGTACCATAGGCTGGAATCTGCTCCAATCGATTCTCAATAGTGGGTAAGAGATTTTTAATCGTTTTCATCCTATCTCTTTTGATTGCCGAAAGTTAAGATCTAGCTCCATTTCTCTGATATGGTAGAATCTATGTAGGGTGATTTCGGGAAATTGATCTTTAGAGGTAAGCAAGATACAACCTTAGGCCGAAGGCCATTCCTTTTATTAATGGTTAGAGCGATTCTAACATGGACAATACAGGGATTTCGACACTCTCAAAAGCAAGTGAGAGCATTCGAGTTTTGGTTAGTGACAGCGTCGGTATTGAGAGCGTAATACTTCAGGTTATCAGGTGTGTAATTATTTTGCAATTTCTCGAGTATGTATAAAATCTTGTATATGTTATAAGTGTGATGATTAGTGCAGTTGCAATAATGAGATGGATACCCTTAATGGGTATGTCGATAAACAGGTTAGTGTTAAATGATGATTAAACTGTGGTTATTGTTGTATATATGTGTTGTATGCTTGGTTAGCATGTTCATGCATTATTTCATCATATCACTATCGTATGTTGTATAATCATGGGGCGAGATTTAGATATTTGAGAGAAGGACAGGGTGTACATTTATGTACGTTGTATAGTGATGACTACGAGCCTCACATAGATTGATGATCGGCTCAGTGCCTCATCATGGTTGGTATCGACTTTGTGCCATATCGTGGTTGGTGATGGATATGTGCCTCATCGTGGAATGACTTTGACTACGGTCACGTTGTGGATTATATTGTGACTTGATCACGTGGACCAGTGGCTCGACCACTTGGTGGATGGCATGACTTGCCGAATTGGTGTGTAGAGGTTGGAGGGTCGACTTAATAATCCCCTGGTGTGTGGTGGTTGGATACGAGGGTGTGTAGCGGATGGACCCTAGGCTGGGTTGGGTGCATATTGTATTACTCTCTATTATGTGGATTGGTGTCCCATACGTGGAAATCTGTGGACTAATTATACACTGAGTCTGTTGACTCACCCAATTTTTACCAAACCATGCAGGTGATTCGTGATGTTGGACCGGGTTGGATGGGATTCAAGATGGCCATGCGGACGCAATCTCCATATTTAGAGATATTACTTTTAATTTTAGTTTTTTTGGGATGTTTTGATGTAATAAGGCCATTTAACTATTTTGGGTTTTCATTATGGTTTATGCTAGACTAGACATGGATTAGTAGTTGCAAACAAATTTCAAATAGTGATGTTTTTATTACTTAAAAACTTATTTAAGATTTTCTAACTGAGCTTCTTGTACTTACTCGGATTTTCTTAAAGGTTACAAAAGGACCCGTTTCCAATTAACCTTGAACTGTAAAGTGTTTTCCAAGTGAAAGGTCTTTCTAAGAAATTGAATCCTATTTAAAACCAAATCATTAGGGATTTAGTTAAGCACTGGTTTTCATGTCGACTTTAACACCGCTACATGTAAGTTTTATCATCACTTAGCCGTTTTTTCAACCTAAGGTTTTCTGTAGCATTTCGAATTCGGCCGTAGTGTTCTAGGCCAAGTTTAGGGTGTTACAAATTGGTATCAGAGCCCAGTTTCTACACTCGGCCTATGGATTTTTGAAGCCCATAGATGTTTCCATTTTGTGTTTTGGTGGGTCAAATAAAAAATTTTCAAGAAAAAGGGTTTTGTGAAGCATGGCACTCGAATCGTCTGGCCCAAAGTCCACCAGGTAAGTACCCCTAATTATTGTATGATTGTGTGTGGGTATTATGGGATCGTAGATTAGTAGATTAGGAGTTAATGAACCCTAGGATTAGCTTACCCCAACACAGAGGTACATAAAATTTAAAGCCTAATCAAACAAACCTGTGAGTAAGTCACCGAGTTAAGGGTGTGGCAATCGTTGTGCGCATGTCTAGGATTGGATTCAGAGGGGAGCTTGGTATTTAAGATGTCCTAGTGACTCACCTCCTCGTCGCTCGAATCCTACCTAGTGCGTAGTGACGGTTCACCCTAACCAAGAGGACTTATTCACAGGCTAAACTCGATAACTAAAACCTGAAAGGGATTAACTACATTGTTTTATAAAACCTTAGTTTTAAAAATCACCGAACTATCCCTTTGATTTGTATAAGCAATTTTAGGTTTTAAAAAAAATTCCAAATATTCCGGTTTATAAAATTACAGAAATACCTCGGTTTGTAAAATTACTAAAATACCTCGGTTAACAAAGCGTCATATTACCTCAACTTTTATCAAAATATTCCTATTTTGAAAAATACCAAAACCCCTATTTTGCAAAATATCAAGATACCCTGATTTTGAAAATTACCAAAATACCTCTATAGGATAAATCACGAAAATACCCCTGGGTTGGAACGGATGAAAATGTTTGAGTGGTGAATGGGTGTAGTAGGTACTACTGAATGGATGAGATTCTCTGAATTAGGGTAGAAAGCTTGAAATGAAAACCCTGAAATGATCGAAAGAACTACCACTAAACTTCTTTACATAAAACTTGGTCGTGGGTAATCAGTGGAACAAAAACTAATACATAAAACTTTTTAAAGCAGATTAAATCACGAACGTAGACATGAGTTCTAGGGGACGTGGTCGTAATGTGCGAGGGCATGGTAGAAGCGAGAATGACTATGTCGGAACCGATTAGGTGCAGTCAAGGTTTCAAAAATGAAGCACCGCACACTATTTGTAGAAGCGAAATTTCAAGAGCGAGATAGGAGGAGATGACGCAGATGTCGCGAGCTATCTTTGCAAGTTTTAAGCGAGTGGTGAAGCGAGTATGGGAATGGGGCTCGAAAGTCGAGTATCGAGAGACTTAGGCGAATAGAGCTAAGGTTTTTGAGGAGTATTGGGAGTAGCTCGAATGTGGCGAATCTTGGTTAGAAGCGATCGAAAGGATCATGGACGATATGGGTTTCTTCTTTGAGGAAAAGCTAAAGGGTGTTGTTTCGTTGCTCTAGGATGAGGCTTACCAATGGTGGCTCATAGTCAGGGAAGGTACCCTGCGGACCGAGTGGATTGGGGTTATTTTAAGATCAAGTTTGAGGGAAAGTACGTAGGAGCTAGTTATGTGGATGCACAGAGGAAGGCGTTCCTCAATTTAGTGCAAGGTGGCAAGTCGGTGGTGAGTCGAGGTAGAATTTTTACGATTAATTTGGTATGCTTGGGGCATCGTGGCTCTTGATTATGAGAGGTGTGTCCGATTTAAAGATGAGAGATGAGATGAGTCATGATTGTTGATTGCTCCATGAGAGAGAGGGACTTTCTTTGTTCTAGTAGAGCTCGAAAGCTCGAATAGTGAGGAGGTTAAGAGGGTGAGAGGCAGAATAGGGATAGAGATAGAAATCGAAATAAGAGGAGTTTTGGGCTGTCAGCGTCATCAGGGGTTTCAAAAAGACCAAAGGTTGAGAATTTTGTTTGAGCACGATATCGATTCTTTGAAAGATTATGATTGCTCTATAGAGTATCACCCGCAAAGCGAATGTGGTGGCGGATGCCCTAAGTCAAAAAGTAGTAAGTAGTGATTTGAGGCGATATTTGCACATCTTAGCTGTATGATGACGGAAGTTTGCTAGCGAGTTACAAGTAAATCCGACATGGTTGAGTCGGTGAAAGAAAGGCAGGTTGGTGAGCGATGATCTAAGTGCTAAGCTACGACAAGTGCGGGATGGAGAATTGGAAAGTTATGGTGTGAGCGGTGGAAGGAGTGAGTGTTGTGTTTCAAGGGTAAGGTCCGTATGTAGAAGGATGAAGAGCTTAAGCGGAGGATTCTTCAGAATCGCATGGTAGCCCTTATGATATGCATCTGAAGGAAGCAAGTTATCTGAGATCTCTGAGATCGGTTTTGGTGGCCTCGTCTTGCTTAAAAAATTCTGAGTTTGTAGGAAGTGCTTAACTTGTCGACCAAGTCAAGGTGAACACCGAGTAACTTCGGGTTACTTGTAGATAAAGATTCTGCAGTGGAAGTGGGAGAGAATCACCATGGACTTCGTTAATGGGCTTCCCCTTATGCCTACTAAGAAAGACTCGGTATGGGTGGTAGTAGATTGGTTGACAAAGTCTGCACATTTCATCCCAGTGCGGGTTGACTATTCTTTGCAGAAGTTGGCAAAGCTGTATGTGGTAGAAATTATGAGACTGCATGGAGTGTCGGCGCCGATCATCTCGAGATAGGGACCCGAGGTTTACGTCCTGGTTTTGGAAGGCACTATATCGGTATTAGGCACTAGGTTAGACTTGATCGGCATTTCATCCACACGATGGACGACCGATCTGAGCGAGTAATCCAAGTATTAGAGGATATGTTGAGGATGTGTGATAGATTGCAGAGGAAGCTGGGAGGAGTTTTTGCCTTTACTAGAATTTGTATATAATAACAGCTATCAAGCGAGTATTCGGATGGCACCGTATGAAGCGTTGTATGGACGGAAGTGTCGCACACCTTCATGTTGGACTGAATTGGGGGAACATCAGGTGTTGGGTCCGGAGATTATAGCGAGTAATCCGAAGAAAAGGTTAAGGTAATTCGGGCACGGTTGAAGGAGGCATCTAATAGGCAAAAGTCATACGCAGATCTTAAGAGGAAAGAGATAGAGTTTGATGAGGTAACTATGTGTTTTAAAGGTTTATTGTGGAAGAAGGTAATGAGATTTGGTCGTAAGGGAAAGTGAGTCCTGTGTTTATAGGGCCTTATCGGGTTTTGAAGCGGGTTGGACCAGTGGCATATCAATTGGAGTTGCCGTCAGAGTTAAAGTAGTTGCACGATGTACTCCATGTCTCGATGATACGTCGTTACCGATCGGATCCATCTCACATGGTTCCAGTTGAAGAAGTGGAGTTGAGACCAGACTTGTCTTACGAGGAAGAACCAATACATATTTTGGAATGGGGTGTAAAAGTCTTGCGTAGGAAATCAATTCCTTTAGTCAAGGTGTTATTGCGTAACCATGGATCGGAGGAAGCTTTGTGGGAGCCAGAGGAAGCAATGCGGCAACAATACCCTCACTTATTTTGATCAGGTAATTTCGAGGCGAAATTATTTTCAAGGGGTAGAAGCTGTAATATCGAGGTTCGGGGTTGTGCATATTTTAAATTGTATCGTGTGTTAATATGCTCGCATGTTGATTGGAAGTGTTTGGGGTTTGAAACCTTGGGCTTTGGTAGAGGTCATAGGAAAATTTTGTTCTAACTTTGAGTTAGGGGAGCTAGGGAGCTAAGCCTTAAGGGCGTTAGTGTGGGATTTATGACACAAGAAGTGAGGTGGTGGAGTGGCATGGGACGCTACCTAAGGTGCGAGGGAGGTTGCGTCAACAAGGGGTGTCGGGGAGGAGGTTCGAGTCACACAGACAACAAGGAGTGTGTTTTATTTTGGTTTTTGCGTCAAGAGAGGGGAAGGTGTTGGGCGACATTTGGGCTCTGGTTGGATGAGGTGTAGATTGGGTCCGCGACTTGAAGATTGACTAAATAGGAGGGAAACAAGGGATAAGGGAGAGAGAGCAACAAGTGGTGAATATGGGACTCTAAGGGGGTGCATAATCGATTTTGAAGTGTGGTAGGGGGTGTGTGCCGAATTTAGTTCTCTCATTTTTCTCTAGTGCCGTTCATTCTTTTGTGCAAAAGTCACCTAGTTTCGGCTTTCATATTCTTTTGATCTAGTGACCGGAACTTCAAAGACCATTAAGGTCACTAGCGTTCCTTCTTCTTCTTCTCTATTTGCTTTCTTCAAAGACCATTAGTTATATGTGTTATAAGTGTGATGATTAATGCAGTGGTAATAATGAGATGGATACCCTTAATGGGTATGTCGATAAACAGGTCAGTGTTAAGTGATGATTAAACTGTGGTTATTGTTGTATATATGTGTTGTATGCTTGGTTAGCATGTTCATGCATTATTTCATCATATCACTATCGTATGTTGTATAATCATGGGGCGGGATTTGGATATTTGAAAGAAGGACAGGGTCTACATTTATGTACGTGGTATAGTGATGGCTACGAGCCTCAAATGGATTGATAATCGGCTCAGTGCCTCATCATGGTTGGTATCAGCTTTGTGCCATATCGTGGTTAGTGATGGCTATGTGCCTCATCGTGGAATGACGTTGACTACGATCACGTTGTGGATTATATTGTGACTTAATCACGTGGACCAGTGGCTCGACCACTTGGTGGATGGCATGACTTCTTGAATTGGTGTGTAGAGGTTGGAGGGTCGATTTAGTAATCCCCTGGTGTGTGGTGGTTGGATACGGAGGTGTGTAGAAGATGGACCCTAAATTTGGGTTGGGTGCATATTGCATTACTCTCGATTATGTGGATTGGTGTGGTTTTGGGCCAAACCCATACGTGGAAATCGTGGACTAATTATACTTTGAGTGCATTGACTCACCTAATTTTACCAAACCATGCGGTGATTCGTGATGTTGGACCGGGTTGGATGGGATTCGAGATGGCCATGCGGACCTTGATCTCCATATTTAGAAATATTATTTTTAATTTCTGTTTATTTGGGATGTTTTGATGTAATAAGGCCATTTAACTATTTTGGGTTTTCATTATGGTTTATGCTAGACTAGACTTTGATTAGTAGTTGCAAAAAAATTTCAAATAGTGACATTTTTATTACTTAAAAACTGATTTAGGGTTTTCTAACTGAGCTTCTTGTACTTACTCAGATTTTCTTAAAGGTTACAAAAGGACCCGTTTCCAATTAACCTTGAACTGCAAAGTGTTTTCCAAGTGAAAGGTCTTTCTAAGAAATTGAATCCTATTTTAAAACCAAATCATTAGGGATTTAGTTAAGCACTGGTTTTCATGTCGACTTTAACACCGCTACATGCAAGTTTTATCATCACTTAGCCGTTTTTCAACCTAAGGTTTTCTGTAGCATTTTAAATTCGGCGTAGTATTTTGGGCCGAGTTTGGAGTGTTACAAATTGGTATCAGAGCGCAGTTTCTACACTCGACCTATGGATTTTTGAAGCCCATAGACGTTTCCGTTTTGTGTTTTAGTGGGTCAAAGAAAAAAAAATTCAGGAAAAAGGGTTTTGTGAAGCATGGCACTTTCAATAAATCGGCCCAAGTCCACCGGTAAGTACCCTAATTATTGTATGATTGTGTGTGGGTATTACGGGATCGTAGATTAGTAGATTAGGAGTTAATGAACCTAGGATTAGCTTACCCCAACACGGTGGTACATAAAATTTAAAGCCTAATCAAACAAACACGTGAGTAAGTCAAGAGTTAAGGGTGTGGCAACCGTTGTGCGCATGTCTAGGATTGGATTAGAAGGGAGCTTGGTATTTAAGCGGTCCTAGTGACTCACCTCCTCGTCGCTCGAATCCTACCTAGTGCGTAGTGACGGTTCACCCTAACCAAGAGGACTTATTCACAGGCTAAACCCGATAACTAAAACCCGGAAGGGATTAACTACACTGTTTTATGAAACCTTAGTTTTAAAAATCACCAAACTCTCCATTTGATTTGTATAAGCAATTTTAGGTTTTGAAAAAAAAATCGAAATATTCCCAGTTTAAAAAATTACCGAAATACCCCTGGTTTGTAAAATTACTAAAATACCCTCAGTTTACAAAACTGTCATATTACCCTCAACTTTTATCAAAATATTCCTATTTTGCAAAAATACCAAAAACCCCTATTTTACGAAATATCAGGATATCCTAATTTGGAAAATTACCAAAATACCCCTATAGGACAAATCACGAAAATACCCCTGGCTTGGAACGGATGAAAATGTTTGAGTGGTGAATGGGTGTAGTAGGTACTACTGAATGGATGAGATTCTCTGAATTAGGGTAGAAAACTTTAAACGAAAACCCTGAAATGATCGAAATAACTACCACTAAACTTCTTTACATAAAACTTGTTCGTGGGTAATCAGTGGAACAAAAACTAATGCATAAAACTTTTAAAAGCAGATTAAATCACAAGCGAGACATGAGTTCTAAGGGGCGTGGTCGTAATGTGAGGCGTGGTAGAGGCGAGAATGAGCGTGTCGAGAACCAGTTGGGTGCAGTCGTGGTTACGAAAATGAAGCACCGCCACCCATTTGTAGAGGTAAAATTTCAAGAGCGAGATAGGAGGAGATGACCGATGTCGCGAGCTATCTTGCGATTTTTAAGCAGTGGTGAAGCGAGTATGGGGAATGGGGCCGAAAGTCGATGTCGAGAGACTTAGAGCGAATGGAGCTAAGGTTTTAGAGGAGTATCGGGAGTAGCTCCAAATGTGGCGAATCTTGGTTAGAGGCGATTGAAAGGATCATGGATGATTTGGGTTTCACTTCTTGAGGAAAAGCTAAAGGTGTTGTTTCGTTGCTCGAGCGAGGCTTACCAATGGTGGCTCACGATCGGGGAAGGTACCCTGCGGACCGAGTGGTGGGGTTATTTTAAGATCAAGTTTGAGGGAAAGTACGTAGGAGCTAGTTATGTGGGCCTTACGAGGAAGGCGTTCCTCAATTTAGTGCAAGGTGGCAAGTCGGTGGTGAGTCACGAGGTAAAATTTTTGCGATTGAGCCGATATGCTCGGGGCATCGTGGCTAATTATGAGAGGTGTGTCCGATTTAAAGATGGGTGAGAGATGAGTCATGCAGTGTTGATTGCTCCAGAGAGAGAGACTTTCTTTGTTCTAGTAGAAAGCTCGGATAGTGAGGAGGTCAAGAGGACTGAGAGCGAGAATAGGGATAGAGATAGAAACCTAAATAAGAGGAGTTTTGGGCCGTCAGCATCATCTGGGGGTTTTCAGAAAAGACCAAACGTTGAGAATTACATTAGTGCACCGATACCGATTGTCGGAGTCGAGTCGTCCATGTGCTAAATCGGGAGAGCTCATGCGAGAGAGTCTTTGGGGACGAGTAAGGAATGTTTCAGGTGTGGGTCCAAGGCTCATTTGGTTAGGAATTGTCCTAAGTGTCGTAACCATTTTTTGATGAAAATAGTAAATGACACGGTCGAATCGATTTTTTGAAAAAGAAAAGGAAGGGAGTCGTCACCGATCTTTATTTGGTGTGATCGGATCACCTTTGTTTTAATAAATCGTTTAATTTACTAAAACAGTGCTTTTTGGTCCACGAACTTTGAGAAAACGGGTTCGGAAGTTGATTACGTGCGAGGAAGGATTAGCACCCTCGACACGCCCAAAATCGGTACCAAACTGATTGATTGATGTCCTATTTGTTGAAAACTTTGAAAGGGTTCGAAAATACAATGCTTTTTATTTTCAAAATTTGAAGGCACTAAAGGGGCGCTAAGACTCTCTTATTTTGAAGAGATAAAGTATCATGTCCGATGAAGTTAGGGCACGATACTTTAGATTCAAACTAAGCTCGCCTTTTAAAACTTGGTTTTATTTTAGAAGAGGATCTCCCGTCCTTTGTCGAACGAGAAATCAAAACCCAGTAAGTTAGGACTTGTTTTCTCGAAAAGCCAAATTAGGAACATTGCCTCTATTGTAGAAAAAAAAGAAACTAATCTCGAAGTATCTAGATGTCGAGTCCAGTGAGTTAGGGCGCAACATTTCGAATTTTCGAGATTAAGTATTTTGTTTTAAAATTTAAATTGCAATTTCAAAAGAGATATCCCGTTGTTTAGCTTTAAACGAGAAGAAACCGGAACCCAACAAGTTAGGGCTCGATTCACCCGAATTGCTAATACGGAATGTCAATTTAAAACTGGAATTTGTGATTTTGAAAGAGATATCTCGTTGTTTAACTTAAACGAGAAAAATCGGAACCCAGTAAGTTAGGGCACAATTTTCTCGAATTTCTAAATACGGAATATTGCCTTTATGAAAGAAATCAATTCTGTATCGGGCAAAAATTAATAAACACAATTTGTGAAAACAAGAAAAACATGAATCACGATGTTTACACACATAATGGAATAATAATGATTGTATAATGTGAATGACAATAATAAAATGAGAATAAAATAAGCAATTGAAAATAAAAAATAACAATAAAAATAAAAGTAAAATGAGAGTAAAATAATAATAATATTAATAATAATAGTAAGAAATGATAATAAAATGATAACGGTAATAAATAATATACGAATAATGATATAGTAATGATAATAATATAGTAATAATAGTAATATAACAAAATGATAGAAAATAAAAAATAGTAGTAGAACAATGATAATAATAATGGTGGAAATAAAAGTGGAATGGAGAATGATAATAAAAATAACATTAATAAAAAATGATAAAATAAGATGATGATATTAATATTAATCATGGTAGTAATTAAGAGGTAAATAAAATGTATATACAAAGGAATAAACAAAATATATATATGTGTAAAAATTCTAACATAATAATAGTAATAAAGATATTAACTAATAATAATAATAATAATAATAATAATAATAATGATGATGATAATAATAATAATAATAATAACAACAAGTGGGACACATAATTATAGATGAATAACAGTAATGATAGTAATGATAATACTACTACTACTAATAATAATAATAATAAGGATAAAATATTAAATAATAGTGATGGCAATAAAGATTTGCAAAATAACTGAGAAAAGGGCTAAATTGAATTAAAAACGGAAGTTTGGAGCTTAATTTTGAAAATAAAAGAAAGGACGAGGGCCAAACTACAACGCGCGGACTTGTGGGGACTAAAGTGGACAATACCCCCTAAATTCCCATGCGCACACCCAGTTGGCAGCTTTAGGGACCAAATCGAAAACAAAATGATACGTGAGGGCCAAATTTAAAAGAACAAAAAAGACACGAAATAGGGCTTAATCGAATGGGGCTGCGAAGAAAGGGGACCATTTACGTAAATATCCCTTTTTAGGGATATGCGCAATATCACCTGCACCAAACGGCACCGTTTTGTCTAATATTCATAAAACCCTCTTTATTTTTCCAAAAATAAGATTTCAGAACCCTAAAATTTCCTTAACTCAGCAGCCCCAAAAACCTCTCTTTCCCCCATCTCTTCCTTATCTCCGACGAGTGGGTTTCCCCGACCAATCTCCGCGCCACCCTCGTAATCGGTGGCCAATGGCGCGCAAAGAGGGGGTTTTAGCCCCGTTCGAAGCTGAACCCTTGAACCACCATGGGCACCAAGACTGAAGGCTCTCGACCCCCCTTTTCGAGTCTAACCCGACGACGGTGTGAGACCTCTGACTACACGTTCGGACGGATTCAGGTAAGGTCCTTTCCTCTTTCTTTTTCGACTTTGTTTTCAAAGATTCGAAGTAGTAAAAATAAAATAAAATCGAAAGTAAATAATAATAGGGAATAAAGAGAAAACAAAAACCTTGATCTTTCAGTTCAGTTTTTTATTTGCTTTGTATTGTCAAAATTTCGTCAAAAACTTACCCTTTTTTGTACATTCGATTGTGGATGGGTCCGTATCCTTTCTTTGTTATGATCTTTTTGTTCTCTTTTCTTGTTTTTTTTTCTTTTTTCTTTCGAAAATCCCCCTTTTTGTTCCAAAATGCTAGGTTTTATAACCCATTTACAATGCTATTCTACTGTCCCTATTATCTTGTTTGCGTGTTGTGTTTGCTTCTATCTTGTTTTGCAGGTGCAAGTGCAATAAGTGGAGGGCGGTGCTGCAACAGGTGGCTTCAGTAGTGTAGCAGAGGCAAGTGGCTACAGAGGCTAGGGTTTCAGCTTTTCTGAAACCCTAGTTTGAGTATTGGGTTGGTGTTGTAGTGGGCCTTTAGGTTTAATTGTTTGGGCTAAGTGGGATTGAAATGGACCGGGCAAATGGGCTCGTACACTCAGGAGATGGAAAGGGCTTGGACAATGGGCCAAGGATATGTGATCAGGTAGGTGGTCGAAGCGACGAGGGTCGTGGTTCGAACCATGGAGGAATGGTTACGCCGAGGTCGTGGAGCATCGAGCGAGGTCTTTGGGGGTTCAAAGTAGAGGCGGCCGGGGTTGGTTTATCAATCGAGTCGCGAGGAGGGGATCGCCAAATGTAATCAAGGGTACGTTCCTTATTGCTGGATTACCCTTTATTGCTTTAATAGACATCGGGTCAACTCATTCTTATATTGCTAGTGAAGTATCTGGAACTCGGAATGTAAACTTTGAGATTGTACCTAGGAAGATGACTGTACTTAGTCCTTTAGGGCAATTAGTAATAGTAGACAAACTCCTTAAGGAAGTGCCTTCAGAGGTTTAGGGAGTGAAGTTTCCAGCTGACTTAATGGAACTACCATTCGGGGAGTTTGACCTAATATTAGGCATGGACTGGCTGGTGAGGTATCATGCGAATATGGGCTATGCTGCTAAGCGCATGTCGTTGAAAACTTTCGAGGACAAAGAGATTGTAGTGATAGGGGAACGGAGAAATTACTTGTCGAATATAGTGTCTGCTCTTAAGGCAGAGAAAATGGTGAGGAAAGGATATGTGACTTTTCTGATGCTTGTTAGTGCCTTGGAGGCTAAGGGAGCAGCGGTAGGTGAGGTCAGGATAGTGAAAGAGTTTGGGGATGTTTTTCCGGAGGAACTGTCGGGGTTGCCTCTAGATCGCGAGGTGGAATTTGGGATTGATTTGTTGCAGTCTGGCGCCAAGATATCTATCGCTCCGTCATGTAATGGCACCAAAAGAGTTGGTTGAGCTCAAGGATCAGATCCAGGAGTTGCTTGATCGTGGGTTTATCCGACCCAGTGTGTCTCCATGGGGAGCACTGGTTTTATTCATAAAGAAGAAGGACGGGTCTATGTGGATTTGCATAGACTATCGATAGCTGAATAAGCTAATGATCAAAAATAAGTACCCGCTGCCGAGGATAGACGACTTGCTTGATCAGCTTAAGGGGGCTGCAGTATTTTCGAAAATAGATCTAAGGTCGGGATACCACCAACTCAAGGTGAAGGAAGCGGATATCATAAAACAGCTTTTCGGACTCGTCTGGGCATTATGAATTCCTAGTGATCTTGTTCGGGTTGTGAACGCCCCAGTTGCATTCATGGATACGATGAATCGAGTTTTCCAACCCTACTGGATCGATTAAATCGTTGTGTTCATAGGCGACATCTGGTGTATTCCAAGTCCGAGGAGGAACGTGATGAGCATCTCGGGTGGTGTTGCAAGTGTTAAGGAAAAAAGCGTATGCCAAATTCAGCAAGTGTGAATTCTGGCTGAGGGAGGTTGCTTTTCTGGGTCATGTGGTGTCTGCGGAAGGGATAAGGGTAAATCGCATGAAGATTGAGGCAGTGTTAGATTGGAAATCACCTAGGTCGGTGGCAGAGGTTCACAGTTTCTTGGGATTAGCAGGCTACTACAGGAGATTTGTAGAAGGGTTCTCGTCTATAGCAACACCTTTGACGAAATTGTTGAGAAAGGAGGTACCTTTCGTATGGACGGACAAGCAGTAGGGAAGTTTTGAGAGATTGAAGAAGGTTTTGACTGAAGCTCCGATTTTAATTCAGCCTGAGGTAGGAAAGGACTTTATGGTGTATTGTGATGCTTCTCACACGGGATTGGGATGCGTTTTGATGTAAGAAGGGAAGGTTGTTGCCTATGCATCTCGACAGTTAAGGCCTCATAAGGTTAATTACTCGACGCATGACCTGGAGTTGGCTGCTGTGGTTTTTGCGCTAAAGGTGTGGAGGCACTACTTATATGGAGAGAAGTCGGTGATTTATACGGACCACAAGAGTCTTAAGTATCTGTTGACCCAGAAGGAGCTGAATCTGAGACAGCAAAGGTGGGTGGAGTTATTGAAAGATTATGATTGCTCTATAGAGTGTCACCCGGGCAAGGCGAATGTGGTGGCAGATGCCCTAAGTCGGAAAGTAGTGTCGGATCTGAGGGCGATATTTGCACATCTTAGCCTGTATGACGACCGAAGTTTGCTAGCAGAGTTACAAGTAAAGCCAACATGGTTGAGTCAGGTGAAAGAAAGATAGTTGGTAGACGATGATCTAAGTGCTAAACTACGACAAGTGCAGGATGGGGAATTGGAAAGTTATGGTGTGAACAGTGACGGAGTGTTGTGTTTCAAGGGTAAGGTCTGTATGCCGAAGAATGAAGAGCTTAGGTAGAGGATTCTTCAGGAATCGCATGGTAGCCCTTATGCTATTGATCCGGAGGAAGCAAGTTATCTGAGATCTACGGGATCGATTTTGGTGGCTGGTCCTAAGCGGAAGATTCTGAGTTTGTAGGGAAGTGCTTAACGTGTCAACAAGTCAAGGTGAACATCGGTACCTTGGGGTTACTTGATAGATAAAGATTCCATGATGGAAGTGGGAGAGAATCACCATGGACTTCGTTAGTGGGCTTCCCCTTACGCCTACTAAGAAAGACTCGGTATGGGTGGAAGTAGATCGGTTGACAAAGTCTGCACATTTCATCCCAGTGCGGGTTGACTATTCTTTGCAGAAGTTGGAAAAGTTATATGTGGCAGAAATTGTGAGACTGCATGGAGTGCCGGTGCTGATCATCTCGGATAGGGACCCGTGGTTTATGTCCCAATTTTGGAAGGCACTACATCAGGCATTAGGCACTAGGTTAGAATTCAATACGGCATTTCATCCACAGTTGGACTGCCAGTCTGAGCGAGTAATCCAAGTATTAGAGGATATGTTGAGGGGATGTGTGATAGATTTCAGAGGAAGCTGGGAGGAGTTTTTGCCTTTAGTAGAATTTGCATATAATAACAGCTATCAAGCGAGTATTCGGATGGCACCGTATGAAGTGCTGTATGGACGAAAGTGTCGCACACCTTCATGTTGGACAGAATTAGAGAAACGTCAGGTGTTGGGTCCGGAGATTGTAGCAGAATCCGAAGAAAAGGTTAAGGTAATTTGGGCACGGTTGAAGGAGGCATCTGATAGGCAAAAGTCATACGCAGATCTTAAGAGGAAAGAGATAGAGTTTGCAGTAGGTGACTATGTGTTTTTAAAGGTTTCGCTGTGGAAGAAGGTAATAAGATTTGGTCGCAAGGGAAAGCTGAGTCCCAGGTTTATAGAGCCTTATCGGGTTTTGAAGCGGGTTGGACCAGTGGCATATCAATTGGAGTTGCCTTCGGAGTTAAAATAGGTGCACGATGTACTCCATGTCTCGATGCTACGTCATTACCGATCGGATCCATCTCACGTGGTTCTAGTTGAAGAAGTGGAGTTGAGACCAGACTTGTCTTACGAGGAAGAACCAATTCAGATTTTGGAACGGGATGTGAAAGTCTTGCGTAGGAAATCAGTTCCTTTAGTCAAGGTGTTATGGCGTAACCATGGATCGGAGGAAGCTTCATGGGAGCGGAGGAAGCAATCTGGCGACAATACCCTCACTTATTTTGATCGGGTAATTTCGAGGTAAAATTATTTTTAAGGGGTAGAAGCGTAATATCTCGAGGTTCGGGGTTGTGCATATTTTAAATTGTGTCTGTGTGTTAATATGCTCTACATGTTGATTGGAAGTGTTTTGGGGTTTCGGGAAACCTTGGGCTTTGGTAGAGGTCATAGGAAAATTTTTGTTCTAAACTGAGTTAGGGGGAGCTAGGGGAGCTAAGCCTTGAGGACATTAGTGTGGGATTTATGACACAAGAAGTGAGGTGGTGGAGTGGCATGGGACGCTACCTAAGGTGCAAGGGAGGTTGCATCAACAAGGGGTGTCAGGGGAGGAGGTTTGAGTCACGCAGACAACAAGGGAGTGATGTTTTATTTTGGTTTTTGAGTCAAGAGAGGGGGAAGGTATTGGACGGCATTTGGACTTTGGTTGGATGAGGTGTAGATTAGGTCTGACAGCTTGAAGATTCGACTAAGTAGGAGGGAAACAAGGGATAAGGGAGAGAGAGCAACAAGTGGCCGAATATGGGACTCTAAGGGGGGTGCATAATCGGTTTTGAAGTGTGGTAGGGGGTGTGTGCCGAATTTAGTTCTCTCCTTTTTCTCTAGTGCCGTTCATTCTTTTATGCAAAAGTCACATAGTTTTGGCTTTCATACTCTTTTGATCTAGTGACTGAAACTTCAAAGACCATTAAGGTCACTAGCATTCTTTCTTCTTCTTCTCTATTTGCTTTCTTGGCGAATCCATCTCTCTTTTCCAACTTCTTTCTTTTTCTTTTGATTAGCCGAAGCATCTCTCCCATTCTCCCCATTGCCGAAACTTCTTCAACCCCAACTTTTCTTTTCTTCTCTTCTTTTCTTTAAAGCCGAAAGTACCATAGGCTGGAATCTGCTCCAATCGATTCTCAATAGTGGGTAAGAGATTTTTAATCATTTTCATCCTATCTCTCTTGATTGCCGGAAGTTAAGATCTAGCTCCATTTCTCTGATATGGTCGAATCTATGTAGGGTGATTTCGGGAAATTGATCTTTAGAGGTAAACAAGATACAACCTTAGGCCGAAGGCCATTCCTTTCATTAATGGTTAGAGCCGATTCTAACATGGACAATACAGGGATTTTGACACTCTCAAAAGCAAGTAAGAGCATTCGGGTTTTGGTTAGTGACAGCGTCGGTATTGAGAGCGTAATAATTCAGGTTATCAGGTGTGTAATTATTTTGCAATTTCCCGAGTATGTATAAAATGTTGTATGTGTTATAAGTGTGATGACTAGTGCAGTGGCAATAATGAGATGGATACCCTTAATGGGTATGTCGATAAATAGGTCGGTGTTAAATGACGATTAAAGCGTAGTTATTCTTTGTATATATGTCTTTGTATGCTTGGTTAGCATGTTCATGCATTATTTCATCATATCACTATCGTATGTTGCATAATCATGGGGCGGATTTGGATATTTGAAAGAAAGGCAGGGTGTACATTTATGTACGTGGTATAGTGATGGCTCTGAGCTCACATGGATTGATGATCGGCTCAGTGCCTCATCATGGTTGGTATCGACTTTGTGCCATATCGTGGTTGGTGATGGCTATGTGCCTCATCGTGGAATGACGTTGACTACAGTCACGTTGTGGATTATATTGTGACTTGATCACGTGGACCAGTGGCTCGACCACTTGGTGGATGGCATGACTTGCCGAATTAGTGTGTATAGGTTGGAGGGTCGATTTAGTAATCCCCTGGTGTGTGGTGGTTGGATACGGGGGTGTGTAGAGGATGGACCCTAGGCTGGGTTGGGTGCATATTGCATTACTCTCTGTTTTGTGGATTGGTGTGGTTTTGGGACAAGCCCATACATGGAAATCTGTGGACTAATTATACACTGAGTCTGTTGACTCGCCCAATTTTTACCAAACCATGTAGGTGATTCGTGATGTTGGACCGGGTTGGATGGGATTCGAGATGGCCATGCAGACCTGATCTCCATATTTAGAATATTACTTTTAACTTGGTTTATTTGGGATGTTTTGATGTAATAAGGCCATTTAACTATTTTGGGTTTTCATTATGGTTTATGCTAGACTAGACATGGATTAGTAGTTGCAAACAAATTTCAAATAGTGACGTTTTTATTACTTAAAAGCTTATTTAAGGTTTTCTAACTGAGCTTCTTGTACTTACTCGAATTTTCTTAAAGGTTACAAAAGGACCCGTTTCCAATTAACCTTGAACTGCAAAGTGTTTTCCAAGTGAAAGGTCTTTCTAAGTAATTGAATCCTATTTTAAAACCAAATCATTAGGGATTTAGTTAAGCACTGGTTTTCATGTCGACTTTAACACCGCTACATGCAAGTTTTATCATCACTTAGCTGTTTTTCAACCTAAGGTTTTCTGTAGCATTCCGAATTTGGCCGTAGTGTTTTGGCCGGGTTTGGGGTGTTACAGCCATGGATGATGACTAATACTTGTTATTGATATATGTAGATGGCGATGTTTTTTTTATGAATGTACAATTTGCATGGTAAAATATATGGTGTGTTAATGCATGAATGAGTAAGTCGCATGATTGGATTGATAAAGTATATGATAAGTTTTGCATGCGAATAGAGTGTAGTGGCCTTAATGTGTGTATGTCTTGATGTGGCTTATTTTTGTGCAAGTAAAGGTGGCAAAAGGGCTTGCTAAATAGCTTTGTTTTTGTCCAAACGGGTAGACACACGGGCGTGTGTCTAGGCCGTGTGTGACACTCGGTTTGCCTCATGGGTGTGTAGTTCGGTCGTGTGTCCCCTGCACCTTAATTCGGTAGAACAGAATGCCCAGTAGTAACCACATGGGCTGAGGCATGGCCGTGTGTCTCAACAATGTGAATGGCACGGCCATAATTGTAACACCCTTAACCCGTATCCGTCGTCGGATTAGGGTTACGAGGCATTACTGAACATAACATAACTTAGTACATGCATTCAATCCCTTTCATACTTCATAAACTAATCATAACAATATACTTAATCTATGCAAAATTTCAAACTTTATTATTATTTTTTATCAATCGCATAATAAAATTTAAAAGTAAATATATAACAATACGTAACATATATTACCTCCATACATGCACATTTTAAGAATCAAACATATACCATTTCATTCCTAGAATATTTAAAAACATTATTAATAGTTCAAATATATTCAAATACATTACCAATTCATACTCAATTCACTAAACCTCCTTAATCATTTTCGAACATCAAGACATATCATAGTATCTATTTCACTTGTACGAAACCAACCAAACCATTTTATAACATGAGTCACATTTAACATTTGCATAAAAATAACATTTTAATGTACACTACATTTGCATTTGTATATTAGTATACTTAAACCACACATTTTATCCTATTAACTAATCATTGATCCAGTCATAACATTATCAATACCATATGCATATCATAATGAACCAAATATTATAACCAAACCATACTATTTCACTTGCCATTTAGATACGTACCTAAACATTCATGAAACATATTCATAACTTACCAAAACAACCAAACATATATAATCAACCATTCAGGTATAATATAAGCACATACATCGTCATTACAAGGCGAATTAAATTATCCTATACACATTCGAACATATAAGTATCCTTTTATCATACTTTCAAACCGAATTATAAATAGCTTCAGTTTCCAACTCCAGTATACATACTACATTATATATATATATATATAAATATCACATAGACAAAATCATTAAACTTAACATTATTTATTCTTCTAAATACATCAAACATGTTTCATTTACCTTATTGTCGAATCACATAGCTTAATTCAACTATTATTAACAAAGCATATTACACAAATTACTCATAAACTCACCTTAACCGAGATCATACACACAAACATAAACATAGCAATCATGTTTTGCATATAATAAGTAAAGGCCAATTTGCTAAAACCGAACATATCGAGCACTTAACCAAGTATATACTTAGCATTTCACCTATAAATCATAATCGAATTCACTTAATACCAATCACATAACAACACTTTAACAAAGCATATCAAACAAAATTTACATATATTTACTTATAATTAACCTATAGCCGAATCACTAAGACCATAACCAAACATGTCATACATACCATATACATACGAGATATATATATTTATAACACATAACCATGATTAACTAAACTTGAATATTATTTCTAGCCATTTTTGCATGGCTTTAATAATTACAAATTCAAAACCAACCAAACTAATACTAAACTATACATGCCATAAATTCAAAATTCAAACTTAGTAAATACCAAAACAGTCAATAGTGTGATAGGCTCCTCAAGCGATTCGAGCTCAATCCATCTTCCAAAATCTATAAAATAAATAGTAAACATACACACAATAAGCTTTAGCGACTTAGTAAGCCATAAGCAAACAATAATCATGTGAGCAGTAACTGAATCAATTAGCCAAGTCAATCAAACCTTAATTAAATATACATATAACACACCCACAAGTTTATATGTTATCAAATATACATTAACATTTAATATCATATAGCTAAATGCACAAATACTCATAAACATATATAATTATCACTTTTAAATATCACGGCTATATCAATAAGCCGAATATACATGTTCTCAAATACAAGGTTATCATTTAAATTTCTCATACACATACCATATGGCTAATTGTACCAATACACATGAACTTATATAAATCTCACTATTAAATTCACATATACCACATTTGTTGAATACACAATCACATATGCTTACACATAGTTCACATTTATAACTTTAGCATTTATACAATCAATTAAACAACCGACTTACCTTATTTTCACAACTTGGTATAAGTACATACCTGAGCCTTTTAATTTAATTTCCACATTTGGTCTTCACTTAACATTGTCCGTTGAACCGTTCGGAATTAAAAAGGATACACGGATAGTAGGAAGCTCTTACAATGCCAACATCCCAGACGTGGTCTTATATGTAATCACATATCGATGCCACTGTCCCAGAAAGGGTCTTACACGAATCAAATACGATGCCAATGTCCCAGACATGGTCTTACACGTAAACACAATTCGATGCCAACATCCCAAATGTAGTCTTACACGATAGCACATATTGGATATCCTATGTCATGACATATGTATCCTAACTATTCCTAGGGTTAAATACGAGGCTTTGGACATCGGATCTCAATAAAATCAAACTCGAAACATAGTCAATTCTAAATTTCACATTCGGCTAAAGCATAATTTTAATCAAATAATTCAATTTAACACATAGCAATATATATTCATAATTATAACAACATTTAAATGCTTATTAACTTACCTCGGATATCGACGGACGAAATAAATGACTATTCGTTTATTTTTTTATTTTCCCCCGATCCAAAATTTGTTTTCTTTGATTCTTGATCTAAACATATTCAAATTAAACTTATTTAAACATAATTCCATTCAATTTAATCCAAATACACATAAAGGGGCAAATTACCATTTTGCCTCTGACATTTTATATTTTTTACAATTTAGTCTCTATTGCATTAAACACAAAATACACAAAATTTCACATTACTCATGCTTGGCCAAATATTCACATACTTCATACAAGTCCATATATTTAATTTATTTCACATTTTAGTCCCTCAAAATATTATTTTCACAATTTAATCCAAATTACTCAAATTCATCAAAAATCCAAAGACAAAACATGTTAATCTAACACATATATTTTATATTCACTACAGCAAAACAGACTTTTAGCGGTGTTTTTTTTTTTTGTCTTTAGCGGCGTTTTTAAGCGCCACTAAAACTATTCTTGATTAACTTTTAGAAGCCTTAAAAGCCATTAAATCAAATCATAAATTTTAGCGGCGTTTATGAGAAAAAACGCCACTAAATTTCATGACCTTTAGCGGTGCTTTTCCCAAAAACGCCGCTAAAGGTCATGAACTTTAGCGGCGCATTTTTTAAA
This sequence comes from Gossypium rotundifolium, assembly GCA_025506655.1. Classification (NCBI taxonomy): domain Eukaryota; kingdom Viridiplantae; phylum Streptophyta; class Magnoliopsida; order Malvales; family Malvaceae; genus Gossypium; species Gossypium rotundifolium. Next base: position 163,405,572 of record CP106725.1, read on the forward strand.
AACGCAACTAAAAACATGACCTTTAGCGACACTTTTCTTACAAACGCCGCTAAAGGTCATGTCCTTTAGCGGCGCCTTTCCCACAAACGCCGCTAAAGGTCGTAACCTTTAGTGGCGCTTTTTTTTTAAAAACACCACTAAAAACATGACCTTTAGCGGCGCTTTTCCTTAAAACGCCGCTAAAAACATGACCTTTAGTGGCGCTTTTCCTTAAAACGACGCTAAAGACATGAACTTTAGCGGCGCTTTTCCTAAAAACGCCACTAAAAGTCATGAAAAATAAAATAAAAATAAAATATATTTATTAAAACACCACAAATTAAAATAACTAGTAGATGTGAATTTCCAATATACATTTTAATCTGATTGAATAAAGCTTATTTTAGGCACTAGCTGATTACAAATAACACACTAGCTGATTGAATAAAGTAAAACCTATTTTACATTTTAATCAATTAACATTTGGATAAAGCTTCCTCTTAAAAATATTACGTCACATAATGCGGCCTTTTCCAAACTAATAGCTACTGCGAAAGGGAAAATGATAGAAAACAAGAGAAAAGCATATTAAAACATTAACGATAAACAAAGAAATCATAGACAATATTAGAAATCATATTTTTATTGGAAAATAATGAACTTAAATGAAAAAAAGAATTCCTTTGTTTGCTTTTCTTTTCATGCATTTGAGTATTAAATGAGATAATTTGTAGAGTTAATTTTATTATATTATTTAAAATTAGAACCAAATTAATATAATTTGTAAGTATTTAAGTATTAAATAAATAATTATAGAATAAAATGACTAAAACATAACTAAACAATAATCTTTGAAATTGAAAAATTTTATAATTTAGTAACTAAAATAAAAATACTAAAATTGAAAGACCATAATAGTTTGATAATTAATAGTATACCTTAAAATCTAAACGATAATTTTAGAAATTTAAATTTAGGCATTTAGCGAATGAAGCTACTTAGGTAGTCTGGTGCATGTATTGCAACTCTCTTTATGTTTTTCCTTTTCGATTTTTGATGTAAGTGCCACTAGCTGATTTAATAAAGTAAAGCCTAACTTTGAACTGGGTTGGCTAGTTTCCAAGCACCACACTAACTCTAACAAGAAAACCAAAACACATTAGCCTAGTCAGAAGTTGTATTGCTATCTCACAACACTGTCCCAAAGAATGAGTAATTGGAAAAAGTAGCTACATTCTTAGACCCTAAAATTAAACCAAACAGCATTTCCAAACATAATGTATGTACCCATTCATGTAGTAATTATATTTTTATCATAAAGTTCCAATGAAAACCAACCCTAAACCCATTAATGATTCCAAACTTAGTTCTATTACTCGGTCTTGTCAAGTGTGAATTAAAATCCGATTATGCGAATGCGATGTCGACATAAGATACATCAATTACACTACAAAAAATTGATAAAGATGTACAACCAAAACAAAAACAAAACTTACTTGATTCCAAGATCGATGTGCTCACGGATGCCAAATCCATAGCGGCCAATATCACTAAAGTTCCTTCTCAAAAGCTCATATTCCTTGACCTTCAAACCGGTTGTTACTTGACCAAATAACCAATTATTTAATACCAAAAATGAAAAAAAATACAACCTAAGCTGCAAATTTTTAATGAAGCAAAAGATTAAACAAAAAGAATAGGACAAATCATATAGCATAAAAAGCTGTTAGATTAATAAAAAGAAATGCATCAACAAAGGACCTCATTTTACTTTTATACCTTGAGGCGATCTCTTTGTTACGCATATTTAGAAAGGATTGTTGTTCGGTTTCAAAAGATTATTGCAACATTCACGATGAATTTTGAACTAAATTATCCGTAATAAATTATCCAAGACCTCAATCATTTGAAGATTAAAGATATTGAATCAAATTGACAAATTGAAGACAAATCTTGAAATTCTAAAATATAAAAGGATTTACAATAAACAAACTAGAGTTGAGTTGAGTCGCATACAGAATATTGATCAGTAGTAGCTTAGAGTTGAGTCTACTGTGAAATCCACAACAATATCTGTAACATCCTAAAAATTGAGTATCGATATGTTGCATGTTCCTGGTGCTTAGCTTGTGAATGATTCAATTTGTGTGCTTAATATAGTCTTGAGAAGGCTAGGATTTATTGAAATTAGAATAAATTTTAGTAATGAGTACTTTATTGAAGTGGATCAAGTGACCTTGATGTTTAAGGAAATTAAGTGTCAAAAACTAGCATAAGATGAGCTAGTAGTAAAGTGGAGTTAGTATTTATAAGTGTTGCTTGAGGAAAGGGTTGAATCTTTAGGAATGCATTTTGTGACACTTATTTTTGCTCTTTCCTAGCAAGTGTCGGCCAAGCATCAAATTTTTGGTAAGTTAGACTTTTATTTTTATGGTAAGGTTGTAACACCCCAAACCCGGCCTAGAAGTTAGGCCTGAATCTGGTGTGTCACAATGAAGAAAACGTATAAAGGATCTTGTGATTCGTACTAAAATAGGTGTAATTGAAGAAAACAAGTTTGTTTAAAAATATTTGATAAAACTACTACTAATCTTGGAAAAGTTGATTGAAGAATTGATATTTGAACTAGTGATCTTTTAAAATCGTAACTTTTGAAAATGCCGTTGATAATTTGAAAGAAAGTCCGAGTTAAATCATTTGTAAAAGTTTATTTGTAAAATCCACTTATTAATCAATTTGGAAAATTGTTGATTATGCTTTTAGAAAATTCCCATTTAAAATAAACCAACAAAATAATAAATACATCAAACATAAAACAAAATAAAATAATCCAAAGGCCTTATTACAACATAAAAACCCAAATAGTAAAAATAACGAAATAGAGCAGAAAAGTAATTTACTAAAGTTTGAAATATTTATTTCCGAAGTATGGCCTCCACCGAGTCATCCATGGGCCCAAGTCCTCGTCACTGAGATTTACCTACAAGGATTAAGAAAGAAGGGGGTGAGTTACAAGAACTTAGTGTATAACCCCTTACTGTCATCCACTGGGCATGAGCCCGTTTAGCAATATCTTGGGCTTGAACCCATTTACATAATCTTGGGCCTAAGCCCACTTTCATGTAATAAATAAATGATATGAATGCAACCCATCCCATCCAGCTAATCTCTCCACCCGTACCAACCAATCTCTCCTGTGGGGATCAAGTCAACCCACCCCGCCAGTCTCTCCACCCATACTAACCAATCTCTCCTGTGGGGATCAAGTCAACCCACTCATCCAGTCTCTCAATTTGCAGTCAAGCGCCATTTATAATATTTGTGGTGAGTCACGAGAATCATATCTGGTAATATAATCGGCATCTGACCTTAGTCATGATGGCACAAAGCCATATTTAAATTGGCACATAGCCATTATCAGAATTTGTGGCAATGCCTTCGGTCTACTCTTCTCTTCATTCAAGTTTCCCATCCCATGCAATATGTAAATATGCAACATACATAGCAAATCATGATATTTACAAATATAACAATGATAACTATTTCATACAAAAGCTTAGCCCATTAACACTTTGCAATTTGGCACATTAAGGCAATTTATCAAATCGGCCCATTAAGGCAATATATCAAATCGGCCCATAAGAGCATTTTCGTATTTTAGCCCATTAGGGGCATTTTCATTATTCGGCCCATAAGGGCATTTTCTTAATTTTACCTATCGAGGGTAATTCGATAATCTCGCAACCCAGGGGTATTTCGATAATTTACCCTCTAAGGGTATTATGGTAATTTCGCAACCTAGGCTTAACTACTAATTTGAGGCATAAAAGTTTGAAACTGTCCATCTGCGTCGTACTGACTAAATTGACTATAACTCATGTTAGGAATCTCAAAATCTAAATCCATAAATTTTCCTTGAAACTAGACTCATATTTCTTCTTACTACAATTTTCCAAAATTTTTATCTTAACCATTTAGTACAGTTTATTTCTTAAAGTTTCCCTTGTTTCCTTTGTCAATGATTCTGACCTCTCTTACCCAAAATCCAAATATCTCACTGTACAATTTTCATATCTGCTCCCACTTGTCTCTATTAATAATAGGCTCACTAAGGAATCCATACATATAAATTATGTCTCATAATTTACTTTTAACAATTTTATCGATTTTTCCAAGATAGAGCAGAATACCCCAAAGTCATTTAGAACCATTATTACTAAAATTAACATATCTCGAATATAATATTCCTTTTCCTTCTCTGTTTCTTTCATATTAAAGTAGACACAGTAAGCCTTAATCGATATCTTACTCACTTTGTAATTCCTTTTATCCAATTTTTCATGATTTTTCAAATACCGTCCATTATTTTCGATCGAAACTATTTTATTACAAAACATGATTACCACTACGATCATACGCACGTCCAGAGTGATCACGGATGCGGTTATTAGTTTTCTTGATATTTCTACCGAATCACAGAATATTTCATGTAAACTTTCATAGAGATGTGAGATTTACTCACCATTTCAAACATATATTCGGAAAGGTACGGGATTACACACCTTGATTACAAGTTGTGTTTTCTACCGATTTCAACACCACGACTGTGATCTCCCTCGATGCACCAAAAATCGATCCTACCAACAATATCAATGGCCAACCTTCAATCTGATTAACTCAAAACCAAATGGAGATATCGCATGGACTCTGAAAGATCTTCCTTACCTTAATCGATTATAATCCTGTTTCTCATGATCGTCCTATGACTAAAGATGATTAGGCGATGTTGTGGTATTTGGCCTCCCTCTATATCACTACAAAGAAGAAAACGATCTCGTATGAGAGAAAGTAAGGTGATAATCTCGGTCAAAATGACCATCCAAAAACCAAAGTATGGATTCGGTCATAAGAGAAGAAAATAAAACATTGGAAAGAATACTTACCAATTGCTTAAGGAATGAGAAAAAAAGAACGATGGAAAGGTTTCGGTTATGGAGGAGAATGAAAAATGATATTCGGCTATCAAGGAGATTAGACAAAAGATGAATATGTGACCAATTCAAGAGAAGAGAAAATTGCACTATTGTGCTAGAAAATTCGACAAAGAAAGTAGCAAAAAGAGAAGATGACACAAAGGTTGCAATAGGATTTTTGGCCAAAACAAAACCAAGGCCTTACCAAATGCCAAGGTAAAATTTTCAGCCACCTATATACCTCAAAACCATCCACATGTATCCCCTTAGGATAAGAGTTTGACCACCCAAGCTTTCCAAAACACCATCCACAAATTAAACCTCTTGTCCCCCTTACTTACCTATTTCTCTTGATTCATTTCCCCAACTTCAACCTTGCCTTATTCTTATAGCCACCTTACCAAAAATAATGAAGTCAAGCTTGCCATAACTACCTCTTAGCCAACACCTAAAGAAAGAGTGCAAAAATATTAGCCAAACACTGCACACAAAGGGATTTGAACCTCTTCCCTCAAGGTACTTCACTTAATGCCATAACCTCTTTACTAATTACTTACTTGTTCTAACCATTTATTCATTTATTTCAATAAGCATTGAAGCTACTTACCATCTTTCCTTAAAGTGCTAAAATACCAAATTTTTCCTAAGGCCCAATTAAACCCGAGACTTCATAGAAACCTCGTAACTTTCCAAAATCACTTTCTTAATAAGTCCAACTCAAAATAATGTCGTTCTCTTCTCAAAAATTTTAAACACTCCTACACTCAAGGCCCAATGGGCCCAATCTTACTAGGCCTAATTTTGGGATGTTATAAAGGTGGCTAAGATAAAAGGCAAGTACAAACTTAAGGTAGGGAATCATGAGAATATGGCATGTAGGGGGGACACAAGGCATATCTTAAGGGTTATGTTTTGGAAACTTAGAATGGCTAACTTGTCTATGAACTTGGACGGCTTTGTGGACTAAGGGGAGCCGAATTTTAGTGGTAAGCTTTGGCTAAGGATGGCAGCTAGATAGAATCACATTTGGTCATTTTTTCTCTCCCAAAACACCTTTTTCCTCTCATTTTTTTCTCTCTTAGCTGAATGTGCCATATGCATGGAGAAAACAACTTTGTTTTGTTTCATTTGGTCATTTTTGCCAACCTCTCAAGTGCCTCATTTTGTGCTTCTCTCCTAGTGATGAAATCATCAAACACAAAAAGACCATTCTTTTTCTTCTTTATTCCCTATTGCCTAATGCACATTGTTCCAAACCTTACTTTTTGCTCTTTTCTCACCCTTGAAAACCGAATCATAAACATCTCATCTCTATTCTCCTTTCTTCTCCATTTTACTCATCTTTCAAACACATTTTTTTCCTACTTATTTCTTCCATGGCCGAATGTTAGAGACCACCTCCATAGCCAAAATTATTTTTCCATTACCATTAAATCATAGCCAAATCTTTTTTTCCTCATAGACTTTATTCTCGATCATTTCTTCTATTTAACTTTGGACAACCGGTAAGAATCATCTTCCTTGTTTTCTTTTGTTATTTGGTCACCTTGGCCAAATCTTTAGGTTGGCTTAGAAGAGCCTTTAAATCGATAATCGTTCATCCTCTTAGACGATTTCCTTTTGTTTTTTTTAGTGATATAGTGGAGGGCTGAATCACCATCTCACCAAAAGTTATCTTGAAGTTATTCAAGTTTAGATCATCTATCAAGGTAAAAAAAAAAAAAAAAGGGGGGAACTCTTCATGGATTTCATGATCACCCTCGATTTTATCAACGATTTTCAATTGAGTTTGTTATAATCGAAAGTTTTATATAGGGATCCTTTGGAAATCACTCAAAACTTTAAGGCAAACAAGATAGGGTCGAAAAGAGTAGTGAATAGTGATTGAAAGAGGGGCGATTTTGCTATTCCCTCTAGATTCAAGTAAAGGGCTATTTCAGCAATCTGAGACTTTCCACCGGGTTGTGGACCCTCATCCGAGAAGAATTGATTATTCAAAGTTGTTCGTAGTTCGAAGCCATTATCTATTTGGGATTTTCCATCGGGTTGTGAACCGTCAACCTGGGAGAAACGACAAATAGTTGTTGTTCGAGACTCCGAGGGTATTGATGAGCGGAAAGTATAGTTCTCACCATAATCAGATGTGTAATTTCACATTTATCAATGGGTTAGATGTTATACGTTAAGCATTAGAATAAAAATCTTAAAGTTGGTAAAATTAAAAATACGCTATATTAACACTTTTTGTGTAAATGCATGAAATCTGTATTAAAGTCATGGAAATTACAGAATCGCCCTCGATGGGCTAATTTGATAAAAAGTAATTTTTGGGCCTCATGTGCTTAATGGGCCAAATTGTTAGATTGCTTAATGGGCCAATTTACCGGATTGATTAATTGGCCGAATTGCTAGATTGCTTAATGGGCCGAATTGCTAGATTGCTTAAAGAGCCGATTTGATAAATTACCATATGGGCCAAAATGAGAAATGGGCCAACTTGTAGTATGGTCCTTATGTTGAAATTATCATATGAATATTGTTATGCCTTGTATATGTATACATGATTGCATGGGTTAGGATAAAATTGAAGAAAAGTTCTGGTGACTCTGCCAAAATCTAGTTCGGGTGGCTCAGCTACAAACATTTTAAATGGCTTTATACTGCGATTGGTGTGTTGGCGGGGTAGGTTGACTTGATCCCACAGTGTCTTTGGTTGGTGCGGGTGGTGTGTAGCGGATGGAAATTTAGGCTTGGTTGGGAATTGCATTTCACATGCATTTTTTAATTACTATATTGTTAAATTAAGTAAATGGGCTCAAGCCCAATAAAATGCTTTGATGATTTGGCCAGATGGACTTGGTAAGTGGGTTACACTGCTGAGTTCTAAGTAACTCACCCGTTTTCTTACCCTTTTCGGTAATGATAATTGATGGAGGCTTGGTAGGGGATGACTTCATGGGGCCATACTTCAAATGATGGTTTTGATGAACTTTGAATTACTCTTTAAGTATTTTTACTTAATTAATTTTTAGTTGTGATGTAATAAGGCCTTTGGTATTATTTTTATGGATTTTTACTCGTGGATGGCTTTTAATATGTTTTAGATACTAAAAGGAGACTATTTTAACTTTATAAATGTTTTCTTTAATTTATATATAATTAAAGGGTTTTTCTTAAAATTCACTAACTCGTAAGAATTTACGTGAAAACTCTTTTATGAATTCTATTTTCAAATTCCTTTTGAATTCTTTTAAACTTCTTATAAAATTTAATCAATTATTTCTCGAGATCAAATTATAAACTCCTATGTTTTAAAATTCATAGATTTCAAATTAACCTCGCTTTTGATAAACTATATCTCCAAAATAGTTTTTGAAGACTGTTTTCTTAAATCATTAGATGACTAGATGTATGTACGATTTGTGTGGCATACCAAGTTCGGTCTTAACGAATAAAGCTGGGTTTGGGGTGTTACATTTTATGGTATCGAGCCAGGTTTCAAAACTTCATTGTGGTTTGGGTTTAACAATAATTTTTTTAAAAGCATTTAAATTTCTAGACTTTATGTTTTAAAGGTAGTATGGCACCACGAGCATCCAAGCACCAAGTCAAGTAAGTATTTGTATATTAAATGTTTATTATTGTGATATGATCATAGGAACACTCTAGAACTTTTAGTTTTAGGTGTTGAAAATGGTAGAGATCGAGACTATAGGATGTGATTGTGAAAACAAATCTATCTCTTATATCTCATAAAATATAGTTAATAAACATTGAAATAGTATTCTAATTCATAAAACTTGTAATCAGATTAAACCAAAATAGTTGGTATGAGCACTAAAGGACGTGGACGTGGACGCGATAGACATGGCCGTGGTAGAGGGCGAGGTGCTAGGGTTACGTCGAAGCGCCGAGTCATATGTCAGAAATGGACGCACCTGCGTCACCCGAGAGTGAGACTGGATCACATAACCATACGAGAGAGGACAATGCTTTGACTCAAATAATGTTGCGAGTCTTAGAAAGGGTTCTTTGGGACTAGAACCGCCCCGGTTCGTGGATCAATACCAGAACGACTTAAATCAAGTGGTGTCGAGGTTTTTAGAGGTGTCTTCGGTGTAGCTCTGAATATTGCAGAATATTGGCTCGAGGCTGTAGAGCGAATTATGGATGATCTAGAGTGCATCGTCGGCGTAAACCGAGAGGAGCGGTGTCCTTGCTAAGGGACGAGGCGTATCAATGGTGGCTTACGGTTCGAGAAGGCACTAAGGCTGCATTGTCACTTGGGATTTCTTCAAAGTCGCTTTCAAGGGAAGTATGTAGGGACAAGTTATGTGGATGCGGAGGAAGGAATTCCGAATCGGTTCAAGGAAATAAGAATTGGCGACTTATGAGGTAAAATTTCTACGCTTGAGTCATTATGCTCGGACTATAGTGCCAACGGATCATGAACACTGTGTACGCTTTGAAGATGGGCTGAATGATGAGTTGCGGGTACTGATAGCTCCACAACAAGTAAGGACTTTTGCCACGCTTGTGGAGAAAGCCAAGATAGTCGAAGAGGCTAAGAACTCAGAACGCTAGAACCGGGAAAGAGTCAGAGGCAAGAGGGACTTTAAGTACTCGGGTTCTTCTAAAAGGTTCCAAAAGAGGCCTCAAAATGATGAGCTAGCTCAAGCTAGAGCACCTGTGACTACCAATCAGAGTCGAGACTGTGTCGACTATGGGAAATGACACCCAAGGAATGCTGGAAGAAAATTGGTGGTTGTTATAAATGTGGTTCCAAGGATCATCAATATAGGAATTGCCCTTGATGGACTGCTCTGACTCAAAAAGCTCGTAATCCTAATGCCTGACCGACCAAAGGCACTCAACGACCACCGAGAGGCCGTGGACCGGTCGTGGTAGTAATGGTGATGGGCGTGGTCAAGGTGGTCGAGGTAATGGCTTTAGAGGTAACGCGGAGGCAAGACAGCCGGGGTTGGTCTATGTGATCAGGCGTCGTGAAGATGGCGATGCACCTGATGTGATAACTGGTACGTTCTTCATCTTTAATGTACATGTTACTGCTTTGATAGATATCGGGTCTACCCACTCATATGTTGCTAGTACCATATCTAGAAACCTGAATATTAGATCTGAGATTACCGATAAAGAGATGACGGTAATTATCCCTTTAGGATAGTCTGTAATCATGAATAAATTGTATAGAGACGTGCCTTTAGAAATCCAAACAGAAATATTTTTAGCGGATTTGATGGAATTGTCTTTCGGCGAGTTCGATCTTATTTTGGGCATGGATTGGTTGGTGAAGCACCAGGCGCAATTGGATTGTGCTGAAAAACGGATGTCAATAAGGACTGTGGATAATGTGGAAGTAGTTATGATAGGCGAACGAAGAAACTTTTTGGGAAATGTGGTATCTGCTTTAAAGGCAGAGAAGTTGGTGCAGAAAGGGTATGGAGCATTCCTAGCCTTAATTAGTGCTTTGGATGCTAAGGAATTATCGGTGGAAGGTGTGAGAACAATGAAAGAATTTCCAGATGTCTTTCCTGAAGAACTTCTGGATCTACCTCCAGATCGGGAAGTAGAATTTGGCATTGAGCTTTTACCCGGAATGGCTCCAGTGTCTATTGCTCCTTATAGAATGGCGCCGAAGGAGTTAGTGGAGCTTAAAGCTCAAATTCAAGAATTGTTGGATCGGGGATTTATCCAACCGAGTGTGTCTCCGTAGGGAGTACCGATTTTGTTCGTTAAGAAGAAGGATGGGTCGATGCGTATGTGCATTGATTATAGGCAGTTGAATAAATTGACGATCAAGAATAGGTATCCATTACCGAGAATCGATGACTTATTTGATCAATTAAGAGGAGCTTCAATTTTCTCCAAGATTGATTTGAGATCGAGTTATCATCAACTCAAGGTTAAAGAGGCAGATATTCATAAGACGACATTCCGAACTCGTTATGGACATTATGAGTTTTTAGTGATGCCGTTTGGTTTGACCAATGCACCAACTGCATTTATGGATATGATGAACCGATTCTTTCAACCCTATCTAGACTAATTCGTAGTGGTGTTCATAGATGATATATTGGTATATTCGAGGAATGAAGAAGAGCATGACTCACATTTGCGCATTGTGTTGCAAATATTACGAGATAAGCAACTTTATGCCAAATTTAGTAAATGCGAATTTTGGTTGACTATCCTACTCATGACTTGCGAGATGGCTTTTAATATGTTTTAGATACTAAAATGAGACTATTTTAACTTTATAAATGTTTTCTTTAATTTATATATAATTAAAGGGGTTTTTCTTAAAATCACTAACTCGTAAGAATTTTGTGAAAACTCTTTTATGAATTCTGTTTTCAAATTTCTTTTGAATTCTTTTAAACTTCTTATAAAATTTAATCAATTATTTCTCTGAGATCAAATTATAAACTCCTATGTTTTAAAATTCATAGATTTCAAATTAACCTCAGTTTTTGATAAACTCCATCTCCAAAATAGTTTTTGAAGACCTGTTTTCCTTAAATCATTAGATGACTAGATGTATGTACGATTTGTGTAGCATACCAAGTCTAGTCTTGACGCATAGAATGGGTTTGGGGTGTTACAATATCCCAAACAATTAAAAGGATAATAAGATAGCCAAGTTTGATTAGTCGTTGTTTCTTTCCCCATTTGAACTGATTAAAGATCTCTGTTACATCAACCAAATGTTTTCTCCTTCTATACCTGTTCATTCAATTCCAAACACCTTTTTTTTTTTAAAGAAAAAATGGAAATAAAAATAGTTGAGGATAATTTTTGAAGGATTTTAGAAACTTACAATATGAAATTATAGTATGAATATGGGAGAGACGGAAAAAAAAAATAATGTGTCTGTAATTAAGCAGACCAAATAGAAAAGCGGCTTGGATTATGAACTCCAAGCATCACAACCTTGTTTATCCATACCGCCGAATTGTATTGATTTATGTAATCAATTTCCAAATCAATAAAACACATAAGCTGCAAAATTTTCCATTATCAAATGATTGTTAACAAATTAAAATTATATTAAAAAGAAAGAAAATGACCTGATAACAAATATGGGCGAGAAGAGATATGAGGAAAAAGAAGGTCACGAGCCATCCCAAGGGACTTGCGATGGCCATCTTCCCTCCTATCAAAATCTCAACCTCTGTCTTTTCACCTTGTTTTTATATTTAATTTCGGAATCAATTTCCATGCCGCCAAACCGGGTTGTTGGCATTGGTTGAGAATATTTCATCCACAATATCCCAAACAACTTGCATACCCCAAAAATGAAAACCCAAATAATACAAACATTCAAACTAAATTTCATCAATTTCAACTCTACATCTAAATCATTTTCAATGTGTCAACCAATTTAACAAAAAATTTAATGCCAAAACTTATAAATTTCACACTTACCATATATAACCAATGCTTCCTCTTCAAACGCAGCTTTCTCCCACTCAATTGGTTTTTATTGGTTTAATCCTTTTTTTGGTTCAACTTGTTGGAGAAATTATGGTGTAGTTGAACTAAAACGTGAAAATGTAATCAGTTTGCTTCTTGTTCAAAGTAATGTATGGACATGAGTTTAGACAAGACAATGAACAAAGCCAATAAGCAAAGGCAGAAAGAGAGAGATAAATACATTGAAATAATCTTACTTTACGATGCCTCTCTCCTTACATGATTTATTCAAAATTGATTCATAAACTCTTGACTAAATCTCAATCTATTCTCAAACAAGAAGTACTTGAAGCTTTAATAGATAATCCTGTCCCAACAGATAACCCAACTTGCTACAACCATTTATCCAAATATTCCACTTGCAACAAATTCGTGTAATTTTAAAATGTTTTAAGTTTGATGAAAGCAACAAAAGGATTAATCTATTTTATTTTAAGTTTTATTATGTACATTAATCCACTTGCAACAAAAGGTTATTCAAGATGAAAGCAACAGAAAAGGGGAAAGAAAAAACGATACATGAAATACTAGCCTTCATTATCTCCTCCCAAGCAGTATCCTCGCTTACACCAAGAGGAGTGGGAGAACAGGGTGACAATGGTGGAAGAAATTGGGGACTAGAAATGAGGAGTTAGGGATTAGAAATGGGTGAGTTGCTTACCCTTCAAATGTTGAGGGTATAAGGGCCCTATCATCATTCACAAAGAATGATGCATTCACTATTTATGAGTAGTTGATGCTGCTAGAGTTTGAGGTTGAAACTACCACACAAATCCAGGAAGAGAATCCCAATAATTCCAACAATTCATAAATGCATTTTAATAGAAGATAGATTCAAAATGCATTCTAAAGATAAGATTGCATTCCTTGGCATTCATTTAGCATCCAATGCCAACAAGGCAATAACCACGAAACTACTACGGTCTCTAGAACAGGTCAACTTCCAATAAGAAAATCATACCTTGGTTGTTCGATTGGAGTTTATGTACAAGTAAATAGGCTTCGCTCATCTTCATATTGAAGGTAAAGAAATTCAGCCAATATCAACTCTGTAACAAAAGGAACAAGTGACATTCCCAAGTAAACTATCCGATTCTTGTACAAATACGATGCTAAGTGCGGTGGAGGTTGCTCCATGCACTTCCCTCGAAAATGGAATAACCAATCACAAAATTTTGGGAAAACACAGACGAATGAATTTATTCAATTGCATCCTTGACTAATCTCATTATTTATCACAATTAATCTTGGATGGGGCAACTCAACTGTCACATAACACTCCAATTTAGATTAAGAACTAAAATAAGTATTAAAATAAAATTTGAAGTCTTATATGATAAAATTTCCTACTTACTCACTATTACCACTTGCTAATAAACATTTGAAAACCCTAGAAAAGCAAAGAAAGGAAATTAGATTAAACTAAAAGGATTTGATAGTACCATGGTGACAACTCCTTGTTTGGGCTTGGACCGTGAGAGAAGCCGGGTTGAGAGAGTCGGTCGTAGTTTCAACCCGGAGAAATCTCGAGAGCCGCCAATAGCAGTGGGAAGGGAGAGAGGAAGTTAATGGAGAGAAACTCGGAGAGAAGTCGATGGAGGAGACGTTAGGGTTCGAGCGGGGTTTGCAATTTGTGCGGAGGTTGGCGGTGATAACATGCGGCGTGGAGCTCAAAGCTTGATCTTGACTGCGGTTGCGACCTCCATTGATGGATATAGTGCTTGAGAGAATAGTGTTTTGGACAGAGTGTAAAGAAAGAAATTCTAATATTCAAAACAAAAAGTTAGAAAACTATATCCGGATCAACTCCGATTGGAATCTTGAAAAGGGTTGGGTTAGCGAATTATTTAAGATGAAAGCAACGAAAAGGGAAAGAAAAACGATACATGACATACTAGCCTTCATTATCTCCTCCCAGCGGTATCCTCGCTTACACCAAGAGGAGTGGGAGAACAGGTGACAATGGCGGAAGAAATCGAGGATTAGAAATGAGGAGTTAGGGATTAAAAATGGGTGAGTCGGTGAGGAGGAAAGAAAAGAAAGGCGTTGGCTAATGCAAAAGCGGTGACATTTTCTTTCTGATTTGAAACATATTTGTGGCTTTTTTTGTAAAAACGCATACAATAGCATTTTTTTTTATGCGTTTTAAAAAAAGCCACTAATTTGGTGGAAATGTTTTGTATGCGTTTTACGAAAACGCCATTGTTTCTCAATTTCATTTTTTTCCTTTTTACTATATTTTTTATTTCAAAAATATTTTTTGGAATTTTTTAATTTTGAATATTAATATTTTAATGAAATATTGACTAAAATATTAAAATTTAAAGTTTTAAGTTTTAAATTTTATAATTTTTATTTTAACATTTTAATTTTTTCAATATTTTATAATTTTAAATTAACATATAAAATAACATTTAATTATATGTATACACCTAAATTCTAATAGCGATACATCTCGTAATTATATTATATATATATGAATTTAGGTTTAATGTATAATTGTAGACGTGAAATTCTATTTACGGTTTAAATATATAGTTGAAACTTTAATTTTGATTTAATCATACACAATTTTATAAACTTTTTATTTTTGATTTTTACTTTTCTTTATTTTTGAATTTTTTAAAATTTCATCATTTAACAAATCTCAAGTAAACCTTAAATCCTAAATTATTTAATATATGTAAAGGTTGTCTATTTATCTCTTAAATAATTTAAGCTAGAATTATAATTTTAATATATTAAAATTAATGTTATCTCTTTTACAATTATATAAAAATTATTTGATATATAAATTAAAAGACGCTAATTAATCTAAACCCTAAACCCCTATTCTCTATCCCATAAACCCTAAATCATAAAACATAAAACCCTAACCCCTAACCCTTAACCCTTCACCTATTAACTCCAAACCTTTAACCATTTACCCTTAAACCCATTAACCGTAACTTTTAACCCATGAAACCCTAACACATCCCCCTTAAACCTAAAACCGCAAATCATAAACCATAATCCCTAAACATTAAAATAGTAACTCCTAAACCTTACACCCCAAACTATATATGCTAAACCATAAACCCTAAACTATAATGATAATTAATTTAATTTTTAAAATTAATATATCTCTTTTATGATTATATAAGAAATTATTTAATATATAAATTTAAAACAATCAGTCATATATATCCAAAAAACTTTAAAATTATTTGCGTTTTTCAAAAAAGCGCGCTAATGCTCGAACTTTTAGCGCTTTTCCAAAAGCATTGCTAATGCTAAAACTTTTAGCGGCGTTTTTCCAAAAGCGCCGCTAATGCTTAGACTTTTAGCGGCATTTTTGCAAAAGCGCCGCCAATGCTCAAACTTTTCGCGGCGTTTTTCTAAAAGCGCCGTTAATGCTCAGACTTTTAGCGGCTCTTTTCCAAAAGCACCGCTAATGCTCAGATTTTTAGCGGCGTTTTTCAGAAAGAACCGCTAATTCTCAAACTTTTAGCGGGGTTTTTCCATAAACGCCGCTAATGCTCACACCTTTAGCGGCGTTTTACTAATAAACGCCGCTATATATCCTTTTAGCGTTTTTCAAATAAACGCCGCTATTGCTCATTTTTTTGCGGCATTTTCCTCCAAACGCCGCTAATATATAATATTTGCGGTATTTTTCTTTAAAACGCCACTAAAAACACCGCTAAAAGTCTGTTTTGCTGTAGTGATTTCATCATCAAACAATAAAAATAACAAGCTATCATTAATGGCTTAACTCAAAATATTCATCAAAATAAAAAATTCAAGCATGGATTTTGTAGTACTCGAAGCAACGATCTCAAAAACGTAAAAATTATCAAAAATCGAGATCGAAACATACCTCAATTTGCTTGAACAAGGGCGAATCTAAGCTTGTTCTTTTCTTTTTCCTTTTCTTTACATTCGGTTTTAAGAAATAAAAAGATGGACATAACTTTTTTTAAGTTATGTTTGTCTTATTATTATTATTATTATTATTATTATTATTATTATTATTATTATGTAATTTAAAAATATATAATATAACATTAGTGCCGTCCATTCAACTATTAAAATGGGCTAATTAGAACTTAAATCTTCCATTTTAAAAAGACAACAACAATTAGGTACTTTCACAAATAACCATCAAATTTTTATTTTACATGATTAAGCCCTTTTATTTAATTGGACACTCAAACAACGAAATTAAAACACCAAAATTTAACACAAACAAATTCACACATAGTAAACACTGAAAATAATTTCAAAATATTTTTTTCAGACTCGAATTTGTGGTCTCGAAACTACTATTCTGATTAGGGTCAAAATCGGGTTGTTACAACTCTCCCCCCTTAGGGATTTTCATCCCCGAAAATCTTACTAGTGAATAGGTTCAGATAACGCTCTCTCATCACATCATATGACTCCCAAGTTGTTTCCTCAACTCCATGTTTATGCTACAGTACTTTAACTAATGAAATTTTCTTATTTCGCAATTCTTTAATCTTACAAGCCAAAATGCGAATCGGTTCTTCCTCATATGTCATATCGGGCTTAATCTCAATCTTTTTCGGACCACATGTGAGGGATCAGATTGTTATCTACGAAGCATCGAAACATGGAATACATTGTGAATCTTTTCAAACTCAGGTGGTAACAGTAGTCTATAAGCAACTAGCCCGATACGCTCTATAATCTCATATGGTCCAATAAATCTTGAACTCAATTTGCCTTTATGACCAAATCTGAGTTTTTTCTTCCACGGTGAGACTTTCAAAATGACTTTGTCTTCGATCTGAAATTCTATATCTTTTCTTTTCAAGTCTGCATATGATTTCTGACGATCCGCTGCTATTTTCAAACTATCTCGGATTACTTTCACATCATACATTTCAAATTCACACATAGCTTCGAATTTCAAATATCTTTAATCTCACAACTAAAATTCTGATCGATCTTTCACTGTACATCATTTCTAGCTGAAACTACTTATAACTGTATTAAATTGTTTCCATTTTCTACTCACATTCTCTTACGATTTTAATCCTATGAATCATTTTCTCATAAAACTCGATCTTGAAGTAACGGAGTTCGGTAACTGCTTATAACAGAAACAGTCTTTCTTAGTTGCTTTGAATCTCTAAAACACAGTGACAAATAAATATTTCGAGATTTGATTTGCTTTTCCCGATTTCAATGCAATCTCATTCTCACAGATTACTGTAATCTTTCTCAGAATTATCATATGAGTTTCAGATCTCAATCCAAAACAACAATAACTGATATCATAGACATACTTACCAACACAGAAATAGATAACTCAACTGTTTTATCAAAAGAGAAAATCTATACTTACAGAGAGATTTCTCCAGATAGTTAACCATATTTCATATAACTTCATCTTTTTCAATGATAAAAATAATCCCGATACAAAATTCATCAACCCTCCATTTCTATAATCAACAAAGTCAGAAGTATCACATTTCACACTCATCATTTATATCATATCTAGGACTGTTGTGCATCTTGCTATTACCATATGAAAAAATAAATTACCACTAAGAGTTTCTTGTAGCAGTTGTTGAATATTCATAGAGCCTTTCAGTATACACACTCTATCTCAAAATAACAAATAATCATCGGTACCATATTTGAGGTTCTGAATCAGAAATCAATTTATGTTGAACCACTTTTTACTTATAATTCACTGATACATTTCTGAATTTCACAACTTCACTAAATAAACATTTATTTAGCCTCTAATTCAGCTAACAACTATTCATTACCTGATAAGATTAATCACGTATTCATCGTCCAATTAAAACATCTAAAACTATAATCATTTTCCTCGGATAAGAATCACTTACAGACTCAAAAGTTTTTAGACGATTCGAGCCAACTTTGCTATGCCAAGTTTAGATCTTCCTTTGACATTAAATATTTTAAACTCTTATAGTCACCAAATATGTCTCATAACTCTTTTTTTAATGCAGCTTTAACTGTATAGAGTCACAAGATATCTTTGCACATTTTAGTATTAAAACACATTTCGAACCATTCAATAATATATGACTGAAAATCATAAACTCTTTATTCAACTCAGCTGGAACCAGAACTGACATTTCGGTTGATAATGTCTTCGTGCAAAAGAAAACTTCAACAATCAACTAACTTTAATTTATCACAACATTTCCCAGATATAATCATTCTGATGGATATAATTTGATATCAAATCTTCAAGAATACAAGTTTTTCTTCCAGACTATCCCTTAATTCACACATATACATTCAAAGTTTATTTTCAGTCAGGTGAATAGATTCAGAAACATATAAACCAATAATCTTTTCAATTAAATAATTCAAATTAGACTAAACCACTGATTCAATCTTTTCAAAGAAATATTTTCTTCTCGTTAAAAAGGATAACCCAAACATATTGTTTCATAGATTTGATATTATTCTTCTATCATTTTCACTTTTATCAAAGTCGGACCTTCACAAGAACTAGAAAAGAGTTTATAATGAAGATATCTCATATATTAATCAAAACTCTTAATTATACTGAAATCACCTTAACCAAATAGAAATCATTAAGCCTTAATAAGAACGATATCTCAACCCTATAAATAGATATTATCCTGACTGTTAATGAAGCATTTGAACACAGAGAAGTATCAAATATGATTGAAATAGCAACCATTGCAGAAACACAACTTCTATAACTCTGGGGAAGGTACCACTGTACACTCACATTTCAAGCCAGAAATTAAAATCATAATAGACATAGTCCTCTCTGTCAAATAGATATCTCTTGCAGATAATCACGTGGAATCATAAGAAAACCGGAATAGCGAAATTTCTGCATATGGAGTCACACAGGATATCTAAAAATTACAACCCATATAGATTGATATAAAATTCGATGATATCCCAGAAAATATCCATAAAGAACGATGTCATTCTTAAATACTGAAATCCATAGTAACAGAAGCAATATAATCTTCGCATATATTCAACAGAACAATAACCAATAGAAACAAAATATTAATCTCATACAAATTTTACCGTCGACTTTCGTATCCACACAATGAAACAAATTATCAGCGAAAGAAATAACAATGTCGAACATAACCCATACAGATCAACCATGCTTTCATCTATCAGTACATTTAGTTAGCGTTCTCACACGATAAAAATTTTCTTTCTGAATTTAAATAGTCATATATACTTCTGAAGATAAATGTACACATAAAATACCCAGAAGGAAACATAGTAACTATCCGACTATAACCATTGTACTCAACTATCAACATAATTCAATCATTATTCCACTGTCTAATTCTGTCATCAGAAATTTTTCACATTATCCCATCACTAACAAAAATCAACTCAGGAAAACTTCTAATTAATACTTTCTTTAGATAACATACCTGAACACGTCATTTAGTCGGAATTAACTTCTTCTTTACCAGTGACTCTGCATAATCTGTATTGTCTTCAGAACTATCCAATATCTCTTTTAGTACTGTCTTCATTTGCTGATTCATTCTCTTTTCTAACCACATTACTAATATTTCAAACACAGACTTCTATAACTCCAAACTTGTGAACTTATTCAATCCCAATCTTACAGATTTCATTATAACCTTTTACTGATAAGGGGGGTGAGGATAGTAAAGCCTCAAATTTAACTTACACATACATACACATAACATATACTATCACAAATAGCCAGTTCATTTATAAAACTCACATTCTCAAAACATTTATTAAACTTTTGTTTTTAATCACTTTTATTCTTAACATATTGTTCATATGTCAACTCAAATCACTAATTCACAACCAAAGCATTTCAGATAACAATCATAACTCAAATATCATATCTCACATGCTCATATAATTACAACAGTTATCAATAATAGTTGATCATACAATTTGATCCATACCTTTATGAATTTTAACTCATAATTAACACATTTTCACTTAAACATTTGAGTATTTACTTCTGTACTATCAGAATTAGCTCGGTTGAGAAATATATTTGTCTCATCAAAATAATTTTCGTCAAAGCCGGGAGATATCACACTATCACAGGTTATATATGACATGTATAGCTAGACTCACATACGTTATGGAAGTCCTAGAACCGACTAAATCATAGCTCTGATACCAATCAAATGTAACTCCCTTAACCAGTATCCGTCGCCAAATTAGGGTTATGAGGCATTACTGAACATAACATAACTTAGTACATGCATTCAATCCTTTTCGTACTTCATA
This sequence comes from Gossypium rotundifolium, assembly GCA_025506655.1. Taxonomy (NCBI): domain Eukaryota; kingdom Viridiplantae; phylum Streptophyta; class Magnoliopsida; order Malvales; family Malvaceae; genus Gossypium; species Gossypium rotundifolium. The sequence continues at coordinate 163,426,295 of CP106725.1, forward strand.
AACTAATCATAACAATATACTTAATCTATGCAAAATTTCAAACTTTATTATTATTTTTCTATCAATCGCATAATAAAATTTAAAAGTAAATATATAACAGTACGTAACATATATTATCTCCATACATGCACATTTTAAGAATCAAACATATACCATTTCATTCCTAGAATATTTAAAACATTATTAATAGTTCAAATATATTCAAATATCGTTACCAATTCATACTCAATTCGCTAAACCTCTTTAATCATTTTCGAACATCAAGACATATCATAGTGTCTATTTCACTTGTACGAAACCAACCAAACCATTTTATACCATGAGTCACATTTAACATTTGCATAAAAATAACATTTTAATGTACACCACATTTGCATTTGTATATTAGTATACTTAAACAACAAATTTTATCCTATTAACTAATCATTGATTTAGTCATAACATTATCAATATCATATGCATATCATAATGAACCAAATATTATAACCAAAATATACTATTTCACTTGCCATTTAGATACGTAGCTAAACATTCATGAAACATATTCATAACTTACCAAAACAACCAAACATATATAGTCAACCATTCAGGTATAATATAAGTACATACATCGTCATTACAAACCGAATTAAATTATCCTATACACATTTGAACATATAAGTATCCTTTTATCATACTTTCAAACCGAATTATAAATAGCTTCAATTTCCAACTCCCGTATACATACTACATTATATATATATATCACATAGCCAAAATCATTAAACTTAACATTATTTATTCTTCTAAATACATCAAACATGTTTCATTTACCTTATTGCCGAATCACATAGCTTAATTCAACTATCATTAACAAAGCATATTTCACAAATTACACATAAACTCACCTTAACCGAGATCATACACACAAACATAAACATAGCAACCATGTTTTGCATATAATAAGTCAAGGCCAATTTGCTAAAACCGAACATATCGAGCACTTAACCAAGTATATACTTAGCATTTCACCTATAAATCATAATCGAATTCACTTAATACCAATCACATAACAACACTTTAACAAAGCATATCAAACAAAATTTACATATATTTACTTATAATTAACATATAGCGAATCACTAAGACTATAACCAAACATGTCACACATACATATACATATATATATATATATATATATATATATATATATATATATAACACATAACCATGATTAACTAAACTTGAATATTATTTCTAGCCATTTTCGCATGGCTTTAATAATTACAAATTCAAAACCAACCAAACTAATACTAGACTATACATGCCATAGATTCAAAATTCAAACTTAGTAAATACCAAAATAGTCGATAGTGTGATAGGATCCTCCGACGATCCCCGAGCTCAATCCATCTTCCAAAATCTATAAAATAAATAGTAAACATACACACAATAAGCTTTCGCAGCTTAGTAAGCCATAAGCAAACAATAATCATGTAACATTAACACTAAATCAATTAGCCAAGTCAATCCAAACCTTAATTAAATATACATATAACACACCCACAAGTTTATATGTTATCAAATATACATTAACATTTAATATCATATAGCTAAATGCACAAATACTCATAAACATATATAATTATCACTTTTAAATATCACAACTATATCAATAAGTCGAATATACATGTTCTCAAATACAAGGTTATCATTTAAATTTCTCATACACATACCATATGGCTAATTGTACCAATACACATGAACTTATATAAATCTCAATATTAAATTCACATATACCACATTTGACTGAATACACAATCACATATGCTTACACATAGTTCATATTTGTAACTTTAGCATTTATACAATCAATTAAACAACCGACTTACCTTATTTTCACAACTTGGTATAAGTACATACCTGAGCCTTTTAATTCGATTTTCACATTTGGTCTTCACTTAACATTGCCCGTTGAACTGTTCGGAATTAAAAAAGATATGTGGATAATAAGAAGCTTGTACAATGCCAACGTCCCAAATGTGGTCTTATATGTAATCACATATCGATGCCACTGTCCCGGACAGGGTCTTACACGAATCAAATACGATGCTAATGTCCCAAACATGGTCTTACACGTAAACACAAGTTGATGCCAACGTCCCAGACGTGGTCTTACACGATAACACATATCAGATATCCTATGTCATGACATATGTATCCTAACTATTCCTAGGGTTCGTACGGGGCTTTCGGACATCGGATCTCGATAAAATCAAACTCGAAACATAGTCAATTCTCAATTTCACATTCGGCTAAGGCATAATTTTAATCAAATAATTCAAGCTATCACATAGCAATATATATTCATAATTATAACAATATTTAAATGCTTATTGACTTACCTCGGATATCGACGGACGAAATAAATGACTATTCGCTTATTTTTTTTATTTTCCCCCGATCCAAATTCATTTTCTTTGGTTCTTGATCTAAACATATTCAAATTAAACTTATTTAAACATAATTCCATTCAATTTAATCCAAAAACGCATAAATGGGCAAATTACCATTTTACCCCTAACATTTTATACTTTTTACAATTTAGTCTCTATTGCATAAAACACAAAATACACAAAATTTCACATTACTCATGCTTGGCCGAATATTCACATGCTTTATACAAGTCCATATATTTCATTTATTTCACATTTTAGTCCCTCAAAATATTATTTCCACAATTTAATCCAAATTACTCAAATTCATCAAAAATCCAAAGACAAAACATGTTAATCTAACACATATATTTTATATTTCATCATCAAACAACAAAAATAACAAGCTATCATTAATGGATTAACTCAAAATATTCATCAAAATAAAAAATTCAAGCATGGGTTTTGTAGTACTCGAAGCAACGATCTCAAAAACATAAAAATTATCAAAAATCGAAATCGAAACATACCTCAATTTGCTTGAACAAGGGTCGAATACCCTAAGCTTGTTCTTTTCTTTTTCCTTTTCTTTACATTCTGTTATAAGAAATAAAAAGATGGACATAACTTTTTTTAAGTTATGTTTGTCTTATTATATCATTATTATTATTATTATTATTATTATTATTATTATTATTATTATTATTATTATTTAATATAAAAACTATATAATATAACATTAGTGCCGTCCATTCAACTATCAAAATGGGCTAATTACAACTTAAATCCTCCATATTAAAAAGACAACAATAATTAGGTACTTTCACAAATAACCATCAAATTTTTATTTTACGCGATTAAGCCCTTTTATTTAATGGAACACTCAAACAATGAAATTAGAACACGAAAATTTAACACAAACAAATTCACACATAATAAACACTGAAAATAATTTCAAAATGTTTTTTTAGACTCGGATTAGGGTCAAAATCGAGCTATTACAATAATACATGGGCATGTGCCCAGGCCGTGTTAAGTTTGCACCTTAAATGCAAAATTAAATTCGCCCCACGGCCTAGCACATGGGTGTGTGCCTTGGCCGTGTGACCCTAAAATGTTGCTGACGTTAGAAACAGAATGTCAAGGTTTTAACACACGGGTTGAGACACGGACGTGTCATGGCCGTGTGAGGGACACGGGCCAAGGACATGGGCGTGTGCCAGGCCGTGTGAAAACCCCTGTAGGTTCGAATTGAAAAAAATAAATCCCCACGGCTAGGGACATGGGCGTGTGTGATCACATGATCTGCCCACACGGGCGTGTCCCTTGCCACAGGGGCGCGTGCCTCTATTTTCATTGAAAATTTCCAAAGTTTTCTAAAATGCTTGGTTTAGTACCGAACCATTTCTAAAGTATGTTTTGGGACTTGTAGGCCCATATTAGGGACTTCAAGATGAAGTTTGAAAAGTTTTAAATTTGAACGAAATTTCATAACCCAAAAATGTTTGTATGCATGTTATTAAGTTAAGTAATGCCTCGTACCTTGTTCTTGTATAGGATACGGGTAAGGGGTGTTACATCAAATCCCGTAAACTTTTCCAATAGACATATTTTATATCGCCCTTTTGTTTAATCCGGGTCATGACCTATTTCTTGCTCATCCCCATTATGCTCATAGCCTCTTTAAGAAAGTCAGGACGTTGGCGGCTTTAGAATAAGCTTTGTCAGATTGGATCCTCGGACAATGGAGCAGAGTTGTGTACTCTTCTATGGTGGGCACCAAATTTACCTTTCCAAAAGTAAAGCAGCTATAGGCAGGGTTTCAATATTAGGCCAAAGCTCGAAATAAGTGCTTATCCACCTTGACATCGAGTAAATAAGACAAATCACCATAGTTAAGGTAGAATAAATGCTTCGTTTCGTCATCCCATTGATCCCATATTTCTTTCAACTCTTGAAAGTTATTTCGAGTCATATTGATACGAGTGAAATCCCATAGTTCCAATATATATCCCTTCCTTAGGTTGTCGCCCTTCTCTTGTTGTGTTCTCTCAAATCATATTCGTACAGTCGCGTTGTCTTCCACTTTATCAAGAAATCCCTTTTCCATAACAAGCTCTCTATTTAGCAATTGAACATGAATCAACACCCTCTTCTATGATGAAAATGCAATGCAATCACGATAAAAACAAAATAAAAAAGTCAGTATATTTCATACAAAACTAGAATTCAAATCAAGAAATAATAAATAGGACACCTATTCGGGTGACCACTAGAGGTTTGGTATGGTTCTACCTAGGGTAGGTTCTTAGGGCTCATTATATGCGGTTCGATTCTAAAGTAAGGGTACCTAAACCAACAGATTCCTCGATCCTCACCCATTATACGCTCATACGGACCGAGTTTAGTTCAGGGGAATACATTTCCCTATGGCTATACGGAGGTGAAGATCTCATAAAGACATAGGTACGGATGTATCCCGAAAGCAGTCCACTATCCTATGTGAAAGTGAAGGCATCATGGAGGAATAGCTTCTCACTCCCACTAAAGAAGGGCAAAATCGAACAATTATGCAATACAATATGTGGAAATATACCAAAAGACTAGAACCAATAAAGCAAACATATCATTATGTAACAAAATGATGGCGACCATAAAAAGAAAAGGTGAAGCGCAATGAAGGGATCATAAATTTAAACCAAATTATCAATTTTCGAAAAAAAGACCAAAAGTAATCAACTTGTGGCTTGACTCTTTTATTTTGCCCCATTGAAGTCGCCAAGCTGTCGAAACCTTTTTTGAAATCGACTTTATTTAAAAAAACGAAAATGGGAGTCGCCACCAATCTTTTTATTAGGTGTGATCGGATCACCTCGTAATTTGATCATTTTAATAAAATTTTAGATTTATTGAAACGATGATTTCCAGTTCACAAAATCTAGGAAATGGGTTCGGGAGTCGGTTACGCACGAGGAAGGGTTAGCACCCTCGTAACGCCTAAAATTGGTACCTAGTTGATTAATTTATGTCTTAGTGTCAAGAATAGAAAATTTGAAGAGAATTTAAAAACACGATCCCACTTTGCATAATTTTATTTTAATTAAAATCACTTGAATAAATCAAAACATATGGAAAAAAACCTTCTTATCTCGAGGTAACAAAATGGTCATATCCCATAAGTTAGGACACGACATCTCGAATCCTCGAAAATAAGCTTGCTCTTTATTTAATTACTATTTAAATCTCATGTGTTTTAGTTTTAAAAGGATTGTTCGGTTATATAGGTTCAAAGAGAAAGTCGAACCCCGTAAGTTAAGGCATAACTTCTCGAATCTCCAAATACGGAACATTGCCTTAATTTTAAAATTTTCCTTTTTTATGCATCGAGTGAAAATAAATGTAATTTTTAAAGCAATGTGCATTTTACTTATTTAGGCATAGTATAAAAGTGCATAAATATATTTAAACATGATTCGTGGCATAGTTGAATCAAAATAAAATAAAATGGAAGCATGTAAAAATGAAACGATTATATATATCAAATAAAAATGAAAATGTCATGCTAATGAATGACAATGGTATAACTCTAATGGTAATACTCTAATGGTAATAAAATACCGACTCACAATAATAGTGGCAATAATCATGCCATAATTACTATTCTAATTCTAATATAAATAATCAAAGTAAAATAAATAACAACAACAACAACAACAACAACAACAACAACAACAACAACAACAACAACAACAACAACAATAATAATAGGGATAAAATAAAAATAAAACATATAAATAAAAAGAAACGTAAATGACATAAATTTTAAGTGTTAATATAAATGAAAGAGGCAAGATTAATCAAGTGAGGGATTAAATTGAAATTTAAACGAAAATTAAGCCATAAATCACAAAATAATTAAAGAAATAGGGAATAAAGGACTAAATTAAAGGTCCAAGAAAATCTAATGTCTAAATTAAAAAATAGGATAAAAAAGGGCTACATTAAAATGCGGAGCAAAAGTTTAGGGACCCCAAGGACAATTCATCCAAAACAGTACACGTGTCACTCTCGAGGGGTCAATAGTATAAGGACTAAATTGAAAATGAATTAAAATTAAAAGGTACAATTTAAAAAAGGCGAGATCAGGACCAAATTAAAAAAGGGTCCAAAAGCGAAAGGACCAGGAGCACAAATATCCCCCTAAGAAAAACATGCGGATCTTAGGGGTGGTTCGGGTCGGATCTCCGGTTGAGTCAAAACGACGCCATTTTGGGCGTTTGAGGCCAGTCCCAAAAAGACACCGTTTTGAAAGCCTATATAAGAAAAAAAATTTCAAAAATTTCATTTCAAACCCTAGTTTTTAAAACAAAACTTGATAACCCTTTTTTCTCTGAAATAGTCTTCAGGCCGGCCTTCAGTTCGATGAACCCCCCACGACAACCACCGGTCTATAGCGACGGCTCTGTTGTTCCCGGTGGCCAAAAACCTAAAAAACTTTTTCTAGCCCCCTCTTTGAATAAAACGCAGATCTGGGTTTAAAACACGCAAAAGGGTCATCGTCCGACAAAAACCCCGGAGGGACCTTTCAGTTTCTCCTCATCTTTGACGCGGTTTCAGGCGAATCCCTAAGGATTCGACTGCCTTCTATGCCAGTGAGGATCATCTACTACGGCGGCTCAGTTAAAAATAAATCTTTTTGTATTATATATATTTATGTATATATATATGTGCTCTGAAATATAAAAAGGGAAGATACCTTCTTTATTTTTTTAAAAACTCTTGTAGTTTTTTTGCTTTTTAATTTTCTGCGTAAAAACTTACAATTTATGGTATTGGCCTTTATAGCCATGAGTTACATACTGTTTGTTATTATTTTTATTTATTTTTGCATTTTCTTCGTTGTTTTCTTGTTGTTTTTGCTTCAATCCTTTTTTTCTTTCTCTTTGTAGGTGGGGTGGAGGGTCAACAGAGGGGAGAGAAGGGCTGCCTTTGTCGTTTTGATGCAATGGTGACAAGGGCATCAAACCTCGGGCGACAAAGGGGAGCCTCAGGTGATATGCCTTTGGGGGAAGAGCGGCATGAAAGGATTAGGGTTTTGTTTTAGTTTTCTGAAAAAACTTAATATTGTGGGCTTTAAGGTTTGTGTTATTGAGCCTATAATTTAGGTATAATATTTTATAAATAAACTGACCTATTTTGGTTTTGTTTATTTTTTTATTTAATTTATGTTTGGGCCGAATAAAATTAGGCCCTTACAAACCACATATCATCTACGATGCAATTCAAGCAGTCATTTTTATAAAGCTGGGTCAATTTTTTACTTACAAACAGTTTTATGGTAGGCTGCAACAATCACTGTAGCTATAAAGAGGGTAAAAAACGTGGCATGGTATACACATATTTAGCTATTCATTTTCTCATTTAATTCGGTACTCATCGGAAGAAATATATCACCGGAACCTTACAACGATGCAAGATATGTCATCTTTGCTCTTCTTAGAAACTGCTGCCTCAATCAAGTGCTTTGCTGCTGATTGAGCATCCTTGATGTTTTTTATGGCGTCCACTGCTTCTTGGTTTGACAAAACCTGCAACGAGATCCGCTAAACATGAGAAACTTTGAATCTCGATTGAATTAATATTTGCATGATAAACTAGAATTGCAAAAGTAATAACCTTCCATATCCCATCACTGGCCAGAATAATGAACTCTGTGTCATCATCAATCGTCACCACTTTCACGTCGGGCTCGGAGCTAAGGTGTAACTTTAAACTTTTATCGCCAAACGCCCTTGCTACAGCCAGCTGCCCGTCAACCCGTGGAACATCCCCTGTGAGGATCAGATAATATATGTCAGTTCCAATTTCCAGATACCAGATAAGGGAGTTGCAGAATTGCTAGTATTTGTTCTAGTTAGTATTACCTGGGAGGTTTGATACAAAGCCACCGCGGCTCTCAATCAATCTCTTCTCTGTGCTTGGTTCGTGATCAACGGATAGTTGTTCTGCCACACCGTTCTTGCACATAACTGCCCGAGAATCTCCTACATTCCCCACTACCAGTTTCTGACTGTTGATAAGTATGGCCGTTACGGCCGTTGAGCCTCCTCTGCCTAGAACCTTTGCTTTATCCAGTATTTCAGCATCAGTCGAGCTGTAAGCTCTTCTTATTGCATCCTCCATGTTGGTCCAAAAGTCATGCTGCATACAAATGTTTCATAAGAGATCCTGTAAGTGTGTGCATATATATATATATATATAAGGGAAGTGACAGAATCATATGTTGATTCTTACACTAATCTCTACCTGTTTCAAGATGTTATCAAACAGATGACTCTGCAAGTACTTTGCAACATCATGGCCCAAATGTCCATCAAAGATTGCAAATAAACCTAACTCACTATCCTCTTTTTTCTTGAACTCAGAAACAACATAATCTTCCATGTCATGATTTGATTTTCCCTTCAGGCAATGAAAACCGTGCGTCGTATGCTTTGACATTTTGCTCTTCCCTTTCCCTGTGTCAGCCCCAGATGAAAATAGCCCAGCCTTCAGATGAAAACATAACATCGTTACCGACATAAAAGTAACTAGATTTATTTATCCCCAAAAGATATACTATTCTTTTAGTTCATAAATTCCATTCTAAGGATAAAAAATCATCTCTTAGAAACTAAGCATGCTAAGCTAACATCTACCTTGGTAAGCCTTCTACAAGAAAATCAGAAGTAATTCAACAATATGATTACATTGTAAAATTCAAAACATATATATATATATATATATATACACACACAAATAGTTTGATTCAGGAGCCAAATTAAGTTATAAGCAACTTTATGCATTAAATCCCAAAATGTATATAGAATTAAATCTTTAACTCATTAGTCAATAAAGAACAATTATATTCAAAAACTAGGAAATAAACCAAGCAATATGAAAACCTTTTTTTTTTTTAAAAACAATACATCAAAGAAACATAAAAATAAAAAAAGGATTGAACTTTAAACAGACCTTCATTTTTTGAAGAATATCTTTCCCATGCATGTTGTAGTTTCCTTTTGCTTTATTACAGCAAGCACCAAAAACAAATTTTTTTTTTTAACACTGAAAATAACCAAAAAGTTGAAAGTAGAGAAGCTGAAGAATTGATGTTAGAAGAAGAAAAGCTTCAGAGCAGAGGACAAAAAGCAGTGTAATAGAGAAACAGAGGAGGATAGGGAAAGGAAGGTTGACCGCCGAAAATGGGACCTAAGTGTGAGTTTAGCTTTTCCGCCCCGCGTGTTTTGAAATGAACGCGTTCTTGCCGACGACTTTTCTTCACATTATTAAGATTACCTTCTTTTTTAATTATTAGATTTCCCTTTATACTATATTCTTGGGCTAGCTGTTTTTGTTCCCTTCTTTGTTTTTATATATTATTATAAGTTTTATTAATTTAATAGTACGAGTTTAATGGTAAGATTTTATATTAACAATAGTTGAAATGATTTCGGATTGGATACTTTTTTTAAAAAAATTATTCGAATTTGAATTCATAATTTTTTTAAAAAAATTAAATTCATTTGTTATTTATAAAATATTGGAATAATGCTATCACTACACCAAAACAGACTTTTAGCGGCGTTTTTAGTGGTGTTTTAACAAAAAACGCCGCAAATATTATCATTTAGCGGCGTTTCAAGTAAAACGCCGCAAAAAGTGGAGAAATAGCGGCATTTTTTTACAAATGTCGCTAAAAAGGATATATAGCGGCTTTTTTTCTAAAACACCGCTAAAGACCGGAGCATTAGCGGCGTTTCTGAAGAAACGCCGCTAAAGACCGGAACATTAGCGGCGCTTTTAAAAAAAGCCGCTAAAGGTCGAGAATTAGCTGCTTTTCAAAAATGCCGCTAAAGGTCTATGTATTAGCGCTTTTTCACAAACGCTAAGAGTTTTCTATATTTTCTCTTATTCTTGCTTTGAATTATATTTTATTTTGATACATTCACTTATAAGCAATGAGAAATTTTCAATTTAGTTACTTAATTATGAAAAGTTACATTTTCATTTAAGTTATAAATTAAGCTATTAAAATTGATTTAGGGTTTAATGTTTAGTATGTTAATTTCATAGTTTAGGGTTTGTTTTTGGGGTATGGGTTTATTGTATAGTATTCAATATCTTAGTGTTTACTAGGTATTAAGGTTTAAGTGTTAGTGGTTAGAAAAATAAGGGAAATGGCGAATGGGTCGGGGTTTATGGTTTATGATTTATAAGTTTAGGGTTAGGGATTTGGAAGGAAATTGTTAATGTGGTAGGTTTTTGAGTTAAGGGTTTATGGTTTAAATTTTTCATTTTTAGGGTTTAATTAGGGTTTAGGGTATTTGGTATATGATCCAAAACCTCGAAAATTGAAATCTCCAAAACTCCAAATTTTTTATTTTAGGGTTTAATTAGGGTTTAAGAGTTTATGATTTAAATTTTTGATTTTTAGGGTTTAATTAGGTTAGGGAGTTTGCTATATTAAAAGTTTAATATTCAAAATTTTTAAAAATAAAATTCCAAAAAATGATAATTTAAGCACAAAAATTTAGAAAGAAAAAATAAAATAAGTAAAAATTAAAATTGATACTAGTGGCGTTTTCATAAAAAATGCATTATTATGTTCCGAGACAAAAAACGCAATTGTTTTATTAGGATTTTAGTGGCGTTTAAAAATGTAATCGCAAATAGTATGTTATAGTGGCATTTTTTAGAAAACACCGCAAATTAATAGTTGATTTTTAGTGGCATTTTGTTAAAAGCGCGCAAAGGTGAGATATAATGGCTTATCCCAAAACGCCGCAAACAATGTTCTTGTTTTTAAATTAAAACGACGTTGTTTTATAGTTTTTAGTGGCATTTTTAGTTAAACACATAATAGGTATGTTTTTAGCGGTAGCGATTTGATAAAAAGCCATAATGCTTGGTCATTAAGGCAAAATTAGAATTAAAATTAAAATTAGAAAAAATTAAAATAAAATTTTATATGTTAATTTAAAATTATAAAAATCTTCAAAAAATTCGAAATTTCCTTAAAAGTTTAATATGCAAAATTTTTAAAAATAAAAATTCCAAAAATGATAATTTAAGCGTAAAAATTTAGAAAGAAAAATATAAGTTAAAAATTAAAAAATTAAAATTGATACTAGTGGCGTTTTCAAAAAACGCGCGCGATTATGTTCTCCAAGAAAAAAATGCAGCCGTTTTATCAGGATTTTAGTGGCGTTTAAAAACAGATGCCGCAAATAGAATGTTATAGTGGCGTTTGTTAGAAAACGCCGCAAATTAATAGTTGATTTTTTAGTGGCGTTTTGTTAAAAAACAACGCAAATGTGAGATATAGCGGCGCTATCCCAAAACGCCGCAAACAATGTTACTGTTTTTAAATTAAAACGACATTGTTTTCTAGTTTTTTAGTGGCGTTTTTTAGTTAAATGCCGCAGTAGGTATGTTTTTAGCGGCGCTATTTGATAAAACGCCGCAATGCTTGACTGTTAAGGCAAATAAATCGCGATTTGCTCTCTGAAATCCCTAAATTGATTTTGCATCTCCGATTGGGCTTCCTCTAAACTCTCTGATTTGATAATCTGGCGTTGCTGGTTTTTTCTGAGGTCTGGCGTTGCATTCAAAGAAAGTATAAATCAACCCTCGATTCATTTTCTTCTCAACGTGAGTTTACTTTTAACCAACCTTTTTTGGGTTTGTATATTAGCTTAAATGCTGTATTTGAGGTCAATTTTTTTTTGTTGATTTTATCTGTGGGTTTTGTGCATTGAATTACATGATTTAACTAATGGATCTGATGTATTTGCTGATAATATGCTTAGGATGTGGCTTTGCTTTACTTGTAATGTTACTCTTAGGTTCATGAGATATTTTAGCGTCTCGTTAGTGCTTCTAAGTTCAAATGCTTGCTAATAATTTACTGCATTTTCGTTTATATACGCATCTCTTTTTAAATAGTGAGTGGCTTTGCTTTAGTTGTAATGTTAGGTTTATATAAACTGTTTGATGCATTGCATGCTATTAATTCTTATATGTCAGGGCAGTGCTAGTTTCTGACTATTATTGATATATGTATTTTTGGTAGTAGGTTGAAGAAGCACGGAGAAAGGGATTGAATTGAGTTCAACCAGGATTTAAAAGTAGTATATTTATATTAATTTCTCCATTTTAATTTCTCATGTCTTTTGCTTATTTTTGTTTTTATATGATTTTCATATATCTTCTAAACCTTACCAACTTTTAGGCTACATTTCTAAGGATACTACGCATTACCATTGCGATCTATTTCTTGAGCTTGGGGCTTCTTGATAAGTGTGGTGAGTAATTTTCTTAATTTTGAAGATAAGATCATTAGCTCTTTTAAGATTTATTTTTTCTTATTTTAATTGGATTTTGAAATTCCTTTTGTTTTTCAAGTTAAACTCGCTTGACTTGAGTATAAAAGTACTCTTAGAGTTTGATTGATGGCAGTCCCATGCTCTCATTCTTGCTTTTTATTTTATTTTATTTTGTTGTATTGTGTTGTTATCCTTTTACCGCTTAAAGATTGTTTTTAGGACTTGAAAATCTTATTTAGGTTTATAATTTTTAATTATTAGTCCTCATCATTAAGCGCATCAAATATAAATCCATATATCATTCAAGCTTAGCCAAAAGAAAATTATCTTTCATGATACACATTTGTTGAACAAAAAAAACATGATACACACAATATGTAGGGCACATGATTACATCCCATTTTGAGCTTAAGATTCTCTAATCACTGAAATTTGCAAAGAAACTTGCAAAATAGCCTCTTCATAATTCTATCTATGGTTAATTGGGCCATTTTAACATCATATACCATAAATAGTTATTACTTACCGAGAGGAACTAATAACATAACTTTTCAATGCTTTAATCAAGAAGTGTTTAGAGTACATTAAAACACACTCAAATACATTATTCAATTTCATTCATATACATTGATCACCTAAGCATCAAGTTTTCTATGTGATGAGTACATATATATGATTTTATAGCTCAAGAGCATCTTATTCATGCTTCTCCACCCTTTCATTCATATGAATATGATTCTATGCGTAAACATGTACGTGTGTGTGTATATATACATATATCATATATACATATATGATTTTATAGCTCAAGAGCATCTTATTCATGCTTCTCCACCCAAGAAAAAATTGTAAAGGCTTTCTTGAGTTATGTGCTTAGATGGATCATTCATGGCACAACAATGTGACTACTCAAGTTGGTGCATGCATCTTTGTTTTTATGTTACGTGATATGGTCCACCATTTCTTCACTACCAATGCATGAGTTTTCATTGGCGATACATCAAGGTTTCCATGTTAATTTATTTCCAATAACAACACGAATCGCTTCATAACAACTCACATATATATACACACACATTCCATATAGCATGCCATGATTCAAAGATTAGTTAGTATTTTCATATAGTCCACAAGAGTCGGTCTAAACTAGTTTGTGTCGTGATTCGAAACACACGCGAAAGGAATAATTAAATTACGATTTTTCAATGAATTAATCTAACTTATTAGATTTTATTGAACCTTTAATATTCATTTAGGGTAATACTTCCCACACAAAAACTTGTCAACCTTGAACATGACTCAAGTCTTATCCACTTAAGCATGGGTAACAGGAGTGTATCCATTTCAGTTTCCTCTGCTCCTTTTTTAAATTGTTTTTGTACTTAAATTATCATACTTAAATTGGTTCCATTTTGCATAAAATTGTGTTCCTTGAACAAAACTTGTGCTCCTTTTTGCATAAAATTGCTGCAAATTGTAGTGTGTTCCTTTTTTTATTTAATTGTTTTGTGTTGCTGCAAATTGTATTGTGCTTGAATATGAAGTTTTGTTTTGTCATAGGTCGTTGTGTACTTGTGCGTATTGGGATGATTAGTAGCGGACCCAATCGATTCTGATAACAATGTTGAAGGAAACGAAATCGCACGGAACCTTCTTCGCTTTGTGGATTTATACTACCGAAACTTGACGGCTTTATCTTTTCATCCGAGGTGAGTTGATTGATTTTAAATTTTTAAATGTTTTACATCCTTTAATATTCATTTGATTTGATTATATTTATTATAATTTTGAAAAAGATAGGTACCAAAATGATTTTTAAAACCGTAAAATTGACATGTTATTGGAGCTAAGGTCATTAAAACTATTTGTTCATGTTACTTAAGTTTTACTAAAAAAACTTAATTTTAGTTCAATAATTATTAATTTTAGCTTAATCAATTTATACTATTGAGAGAGTCAAAATTGATTATTATGAATCTTGAGTTGAAAAAATCATATAAGCGGTTTAGTATATTATTTAGTGTGATATTTGTAATATTTTAGTCCAATATGGTAGTAAAATTTATATATTTTGATACTCAAAATCAACTCTAAAATTGAATTGAAAATTTAAAAGTTAATTAATATTGTTTAATTAATTTTTTAAAAAGATTATATTTGTTTAATAATTCATTGTTATTTTTCTATAATTGTTTTATATTATTAATATTTTTAAAAATTAAGTACTTTTAATTTTTAAAATTTATTTTAATTTTAAATTTTTAATAAGATATATATATATATTGTATTTTCATATTTTCATTTCAAAACCCCAAATCCCAAACCTTAAATCCGAAACCTCAAATCTCAAGACTCAAACCTCAAATCCCAAACCCCAAACCCTAAACCCCAAACTCTAAAACCTAAACCCCAAACCTTAAACCCCAAACCATATATCTTAAACCCCAAACCTTAAATTATAAACCCTAAACTCTAAACACTAAACCCTAAACCTTAAACCCTAAAACCCTAAACCTTAAACCTTAAACCTTAAACACTAAACCTTAAATCATAAACCCTTAAAATAACAAACCTTAAACCTTAAACCTTAAACCTTAAACACTAAACCTTAAATCATAAACCCTTAAAATAACAAACCTTAAACCTTAGACCTTAAACCTTAAAATACTAAACCCTAAACCCTAAACTTTAAACCTTAAAACTTTAAACCCTTAAATCATAAACATTAAACCCTAAAACCCTAAATTCTAAACACTAAACCCTAAACGATCAGCTTTCATAACTAACATAATTTTAAGTTAAGATCAAATTTCATAACTTACATAATACTTGTATAGAAAAAATAAGATTCAAAGTATATAGGCTGGAAACCTGACGGGTTGCCTTATATCTCACAGTCAGATATAATGGATCCTCTCTAGGTGTAACAATGCCATGTATGATGAATCTAAACGAAATACCAAATTAAATATCGAAATAAAATAACATTTATTAAATACATAATTAGCTAATAACATTTATTAATAATAGCTTTAACCCTAAACCTTAAACCTTAAAACCCTAAAATTATAAACCTTAAAACTCTAAATCATAAACACTAACCCTTAAACCCTAAAACCCTAAACACTAAACATTAAACCTTAAAACCCTAAACCTTAAATACTAAACACTTAAACCCTTAAATTCTAAACCCCTAACCTTTAACCCTAAACCCTTAACCCCTAACCCCTACCCCCTAACCCCTAAAACCTAAACCCTTAACCCTTAACCTTAAACCCATAACCACTAACCCCTAACCTTTAACCCTTAACCCTTAAACCTTAAACCTTAAACCCTAAACCATTAAACCTCTAAATCTTAAACCCTTAACCCATAACCCCTAACACCTTACCTCTAACCCCTAACCCCTAATTTTAAGTTAATATCAAACTTCATAACTTACATAATACTTGTATAGAAAAAAAAAGGATTCAAAGTATATAGGCTGGAAACCTGACGGGTTGCCTTATATCTCACAGTCAGATATAATGGATCCTCCCTAGGTGTAACAATGCCACGTATGATGAATCTAAACGAAATCCCAAATTAAATATCGACATAAAATAATATTTATTAAATACATAATTAGCTAATAACATTTATTAATAATGCCTTAAACCTTAAACCTTAAATCCTAAACTTTAAAACCTTAAAACCCTAAAACTATAAACTTTAAAACCCTAAATCATAAATATTAAACCTTAAACCTTAAAACCCTAAACATAAACCCTAAACCTTAAAACCCTAAACTTTAAATACTAAACACTTAAACCTTTAAACCTTAAACACTTAACCTTTAACCCTAAACCCCTAACCTTTAACCATTAACCCCTAACCCCTAACCCTTAACCACTAAAACCTAAACCCCTAACCCTTAACCTTAAACCCGTAACCCTTAACCCCTAACCCCTAACCCTTAACCTTAAACCCTAAACTTTAAACCTTAAACTATTAAACCCCTAAATTTTAAATCCTTAACCTCTAACCCCTAACCCTAACCCCTAACCCCTAATTTTAAGTTAATATCAAACTTCATAACTTACATAATACTTGTATAGAAAAATAAGATTCAAAGTATATATGGTTGTAACAAACTGACGGGTTGCCTTCATATATCTCATGATGATATAATGGATCCTCCCTAGGTGTAACAATGCGCGTATGATGGATCTTAAAGAATACATAACTTACCTAATTTTAAGTTAATATCAAACTTCATAACTTACATAATACTTGTATAGAAAAATAAGATTCAAAGTATATATAGTTGTGAAATGATGACGGGTTGCCTTATATCTCTAAACACTTAAACCCTTAAACCCGATATAATGGATCCTCCCTAGGTGTAACAATGCCGCGTATGATGGATCTTAAAGAATACATAACTTACCTAATTTTAAGTTAATATCAAACTTCATAACTTACATAATACTTGTATAGAAAAATAAGATTCAAAGTATATAGGTTGAAACTAACGACGGGTTGCCTTATATCTTACAAATGATATAATGGATCCTCCCTAGGTGTAACAATGCCGCGTATGATGGATCTTAAAGAATACATAACTTACCTAATTTTAAGTTAATATCAAACTTCATAACTTACATAATACTTGTATAGAAAAAATAAGATTCAAAGTATATAGGCTGGAAACCTGACGGGTTGCCTTATATCTCATAGTCAGATATAATGGATCCTCCCTAGGTGTAACAATACCGCGTATGATGGATCTTAAAGAATACATAACTTACCTAATTTTAAGTTAATATCAAACTTCATAACTTACATAATACTTGTATAGAAAAAATAAGATTCAAAGTATATAGGCTGGAAACCTGACGGGTTGCCTTATATCTCACAGTCAGATATAATGGATCCTCCCTAGGTGTAACAATGCCGCGTATGATGGATCTTAAAGAATACATAACTTACCTAATTTTAAGTTAATATCAAACTTCATAACTTACATAATACTTGTATAGAAAAAATAAGATTCAAAGTATATAGGTATGGAAACTCGACGGGTTGCCTTATATCTCATCCTGTGTAACAATGATATAATGGATCCTCCCTAGGTGTAACAATGCGGGTTGCCGTATGATGGATCTTAAAGAATACATAACTTACTTAATTTTAAGATCAAATTTTATAGCATTATTTACATAAATTATTAATTAACAATTTAGCAGATAATTTATTGTTAACTTTAGACTTCAACAACTACGAAATGGATAGGAGTTGGATGAAATTGTCAAGGGTAAGCAACGGTTATCGAAATGGAGTAGAAACTTTTCTGAATTTCGCATTTCAAAATGCAAGCCAAGAGAATATGATTCTTTGCCCGTGTAAGAAGTGTTGCAATATTAACTAGCATTATCGTGAAGTGGTCTACGAACATCTAGTTGTTGATGGCTTTGTCCGGGGGTACAAAATATGGTTTTTTCATGGAAAGTGTACCTCTAGTGGAGCATCTTCATCGATGAATCTGGGGTATCCTCATAGTGCTTTCAATCAGAATGTTAGTGACGATAACATGGAAAACATGTTGCGGAATGCTTTTAATATGTGCAATGATGGTTTCGGGTCATTTCCACCAGACTTGGGTGCAACCGATGATCATAATTTTGGTGGAAATACTTTCACCGAAGGGGAAAGAAGTGTACCGGATGAACAGCCAAATGAAAAAACGGTGAGGTTCTACACGTTACTTGGTGAAATGAATAAAGAACTGTATGAGGGATCAAAATTTTCTAAACTGTCATCCTGTATTCGTCTTTTTCACTTGAAATGTTTGGGGGGTGGACCGGAAACTCGTTGACAATGCTGTTAGAGTTTCTGCAAGAAATGTTCCATTTGCAAAAATCCCTCAATCTTCCAAAGACATGAAGAAATTGATAAAGGATTTGGGCCTTGGTACAACAAAATTTACAGTTGCCTAAATGACTGCATGTTGTATTGGGGCGACCGCATAAACTAACAGCGCTGTCATGTATGTGGCCAATCCCATTGGATTAATAAAAATACAGAGGATGATAACGAGGATGAACACGATACACAGTCAAAGAAGGAGCCAGTTAAGATTTTACGATATTTTCCCCTAATACTGAGGCTTCAACGGCTTTTCATGTCGTCGAAGACAGCTAAATCAATGACGTGGCACCGTGATGGACGAACCGATGATGGGTTGTTAAGGCATCCTGTAGATTCTTTAGCTTGGAAATGTTTTGACTCTAAATTTCCAAGCTTTGCAAGCGATCCTCGAGTGTGAGGCTTGGGCTAGCATCCGATAGATTTAACCTTACAAACTTATGAGCACAACGATAGTATTTTGGCACTGTGGTGCTTGTTCCTACAATTTGCCTCCATGGGTTTGCATGAAACAATCTTCTTTTATCTTGTCTATGATTATACTTGGAGAGAAAGGGCCGGGGAATGATATTGACGTCTATTTGCAGTGACTTGTTGACGAGTTAAAACAACTATGGGCTGGTGTTCAGACATTCGATGCAATGAGAAAAGAGAACTTTAATTTACGTGCGGCATTAATGTGGACTATTAACGACTTTTCGGCTTATGCTAATTTATCTGGTTGGCTTACCAAAGGACGTTATGCTTGTCCGTGTTGTGCTGTGCAGACATGTTCACAATGGTTATATAATGGGAAGAAGTTTTCTTACATAGGGCATCGTCGGTGGTTACCGAAAAATCATACATTTAGATTTCAGAGTGCTCAGTTTGATGGTACTAAAGAGTTCAGATCAGCTCTTTCGCAGACGGTGGATCCAAATATTGTTAATGTTGAAAGATATGAATTTCATTTATGGAAGATGAATCAACCGCAAACCCGCATAGAAATAGAAGATCTAGGGATGAATCTGATGATGAATCTGATGAAGAGGATGATCCTAATGAGGCGAACTTGTGGAAAAAAAGAAGTATTTTTTTCAAGTTGCCTTATTGGGAGCATTAGATTTTACGCTATAATCTTGATGTCATGCACATAGAGAAAAATGTCTGTGAGAACATCATTGGGACTTTTTTGAATGTCGATGGAAAATCAAAAGATAATCTTCAAAGTCGACTTGATTTGGTCCACATAGGAATTCGGCGTCAGCTTCATCCCCGAGCACTTTCGAATATGAAATATCGATTGTCGCCTGCTATTTTTTCAATGTCGAAGATGGAGAAAGAAGTGTTCTGTACGGTGTTGAAGGATATAAAGGTCCCGGATGCGTATGCATCAAATATATCACGATGTGTGAGTCTTAAGGATCGAAGATTATATGGCTTAAAATCGCATGACTATCACATATTGATGCAAGATTTACCGCCATTGCTGCTCATGCGGTGTTGTATGTCGAAAAAGGTGACGCTTCGTAATTGAACCGTCAAATATAATGAAAGGCATTTGTGGTAAAGTTTTGAATGTTCAAAAACTTGAGAGACTACAAGATCAAGCCGTATTAACTTTATGCAATCTGGAGAAGATATTCTCGCATTCCTTCTTCACTATCATGGTGCACTTCCACGTGAAGCACTTCTTGGTGGACCCGTTTTCTATCGATGGATGTATCCCATTGAAAGGTCTTACTTTATTTGCAAAATATTCCTTCATTCAGCTAAATGCCTTTATTTGCAACTTTTGATAATGTTGTATATCGTGTTTAGGTTCCTTTCCAAATTGAAGTCATATCGCCGCAATAAGCATTATCCGAAGGATCAATTACCGAGGGCTACTTGGCGGAGGAATGTATGACTTTCTCGCTCGAGGTATTTGGAAGATGTTGAAACAAGAATGAATGACCAAGTCGAAATCTTTGGGCTCACAGATCATAATTTGGCTGAAACTTATTTATTTCAAAGTTTCGAGAACCGATCGGCAAAGTCGAAATTACGTAATTAGACGATAGATCGTGGGTCCAAGCACTTCAATACGTTCTTTTTCATCACGATTCAATGGAACCATTTCGAAGTACGTTCTACAATTTGATAAATACTCATCAATTATGATTTGTTTGTCTTCTAACAAAGTAAAACCTTTTTACCGTAGTGAGTACAAACAAATATTGAGAGCTAATTCACGATCTCAAGATTAAATCGATGAGAAATTAATAAGTTGTTCACAGAATCATTCCATGAATGGTTAAGCCTAATGGTATGCAATTTAAATTTTCATTGACAAGTAATAATATTTTCTCATAACATTCATAATTACTCGATTTACTTTTGACTCAATAGGTTTGGAGTCGGAATGAAGTAAATGACGACGTTAAATGACTTTCACAAGGTCCAAACAGAATAGTTAAAAGATATAGTGGCTTCCTCATCAATGGATACAGATTTCATACAAGGTATCGCGAGAGATTGAGGAGAACCCAAAATTGCGGAATTGTTGTTAATTCTTCGATTACAAGTTATGCTAGTGCTAGGGACAGTAATCTAGTCGAGGGGAATTTGGAATATTATGGACTTATTATTGACATCATTGAGTTGGATTATTATGGCAAATGCAAAGTTGTCTTATTTCGAGGTGATTGGGCTGATGTGAATACGGCTCGCGAAATTAAAAACGATCAATATGGCTTTACAATGGTGAATTTCTCTCGATTAATTCACACCGGAGAACAACTGATGGACGAGCCGTATGTGTTTTTTCTCAAGTTAAACAAGTTTTTTACTCGGAAGATCCAATTGATGAGGGTTGGTACATTGTACTTCGAAACACCCCTAGAGACTTCTTCGACATTGGCAGTGGAAGTAGAGATGACATAGTCGAAAGATCAGAAACTTTGCCTTTTCCAGAACAAGACTTAACTGAAAATATCCCTAGTACTAGTCAACAATTTCAATGGGTTTGTCAGGATGTGGACGAAGATATTTACGAAATATGATGTAGTAAGATTTAACAATTTATTATTTATATGTAATATTATAATTTTCATGTTGGTCATGTTATATAATTTAACTATTTTAAATGTCCTATTATTGTTGTTATTTGTTACTAAAATTTTGAACTATTTTATGTGTATTGCAAGAAAAATGCCTAGAAGACGATTACGAGATTTAAATATTGTCCGCGAAACTCCAAATCCAGAAGAAGCTAATAGTAGTGAATAGCAAACAGTTGTTGGATCTTCTACTCTACCGGACATAGATGACGAGCCTGGAGAATTTGAAAGTAATGTTAAGTTTATTTTACATGCATGTTGAATTTTATTATTGATTCATTTTTCAATTTTAATATAATAATATATCATTTTTCAGCTGAAGGTGGTGGGACGCGCAGAGGTCGAAGACGTACATTACTTAAGATTTATACGACCTAGAGCCTAGCGATCGTGTTAAAGTAAGGAGAAACAATCATGGCCACTGTTGGATCTCAAGCTCGATTGTTAGGAGGCTATTTGGGCATTTTAGCACGAAATTCCAATATGTTGCCCATTAACTACTTAATCATGGCATCACATGCCCGATGGCAACAAAATCAGCTCCAAAATATTAAGGTAATAAAACGTGAATGTAATTTATAATACTTTAATTTAATTTTCATTTATATTAACTTTTATACTTTTTTCTTGTGGTAGATTTAATTTAGAGGTCTCGATGACTATGTTAAAAAGACATTGGGTAAAAATGGAGAGACAATAAAAGCACGCTCAAAAATAATATTTTAAGAAAGACATAAGCCTCGACAAAAAATTAAGAAATGTTCCACCGAGAATGTTGAGGTACCAATGGGAAGATCAAGATAGATTTTGGAATTCAAAAAAAGGAGAGGTATTACGTACTTCTAAAATCGTATAAATTATTTGGTTTATAGTATTTACTATATATATAATTCAAATTGCATTATGTAGGACCGTGAGCGAGTTGGAATAAGCAGCAGACAAAAACAAAATTTACGCATTACAGTGAGTTCTAGAAGTTTTGCTTGTGTAGTTGACGCCGAGGTATTATAATTTATTAATTTCATCAAATATTAATTACTTTATAATATTAAATTATATTTTTTCGCTAAAATATAGGAAACTTTGACTGGTCAAAAGTTGGACGATTGACTTTTTGACATTACGCATAGAAAGAAGGATGGATCTCCGATGACATCCAAGTTGCAGAAATTTTGGTATATTTACTTAATAAAATTTTATTTTTATAAATATTTCTATTGCTTAATTATAATAGTTTAATTCATTGTTTATAGTTTTAAATTTATAATGTTAAATTATGTTGCATTCTTTATTATTTAGATATTTCATTTCTAACTCTTTCATTGATTTATTAGGATAAACTAAAGGAGAAGAAGGCCGAGTATGAAGTGGTCGCTTCGATCGATAGTTCTGTTAATCTTGAGGAGATTGATAATGTAATTATTACAGATGTTTTGGGTCTGAAAGGTACGATCGCTTCAATCGATAGTTTCGCTAATCTTTAGTATATTTTAATAGAATTATCACCGATGTTTTTGGTCTTGAAAGTTATGGTCGGGTTCGATTTAAAGGATCCGTGTTACCCCGACCCAATATTTTGGATCCGCCTCCAAAGAAGACATGCCTTTCGGGGTCAATCTCGTCGGTCAAGTTCGAGGCTACAAAACCAGATAGCTCGGATGCAAGAGAGCATGGTTGAGCAGAGGCACCAAATTGTCGATGTTCAAAGAAAATATGAAGAACTCCAACAACGACTAGAGAGCGGATGCGAGCAAGAATAAGAGGAGGCAAGAAGAATGAGAGAGGCAAATGGCAAATGCGAGGAGGCAGAGGCAAGATCGATGCTAGCAGAAAGCGTAAGAAAATCTGAAGAGCTCCAAGACCACCTTCAAAGATATGATGCAGATGTTTAAAGATACGAAACCGCCATCTTAGACATTTAGTTTCTCGTTGTAAGAAGTTTTGACATTATTACATTTAACATTATTGTTACAATATTTTCAATTATCATTCATTTAATTTATTAAATTTCAAGTATCATTTAGAATTAATGTATTGATTGTATTTTATGCTAAATTTGTTGTTTTATGTTGGAATTATATCTTGTTATTGGTTGGTTTTAGTGCGAGGGTATAATATTGAAAAATTGTACTTTTGAAATCAGTACAAATTAGCGGCGTTTGTACAAAAGCGCGCTAAATGTCAAGAAATTTTATGCGTTTTTGATAAGCTACCGCTAAAGCCCTCGACTTTTAGCGGCGTTTTTGAAAAGCTACCGCTAAAGGCCTCCGACATTTCATGACGTTTTTTGAAAAGCGCGCTAAAGGCCATGACATTTAGCGGCATTTTTTGAAAAGCGCTAAAAGGTCCCGACCTTTAGCGGCGTTTTTGGTAATAGCGAAGGCCTCGACTTTTAGCGGCATTTTTGGGAAAATTAAAGGCCATGACTTTAGCGGCGTTTTTGGGAAAGCCGCTAAAGGCCCCGACTTTTAGCGGCATTTTTAAAAGTGCCGCTAAAGACCCCGACTTTTAGCGGCGTTTTTAAAAGAAGCGCCGCTAAAGGCTATGGTCTTTAGCGGCGCTTTTCTCACAAACGCCGCTAAAAGTCAGGGTCTTTAGCGGCGTTTTTTGCTCATAAACGCCGCAAAAATTTTCGGCGGTTGTATTGGCGGCGTTTTTTGTGGCGCTTAGAAAAGCGCCAAGAAAGACTTTTTGTATGCTTATAAACGCCGCTAAATGCCCAAAAAGCGCCGCTAAAAGTCTGCTTTTTCAGAGTGTATCAAACATCTAAATTCACATTAAATAGTAAATTTAATATAAAAATCTATATATTATCTAATTTCATAATACTCAAATTCACAAAAATTTAAATCTATAATCCAAATAACCATCTCTCAATGATAGTTTAAAAGTTTAGGTAAACTTAAGAAGTATCATTATAATTACATATTTATATATATATTTTATTTATTTGGATGAATAAATTGGTGACCTACAGCTTCAAGATATTCTCTTATAAAAGGTAAGGAATAAAGGTAGTCTAATTATTGCCATCTTCTTTTTAATCTCAGTTATCACCAAATGGTTTTCCTAAATAATACCAATTTAAACGAAAAGCAATAAAATATTATAGAAAAAATTAATAAATATAGAAAGGTAGTAAGAGTTTAAATCATTTTATTTTGAGAAATAATTACATTTTACTTAAAACTTTAAAAATAAAAGAAAAATTTAACGAGTAAACCATCAATAATATTCTTAATAGTTTACACCCACCGTGGGTTTACCAATTCTAATATAGTTACCATGACATAGATGTGTTTGAGAGAGTCCAAGTCAAAATACAAGTGGATAAATAGCTCTTTAATACATCAATTTCATAGGTCTCATTCATAAATCATAATCATATTGCTCTCAGTCTGAAGTAGCATCTTAGTTTCGGCCCAAAAAGAAAGTATACATGATATTTTTATTCTTTTATTTGAAAATAACATTTACATTTTCAAATATGCATGTTCAAATGTTGATGTATCATAGCAACGTTTTGGGATTGGTTAAATACAAATTATAAAATTTTAAAGAGGTTTAAAATATAATTTTATCTTTGGTATTTTAGAATTTTAAAGGACTAAACTAAAATTTTATTTTATTTTCTAGGACCAGAATGCATTTTTATCATTAAACTAGCTTATAATTTAAAAAGCTTTAAGGAACTAAAATAATAATTTACCAATTGAGAGGGAAGGCCTGTTCTTGGGTACATTATAAGTAAAAATGCACATATGATGGTTTGTATCAAAATCCATGTTAGAACGGTTGGACAAGACACACTAACGAACAAATATAAATATAAATAATTATATATACAAATAAAAAATTAATATAAGCAAATATTTATATAAATAAATATTTATTTTTATGTAAAAGCACTATATTTAAATAAATATTTATATTTATTTAAAACATCATATTTGAAAAAAATTAAATAAACAAAGTTTTGGAAAACCAAAAATCGAATAAAGGAATTGAGTTTTACTAGATGTTGAAGTCTGTTTTCATAGTTTTCTTAAAACAGATTCAACTGCTCCTATGGTACTTGGAGAAATGCTGGTCGACTGCCTCGCAGGATACAACAACAAAATGACCGCGACAGTAACACCTTTGCAGTTCAATAAATTGTTGATCACCTAAATATGAGAACTGTTCAATATGCACTTCCTTAAGCACATCTCGGTCATTCCATAATTTTCAACACATTTTAATAATTATATTCTTTCTTTTAACACATTTAGATTTAGATTTTTTTAAAATCTATTATAAAAATTATTTATTAAATATTTTAAATCCTTTCTTTCATATATATGGTCTTAGTCTTTGGTCTTTTTTTTTTATACAATGCCTAGAGCTACCTATAGCTCCTCTCCAATTTTTAAATAAGAGAATAATATGCTTTAACACACTCGAACCCACAT
Organism: Gossypium rotundifolium; assembly: GCA_025506655.1. Lineage (NCBI taxonomy): Eukaryota > Viridiplantae > Streptophyta > Magnoliopsida > Malvales > Malvaceae > Gossypium > Gossypium rotundifolium. The sequence continues at coordinate 163,452,514 of CP106725.1, forward strand.
TCTCTTGCATTGGCAATAATGTCGATGCTAATTAAGTTAAGACTCAATCGATAAATTTCAATTATTAAACATATATTAATAAAATAATATTCTCAATCGATATGATAAAGATATCAAATTGATTTTAAACTTTATATGCATAACGGATAGAATTATATTAATAAATTTAATAATACAATTATTAAAATATCAATTATAAAAAGCATTACAAAAATGTATAAAATTATTTTTAATTTCCACTTACATAAATCAATCACTCCTTTTATATATAAATATCAATCATACGTGATAAATACCAATTGACTAATACCTAATTTCCACCTTTGCCACAGCGGTGTGGTCAATGCCAGTTCTTTACTTTCTTTGTACTTGTTTTAGCTCGTAACTTGTTTATAAAGTTCACATTCTCTCCTTCCATTTATCTTCCATCCATTGTCCAATCATTATCATGTCAGTTCCCATCAATGTTTAGCTGGTTACGTCAATTGAGGTTACAATGTTACAATATTATAAAATTTTGAATGAAGTAAATTTTTTATTTAATCACAATATCTTTTATATATCCCCCCAAAAAAAAAACTATAGTATTTTTCATTAATTTTATGCTTATTACTACTTAAATATAAAGTGTTTGAAATAATAAATGTTTTGCAAGGAATTACCAATTTATGAGATCATCAAAATATTTATTCATTAGATGTTCTTATTTATTTTAACTTTTGCTCATGTAGATGTTTATTATTATTTTTATATATAAAAAATATTGATATAATTTATAAGCAATGCATACTATTTTGCTCTTGCTTTCGAAGGAAGCAATCGATCCCACAATTGAAGTTTTGGATAAACATGTTGGTGTATGTTAAAGAACAAGTTCACTGAACATGGTGTGATCACTGATGCGTGAACACCATTGTGTTTTGGTAACTGTCAAAATATATATACGCTGGTAAAGAAGGTAAGCTTTCATCTTATTTTCGTATTTTTATTTGTTAGCTTAAATATGAACAAAAACTCATGATGAATTGTTTTATGGTGTTTTAGGTACTTTTCCTGTTGAAAATGCCAAAATTTTGAAATATTATAACTTGTTTGGCTTCCTCATTATGGGCATTCTTATACTTTCGGTTAAAATTTTATTTTTGGATCGAAATTAAATTTTATATTTTTACGATAGTAAAAATTGAATTTTATCATTTTAATAGTCTATATCTTTATTATTTTTAAAGGATTAAATTAAAAATTTATCCTTTTTCTGGAAGGTCGAGTGTAATTTTATATTACTAATTTAAAATTTTATAAATTATAAAAAGTCTAAATGGAAAATTTTTCATTTTAGGGAGGCCAAGGCCCCTGTCAACCTCCCTAGATCCACCCCTGGCATCTCTAGCTCAGGCTTTTAATACTAACTTCACACGAATTAGATTATATTAGTTTAAATCAAGAGATAATCATTTTCCTCAACATTCATTCATGGATAAAATCTGGATCAAAACTATGGAGCCCTAAGTGCGATAGGTCTTTGCTTGGGTGGCAAGCTTCTTATTCCCCTTATAGTTGACCATTTTAGTTGCCCTATTGGGTCAATTTCAACCCGTATATATATATTGAACTCCCAATAATTTTAGTTAAAAATAAAAATTAATTATTCAATTAAATAATTTATAAAAGTCCTATTTTGATGCCGATGACACTACACCAAAATAGACTTTTACCGATGTTTTTAGCGGCGTTTTAAAAAAACGCCGCAAATATTATACATTGGTGGCGTTTGAATACAAACGCCGCAAAAAGTTGAGCAATAGCGGCGTTTTTAACCCAAACGCCGCTAAAAATGATAAATAGCGGCGCTTTTTTCCCAAACGCCGCTAAAGATCAGAGAATTAGCGGCGCTTTTGTAAAAACGCCGCTATAGGTCAGAGCATTAGCGGCGCTTTTGCAAAAATGCCGCTATAGGTCAGAGCATTAGCGGCGCTTTTGCAAAAACGCCGCTATAGGACAGAGCATTAGCGGCACTTTTGTTAAAACGCCGCTATAAGTCTGAGTATTAGCGGCGCTTGTTTAAAAACGCCGCTATAAGTCTGAGCATTAGCGGCGCTCGTTTAAAAACGCCGCAAAATATCTAATTATTCAAATACTCAAACGGCGCCGTTTTGTTTCCAGGCCAAGCAATAGCGGCGTTTCAAAAACGCCGCTAAATTATTTTTTTATGTCAAAACAAGACTCCTCGTTTTATTTACAGTAGAAAAATTGCAAAAAAGTTAGTGGCGTTTGTACTAAAAACGCCGCAAAAAATGAACTTATTTCGGCGTTTTATTCATAAATACCGTGAAATTATTTTTTTATTTCAAAACAAAACATCCTCGTTTTAATTTCAGTATAAAAATTGTAAAAAGTTAGTGGCGTTTGTACTAAAAATGTCGCAAAAAATGAGTTTAGGGTTTCTCGTTTTCTTGTCAATATAAGTTGAGAAGGTTATGAGTTTATGGTTTATAGTTCAGGATTTAATGTTTAAAGTTTAGAGTCTATGATTTGAGGTTTAGGGGTTAGTGGTTCGGGATTATGGATTAAAGGATATGGGTTAATGGTTTATGGTTTAGGGGTTTAGGGTTTAAAAAATTAACGAATATTTAATTTATTAATTGAATATTTAAAATATAAATATTTTATCTTAATTAAAATATAAATTATTTATAATAAAAAATAATATTGACGGGTAGAAAAAATTTTAGTTTATAGTTTAATTTTTAGTGTTTAGATTTATGGGGTTTAGGTTAGGGTTTAGCTGGGTTTATAGTTTAATTTTTAGTGTTTAGATTTATGGGGTTTGGGTTTAGTACTTAAATCAATCGAACAACAAAGTTAGAGTATTAGTGTTTAGGGTTTAATAAGGGTTTAAGATTTTGATAAAAGAGATAAAATTCAAATTTTTGAGGGTTTACAGTTTACAATAAGATTATATCTTTAATTACTTCGCACCTTATAATATATGTATGATTTGTTGTTTAGGGTTTAATGTATATGTATAAATTAGTCGTGGTTTATGGTGTATAATTTGGGGTTTAGTGTATCATATGATACACTTTTTAGGTGTATAATTTAGGGTTTTATGATTTAGGTATGAGAACTTAAATTATAAAACTGTATAATTTAAATATAGTGTTACAAAGAAAACAAAATTATTTTAAAGGAATTTAATAAATAAATAAACTAAAAAAAATTATTGGTATTAGCGTTTTTTGTGAAAAACGCCGCAAAAAGCATATCAATAAACATATTAATAAACAAAACGACGTCGTTTACATGGGGGCATTAGCGGCGTTAGCCAGTAAAATGCCGTAATAGATTAGTATTAGCGGCATTTTATAAAACGCCACAAAAAAGTATTAATTTTAATTCAAACGGCGCCATTTTCTTTAGAGTTTTAGTGGCGCTTTATATGAAACGCCACAAATAACCCGACAATTTAATTGAAACGACGTCGTTTTATTTAGAGTGTTAGTGGAACCAGTTAATTCAAACGCCGTCGTTTTTGTAAGGTAATTTAGTGGCACTTGTTGAAAACGCCAGAAAACTCCAATTTTTTTAACCAAAATGGCACCGTTTTTTTCCTCAGTATTTACCCCGAGTCATCCCCCCCCCCAAAAACAGACCTCCTAATCCCTAATTTCTCCCCAAAATCCCCTAGCGCTCTCAGTCAAAATCTCCAGAACCTTTCTTCATTCTCTGTTTCCTCCGTGAAAGGTACGTACGATCCTAACTTGTGTTTGTGTTCTTCACTATTTCTTTGATTGATTTTTGTTTTTCTTTGCTTGTAATTTGTAGAACTGTTTTCGATTCAAAAAATAAGAAGTAATTTATAGATCTGCTTAGTTTCTTTTTCCAAGATCTTCCATCAAGACAGTGCATTTTCTCGAAACTTTCCAGACATGAACCGATAATAATCAATGATCTCTCTCAATCATGATTTATTGGTCAAAGCCTTTCATCACTGCAGTAAAAGCCTTACTCCACATTGTTAATTCGGTCGCGAATACTTTTAGGTACTTACCTTGTGGATCTTAAATCCCAAATTCACCGAATAACTAGGGAACACGTGGCCTATGGTGTACCTTCGGAAAAGAATTTCTTCTTCCATGATTCGCCAAGATTAATAATCAAAATTAGTCTCTAAATTTCAATAAGTCTAGAATATAAAAGAATGGAAAACTAAACTTGGTCTTACCCTTATTTGAAGGAAGATTGTTAGATTTGACTTGATGAACAACTATGATTCCCTTATGTATTTGGTTTCAAAGATGAAAGAAGAGAGGAATAATAGGCTTAGAAGGAAATCGGCTAGGAGGCTGTGGATGCTCAAGAAGAATATTTGGCGTTTAGAGGATTCAAAAGAGAGGAGAATGAATAATGAATGGCCCTAGTTCAAATTTACTAGGCAAGAATCCTTTACCACCACTCTTCCTTATTTTCCTAATTAAAGAATAATTTTCATTTATCCACCTATTTCGAATTTTAAAGAGAATTAAACTCTTCCCTTAAGAGTCCTTATGATCTTCTAATTCGAAGTTTTAAAGAGAGTAACTCCTCTTTTGCAAGCCTTGCAAATCCACCTCTTGGCTTCTAGAAGCAAAATAAAACTTATTTTATTTGCTTCTTATGTGACTTGAACTCAAGCCCAAAACCTTTTGCATGTGGGCCATTTTCTAAGGCCTTAGGTGGCATCTTCAGCTACTTTTCCAAGTCCATTATTGGGTCAAATTTCATGTACTTTATATTTTAGGGTCACTTGGCCCTAAGTTCCCTTTGGGCTCTAAAATTGACATTCGGGGTCATTTTAAGTTTCCAAAAATTTTCGCTGACTCAGATTTTCCAAGTTTCCAAAATGTTTAGTTTCCTATTTTGGATTGGTTTCAAAATGTTCACTTTCCTAATTTACTTCGGTTTCCAAAATGGTCACTTTCCTATTTTAGTTTAGTTTCCAAAACTTTAACATTTCTAAAGCATTTCCTTACATTTCCATACATCTCCTTACATTTCCACACATTTCCATACATTTCCATACATTTCCTTACATTTCCATATATTTCCATACATTTCCATACATTTCCATACATTTCCTTTTTCCTTTCATTTTCTTACATTTCCTTTCATTTCCTTTCATTTCCTTTCATTTCTTTACATTTTCCTTATATTTCCTTACATTTCCCTACATTTCCTTACATTTCCTTACATTTCCTTACATTTCCTTACTTTTCCTTATATTTCCTTTCTTTTCCTTACATTTCCTTACATTTCCTTTCATTTTCTTTCATCTTAGGGTTCTTGAAACTCTTCAGAACACATCCAACACACCCATTGATCCCACTATCTCATGAATTATGCACGAACGCATAACCCCTAATCTAGGATGTTACATTCTACCCCTTAAAAATAATTTCGTCCTCGAAATTACTTACTATCGCTCATCCGCATAGTCTAACTCACCACACTACGCTATTGTCAAGACTCGATCTTAAAGAACTATCATACTTTCTAGGCACATTCTCTAAGTTCACGTTCCTTAGAACTCATTTCTAACGTCATGATTTAATTAAAAAGTTTTATGAATTAGTCCTTGTTTTACTTGATTCAAGAAGTTTTATGACAAGAATTTTAAGTGGTTCTTTCGTATTCATACACACACAGTCTTCACATTCACTCATTCATCCATCAATCAATTATGAACCTTAGTTCATTCGAGAAACGTTGTAGTTTTCATTTGTTGTTATTTTTCCACTACCGGGGTATTTTCGTAATTTGTCCTGTGGGTATTTTTCGTAATTTGTCAAAATAAAGTTCCTTGGTGATTTTATCAACAATTATCTTGAAAATTTCAAAGTCTCTGAGTAATTTAAAAATTTTGAAATCCGAGGGTATTTTTGATTTTTGACCTCGTGGGTATTTTGGTAATTTTTCACAAATCAGGTAACTTTGTAAATTTAACAAATTAGGGTTATTTCAAGTTGTAGAACTTTGAGGGTTTTTTTTGAGAAATTTATTTTCCAAAACGATGAAGTTGCAAAAATTTTAGAAATCGGGGTCATTTTGGTAATTTTGAAGTTAGGGGCAATTTTGTAATTTTCCAAAAATCAAAGTATTTATTTTTTTGATAGTTTGCAAATTAGGGTTTTAAACACTTTTACAAAATAAGGAAATTTTGGAAAAAGCTGTTGGGTAGTTGAACATTTTACAAACCAAGGGCATTTTTGTAATTTTACCACTGTGGTATTTTAGTAATTCTACAAATCGAAATTTTTAGAAAAATGTTGTAAAACAATAGTTCTCACAAATTAAAAAGAAATTTTAAGAGTTTTAAAACTAGGGTTTTTATGAAAATACTGCTAGTTCCTTTCGGGTTTTAGTTGTGGTTTAGCTCATGAATAAGTCCTCTTGGTTAGGGTGAACGAAGCTACGCACTGTAGGATTCGAGTGGAGAGGAGGTGAGTCACGCGGACTGCTTAAATACCAAGCTCCCACGAATACCAATCCTAGACATGCGCACAATGGTTGCCACACCTAACTCGCGACTTAATCACGTGTTTGTTTATTAGGCATTTAAGTCTTATGTGGTTTTGTGTTTGAGTAGTCTAACCCTAGGGTTCAAGTTTCCTATCATGCTATTCTACGTTCCATGCCTTTTCTACCCTTAAACAATTCACGTAATCACACATATAGTTAGGGTACTTACCGGTGGATCATGGTTTGGAGACTTATGGGCCATGTCTTTATACATCCATTTGTAAAATACTTTCATAAAACTCATTTGGCCTTGTTTTAAAAACGTTTTGGGCCTTAGGCACAAGCCGAGAGTTTGAACTGGCTCGATACCAAATTGAAACACCCCACACCCGCCCACGAGCCCTGAATCGGATCTCGTATGTTCCTAAAGTAAATGGTTTCAAAAATTTTCGATACTTAGAGAAAATTTGTGAATATTGGGAAAAATGTTGTCGTGGATTGGGCTTAGATTGGAAACCCATTTATTTAATCTTGTAAATCCAATTTGATTTAATATGTCCAAAATAGTTCTTAGCACAATATTTAAAAGTAAAGTAAAAATAAAGAATAATCCACTGGGCCTTATGGCCTTATTACATCAAGTAAAACCCAAAATAAAGTTTAAGGTACCAAATAAAATAAAATCCAAATAAAATCCTCAAATGTAGCATGGCCACCTCAAGGTCCACCGGCCGGAAATCACCGCTCATCACCGAAAATAATTCCCACAATGGGTGAGTCAATGACTCAATGTGCACACCATACTAACATTCAACAATTCAGCATTCATGTTCAAATCATCGATCCATATAAAATGAAATTATGATGCAACCCAAACCCAATCCTAATGGTCCATCCGCTACACACCACCGCACACGCCATTCACACCGTGGGGACTACTAAGTCAACCCTCCATCCGCTACACACCATATTCAAATATTTGTGACCGTAGTCACCATATAACGTTAGGTGAGACCAAGTCAACACCTTCAAATATGACGTTGGTGAGACTCAAGTCAACACCTTCAAATATAACGTTGGTGAGACCGAAGTCAACACCTTCAAATATAACATTGGTGAGACTGATGTCAACACCTTCAAATATAACGTTGGTGAGACCGAAGTCAACACCTTCAAATATAACGTTGGTGAGACCAAGTCAACACCTTCAAATATAACGTTGGTGAGACCGAAGTCAACACCTTCAAATTTAACGTTGGTGAGACCAAGTCAACACCTTCAAATATAACGTTGGTGAGACCAAATCAACACCTTCTTCCCCTTTCACATAAATCCGAATGCCCCAAATATATAAATATCATGCTTAACATTAAAATATTCACATGTTATAAAATAACACATTTCATAATCCTATCGAGTAGGAAACGTGCACGAGTACTTTTGTACCACATTAGGTACTTAGCCATATTCATATAATCATATAATAAAATAATTGCCATATGAAATTTGAAAGTTAGTGTGCGACACACCGATTTGTTTAGCGATTCCTTGAGATTCCAAAAGCTAGATCTAAAGTTTAGATCCTTAGTCCCTACATTTGATTCATCCTTTATTACTTAGCATAAATTCTATTTGGCTATGATATCCAAATCCTAGTAGGATTTGTAAAAGACTTACCTTTGATGCCGATTTGGTGTTTATTCAAATCCCAAAACTTGGTTTTCCTTCACTTGATATTCGCCAACCTTGAATCTCAATATGGGTTAGTTTTCACTTTTTAATAATTAAAGAACTGATCTAGATAATCATACAAGCTTTGGCGAATACTTTTAGGTACTTACCTTGTGGATCTTAAATCCCGAAATTCACCGAATAACTAGGGAACACATGGCCTATGGTGTACCTTCGGGAAAAGAATTTCTTCTTCCATGATTCGGCCAAGATTAATAATCAAAATTAGTCTCTAAATTTCAATAAGTCTAGAATATAAAAGAATGGAAAACTAAACTTGGATCTTACCCTTATTTGAAGGAATCGATTGCACCTTCACTTCAACCTTCAGAGATTCGGCTTAGAGACTTGATGAACAATCGGCTATGATTCCCTTATGTATTTGGTTTCAAAGATGAAAGAAGAGAGGAATAATAGGCTTAGAAGGAAATCGGCTAGGAGGCTAAAAGAAAAGAAGAAAAAGAATGGATGCTCAAGAAGAATATTTGGCAGAGGAAAAGAGAGGGAGAATGAATAATGAATGGCCCTAGTCCCCTCCTTTTATAGCCGAATTTACTAGGCCAAGAATCCTTTACTTGGCCACCACTCTTCCTTATTTTCCTAATTAAAGAATAATTCTTCATTTATCCACCTATTTAGCCGAATTTTAAAGAGAATTAAACTCTTCCCTTAAGAGTCCTTATGATCTTCTAATTAGCCGAGTTTTAAAGAGAGTGAAACTCCTCTTTGCAAGCCTTGTGCCGTCCACCTCTTAGGCTTCTAGAAGCAAAATAAAACTTATTTTATTTGCTTATTTTGTGACTCGAACTCAAGCCCAAAACCTTTTGCATGTGGGCCATTTTCTAAGGCCTTAGGTGGCATCTTCAGCCACTTTTCCAAGTCCGTTATTGGGTCAAATTTCATGTACTTTATATTTTAGGGTCACTTGGCCCTAAGTTCCCTTTGGGCTCTAAAATTCGACATTCCGGGTCATTTTAAGTTTCCAAAAATTTTCACATGCTCAGATTTTCCAAGTTTCCAAAATGTTTAGTTTCCTATTTTGGCTTGGTTTCCAAAATGTTTAGTTTCCTATTTTGGTTTGGTTTCCAAAATGTTCACTTTCCTAATTTACTTTGTTTCCAAAATGGTCACTTTCCTATTTTAGTTTAGTTTCCAAAACTTTAACATTTCTAAAGCATTTCCTTACATTTCCATACATCTCCTTACATTTCCACACATTTCCATACATTTCCATACATTTCCTTACATTTCCATATATTTCCATACATTTCCATACATTTCCATACATTTCCTTACATTTCCTTTCATTTTCTTACATTTCCTTTCATTTCCTTTCATTTCCTTTCATTTCTTTACATTTTCCTTATATTTCCTTACATTTCCTACATTTCCTTACATTTCCTTACATTTCCTTACATTTCCTTACTTTTCCTTATATTTCCTTTCTTTTCCTTACATTTCCTTACATTTCCTTTCATTTTCTTTCATCTTAGGGTTCTTGAAACTCTTGTAACACATCCAACACACCCATTGATCCCACTATCTCATGAATTATGCACGACGCATAACCCCTAATCTAGGATGTTACGTTCTACCCCTTAAAAATAATTTCGTCCTCGAAATTACTTACTATCGCTCATCCGCATGTCTAACTCACCACACTACGCTATTGTCAAGACTCGATCTTAAAGAACTATCATACTTTCTAGGCACATTCTCTAAGTTCACGTTCCTTAGAACTCATTTCTAACGTCGCGATTTAATTAAAAGTTTTATGAATTAGTCCTTGTTTTACTTGATTACCCGCCAAGAAGTTTTATGACAAGAATTTTAGAAGTGGTTCTTTCAGATTCATACACGCATACGCCTTCACATTCACTCATTCATCCATCAATCAATTATGAACCTTAGTTCATTCGAGAAACGTTGTAGTTTTCATTTGTTGTTATTTTTCCACTACCCGGGGTATTTTCGTAATTTGTCCCATGTGGGTATTTTCGTAATTTGTCAAAATAAAGTTCCTTGGTGATTTTATCAACAATTATCTTGAAAATTTCAAAGTCTCGGAGTAATTTAAAAAATTTTGAAATCCGTGGGTATTTTTGATTTTTGACCTCGGGGTATTTTGGTAATTTTTCACAAATCGTGGTAACTTTTGTAAATTTAACAAATTAGGGTTATTTCGAAGTTGTAGAACTTTGAGGGTTTTTTTTGAGAAATTTATTTTCCAAAACGATGAAGTTGCAAAAATTTTAGAAATCGGTCATTTTGGTAATTTTAGAAGTTAGGGGCAATTTTGTAATTTTCCAAAATCAAAGTATTTATTTTTTTGATAGTTTGCAAATTAGGGTTTTAAACACTTTTACAAAATAAGGAAATTTTGGAAAAAGCTGTGGGTAGTTGAACATTTTACAAACCAAGGGCATTTTGTAATTTTACCACTAGGGTATTTTAGTAATTCTACAAATCGAAATTTTTAGAAAATGTTGTAAAACAATAGTTCTCACAAATTAAAAAGAAATTTTAAGAGTTTTAAAACTAGGGTTTTTATGAAAATACGGCTAGTTCCCTTCTCGGTTTTAGTTAGGGTTTAGCTCATGAATAAGTCCTCTTGGTTAGGGTGAACCGAAGCTACGCACTGTAGGATTCGAGTGGAGAGGAGGTGAGTCACGCTGGACTGCTTAAATACCAAGCTCCCACCGAATACCAATCCTAGACATGCGCACAATGGTTGCCACACCTAACTCGGCGACTTAATCACGTGTTTGTTTATTAGGCATTTAAGTCTTATGTGGTTTTGTGTTTGAGTAGTCTAACCCTAGGGTTCAAGTTTCCTATCATGCTATTCTACGCTCCATGCCTTTTCTACCCTTAAACAATTCACAGAATCACACATATAGTTAGGGTACTTACCGGTGGATCATGGTTTGAGACTTATGGGCCATGTCTTTATACCTGTCCATTTGTAAAAATACTTTCATAAAACTCATTTGGCCTTGTTTTAAAAACGTTTTGGGCCTTAGGCCACAAGCCGAGAGTTTGAACTGGGCTCTGATACCAAATTGAAACACCCCACACCCGGCCCACGAGCCTGAACTGGATCTGGTATGTTCCTAAAGTAAACTGGTTTCAAAAATTTTCGATACTTAGAGAAAATTTGTGAATATTGGGAAAAATGTTGTCGTGGATTGGGCTTAGATTGGAAACCCATTTATTTAATCTTGTAAATCCAATTTGATTTAATATGTCCAAAATAGTTCTTAGCACAATATTTAAAAGTAAAGTAAAAATAAAGAATAATCCACTGGGCCTTATGGCCTTATTACATCAAGTAAAACCCAAAATAAAGTTTAAGGTACCAAATAAAATAAAATCCAAATAAAATCCTCAAATGTAGCATGGCCACCTCAAGGTCCACCGGCCCGGTCCGTCACTGCTCATCACCTGAAAATAATTCCCACAGCGGGGTGAGTCAACAGACTCAATGTGCACACCATACTAACATTCAACAATTCAGGCATTCATGTTCAAATCATCAGATCCATATAAAAATGAAATTATGATGCAACCCAAACCCAATCCTAATGGTCCATCCGCTACACACCACCCGTACCTGCCATTCACACCGTGGGGACTACTAAGTCAACCCTCCATCCGCTACACACCATATTCAAATATTTGTGACCGTAGTCACCATATAACGTTGGTGAGACCGAAGTCAACACCTTCAAATATGACGTTGGTGAGACTGAAGTCAACACCTTCAAATATAACGTTGGTGAGACCGAAGTCAACACCTTCAAATATAACATTGGTGAGACTGATGTCAACACCTTCAAATATAACGTTGGTGAGACCGAAGTCAACACCTTCAAATATAACGTTGGTGAGACCGAAGTCAACACCTTCAAATATAACGTTGGTGAGACCGAAGTCAACACCTTCAAATTTAACGTTGGTGAGACCGAAGTCAACACCTTCAAATATAACGTTGGTGAGACCGAAATCAACACCTTCTTCCCCTTTCACATAAATCCCGAATGCCCCAAATATATAAATATCATGCTTAACATTAAAATATTCACATGTTATAAAATAACACATTTCATAATCCTATCAGAAGTAGGAAACGTACCTGAGTACTTTTGTACCACATTAGGGTACTTAGCCATATTCATATAATCATATAATAAAAATAATTGCCATATGAAATTTCGAAAGTTAGTGTGCGTACACACCGATTTGTTTAGCGATTCCTTGAGATTCGAAAAGCTAGATCTAAAGTTTAGATCCTTAGTCCCTACATTTGATTCATCCTTTATTACTTAGCATAAATTCTATTTGGTTATGATATCCAAATCCTAGTAGGATTTGTAAAAGACTTACCTTTGATGCCGATTTGGTGTTTATTCAAATCCCAAAACTTGGTTTTCCTTCACTTGATATTCGCCAACCTTGAATCTCAATATGGGTTAGTTTTCACTTTTTAATAATTAAAGAACTGATCTAGATAATCATACAAGCTTTGGCGAATACTTTTAGGTACTTACCTTGTGGATCTTAAATCCAAATTCACCGAATAACTAGGGAACACATGGCCTATGGTGTACCTTCGGGAAAAGAATTTCTTCTTCCATGATTCGGCCAAGATTAATAATCAAAATTAGTCTCTAAATTTCAATAAGTCTAGAATATAAAAGAATGGAAAACTAAACTTGGATCTTACCCTTATTTGAAGGAATCGATTGCACCTTCACTTTAACCTTCAGAGATTCGGCTTAGAGACTTGATGAACAATCGGCTATGATTCCCTTATGTATTTGGTTTCAAAGATGAAAGAAGAGAGGAATAATAGGCTTAGAAGGAAATCGGCTAGGAGGCTAAAAGAAAAGAAGAAAAAGAATGGATGCTCAAGAAGAATATTTGGCAGAGGAAAAGAGAGGGAGAATGAATAATGAATGGCCCTAGTCCCCTCCTTTTATAGCCGAATTTACTAGGCCAAGAATCCTTTACTTGGCCACCACTCTTCCTTATTTTCCTAATTAAAGAATAATTCTTCATTTATCCACCTATTTAGCCGAATTTTAAAGAGAATTAAACTCTTCCCTTAAGAGTCCTTATGATCTTCTAATTAGCCGAGTTTTAAAGAGAGTGAAACTCCTCTTTTGCAAGCCTTGTGCCGTCCACCTCTTAGGCTTCTAGAAGCAAAATAAAACTTATTTTATTTGCTTATTTTGTGACTCGAACTCAAGCCCAAAACCTTTTGCATGTGGGCCATTTTCTAAGGCCTTAGGTGGCATCTTGAGCCACTTTTCCAAGTCCGTTATTGGGTCAAATTTCATGTACTTTATATTTTAGGGTCACTTGGCCCTAAGTTCCCTTTGGGCTCTAAAATTCGACATTAGGGTCATTTTAAGTTTCCAAAAATTTCAGCTGCTCAGATTTTCCAAGTTTCCAAAATGTTTAGTTTCCTATTTTGGCTTGGTTTCCAAAATGTTTAGTTTCCTATTTTGGTTTGGTTTCCAAAATGTTCACTTTCCTAATTTACTTCGGTTTCCAAAATGGTCACTTTCCTATTTTAGTTTAGTTTCCAAAACTTTAACATTTCTAAAGCATTTCCTTACATTTCCATACATCTCCTTACATTTCCACACATTTCCATACATTTCCATACATTTCCTTACATTTCCATATATTTCCATACATTTCCATACATTTCCATACATTTCCATACATTTCCTTACATTTCCTTTCATTTTCTTACATTTCCTTTCATTTCCTTTCATTTCCTTTCATTTCTTTACATTTTCCTTATATTTCCTTACATTTCCCTACATTTCCTTACATTTCCTTACATTTCCTTACTTTTCCTTATATTTCCTTTCTTTTCCTTACATTTGCTTACATTTCCTTTCATTTTCTTTCATCTTAGGGTTCTTGAAACTCTTCAGAACACATCCAACAAACCCACTGATCCCACTATCTCATGAATTATGCACGAACGCATAACCCCTAATCTAGGATGTTACAATAAACCACAAAAAAAAAGTTAAATGTGGGGTCTGAAAATCTACGCTAATTTCATCATATCTTACATCATTTCAATGATAATTACGTGTAGAGGGTTTACTTTCCTAACACATTCATGCATTGCAACCTATTGGCCTTGAACACAAGTGCACTCACGTTATTGCTCATATATAAGGATTTTGTTTAATGCTTTATAATGTTGATTGAATGACACTAGGAATTAGGGTTATTGATTACTTACTCCTTGTTGTCATTGTTGCCATTTGGTATAGTTTTTCTCAACTGTTATGCTCAATGATAGGAGAAATAAAGTAATTGTGAATTGATGAAGTGACCTATATCATAGTTAGCTCAAATATTTATGATAAAGTATGATTTGTAACACTAGGGATATTTATATATCATTGTTAGCTAGCATCTACCATGTTTTGTTTGTTGGCTCAACTCTCATCGCAATGACATTAGATTAACACTAAGGGCGGTGAAAGAAAGTGACAATATTACATATTATAATATAACACATAAAACATACCAACCTTGTGAGAATAATCTAAATTTGTTGATAATTCAAATGATTCCACCGCTTAATCAAGTTCTACTTGGCGTTGAGGGTTTAGGGTATGTGCTAGCTATAGTATGGGATGCAAGAAAAGTGAGAAAAGCAAGTTCATTAATACACCTTACGATTGCTAGGGTTATCCAATCCATATGTAGAAAGACAAACATCAAAGTTTCATGTCATGTATATGGTATGCAAGAAAATAAAAACAAAATAAACACAAAAAACAAACTTAGCATAATATAGTAAAATTAACACTTGATCAACTAATTTGTATAAAAGTAGCACATATAATATGTACACACATATGTTCTTAAAGTTTTCCGAGAGAAGCAATAGTACATACTTTGGTGCTATCATAAGAATTCACATAGATAGTTTTAATATAACAAGTTACTCGAATTGTATACTACATATAAACTCAGTATCCAGATTATAAGTAATAGATTCATAATCTCAAGTTACAAACTAGCTAGTTTTTTAATTAAAGTCTCTTTTCATCAATTGGTGTGTGTGTAATCTGTAGAGATAGGGTTTGAGTTTTAACAAGTTGGTAGAAAATATAGGGTTTAGCTTGTTGATTAAAAATTTGAAAGAATGTATCAATATCTTTTACCAGTTCTTTTTCTAAAGGTAAAAATTTCATTGAAATAGCAGATTTACTGGGTACCAACAATCTTATGGAGAAACCCTAGAAGCATAGGTTCATAGGCAATCAGAAGACAGAACACCATGCTGTATATAGCCAACAATCTTTTTTTTTTCAAGTTTTAACAATTTAGTGGAAAACATAAGGTTTAGGGATTAGGGTATTACTCGATGGTAACGCCCTATTTTAAAAGGTCAAAATCCCATTTCAATACGGAAAAGAAATGGAGTTCAACTGTTTAGATTCTTTTTCCTAATTCTTTTTTCTTCTTTACTGTTTGAAATGCAGTGCTTGTAGTTCCTTGGGTGTTAAATCATCAAGCTTGATAGTCCAATTGGGTTTTCACATCGCTGAAATAACAAGTTCCTGGAGTTTTGTTTCATCCCCAAAAGAACAAAAATTAAGAAGTTTTCTATAGCTTGCTCTTCTCTTGGAATAGTTCATTGCTCCATCTCTTTGTTTTTCTTTTCCCCCTTTTACTTTGGTTGTCTGGGTTTCTTATGTGTGGGGATTGATTTAAAATGGGTTGTCATCTGTTTATGATCAATTTCTCTTGCAAAACCACCTTATTTTCAAAGGAAACATGATCTTTACATTCTTGATCAAAACATGTCTGGCTGATGTTCTTGTTCATCGCTTGAGTAGTCAGATTAATACACAGTTCGAAGGGTGGTAACACATTAGTGATACCATATTTTAGACAAACTTGCAAGTATTTCTTTGGAAATGGCGAACACTAAAAACATCTTTCCTCCTAGCATCAACAACAATCGTCTGGAAAACAATAGATCGAATTACAATGACTTATTGTTACAAATCTGGTGTTTTCAAAAAAAAAACACCGCTATTAAATTGAAAAAAAAACTAAATATGGAGCATTGCATTGAATTCTCTAATGGAATTTGTTATCATGCATTGCTGAAAATACACAAACAATGAAGAAAAAAAAAGAAACATCACATCCATGTAGAGAAAATAAAGTGTTTCAAAACATAAACTCACATATATACACACAAGCATGGAATAGAAGAATCATATATGATAGAACAGAGTTCATCACCAACTGAGAAATTAATAATTTTTCAAAAATTTAATCAATATTTATATTACAAGCAAATATTTAGTTTCATTTAAAACATAATTTTAAGTTAAGATCAAACTTCATAACTTACATAATACTTGTATAGAAAAAAAAAGATTCAAAGTATATAGGCTGGAAACCTGACGGGTTGCCTTATATCTCAAGTTAGATATAATGGATCCTCCTAGGTGTAACAATGCCACGTATGATGAATCTTAAAGAATACATAAACTTAATTTTAAGATCAAATTTCATAACTTACATAAGTTTAAGATCAAATTTCATAACTTACATAATTTTAAGTTAAGATCAAACTTCATAACTTACATAATACTTGTATAGAAAAAAAAGATTCAAAGTATATAGGTTTGAAACTCGACGGGTTGCCTTATATCTCACAGATTAGATATAATGGATCCTCCCTAGGTGTAACAATGCCACGTATGATGAATTTTAAAGAATACATAACTTACTTAATTTTTAGATCAAATTTCATAACTTACATAAGTTTAAGATCAAATTTCATAACTTACATAATTTTAAGTTAAGATCAAACTTCATAACTTACATAATACTTGTATTAAAAAAAAAAGATTCAAAGTATATAGGTCGAAACTGACGGGTTGCCTTATATCTCATGATTAGATATAATGGATCCTCCCTAGGTGTAACAATGCCACGTATGATGAATCTTAAAGAATACATAACTTACTTAATTTTAAGATCAAATTTCATAACTTACATAAGTTTAAGATCAAATTTCATAACTTACATAATTTTAAGTTAAGATCAAACTTCATAACTTACATAATACTTGTATAGAAAAAAAAGATTTAAAGTATATAGGTTGGAAACTGACGGGTTGCCTTATATCTCATGATTAGATATAATGGATCCTCCCTAGGTGTAACAATGCCACGTATGATGAATTTTAAAGAATACATAACTTACTTAATTTTAAGATCAAATTTCATAACTTACATAAGTTTAAGATCAAATTTCATAACTTACATAATTTTAAGTTAAGATCAAACTTCATAACTTACATAATACTTGTATAGAAAAAAAAGATTCAAAGTATATAGGTTGGAAACTTGACGGGTTGCCTTATATCTCACGATTAGATATAATGGATCCTCCTAGGTGTAACAATGCCACGTATGATGAATCTTAAAGAATACATAACTTACTTAATTTTAAGATCAAATTTCATAACTTACATAAGTTTAAGATCAAATTTCATAACTTACATAATTTTAAGTTAAGAACAAACTTCATAACTTACATAATACTTGTATAGAAAAAAAAGATTCAAAGTATATAGGTTGGAAACTCTGACGGGTTGCCTTATATCTCATGATTAGATATAATGGATCCTCCCTAGGTGTAACAATGCCACGCATGATGAATCTTAAAGAATACATAACTTACTTAATTTTAAGATCAAATTTCATAACTTACATAAGTTTAAGATCAAATTTCATAACCTACATAATTTTAAGTTAAGATCAAACTTCATAACTTACATAATACTTGTATAGAAAAAAAGATTCAAAGTATATAGGTGGAAACTGATGGGTTGCCTTATATCTCACAGATTAGATATAATGGATCCTCCCTAGGTATAACAATGCCATGTATGATGAATCTTAAAGAATACATAACTTACTTAATTTTAAGATCAAATTTCATAACTTACATAAGTTTAAGATCAAATTTCATAACTTACATAATTTTAAGTTAAGAACAAACTTCATAACTTACATAATACTTGTATAGAAAAAAAACTCAAAGTATATAGGTTGAAACTCGACGGATTGCCTTATATCTCACAGATTAGATATAATGGATCCTCCCTAGGTGTAACAATGCCTCGTATGATGAATCTTAAAAATACATAACTTACTTAATTTTAAAATCAAATTTCATAACTTACATAAGTTTAAGATCAAATTTCATAACTTACATAATTTTAAGTTAAGATCAAACTTCATAACTTACATAATACTTGTATAGAAAAAGAAGGATTCAAAGTATATAGGCTTAAAACCCGACGGGTTGCCTTATATCTCACAGGTTAGATATAATGGATCCTCCCTAGGTGTAACAATGCCACGTATGATGAATCTTAAAGAATACATAACTTACTTAATTTTTAGATCAAATTTCATAACTTATATAAGTTTAAGATCAAATTTCATAACTTACATAATTTTAAGTTAAGATCAAACTTCATAACTTACATAATTTACATAACTTATATAGTACTCAGTTATATATATGATCATATAATTACTTACATAAATTATTAATTAACAATTTAGCTGTGTAATTTATTGTCAACTTTAGACTTCAACAACTACGAAATGGATAGGAGTTGGATGAAATTGTCAAGGGTAAGCAACGACTATCAAAATGGAGTACAAAACTTTTCTGAATTTTGCATTTCAAAATGCAAGCCAAGAGAATATGATTCTTTGCCCGTGTAAGACGTGTTGGAATATTAACTGGCATTATCGTGAAGTAGTCTACGAACATTTAGTTGTTAATGGCTTTGTCCGGGGGTACAAAAATAGTTTTTTCATGGAGAGTGTACATCTAGTGGAGCATCTTCATCGATGAATCTGGGGTATCCTCATAGTGCTTTCAATCAGAATGTTAGAGACGATAACATGAAAGACATGTCGCGGGATGCTTTTAATATACGCAGTGATGGTTTCGGGTCATTTCCACCTGACTTGGGTGCAATCGATGATCATAATTTTGGTGGAAATACTTTCACCGAAGGGGGAAGAAGTGTACCGGATGAACAGCCAAATGAAGAAGCGGCAAGGTTCTACACGTTACTTGGTGAAATGATTGAAGAACTGTATGAGGGATCAAAATTTTCCAAAATGTCATTCTGTATTCGCCTTTTTCACTTGAAATGTTTAGGGGGGTGGATCGAAAAATCGTTGACAATTCTGTTAGAGTTTCTGCAAGAAATGTTCCCGTTCGCAAAAATCCCTCAATCTTCCAAAGACATGAAGAAATTGATAAAGGATTTGGGCCTTGGCTACAACAAAATTCACAGTTGCCCAAATGACTGCATGTTGTATTGAGGCGACCGGATAAACCAACAGTGCTATCATGTATGCGGCCAATCCCATTAGATTAATAGAAATATAGAGGACGGTAACGAGGATGAACACGATACACGTCAAGGAAGCAGCCAGTTAAGATTTTACGGTATTTTTCGCTAATACCAAGGCTTTAACGGCTTTTCATGTCTTCGAAGACAGTCGAATCAATGACGTGGCACCGTGATGGACGAACAGATGATGAGTTGTTAAGGTATCCTGCAGATTTTTTAGCTTGGAAATCTTTTGACTCCAAATTTCCAAGCTTTACAAGCGATCCTCAGAGTGTGAGGCTTGGGCTAGCATCCGATGGATTTAACCCTTACAAACTCATGAGCACAATGTATAGTACTTGGCCTGTGGTGCTTGTTCCCTACAATTTGCCTCCATGGGTTTGCATGAAGCAATCTTCTTTTATCTTGTCTATGATTATACTTAGAGAGAAAGGGTCGGGGAATGATATTGACGTATATTTGCAGCCACTTGTTGACGAGTTAAAACAACTATGGGCTGGTGTTCAGACATACGATGCAATGAGAAAAGAGAACTTTACTTTACGTGCGGCTTTAATGTGGACTATTAATGACTTCTCGACTTATGCTAATTTATCTGGTTGGAGTACCAGGGGACGTTATGCTTGTCCGTGTTGTCTTGCTTGTACATATTCGCAATGGTTATATAATGGGAAGAAGTTCTCTTACATGGGGCATCGTCGGTGGTTACCAGAAAATCATACATTTAGATTTCAGAGTGCTCAGTTTGATGGTACTGAAAAGTTCAGACCAACTCCTTCGCAGATCGGTGGATCCGAAATATTCTTAATGTTGAAAGATATTAATTTCATTTATGGGAAGATGAATCAACCGGCCAACCCGCAAAGAAATAGAAGATCTAGGGATGAATCTGATGATGAATCTGATGAAGAGGATGGTCCTAAAGAGGTGGACTTTTGGAAAAAAAGAAGTATTTTTTTCGAGTTGCCTTATTGAGAGCATCAGATTTTACGTCATAATCTTGATGTCATGCACATAGAGAAAAATGTCTGCGAGAACATCATTGGGACTATTTTGAATGTCGATGGAAAATCGAAAGATAATCTTCAGAGTCGACTTGATTTAGTCCACTTGGGAATTTGGCATGAGCTTCATCCTCGAGCACTTCCGAATATGAAATATCGGTTGCCGCCTACTATTTTTTCAATGTCTAAGACTGAGAAAGAAGTGTTCTGTACGGTGTTGAAGGATATAAAGGTCCCGGATGCGTATGCATCAAATATATCGCGATGTGTGAGTCTTAAGGATCGAAGACTATATGGCTTAAAATTGCATGACTATCACATCTTGATGCAAGACTTATTGCCAGTTGCTATGCGGTGTTGTATGTCGAAAAAGGTGACGGCTCCTATAATTAAACTGTCGAATATAATGAAAGGCATTTGTGGTAAAGTTTAGAGAGACTACAAGATCGAGCTGCATTGACTTTATGCAATCTGGAGAAGATATTCCCGCCTTCCTTCTTCACTATTATGGTGCACTTGTTAATTCATCTCCCACGTGAAGCACTTCTTGGTGGACCCATTTTCTATCGATGGATGTATCCCATTGAAAGGTCTTACTTTATTTGCAAAATATTCCTTCATTTAGCTCAATGCCTTTAGTTGCAACTTTTGATAATGTTGTATACCGTGTTTAGGTTCCTTTCCAAATTGAAGTCATACTGCCGCAATAAGCGTTATCCGAAAGGATCAATTGTCGAGGGCTACTTGGCAGAGGAATGTATGACTTTCTGTTCAAGGTATTTGGAAGATGTTGAAACAAGAATGAACAGACCAAGTAGAAATGTCTCACAAATCAAAATTTGGCCGAAACTTATTTATATCAAAGTTTCAGAGAACCGATTGACAATGTTGAAATTACAGAATTAGACAATAGATCGTGGGTCCAAGCTCATCGATATGTTCTTTTTCATCACGATTCAATGGGACCATTTCGGAAGTAAGTTCTAGAATTTGATAAATACTCATCAATTATAATTTGTTTGTCTTCTAACAAAGTAAAACCTTTTTTACCATAGTGAGTACAAACAAATATTGAGAGCTAGTTCACGATCACGAAGATTAAATCGACGAGAAATTAATAAGTTGTTCGCAGAATCATTCCATGAATGGTTAAGCCAAATGGTATGCAATTTAAGTTTTCATTGACAAGTAATGATGTTTTCTCATAACATTCATAATTACTCGATTTACTTTCGACTCAATAGGTTTGGAGTCGGAATGAAGTAAATGACGACGTTAAATGGCTTTCACAAGGTCCAAACAGAATAGTTAAAAGATATAGTGGCTTCCTCATCAACGGATACAGATTTCATAAAAGGTATCGCGAGAGATTGAGGGGAACCCAAAATTGCAGAATTGTTGTTAATTCTTCGATTACAAGTTATGCTAGTGCTAGGGACAGTAATCCATTCGCGGGAAATTTGGAATATTACAGACTTATTACTGACATCATTGAGTTGGATTATTATGGCAAATGCAAAGTTGTCTTATTTCGAGGTGATTGGGCTGATGTGAATACGGCTCGCAGAATTAAAAACGATCAACATGACTTTACAATGGTGAATTTCTCTTGATTGATTCACACCGGAGAACAATTGATGGACGAGCCGTATGTGTTTTCTTCTCAAGTTAAACAAGTTTTTTACTCCGAAGATCCAACTGATGAGGGTTGGTATGTTGTACTTCGAAACACCCCTAGAGACTTGTTCGACATTGGCAGTGGAAGTAGAGATGACATAGTCGAAAGATCAGAAACTTTTCCTTTTCCAGAACAAGACTTAAATGAAAATATCCCTAGTACTAGTCAACAATTTCAATGGGTTCGTCAGGATGTGGACGAAGATATTTACGAAATATGATGTAGTAAGATTTAACGATTTATTATTTATATGTAATATTATAATTTTCATGTTGGTCATGTTATATAATTTAACTGTTTTAAATGTCCTATTATTGTTGTTATTTGTTACTAAAATTTTGAACTATTTTATGTGTATTGCAGGGAAAATGCCTAGAAGACGATTACGAGGTTTAAATATTGTCCAGAATACTCCAAATCCAGAAGAAGTAAATAGTGGACAGGATACAGTTGTTGGATCTTCTAGTCTGCCGGACATAGATGACGAGCATGGACAATTCCAAAGTAATGTTAAGTTTATTTTACATGCATGTTGAATTTTATTATTGATTCATTTTTTAATTTTAATATAATAATATATCATTTTTCAATTGAGGGTGGTGGACGCAGAGCTCGGGACGTACATTACTTACTGATTTATACGACTTAGAGCCCACCGAGCGTGTTCAAGTAAGGAGAAATAATCATGGCCACCTATCGAATCTAAAGCTCGACTATTGGCGTGCTATTTGGGCATTATAGCATGAAATACGAATATGTTGCCCATTAACTACTTAATCATGGCATCACATGCCCGATGCCAACAAAAATCAGCTCTCGATAATATTAAGGTAATAAAAGGTGAATGTAATTTATAATACTTTAATTTAACCTTCATTTATATTAACTTTTTAAAATTTTTTCGTGGTAAATTTGCTTTAGAGGTCTCCGATGACTATGTTAAGAAGACATTGGGTAAAAAATGGGGAGACAATAAAAGCACCCTAAAAAAACAATATTTTAAGAAAGACAAAAGCCTTGACGAAAAATTGCGAAATGTCCTGCCAGGAATGTTGAGGTACCAATGGGAAGATCAAGTTAGATTCTGGAATTCAAAGAAAAGAGATGTATTACGACTTTTAAAGTCTTATAAATTTTTTGGTTTATCGATTTACTATATACATAATTCAAATTCCATTATGTAAGACCGTGAGCTAGTTGGAACAAACAATGACAGAGACAACAATTCACGCTACAAAGAGTTCCGAAGTTTTGCTCGTGTAGTGAGGCCGAGGTATTATAATTTATTACTTCTTTCAAATATTAATTACTTTATACTATTAAATTATATTTTTCTCGCTATAATGTAGGAAGTTTCGTCAGTCAAAAGTTGGACGCCTTGACTTTTTGACATTACATATAGGAAGAAGGATGGATCTCCGATGACATCCGAGAAATTGCGAAATTTTGGTATATTTACTTAATAAAATTTGATTTATTATAAATATTTATAATGTTTAATTACAATAGTTTAATTCATCGTTTGTAGTTTTAAATTTATAATTTTAAGTTATATTCCATTCCTTTTATTATATATTTCGCTTCTAACTTTTTATTGATTTATTAGGATAAACTAAAGGAGAAGAAGGCGAAGTATGAATCGGTTCCTTCGTCTGACAGTTCTGTTAATCTCGAGGAGATTGATAACAGAATTATTACTGATGTTTTGGGTCCTGAAAGGTACGACTACTTCAATTGATAGTTTTGTTAATCTTGAGTATATTTATAACAAAATTATCACTAATGTTTTGGGTCTTACAAGGTATGGTCGGGTTCGATGTCAAGGATCAGGTGTTACCTCGACTCAATATTTTGGATCCGGCTCCCGGCAATACATGCCTTCCGGGAGTCAATCTCGTCTTGAAGTTCGTAGACCGAAAGACTAGATATCTCGATGGAAGCGAGCACGGTGAGCAAATTTCTCACTTAAAGTGGAGGCAACAATGAGGAGGCGAGCATATTGCTCAACTTAGAGCGGAGGTAGCAGGAGGAGGCGCAGAGTAAAAAGTATGAAGAACTCCAATACACTTGCAGACTATGATGCGATTGTTCCAACATCGATCGTAGAGGCCGCCTCTTAGACATTTCTTTTATTGTTGTAAGATTTTTTAACATTGTTACGATTAATATTATTGTAAGAATTGTTTGAATTATGCTTCATTTATTAATGAATATCATATATCTTTTATTAAATTTGAAGTATCGTTTAGATTTAATGCTTTTGGTGAGATTTAAATATTTTATTTGTTTGCTTGGGTTGGAATTATATGCGATTGTCGCTATTTTTGGTTGGTTTTTAATGCAGTGAGGGTAGGATATTGCAGAAAAATAGCATTGCAAATCTGTGCAAATTAGTGGCGTTTTTGTCAAAAACGCCGCTAAAAGACCTCACCTTTAGCGGCGCTTTTATAAGAAACACCGCTGAAAAACCACACCTTTAGCGGCGCTTTTATAAGAAATGTCGCTAAAAGACCACAACTTTAGCGGCGCTTTTATAAGAAACTTCGCTAAAAGATCACACCTTTAGCGGCGCTTTTATAAGAAACGCCGTTAAAAGACCACACCTTTAGTGGCGCTTTTATAAAAAAAGCCACTAAAAGACCCCGCCTTTAGCGGCGCTTTTCTAAGAAACGCCGAGAAAAGCCCCAACCTTTAGCGGCGTTTTATAAAAAAGCGCCGCTAAAGGTGGGAAGTTTTAGCGGCGCCTTTCTGTAAAACGCCGCTAAAAGACCCCACCTTTAGCGGCGCTTCTCTAGAAAATGCCGCTAATAGACCCCATCTTTAGCGGCGTTTCTTATAAAAGCGCCGCTAAAAGTCTTGACTTTTAGCGGCGTTTTTTCACAATAAATGCCGCTAACTTTTGCGGCGCTAGTTTTAGAGGCGTTTTTTGCGGCGCTTTCAAAAGCGCCGCAAATAGTATTAGTGGCGCTTAAAAACGCCGCTAAAAGCAAAAAAAAAGGCCGCTAAAATTCTGTTTTGGTGTAGCGTGATTTTACTATATTAGAAAGTATGTATAATTTTATTTAATTATTATTTATTCGCTTCCAAATAATCAAATAATGTCTATCTCTTAACTTGGTTCCAACTTCTGAACACACAATGGAAACATACTAAATGATAAATCTAGCTAGATAAAACCTAATTTAAACGAAAGTACATATTGGACTCATAAAATTTTAGAATTAAAGCCCCCCATGTCAGTTTAGAGTTGATCAAATGCTTCATAATTTGCAATTCTTGACTTGGACTTGTACAAAATTTTCAACTCAAACACGCTTCAGTAATTTAACCATAGGCTACAAAGATCCGAATGACATGGATCGTAGTGTGTCGGAAAGGTAAGAGCCAGCTCTACAAATTGCAACAGAACTTCATTACCCGATTCCGCTGTGATCAAAGACGTAAATGTATTGACATTTAGCTGATTTTCTGGCCAAATTGGAAATCTCAAGTTATGTGGTTTTACCACCGTTCATGCTTGCACCATCTCCTTTTTATTGAAAAGATTCTTGGTCAAATTTAAATAAAAATAAGAGGAAGATAGTTGAAAAATCCAACTCAAACTAGTTTGCGAAGCCATCCTTTTCAATGAAAAGTTTAGTTTATTAGTGTTCAAACAAGAAGCAGTCTCAAACACTCTTCGTTAACATACATTGTCATCTATGAAATTTTCCAAACACATGTTAAGAACTTCGAATGTCATGCAAGTGCTCCATTTCCTCGAGTAACAATTTAGGGACAAGTGTTGTGTTGTATTGTTAAATTTATAGCATGCAATATTAAATGTATCCAATACAACAATCATGTTATCTCTAACTCTTTTAATTTTAGGCAACCTATCACAAAATCTATAATATTATTGTTTTTTCTCCGCCGAAAGTAGATTTTATTCAATTAAGTTCAAGAGTTATGAAACTTTGAACCAAGAAAGCTGCAACCATACAGTCACACCAGTTCATACAAAAATCAGATTGAAAAACACCTAATGCTTAAAAAAACTTAAAACACTTGGAAATACAACTAGAAAAGCAACACCAAAATAAAAGCCAAAAAAAAAAACCAATATCCTATCCACGACAGAAAGCAAAAATTCTCAACACCAAAATTGGCATCCACCATATGAAAGTAGACCAACAACCAATCCCTTTCAAAAACATCAATGCTCCCTATAGCCTTGATTCAACACCTTAACAGAACCATAACCATGAATAGAAGAACCCTCCTCCCAGAATCAAAAACCATTAGATGCATACATCATTTATATGTCTAACCATTGTTCCACACCCAAATCAAAATCGACAACTTTAAAACTCGTCGTACAAAATAAGGAGGTGAAAGTTTCAAATCTAAAATTTTACTAAAGTAAACCCATTTGATCACCATTATGTCCCTCACTGACAATAATTTTTCCATTAAACATTTTTTTAAAAGTAATAAAACATTCTAAATCTTGGTATCAAATTTAAAGAGTACAAATTATTAATATCAAGAAGTAGACTATAATAATAAGATATATTGTACTGTGAAACTAAGTAAAGTACTAAATATCCATGCACCAATCAGAAACAGGCCACAAAGTAAGAGATCAAGTTTGAAAGAAAATTCTTTGGGTTTCGTATAGTCCCACCATTGACCAAGTAATCGATGTCTTAATCACATCATTGTTGAAGCAGTTTCATAATTTAAAGGTGAAAATGATGGTAGTTGCTTTGTGGGACGGGGGAATTATGGAATATCGATTGTACCTTCGTAAATTATAGTCATTCGACTAGTCATATATACCATCTCAATCTTAATAGCCAATACCAATTATACCCCATAAATAACAAATATTTTTTCTTAGCTGCCTCCAAATCAATTCTTTTCAATTCAAAATTCAGCAATTATATTGCATTGGGTGACAGTTTTTATTTATTGGTATAGATTAGGAGTTGAAGTTTGCCATTTTGGTAACATATAGTAAATATCTTATAGTAAAATAATATATGAATGATTGAGTTTCCTATTATTCTATTATTGCTATGAAGGCAAAACAAAATCGATCGTCTTAATTTCTTTTCTTTTATTTTTGAAATTAAAGTAATTAGGATATATATATATATATATATATATATATTTACTTATTCACCTAATCACAAAATACTTGGTTCAATAATTAATCCGGGAATTTCTATTTGTGGTGAAGTATACTGTTAAATTCTTTTGCAAACATGTAACGAAATAAATATATCGATGGCAACTGTTTGTGATTATAAAGCAAGGCCAATTATTGGGAAACAATGTTTATTATTAGATGAGGAATCAACATGACCAATTTTGGGAAAACTTTTCAATTTGATAATTGTTTTTACATTCAGATATAAATTCTTTTTTGTCTAAATAAGTTCTTAAACTTGACAATTATTTTCACAATAAATTTGATTTTTTTTTTTGGTTTTCAAAGAAATATTAAGGGCTAATTTGGACCAAGAAAATGTTTAGACCTCAATGTGAGAATAATTATTAAATTTAGAAACTAACTTGGACAAAAAATTTAAACCTCAATGTAGGAATAATTACAAAGCTTAAGAACTAACTTGGATAAAAAACTTCAAACTTCAATATGAAAACACTAATCAAATTCAGAACCAAATAGTGAATTAAACCATTATTAATATTGAGATTGAACTCAATTTTAAAACTTATATTTTATGTGTCTACTTGAAAGAATTAAAATGATGAATTTTCGAGGAAATAGATACTTAAAAAAGGTGAAGGTTTTTAAATGTAATACAGCTTGAATAGGGAAATCGATACCTTCTTATCCAATAAATTGTGCACATGGAAAACAGTTGAATTATAAAAGTAAAACTTGTTGGGTCTAGTCGAATACATCATCAACATTTTGTGTCAAAGAAGTGTGAAAAGTTATAGCGGCAGGCATTTTGAGGGTGGGTAGGGGCCAGGGTGTTATGGTTCTTATTTTATTATAGAACACGGCCAAATCCAATTATCATTAATAATCAATTGATATTACACATTTTAAATTAGGTTCTAAGGTTCAAGTAAACAAATCACGTTCAAAGATGACAGAAGAATTAAAAAGAAAAAAGAAAACTCAATTGTGAGAATAGCAGTCGGTAGCAGTACAAGACAACTCATAGCCATAAATTGATGAAAATTCTACGAAATAATGCAAAAGCTATATCAATATGTTCCATGAGCAGCGTTGTAACTGTACACTAAAAATATGATAATCTCATTTCATCAATCTGTTCGACCAATAATTTTCTATAAAAGAAAAAAAGGAAAATCTCTATGCAATAGCCAGCTGCACGAGGGGTTATATCCACATTGGATAAGATTGCTGGAGGGGGGGATGGGAACAAACCTTGGGGACGGTGGGATATATGTGTCTTTAACACATGTGAATGGCGGATTAACGTTTTTGAAATGAAACTCGGTTTTCTTCTTAGAATATAGAAAAAAAAAAAAAAAAAAAACAAACAGAATATTACGCTTCTATAAATCGAGGTAGTAGAATTTAAATTGAAGGAATTACGCTTCTAGTACGTGAGTGTGATATCGAACTATTGAGTAATTAAATTGAGGGAGTCGTTAATTATAGTACAGGGGTTAAATTGCAAAATGATATAACAAGTGAATTGCAATTGAAAAAATGCCAGAAGCCTTAAGCTGTATATAAGCCAAGGACCAAATAGCTAATATACATAATTATTTCATGCATTGCCGAAAAGAATCATATTCCATCCATTTCCACTATGTTTGTTAATTTGAAATCATGGCCATCCATTAAGTCTTAAAGTATCTATTAATCAAGCTTAATTAACCACTAATTATATGAATAAATATATAATGTGAGTGTGAGAGAAGAAAAGAGATCAATATCTTCTTCTCCTTACCGTCCATAGCTAAGAAAACATAGAAAGTTTAAGTTTTCTTCCTTCAATTTCGGTCAACTATAGTTGGAGGTAAATATATAAGTCTTTTTCTTGAATTATTTTATAAGATTTTGATCGTGGAAACCTAGCGTGTTTAACCCATCCAATAGATTCTTTAATTGTTAAGTTTATATCAAATTGCCATTGTCGAGTTTAGTAATTTTGGAGTTTGGAAGCAATATATATTTGGTTCTAATAGCTTAGATAGGTGAAGAACATGTTACTAACCTAGTGGATAGAGTTGAATTTAGTTGAAATTGAGCAAAATACATAATTAAGTTTATGCTATTAGGGATCAAATTCAATAAAATAAAAGTTGTTGAAAAATTTTGCTATAGATTGGAAGCTTGAGGTCCCTAGTGAATAAATACAAAGTCAAATTTATATTCTATCAAGAAAACTGAAAGATACAGGCTTTTCAGACAGTAGGGTTTTGAAGGACTAAAATAAATAAATCCATCTTCATGTTTGATTTATATATTTACATGTTTGAATTGTGAAATTAATAAGCTTTCCATAATCAGACTTATTGTATGTAGCTAAAGACGATGCCAAGACGTTGAGAGACAAAGGGAAATCGAAGGCTGTAGATGAGTAGCCATCATCTGGTTTGTGCTTTCATAATTTGATTTCAATTCATGTCCTATAAATTACTAAATTGAATGAGGTAATATTAATTCTTTTGTCTCATGAATGGTAAAACTTAGGCTTCGTTTGTTTGTAGGAAAACATTTTCCGGAAAATGTTTTCCTAATTTTCCAATGTTTGTTTGATTTTCCAAAACATTTTCCATTTGGAAAATGTTTTCCAAGACACGGGTAAAATGCCTTACATTTTAGGGAAAATGTCTTACAAATTTCATTTCTGTAAGACATTTTCCATCTCCTTCATTCGTTCTTCATTACTGCTCCTTCTTCTATTCTTCATCTTCTTACTGTCGCATATTTTCTCTTCTCAGACTGCTGTTTCCTTAGTCTTTCACATATCTTTTCTTCTTAGGCTACTATTTCATTTCCTCTCTTTCTCAGGCAAATCTCATTCCTCTTCGCTGGGTCTTGGTAGGTATGGCATAAAGCTCTTTTTTTTCTTCTTGTTCTTTACTTGTCCACATTTTAATCGAAATTTTATGCCTGAAATTTTATGCCATTCTTTTGATTTTTTTTCTTTTTGTTGTTGATGTTTGATAAACTGTAAAAGTAACATATTTTAATCCACATTTAGCATACTTTTGGATGATTTATCCCTTGATTTATGTAAAAAGGTGCTCTTAATCCTTTCTTTTCATGTTTTATATCAGGAAAGCACCTAGGGACAAAAAGAATGAGAAATGGGCTCAAAATGGACCAAATTGGGCCAAAGAAGAAATCGACACGGCATGGGCCTAAGACCACACGGCCATGCCTCCCAAATAACACGGCCTGAACCCCGAAACACACGGGCATGTCTTTTCAGTAGACTCGACCACGGCCTGAAATCGATTCACACGGGCGTGTGCCATGGGCATGTCTCTGCCACAGCTAAGAGGAGTTTTACTTGGAATAGGATACTTGGAGGAAAAGGAACACATTCCAAAGCCTATTCAAACACCCTAGTAAGAATTCTACTTGAATTAGGATATGTAGGGACCACGTAAAGCATCTCAAAGTCTATATAAACACCCTAGAGGGCAACTTAAGCGGGGAGTTCGGCAAAAGCCTTCTACTAGGGCTTTTGTCGCGGGTGGTCAGCTAGGCCAAAGAGCCGAGCCAGAAAGGTTAGATTTGTGGGAATCACTCAAAGATGGCCAATTGATCCATCTTAAGAAGCCGAAATTCTACTCAAGACGGCGGATCTCTCCTTTAATTCTTTCAGGGAGTTTTAGGGATTTCTTATGTTTTGTTTTATCTTTTCTTCTAAGATATTTTCTTTTGCTGTTATGAACTAAGCCCTTCGGATACCTGAAGGGGATGAAACTTAAGACGGATATTGTTAATGTTTTCTGAACTATATGATAAATACTTGATTTGTTCTTAATTATGTGAGCTTAATTCTTGTGTTAATATTTTTGGGATATTGATTCAAGTTGAATGTGCTTAGGTGGTGGAGCAAAAGTCCCTGCTTAAGAGTAGATCTAGCATAATTAGGAGGAGTTGATCGCGCGCCTAGAGATAGGGTGACGAGATTTTGCGGATTAGGGTGAAACCTAATATGGGAGTCTATAGATCGAGAATGCGATTCTAGGGTTTTAATTAGAAAGAGATTTCAATTAATCAACCTAGGGTTAGACGTTATTAGCCTCGAGAGGGTTTAATATAAATTAGGGAATCCTATGGATCAAGTCAAATGAATAAATAAATCAGTTCGGTGTTAGATAACAAGTGAAGTCTAGGTGGATTCTTCCTAAGTCTAGGTGTATTTCCCCAATTCATTCTTTTTGTCTTTGCGTCTTTAGCTTAATAGTTAGTTAATTTAGATTAAACAACAACTTCACTTATTTTAGGCTAGATAATAAAAATAAAGTTAGTATTAGCACATTTAGTTCCTTTGGGTTCGACAATCCGGTCTTGCCTAAGCTATACTACTGTTCGATAGGTGCACTTGCCTTAAGTCGTTGTCAGAGTTAGTTTCTAGATTCGATCATTCTCTTTATAAATTTTAAAACTTGACAAAACAACGATCAAGTTTTTGGAGCCGTTGCCGGGGAACTAAAATATTAAGAAAGCTCTATTTTTATTACTTTAGCCACTCTTTTTATTTTTGTAATTTACTTTTACTTTTATTTTACTTTTATTACTAAAGGGATGGGCGAGAATAACCCACCACCACAAGATGTGGTAGAAAACAATGCTCCGCATATTATGTATGATTATGCTAAACCTCATTTAACAGGAGCAGAATCGAGTATTGTTAGGCCTGCTATAGCTGCTAATAATTTTGAATTAAAGCCTAACACTATACAAATGATTCAACAATTTGTTCGATTTGATGGTTTGTAGGATGAAGACCCAAGTACTCACATAGCTAATTTTTTAGAATTCTGTGATACGTTCAAAATAAATGGCATTTCTGATGATGCCATACGTCTTCGGTTATTTCCTTTTCATTAAGGAATAAAGCCAAACAGTGGTTGAACTCGTTACCACGAGGTTCAATCACTACATTGGACCAAATGATCAAAATTTTTTTATTAAAATATTTCCCACCAGCCAAAACGGCCAAATTACAGAATGATATCTCTTCTTTTGTACAAATGGATTTAGAAACATTATACGACGCATGTGAGAGATACAAGGATCTCTTGAGAAGGTGTCCGCACCATAGTTTACCCTTGTGTTTATAGGTCCAAACTTTCTATAAGGATGTAAACCCCTCAACGAGGCAACTAATTGATTCAAATTACCGGTGGAACCACGAACAATGAACTCTGAAGCGACCTACGAGTTTATTGAAGAGATGTCACTGAATAACTATCAGTGGCAGGTTACAAGGACAAAACCAACAAAATCAACAAAATCAGCTGGAGTTTTCAACCTCGACGCAGTAACCATGCTATCAACGCAGGTAGAGATGATGAATAAAAAGCTTGATAGTTTGTGTTCTTCGCAGGTACATCCAGTGATGCAGTGCGACGCAAGTGGAATTGTGGTGAATCCTGAGTACCCACCCTACCAACCAGGCACAAAAAGCAAACAGATGAACTATATAGGTAATAATTTCAGATCTAATAATAACCCTTATAGTAATACTTATAATCCAGGTTGGAGGAACCACCCAAATTTTTCGTAGGGAGGTCAAGGAAATTAAGGAAATCAGAGACAACAACCTCTTCCAAATTTCCAAAATCAGCCCCATCTACAAGAAAAGAAGTCGAACCTTGAAGAGATGCTGACAAAATTCATGGCATCCATAGAAAACCATTTCCAAGACACTGAGACAACACTTAAAAACCAACAGACATCGATTGAAGGGATCAAGAACCAAGTTGGGGAACTTACTAAGTTAGTTGGGGAATTTACTAAGTCAGTTGGACAACTTGCAAAGTTAATTTTCGAACGACCGCAAGGGCGTCTACCAAGCAACACTGAGATTAACCCAAATGAGCAAATCTAAGCCATAACAACTCAGGAAAATGTAAGGCTAGATGAACCCAATTCAATAAAAGAAAGTGAGGTAGAAGAAGGTAAAGTTAAGGTAACCCAAGAAAAGCCAAAATCGGTAATCAAAGAGTACCAATCTCGCATACCCTATCCCGAAGTGTTGAAGAGAGACGACACAGAGGAATAGTTCGGTAAGTTTCTTAAACTTTTAAAGAAATTACGTATGAACTAATCGCTTCTTGAAGCTCTGTCACAAATGCCAGATTCGAGGAAATTTTTAAAATAACTCTTGACGAACAAGCGTAAGTTAGACGAGGAGTCGCATGTGGAGCTAAACTCAATGTGCTCAGCAATTTTACAAAATAGACTACCGCGAAAGCTAAAAGATCCAAAGAGTTTTACAATTCCATGTTTAATTGGTAGACTAACTGTTGATAATGCTTTGGCTAATTTAGGGGCAAGTATAAATGTCATGCCTTATAAAATGTTTAAACAACCAGGTCTAGGGAAACCCAAACAAACTAGGATGAGTATACAATTAGCTGATAAAACTGTTAGAATTCTTAGGGGTATTATCGAAGATGTTCTCGTAAAAATTGACAAATTCATTTTCCCAGTAGATTTTGTTGTCTTAGACATGGATGACGATAATTCAATTCCTTTACTTTTAGGAAGACCCTTTTTAGCAACTGCTAGAACTAAAATTGATGTTGGCACAAGATAACTCATTCTTCGTGTAGGTGACGAATCGATCAGTCTACAAGCTCTTGATTCGACCAAGACATCAATTGATGAAAGTTATAAAGTAAATTCATTTGATAACCAATTTGTTCACCTTTCACCACAGGATCCACCACAAAGCCGTAGACCTGAGCTGAATCATAGAACTTGTGCAAATAAAGAAGAACTATATAAGGAACGAAGCATTAAGGTCGACGAATTAGAAGCATGAAAGACACATTTTAAAGAAGAACTAGAACCACACGAAGTAAAACCAAAGGAGCCCCTAGAAAAGATCTTAGGAACGTCGAACCACTTTAAAATAGGAGATCAGGTACTATTAAAGAAGGAAGATCCACGAATTACCATGCGAGACCTAAATATAAACGATGAAATCCCTCTTGAGGTACGCAATATCTTCCCATACAGAATAGTCGAAGTAAGCGATCCCATATTCAATACTTTTAAGGTAAAAGCTTCTCGACTTAAACTTTATCAAGGAAATAGAACTGATAGCATGAGGGAAGATATTCAAATTTTTAAACCACCCTGATTTTTGCGAATACGAGAAAAGTCTAGCTTAAGACTTTAAACGAGCGCTTTTCGGGAGGCAACTCGAGCACTAACCCTATTTATTTACACATTTGTTTTCATTTTAGTTTCTTTCCTTCTCTTCATCTTAAATACATAGTTTTAAACTAACCAAAAGTGGAGATTTCCAGACCACATGGCCTTGTACACGGCTGTGGCCGTGGCCGTGGCCGTGTGGAAGTACAGAATCTCCGTACTGATAATGGAAGAAGAGGTACAAGTTAGAGGCAATCAAATCTTTGAGTCACGGACTCCAACCACCATCCCACGGGCACCAACAGAATGCCATGACCGTGCAATATGGCCGTGGATGACACTGACTTATCAACACTGGGCGTGGCAATCTGTAAAATGGGCGTGGGTGAACCAACACGCCTAAAAACACAGCTGTCGCGAGGCGGCCGTGTGAAACAACACGCCCACGGTACACAGGCGTGGGAAGTTCCAGACTTGAAACTATATTTAAAGCCACCCATCTTCCCTTCCTTCTCACCAACTCCTCATCTTCTTTCTTTCTTCTTTTTCTTAGATTTCTCTCATTTCCATAACAAAAATCTCTAACCTCTTGAGCTACACATATCCATGTCGTAGAAGTGGAAGAAGACAAGCATAATCTCCCTAGAGGGAGATAGATCTACATAAGTTCATGCCGGCCGCTTCATCCACTCTACAAGCCAAGGGTCTTTGATACCATTTAACTTTTATTCTACTTTTCTCTTTTGTTTCAATTTCCTTCTCTTTAACTCTTTTATGCTTAATTTAGTTTATTTTATTCTAGTTTCTTACTTTTAGGTTCTTCAGGCTGCTAGGGAATCACCCCGGAACCATGACCACCAGCTCAACACAGCCTTAGGAATCACACCAACCTCGCGAACCATCCAACAATAAAGACTCTTCAGTCCATTCATCTTTTATGTTAATTTTATCTTACTTTCTGTTTTCTTTCCCTTTAGTTTTATTGTCCTTAAATACATAATTAGTTTATTTTAAATGTGTCTTAATAATTCTTGGCTAATCCGTCACGAGTTTTCCAATTTCTTCATCTAGCACAGTGACTGTTGGCATCCACTACAGCACTACTGCCTCTTACTCCAAATCGGGCCGGGAATAGTAATCCCAGAAAAAATTTAGGAAGTGTCACTTCTGCCCTTCTCTTTTGATTTCAGTATCACATGATTATTTATCTTTGTACATTGAGGGCAATGTACATCTTAAGCGTGGGGGGTAAAAGTGCCTAACTTTTTACATTATTCTCAAATCCCTGAATTATATCTAGTTCTTAAGTAATTTTCTCATATTACTAATTAGGATGAAATTTCTGATGATTTATGATTCTTATTGATATGTTTTTGAGTAAGTCATAGTTAATTGT
The DNA here is from genome assembly GCA_025506655.1 of Gossypium rotundifolium. NCBI lineage: Eukaryota > Viridiplantae > Streptophyta > Magnoliopsida > Malvales > Malvaceae > Gossypium > Gossypium rotundifolium. Next base: position 163,488,616 of record CP106725.1, read on the forward strand.
GCATTGATGATTTATACTTTAAAATACTAGAGAATCAAGCATAATAAGTCTATTTTTCAAAATAAATTTTTTTTCTAGGTTGTCCACCTGAATTTGAATATTACTTTGAAGTTTTAAATTTACGAGGTTGACATAAAAAACACCTATAATTTTTGTGAGATTTTGAGCCTTACAGAGCATACATTCATTTTGTGCTCACTTTTTGATTATGAGTGTGTCAATATTGAACTGTTATTCTAGAACTTGCCGCGATTATACATGTTGAGACCATAATTTTGATTTGATATACTGAGATGATAAAGACACCTAGGCTTTAACCCACTTACTCCACTAAAAAGCCTACCTTCATAATTAACCCCTAGTGAACCCCGTTGATCCTAACAACCCTTTTATTTGATTCACCCGCTAACATTAACCCAAAACCCCGCTCATATTTGTTACCACCATTCCTTTTGACTACCTTTTTGTCAAGATTTGATTTGAGTAGTTGCCCAACTATGTTCTTTATTTCCGTTGTTAAAGTTCTTTCTTATTAAATTTTTTATTTGTTCTTAAAAAAAATCGAAGTATATTCAGTATTAGTTCTGTAATTAAGTGAGCTTACATGTTTAAATTCACTATCTTGAAGAAGAAGCTCGTATTATTAGTATTTTCATGTGATGTAATTATTCAGGTTATTAGTTCATTTTTCTAGTTAGGTAATTTGTCAATTCAATCTCAATTTTAACCTTACAATTTAGCCTTTATCCACACCTTTAACCTAAGCCCCATTACAACCCTGTCAAAGACCTTTTAATTTGTGTATCATCTCATATTATAGTGGTAGAGATTTGATTTTCAGGCAAGCCTATGGGATTAACTTTTCAAGTTCGACTTATGAGTGCTTTTTCCTAAACCTTAAACACTTCGAGTGCTTTGAGTGAATCTTTAGTGAGGATGTCAATATTTGTCGGTTTTGAATCAGAGGTAATTATTTAGATAAAGGGAGACACCTATGTTTTCATGCTACAAATATATGACTTAGAATTGTTTGAATCTTTAGGAGTCTTTGATTTAAATTATCCATGTATGAATTGTCTATGAATTATGATGAGACATTATTGATGAGGATTATTAATTGTGGAAAGTTTGTTTTAATTGTAAGTTGAGAATTTTGCTTGAGGACAAGCAAAAGCTTAAGTGTGGGGTATTTGATAAACTGTAAAAGTAACATATTTTAATCCCACATTTAGCATACTTTTGGGTGATTTATCCCTTGATTTATGTAAAAAGGTGCTCTTAATCCTTTATTTTCATATTTTATACTCAGGAAAGCACCTAGGGACAAAAAGAATGAGAAATGGGCTCAAAACGGACCAAATTGGGCTAAAGAAGAAATTGACACGGCCTGGGCCTAAGACCACACGGCCTTGCCTCCCTAATTTACTCTAACACGGCTTGGTCCCCGAAACACACGGGCCTGTCTCTTCAGCAGACTCGACCATAGCTTGAAATGGATTCACACGGGCGTGTACCATGGGCGTGTCCCTACCGCAGCTAAGAGGAGTTTTACTTGGAATAGGATACTTGGAGGCAAAGAAACACATTCCAAAGCCTATTCAAACACCCTAGTAGGAATTCTACTTGAATTAGGATATGTAGGGCCAAGTAAAGCATCTCAAAGTCTATATGAGTCGAGGTTTTGCATCAGATTTAGTTAGAAGATAACGAAGAGTCGAATGGTCAGTGTAAACGACAACTTTAGACAATATTAAATACTGTCTAAATTTGTCAAAAGCAAAAACTACAGCTAATAATTCTTTCTCTGTGGTGGTGTAGTTTTCTTGTGAGGGTGTCAATGTTCTGCTAGCATAATAAATTTTCTGGAAATGCTTGTCTCTTCGTTGTCCCAGAACTGCACCTACTGCAAAATCACTCGCATCAAACATTAGTTCAAAGGGTAAATTCCAATTAGGTGCAATTATAATCGGAGCATTTATTAGTTTATCCTTAAGGACATTGAATGCATCTAAACATTCCTGATCGAAATTGAAAGGAACATCTTTTTCTAGTAATTTTGTTAAAGGTTTAGCTATTTTAGAAAAATCTTTAATGAATCTTCTATAGAATCCTGCATGTCCTAAAAAGCTTTTAATAGCCTTAACTGAACTAGGGGTAATTTTTCTATGGTTTCAATCTTTACTTTATCTACCTCAATCCCTTTACTAGAAATCTTATATCCTAACACAATCCCTTCTCTAACCATAAAGTGACATTTTTCCCAATTTAAAACAAGGTTTGTTTCCTCACATCTCATTAGAACTCGTTTTAAATTTTTAAGGCAAAGATGGAAAGAATTACCAAATACTGAGAAATCATCCATGAATACCTCCATAATGTCTTCCACAAGTTCATCAAAGATTGCCAACATACAACGCTGAAAAGTAGCGAGAGCATTACATAAACCAAAAGGCATTATACGATAAGCAAATGTACCGTATGGGCATGTGAATGTTGTCTTCTCTTGATCTTCAGGTGCTATTAGGATTTGGAATTAGCCGGAGAGTCCGTCCAAGAAACAGTAGTACATATGCCCAGACAATCTTTCTAACATATGATCTATAAAGGGTAGAGGGAAGTGATCTTTTCTTGTGGCGTCGTTCAGCTTTCTATAGTCTATACAGACCTTTTAGCCTGTAATTGTTCTTGTAGGAATCAACTCATTCCTTTCATTAGGCACTACAGTCATACCTCCTTTCTTTGGAACTACCTGCATAGGACTTACCCAAGTACTGTCGAAATAGGATAAATTATTCTTGCATCTAGAAATTTAATTGCCTTGGCTTTGACCACTTCTTTCACATTGGGGTTTAATCGTCTCTAAGGTTGCACACACGACTTGTATTCTTCTGCCATTAAAATTTTGTGGGTGTAAAATGATGGGCTTATTCCTTTAATGTCAGATATTTTCCAAGTTATGGCTCTTTTATGTTCTCTTAGTACCTGCATCAACTCCTCTTTTTCCTTGGGTTCTAGTTCTGAAGAGATAATTATCGGTAGCATAGAATTGTCCCCAAGGAATGCATATTCTAAATGTTTCGGCAACTATTTTAATTCTAATTTGGGTGGCTCATCAATGGAGGGTTCTTGGTTTAGTTCATCATTGATTTCAATGATCTCTTCTTCTGTATGTCTAGATAAAGATGTATTCAAATTCAACTCGTCGACTTCATCTTCTTCCCCCTCTTTTTGAGTCAGGCACAGTTCCATCATGTCATCATGTATAATTTTTTGTAATGAGTTTTGAATGATATGATCAGTAGTATCAACAAAATAACAGGAATCATCTTGTTCTCTAGAATATCTCATGACATCATAAATTTGAAAAATAATTTCCTCATCGCCTATCCTTAATGCAAGTTTTCCGTCACCTACATCGATATTAGCTCTAGCAGTAGCTAAAAAGGGGCGCCCTAAGATTAAGGGAACCTCAATGTCCTCATCCATGTCAAGTACAACAAAATCAACAGGGAAAATAAATTTATCAATTTTTACCAAGACATCTTCGATAACTCCTCTAGGATATTTAATAGATCTATCACTAACCGAATACTCATCTTAGTGGGTTTTAGTTCCGAGATCTAGTTGTTTGAACATTTTATAAGGCATTAAATTAATACTAGCTCCTAGATCAGCTAATACTTTCTTAATATTTAAACGACCAATTAAATGGGGAATAGTAAAACTTCATGGGTCTTTTAATTTGGTTGGTAACTTGTTTTAGAGGATGGCTGAACATTCTTCAATAAGCTCCACCGTTGATATTTCTTCAAGCTTTCTTTTATTCGTCAGGAGTTCCTTTAATAATTTTACGTACGTCGGCATCTGTGAATTGGCTTCAACAAAAGGTAAGTTAATATGTATTTGTTTAAAAAGTTCAAGAAACTTACTGTATTGGGCATCTAATCGTTCTTTCTTTAACTTTGCTGGATATGGAATTGATGGTTTGTTTTCTTTGCATACTGGGTTACATTCTCAACTTCCATATCCTTTGCTTTGTTATCTTCGTGTGGTATTTTTTTCTTTGGTTCAACTAACTCCTTTCCACTTCTAATGTAACTGCCTTTACTTCTTCTATTCCTTTAGAAAAAATCTATGCCCGTATTTCACAAACCATCTTAGTAAGTAGTCCAACTGACTTAGTGAGTTCTCCAACTTGGCTCTCGATCCTGTTGATTGATGCTTGTTGATTATTAAGTGTTGCCTCAGTGTCTTGGAGATGGTTTTCTATGGCTACCATGAATTTTGTCAGCATCTTTTCAAGGTTCGATTTCTTTTCTTGTGGATAGGGTTGATTTTGAAAATTTTGAAGAGGTTGTTGTCTTTGATTTCCTTGACCTCCCAATGAAAAATTTGGGTGGTTCCTCTAACCTGGATTATAGGTATTACTATAAGGGTTATTATTAGATCTGAAATTATTACCTATATAGTTCATATGTTCGCTTTCTGTGCTCGGTTGGTAGGGTGGGTACTCAAGATTTGCCACACTTTCACTTACGTCGCATTGCATTATTGGGTGTTCCTAAGAAGAACACAAACTGTAACACCCCGGATCTAGGGGTTATGCATTTAGTGCATAACCCAAGCGATGATAGGCTTATTGTGAGTTTGGACAAGTTTTAAGGGGTTTGGAGAACCTTGAAAGGTAGGAGATGGTTTAAGGAATTAGTGAATTTTGGTGTTAGGAAGGGAGCTTGGCTTTAGAGGTCTTAAGAGAATTATTTGGGAGGTTAAGACACAAGAATGAAGCTAATAGAGTGGCTAGGAGGTTACTTTAGGCTTTGGAAGGTGCCTCAAGGTACTAAGGGGTCTGGTTGCAAAGGCAACCTTTTGTTTTTGTTTTTTCGTCATGAGAAGGGAGGAGTTGGTTCAGCTAAGGAGAGTCAAATTATTTTGAATGTAGCTAGGAGAAGAGATGGGTTGGCTTTATTTTGAATTGGTTTGAAAGGTTGGTGTAGAGTGAATTTAGGAGGTAAACAAGGGTTTGGGTGTGGGGAGAAGTGTTGGACGGCTAAAGGGGTGTTCTTGGGGCATTTTTTGCCATGAAGGTTTGGGGGAGTGGCGAATTCTATTTAAGGGTTGTGCCATCCTTTTGCGAATTTTAGCCCTTTACTTCTAAGCTTCATTCTTTTCTTCTCAAACATTACCACACCAAAACACCTCTTTTCTTCATCAATTCACCTTGGCGAAAGTTCAAAGCCACTTTTCCTTCCATTTTCTTCTTCATCTCACTTGTTCTTAAACCGAAATCTCTCTCAATTCCCTGTTGCCGCAACATCTCTTGAAGCACCTCAACATCTACTTCTTTGTCTCATAATTTTCTTCACTGGCCGAATCTCCTTGTGCTGATTTCTCCTTTCTTCTTGAACCATATTTCTTTCGTTTTTACTTCAAGACTCTAGCCGAATCTCTCCCTCTTGGTGTGCCGAACTCCCTTCTCCTAGTGGTTTTCATCTTGGCCGAACATTAGGTGGAGGGGGTAGATCAATTTGGGTTTTTTTTCAAGCGTTGGTGAAGGTAAGTAGGCATAGCCGAATGCCTATTTCTTTCCCTCTCTATTCTCTATCGACTTTTACAAAGGTAAGAGCTGATTTTGGCATTTGTTTGGAAGTATGTTAATCTCTTGTGGTAACCGAATGGTTGTAGGGTCTCAAAATTATAAGCGATGGATTTGATCCTTCATTCTCGTTAATCGATTGGTAAGTGGTGGTAAGAAGCTATTACGATAGTTTTGTGAATGCTTGGGTGATTAAGCGTTGTTACGATTAAGTGTGTTGATGGAGGCGAGTGCCGCCAAGGTGGGCGGGAAAGTGGCCATCGGGTGTGGGCAGTGACAGAGAGAGCTATAGGCGGATAGTCGTAGTCTCGCTTCACGATAAGCGTAGGGATCGAGAGTTTAGAACTCAAGTGATTAGGTGCGTAATTATCGCACTATTTTCTGTAATGTGTATTGATGTATATGCTTGTGTATGATGTGTGATAATGGCAATAAAGGCTAAAGTGGTGGATACCCATGTTGGGGTAATTGGTTAATGAGTTAGTGGTTTGTGATATTATATTATTTATGGTGCATGCATGAGATGGTAATGAGCATGTGATTATACTCACTCTATATGTGGATTTGACATGATCGTTGACTTATGTGCATGGGGTTGGTTTGATCAAAGAAGACGGTGTACATAAATATATACGTGGTCTAATGTTAGCCTCGTGCTACATTAGCGCTTGATGATTAGCTGAGTGCAACATCAAGGAAGGTGTTGGCTTGGTGCCCATCTCGACGGTTGATGGCTGTGTGCATCACCGTAGACAGATTACTGTCGGGATCACTTGGTTGATCGGTGGCTCGACCATGGCCTTGTCTGCAGTGTCTGTCGAGTGCGATATGTGGGATCACTTGGTTGTGATCGGTGGATTAGCCACGGCCTTGAGCAGGGAGTCTACTAAGGTTGGTGTAATGGATGGGCTTAGGTTGGGTTGGATCATAATTGCATTTCAGCTGGTATGGATTGTATGGTTATGGGCTAAGCCCATACGTGTGGAAACATGTATAATGATTATGCACTGAGTCGTGGACTCACCAGTTTTCTTAACCATTTGGGTGATGCGTAAAGTTGGACGGGTTTGAAGAGGATGCAAGGTGGCCCATGCCGAAGAAGATGTTTTAATTATTTTATGGAATTTAATATTAATTATTTTCTTTAAGTATTGGTTGTAATAAGGGTCTTTTTATTATATTTGGTATTATTTTAATTGTGGCTTGCTTTAATTAAATTACTATGTGAAGATGATTTTATTTTAGTAACTTATTAATTCAAATTATATATATAGGTTTAATAAAGTTTTAATTGGACATTTTATAACGTTAAGGTTTTCATATTATTCTAAAGGGCTTGGTTTTCAAAAGTTAATATATTTTCATGTTTTATTCTAAAGTCAAAAAGGGATTTTCAACCGTGTTTCCGCGGTGACATAACGAGATCCACCAAGGCTCGTGGGCGAGTTTGGGGATGTTACAAATTAGTATCGAGCACAGTTCAAAACTCGACTTTGAGGTTTGGGCCCACAGCAGTTTTCAAAGTGGGCTTTTTAAAATATGGGCTTTTATAAAAAGTTTTCAGGTTATTCTGGCATGGCACCTGTACCTCCGGCCCGAAGTCCACCAGGTAAGTACTTCAAGCTCTTGAAGTGATTTGTTTGTGTGATTTATTATGGGTTTGATTGGGCTCGTAGATTAGAATATTAAGGCTTTTGGACCCTAGGATTAGTCTACTCAAACACATGCATAAGACTTAAAGATTGCTAAACAAACCTGTGAAGTAAGTCGCCGAGTTAAGGTGTGGTAATCACTGTACGCATGTCTAGGAGTGGTATTTAGTAAGAGCTTGGTATTTAAGCAGTCCTAGTGACTCACCTCCTCTTTCCTCGAATCCTACCTGGTGCGTAGCTACGGTTCACCTTAACCAAGAGGACTTATTCATAGGCTAAACTAGTTACTAAAACCCGAAAGGGATTAGCCTTACTGTTTTGAAACCCTTAGTTTTAAAATCTTCAAATTTACTCTTTGGGTTGTAAACCCTAAATTTAATTTTGAAAGATGTTTTCTCGATTTACAAAATTACCAAACTGCCCTTATGGCAAAATTACAAAAATGTCCCTGTATTGTAAAATTACCGTACTACCCTCAACGTTTGTCAAAATGATTTTACTTTGCAAAATACCAAAATCTTGAGTTTTCAAAATATTAAGATACTACGGTTTGTGAAATTTACGAAAATACCCTGGTTGATAAAATTACCAAAATGCCCTTGGTTTTAAATTTTCATATGATCCTTGACTTTTACTAAAATATTTCTATTTTACAAAATATCAAGAAAATTCTATTTTGCAAAATATTGAGATACCTGATTTGGAAATTTATAAGGATACCCCACTTACAAAATTCTTTGAAACAACCCCGATTTACGAAAATTTTGCGACACTGATTTGAAAAATAAATTTTCAAGATGACCCCAAGATTTGGTAAATCTGAAATGTATTTAATTTGAAAAATTATTTTCAAGTTAACCCCGATTTATTAAGAAATACCTATAGGAAAAATGCGAAAATACCACGGGTTGGGAATGCTCAAGAAAGTTATCCTTGTAACTTGCCATTGATAGTTATTCATGGGGTTGGTTTGATCAAAGAAGGACGGGTGACATCTCTTCAATAAACTCGCTTAGGTCTCGGCGGTTGATGCTTGTGTGAGTTTTGTTATTTAGAGTTCCACCTTGGCGGTGAATCAATTAGTTGCCTCGTTGAGGATTCACACCATTATAGAAAGTTTGAACTTGGAGCTACAAGGGTAAACCATGGTGTGGACCTCTTGTCAAGAGATCCTTGTATCTCTCTCATGCGTCATGTTTTATTCTAAATAATGTCTCTAAATCTCGTGGGCGGGTTTGGGGATCTATCAAGCTTTTATTCATCACAAAAGAAGAGATATCATTAACGTAATTTGGACATCTCTTCAATAAACCGTTTTGGTGTTATTTAGAGTGGGAAATATTTTAATAAAATTTTTGGTCATTTGATCCCTTGTAGTGATTGACAAAAGAAGAGATATCCTCGTGGTAATGAGTTTAACCACCGCTATTTGTATTCCTTAATGAAAAGGGAAATAACCGAAGACGTATGACATTATCAGAAAAGCCATTTATTTTGAAGGTATCATAGAAATATAAAAAATTAGCTATATAGGTATTCGGGTCTTCGTCCTGCAAACCATCAAATTGAACAAATTGTTGAATCATTTGTATAGTGTTAGGCTTTAATTCAAAATTATTAGCGACTATAATAGGCCTAACAATACTAGATTCTTCTCCTGTTAAATTAGGTTTAGCATAATCATACATAGTAAGTGGAGTATCTGCCACATCTCGTGGTGGATTATTCTCATCCATCCCTTCAGTAGGATTGGATTCACCTTGTTGCCTTTCTTTTCGGTAATTTAAGGCTCGCCTGATTTCTCTGTGATTCCTACAGCGGTAGCTTCAATATCACTATCGTATACTAGAGGTCCTGTCGGGTTCCTTCTAGTCATAAACTAGAGGTACCTGCTAAGAAAGAAATAAAATTATCAAAAAACAATAAAATAAATTACGAAAATAAATAATAATAAAAATAATAAAAAATAATGGCTAAAGTAATAAAAATAGAGTTTTCTTAATATTTTAGTTCCTGGGAACTGCGCTAAAAACTTGATCATCAAATTGTCGAGTTCTAAAATTTATAATGACAATGATCGAACCTAGAAACTAACTCTGACAACGACTTAAGACAAGTGTACCTATCGAACAATAGTATAGTTTAGGCAAGACAGGATTGTCGAACCCAAAGAAACTAAAAGTACTAATACTCACTTTCTTTCTATTATTTAGCCTAGATATGAAGTGATTGGTTGATTAAAAACTAACTAATTACTAAACTAAGATGCAAAGACAAAAAGAACAAATTGAAGAAATAACTTTTAGAAAAACTCAGTTGATTACTACGATACCCTTAGGAAGAATCCACCTAAACTTCACTTGTTGTCTAATTGAACCAGACGATTTATTCACTTAGCTTGATCCGTAGGACTCCCTAATTTATATTAAACCCTCTCTCGAGGTGAATAACGTCTAACCTTAGGTTGATTAATTGAAATCTCTTTCTAATTAAAACCCTTAGAATTGCATTAACTCGATCTATGGACTCCCATATTAGGTTTCACCCTAATTCGGCAAAATCTCGTCACCCTATCTCTAGGCGCGCGATCAACTCCGCTTAATTATGATAGATCTACTCTTGAGCAGAGACTTTTGCTTCACCACCTAAGCACATCACACTTGAATTAATATCTCAGAAATATCAACACAAGAATTAAGCACACATAATTAAGGACAAACTAAGTATTTATCATACAGCTCAGAAAACAATAACAAGATTCATTTAGGTTTCATCCCCTTCAGGTATCTAAAGGGTTTAGTTCATAATGATAAAATAAAACATCTCAAGAGAAAAGATAAAACAAAACATAAGAAATCTCTAAAACCCCCTGAGGGAATTGAAAGATAGATCCGCCATTTTGAGTAGAATTCTGGCTTCTTGAGATGGATCAACTGGCTATCTTCGAGTGATTCTCACAAATCCGGTCTTCTGGCTTGGCTCCTTGGCCTAGCTGACTGCCTAACTGACCACCCTCTTTCAGGTTACACTTAGGGTCTTTATATAGGCTCTTGGAATGCATTTCTTTCTCCCTAAGTATCATTTTTCGAGTGAAATTCTTCTTTTCCACTATAGGGGAACGACCATGGCACACACCCATGTAAATCAAATTTAGGCCGTGTTCAGGTCTGTTGATAGAGGCACGGCCGTGTGAATCATGGTTAGGCCATGTTCTAGTTAATTGTCGAGGTACGGCCGTGTGGCTTGAAGTCCAGGCCTTGTCAATTTTCTCTTTAGCCCAACTTGGCCCATTTTAAGCCCGTTTCTTGTTCTTTTCGTTCTTAGGTGCTTTCTTGAGTATAAAACATGAAAAGAAAGGATTAAGAGCACCTTTTTACATAAATCAAGGGCTAAATCATCCTAAAACATGCTAAATGTGGGATTAAAATATGTTACTTTTACGATTTATCAGGTATAGATAAATTACATCAACGGGTAAGATTAAAAGGTATCTATAAATTAAATCTCTAAGATTACAAAATCATATCTTTTAATATTACATACCATATCTTCTAAGATTGCATATCATATCTAAGATTGCATGCCATAACTTCTAGGATTGCATATCATATCTAAGATTTGCATATCATATCTAAGATTGAGTACCATATCTTATAGGATTGCATATCATATCTAAGATTTGCATATAATATCTAAGATTTCATATCCTTAAGATTGCATATCCTTGAAGATTTTACTTCCATATACGTCAAGCTTGTAGATAGAGCTTCAATCTTTTTAAGTAATGGGCCATTCCGATCGGGCCAAATGATGTATTTTGGACTAGACTTAGACTTTATTATTTTAGGTTTATTATTTTTTGTATGGGCTCGGGATAAATTGGCCTATTACAGCTGCCTCTCTTTGCTTATTGTAGTGTAACGAGAATAGAGCAAAGACTATAAAAGGCTCAATTTTTCCTGGTCTTTGTTGAGCCTTGACTTCTTGGTCATTGCTTTCTTTAAATAACTTCTATCCCATCTGCAATTCGACTTCAATTTGCTTCACTGCAACTTTAGGAATGCCAGATCTACTATCTTTGGTCTGCTCCACTACAAACTTAGAGAATACAAGACCTGATGTCTTTGATTTGCTTTATTGCAATCTTAGGGAGACAAGACTATAATCTTTAGCCTGCTCCCATGCTACATCATGAAGATAAGGCTAGTGGCTAAAATCTGCTCCCTTGCTACATCAGAAAGGTAATATTCACCAAATTCGATCTGCTCCGCTACTGCTTAGGGATATAAGATCTACAAACTTCAGTTTGCCCCACTACTATCTCGAGGGGAAAAAATCTGAACTTTTCAGTTTACTTCCTTACTATCTCAAGAAGACTTCAATCTTCAGTGTGCTCCTCTACCATCTCTAGGGAACAAAATCTAAACTTTTAGTTTGCTTCCTTACCATTTCAGGAAGACTTCAATCTTTAGTCTGCTCCACTACTATCTCGGGGGAACAAAATCTGAACTTTTAGTTTGCTTCTTTACTATCTCAGGAAGACTTCAATCTTCAGTTTGCTCCACTACCATCTATAGGGAACAAAATCTAAACTTTCCAATTTACTTCCTTACTATCTCAAGAAGACTTCAATCTTCAGTCTGCTCCACTACCATCTCTAGGGAACAAAATCTGAATATTTTGGTTTGCTTCCTTACTATCTCAGGAAGATTTCAATATTCAGTTTGCTCCACTACCATCTCTAGGGAACAAGATCTGAACTTTTTGGTTTGCTTCCTTACTATCTTCAGGAAGACTTCAATCTTTAGTTTGCTCCACTACCATCTCTAGGGAACAAAATCTGAACTTTTTGGTTTGTTTCATTACTATCTTCAGGAAGACTTCAATCTTCAGTTTGCTCCACTACCATCTCTAGGGAACAAAATCTGAACTTTTTGGTTTGCTTCCTTACTATCTTTAGGAAGACTTCAATCTTAAGTTTGCTCCACTACCATCTCTAGGGGACAAAATCTGAACTTTTTGGTTTGCTTCCTTACTATCTCCAGAAAGACTTCAATCTTCAGTTTGCTCCACAAAATCTAAAATTTTTTGTTTGCTTCCTTACTATCTTCAGGAAGACTTCAATCTTCACTTTGCTCTACTACCATCTCTAGGGAACAAAATCTAAACTTTTTGGTTTGCTTCCTTACTATCTTCAGGAAGACTTCAATCTTTAGTTTGCTCTACTACCACCTCTAGGGAACAAAATTTGAACTTTTTGGTTTGCTTCCTTACTATCTTTAGGAAGACTTCAATCTTCAGTTTGCTCCACTACCATTTCTAGGGAACAAAATCTGAACTTTCCAATTTGCTTCCTTACTATCTTCAGGAAGACTTCAATCTTCAGTTTGCTCCACTACCATCTCTAGAGAACAAAATCTGAACTTTCCAATTTGCTTCCTTACTATCATCAGGAAGACTTCAATCTTCAATTTGCTCCACTACCATCTCTATGGAACAAAACCTGAACTTTTTGGTTTGCTTTTTTACTATCTCCAGAAAGACTTCAATATTCAATTTGCTCCATAAAATCTAAATTTTTTGTTTGCTTCCTTACTATCTTCAGGAAGACTTCAATCTTCAGTTTGCTCCACTACCATCTCTAGGGAACAAAATCTGAACTTTTGGTTTGCTTCCTTACTATCTTCAGGAAGACTTCAATCTTCAGTTTGCTCCACTACCATCTCTAGGGAACAAAATCTGAACTTTTTGGTTTGCTTCCTTACTATCTTCAGGAAGACTTCAATCTTCAGTTTGCTCCACTACCATCTCTAGGGAACAAAATCTGAACTTTCCAATTTGCTTTCTTACTATCTCAGGAAGACTTCAATCTTTAGTTTGCTCCACTACCATCTCTAGGGAACAAAATCTGAACTTTCCCAATGTTGCTACACCGTCCTCTAAGGGACATGTCCTATAGACTCGAATGTATTATGGATGATATTTGCATGAATCCAGAATGTCAAGAAAATGATCCCATTTTTTAAGTGTATAATGATTAAGATGCAATGATTGGAATGAATCTAATGCTCCTAACTAAATGATATTAGGGATGACATTTGCATAAATGCAGAATGTCATGAGAATGATCTTCTTTTTTTATCAAAGAAAACGATTAGGATATAATGATCGAAATGAATCAAATGCTCCTAATTGGAAGTGTATGAAGGATATTTACATGAGAATGACCCCATTTTTTTACTGTTTGGGTTGTCACTGCTCATAGTTCATCAAGGTTCTATCACTGATGCGTTACCATGCTTTCTCGTTTAGCTGGTATCTCTGACAGAAAACCCAAAAAAAGGATCATATTTTTCTCAGTAAGCTTGCCCCACTGTAATTTCAGAGTCCCTTCCACTATACCTTTTGGGACATAAATTTTGAACCTCCCACTACAACTTCAGGGGAATAACATTTGGTAATAACTAGATGTATGTGCCTTTCAATATTTCCAAACCTTAGGCTTGGTGAGTTCTAAACAATAGTCCTGTTTCAGGTCTCTATATTATTTAAAACTTTCAGAGTAATGTACGAAACTCCTTTTATGAAAATATTATTAGTCCAATAATCGTTATTTCAATATAAAATGCTTGAAAAGATCACAACAATGGACAAGAAAGAGATTAATCAGGAGCATAGCTTGGAAAAAATAAGTTAATAAAAAATAACCTAGGCAATAAAAGCAAATTGATTTGGGATTATCTTGAAAAGAATAAAGCAATCAAAGATAACAAATTCAAAAATGGGTAAGATAAAAGCTAGGTACCCCATATATCGCAGCCTGAGCTTCTCTGTTCAAACTTCTTGAGGACCATTCTAAGCTCAATATGTGTTTAGGGATCCGAGTACTTTGTCGATGCCCCAAGACACAACATACTTCCTTATTGTTAATTCAGGCATAGCAAGACTACCACATGCCCTATCTTTGATCAAAATTTGAGCCGTCCTTTTTGGTTTTCAGCTCAAAACCCCTTTGGTCTCAAAGCGCCCCTTGCGAAGTTTCGCCTTGGCCTCTCATCTTTTCCGTTTTTATTCTTTTTTTTCGAATGAATTTGAGCTAAAGGCACCCTTTGTGGGTTTTCACCTTGGCTTTTCCCCTTTCAGGTAATACTTCTTGATTGAACTTGAATTCGCTAAATTAGAGAAGTCTTTGCCATTCGTCTCGATCCATATTAATTCTCTTCTAGAACAGGCCTTCTCTACAACATAAGGTCCTTCCCAGTTTGGTATCTGCTTTCCTCTAAAATCCTTTTGTAAAAGGAAGATCAGGTTCCCCTTGTGGATAAACCTCTTTGTAATAAGTTTGTGTCACCTGATCGTGATGGATAACTTTTGACCTTTTCTTTAATTAGGTTCAATTGGCGAAACTATTTCTATTCCAATGAGAAATGTGTTACCCCAGCAAAGGTTTTAGCCAACGTTCGATAAGACAGAGGGTAAATGGTAACTTCTTTATGTCAATATTCCCAAGTCTCAGTCATCTTTCCTATGGTCCTTGTTTTGTTAATTTTGTTTTTTTTTTGCTGCCATTACTGCATTGTGATATGGCATTTGATCTTTGAACAAACTTCCAAACTTTTGACATTGTCCTTTTTAGCACTCATTGTCAGCACCTGATCTTTTTTAATTGAGAATTTGATGACTATCGACTTTGTAACATTGGCATATGAAGCTACTTCCACCCTCTTAGTGAAGTAAATGATGACCACGACGATGAACCAATATTGACTAGAAACTTTTGATGAGATCGGCCCCATAATATCCATTCCCCATGTATAGGAAGTCTGTGAAGAAATAGATGAGGAACATAAGTCTTGTCTTACTCAATTTGGTATTTGTGACATAACTGAAGCAATATCCCTTTTATGGTGGACCAACAGTGCCCAATCCTCATATTTAGCCCGTGTCTTAGTAGCCCAGGCATATCCTGATATGATTGTGTGAAAACATCCTTGAATTCTTGAAAATAATTCAATGATGTCTTTCCTTATTTCTGTGGTGAGCTGGGTTACAATCTTCACCTCTTTTCTAGGCTCATAATATCCACTGATCCTTTGTAGAGTAAGGTCTATTTTTCATCTTGTTTCACCATTCTTAATAAATCGAACATAGGTTACAATCTCAGTTATCTTTAAAGTCCTTAGATCCCCTAGGCCCATATCTCATTCAAAAAGGGAGTCAGTAACAATATCGCTCATGTCGTTGATATCTGGGTACCTAGGTACGAAGGTAAAAATCCAAAGAATAAATGATTCTAAGATTATTATTTGTATGGTACGGCTATGAATAAAGAATGAAAGAATATTGTAAAGAAAAAAGAATGTACAATATGAAGAATAAAAAAAAATATTTGCTTAAAAGAGATGCATTTTATTGAAATAAAAATTCTGGACATAAGACTATTTCACAAAAGGATTCTTATTGCCTCTAGGCTTAAAGAAACAAGCATTTTCTGAATATTACTCTATATTAGCTCTAAAAAATATAGGGATTCCTTCCATAGTTCCATTGTTTAAAATCTTCCCAAGTATGTAAGGGCTTTGGAAACTTTTATTCCCCGATTCTCTCTTCGGATATGTAATTAATGTTCAGATTCCCTAATATTCCTTCGGGTCTTTGATCTCTTCAATTTATTATCCATCAGGCCTTGCACTAAGGCCCTGATCTCAATTCAGTAGTCTTTCGTCAGTTCTCAGGTTGCTGAAACAATTTTACCTAATTAAAGTCTTTCCATGGATTTTAATGCATATGATGCTATGTATGCAAATACATGAAATGAATGAAAAAAGAAAGAGAGGCGTTGATTTTGAATTCAATTCCATTAGAAAAACTTTTCTAGAAAGCAAATTTCATTACATAAAACAGATTGCATATGCGGCCTTGCCCTCATATTCCAAGCAAAAACATTAATCCCCTTCTTCACAAAGGTCAAATCTTGCAAACTTCTAATAGATGCCTCCACTAGCTCCTTTTTGCTTGATCTACGTCGTGACTCACTGCTCACTTAATTCCATAATGCTCGTTAGCCTCTTCAAGAAAGCTGAGATGTGGTGATTGTCGAATAGTCTTTGTCAGCTTGAATCTTTGGGTAGTAAGGTCTTGTATTTCGTTACGAACTATCAGTCTTCTCTCGTTGTGTTTACTTGGACCATATTCGGACGATCGTATTATAATCCACTTTATCAAAAAATCCATTTTCTCATGACAAACTTTTCTATTTAGCAATCGAATTAGAATCAACACCACTTTTCTATGATGTGAATGCAATGCAATCAAAACAAAAGAAAACACATTGGCACAAGAGAAATAACAAAATAGGGCACCTATCTGGGTGACCACTAGGGTAAAATATAGCTCTATCTAGGGTTGGCTCTTAAGGATCACTATATGTGGCTTAGTTCTAAAGGGAGGGAACCTGAACTAGTAGATTCCTCGATCCTCACCCATTATAGGCTCATACGGACCAAGTTCAGTTCAGGGGAATACATTTCCCTATGGCTGTACGAAGATGAAAATCTCACGAAGACATAGGTACGGATGTATCTCGAAAGCGATTCACTATCGCGCACGGAGGTGAAAACCTCATGAAGGAGTAGCTTCTAACTCCCACTTAAAAGGGTGTGACCACAACGGCCATGCTATGCAATGCAGACATGCTTTTCAATATTAAAACAACATACAATAAAAAGGATCATAATTTTTCAAATTGGATTTTCAAATTTAGACAAAAGGATAGGAAATAATCAATTTTACGACTTGACTCTCTTATTGGTCTCCAGTGGAGTCGCCAAGCTGTCGAAACCATTTTTAATTTTTTTTAAAAAAGGGGTTGACTTTAAAAATGAAAATAGAGTAGCCACCAATCTTTTTTTAAGGTGTGATCGGGTCATCTTGATATTAATCATTTTAATAAAAAATTTTGATTTATTAAAATAATGATTTTGGTCTACAAAATTTGAGAAAAGCAGGCTCGGAGTCCAGATTACGCCTGAGGAAGGATTAGCACCTCGTAATGCCCAAAAAATGGTACCTAATTAATTAATTAATGTCCTCTTGTCAAAAATTTGAAAAGATTTTAAAACACGATCCTTTTGATTTTTAAAACTTATGTCCTCTAATTTTAAATGGACATGCAATTATTTGGATTTTAAAAGAAAATCGAAACTTCGATAAGTTAGAGCACGATCTTTCGAATTTTCCAAACACCGAATATCCTTTGCTTTTTAGAAATCCTTGTGATCGTGTGTTAGACTTTTAAATTTATAATGAATGAGAATGATCAAACTTGGAAACTAACTATGACAACGATTGAGGCAAGTGCACCTATCGGACAATAGTATAGCTTAGGCAAGACTGGATTGTCAAACCCAAAGAAACTAAAAGTACTAATACTAACTTTCTTTTTATTATCTAGCCTAAAATAAGTGAAGTTGTTTGTTTAATCTAAATTTAACTAACTACTAAGCTAAAGATGCAAAGACAAAAAGAATGAATTGGGGAAATACTATTGGGAAAACTTAATTGATTAAGACGATACCCTTAGAAGAATACACCTAGACTTCACTTGTTATCTAACTGAACCAGACTATTTATTCACTTGACTTGATCCGTAGGATTGCTTAATTTATATTAAACCCTCTCTCGAGGCAAATAACATCTAACCCTAGGTTGATTAACTGAAATCTCTTTCTAATTAAAACCCCTAGAATCATATTAACTCTGTAACAACCCAAACCAGGTCTATGTGTCAAGACGAGATTTGGTTTGTCACACAGATCGAACATTCTTTTAATCTTTCTAATGATTTAGGTGAATCGGTAGTACAAAACCTTTTTAAAATAAAGTTTAATAAAAACCAAGAGAAATGATTTAAATTCGATGAATTTAAGAAACATTAGTTGAAATCTTAACATTTAGTATTTAATTATCAAAAACCTTAAAGTAGTTTTTAAAGAGTTTAAAAAGGATTTGAAAATAAGAATAGATAAAGAATCTCATATGTTTGAAAACCCAAAGTATTTTAAGGAAACATTGTAGGATTAACAAAAGCCCATATTAAAATATCTAAAACAAAATTTAAATCATCCACACAAAAAATCCATAAAATATTAATAGAGGCCTTATAACATCATATCCAAAATAGTAATTTAAAGAAAGTACTTAATAAAAGTTCAAGGTTTATAAACCCATGTTTGCAGTATGGCCTCCACGAAGTCATCCTCGGCCCAAGTCCACGTCAATTTCCATTACCTGAGATGGAAAATTTAAGGGAGTTAGTTACTCAGAACTCAGTGTATAACTCACTTACTATATCCATCGGGCCGATCATCAAGTCATAATTTTGGGCGTAACAATGCCACCATCTCTTTCACTTCTCCTCGGAGTCAAGTCAAGCTCATCCATTATCGCTCCGTTCGGGTTCAAACACGGTCATCCTTCCTCTTCCTCGACCACGACGACCCTCTGAGCTCATTTTCTAGCGTCGGGATCGATTAAGAAATTTTATGGATTAGTTATTTGTTCCACTTATTTATCGGCAGAAGGAGTTTTATGAGAGGGATTTTAGAGTGGTTCTTTCGTATCATACAACACAGGTCTTTTCCATTCATTCATCCATCCATCAAACAAATATGAACTGTTCATTGAGAAAGCGTTGTAGTTTTTGTTGTTTGTTGTTGTTTTCCACTACCAGGGTATTTTTCTAATTTTGTCCTCTGAGTATTTTCGTAATTTTCGAAGAAAAATGTTTCTTGGTGTTTTGTCAAAAAAATATTTTGAAGATTTTGAAGTCTTGGTAATTTTGGAACAATTTCAAAATTTGGGGGTATTTGGTAATTTTCATCCTCGGGGATATTTTGGTAATTTTCACAAATCATGGTAAATTTGAAAATTTTAATAAATTTGGGGTATTTCAAAAGTTGTAAAACTTTGAGGGTTCTTTCAAAGTTGTTCCTTCAAAGATGGGGATGTTGCAAAATTTGAAAATTAGGGTCATTTGGTAATTTTGTAAGTTAGGGCAATTTTGTAATTTTCAAAATCAAGGTATTTTGATATTTTACAAATTAGGGTTTTGAATGTTTATGAAATCATGAAATTTTGATAATGTTGTTGAGTAGTTGAATCATTTTACAAGTCGAGGCGTTTTGGTAATTTCTTACTAAGGGCATTTTGTAATTTTAAGTAAATCAAGAGTTTTTCGAAAATGTTGTAAAAATAAATTTTCTCGATTTAAGAGAAAGTTTTAAAAGTTTGAAAAAAACTAGGGTTTGTTGTTTTGTTCTCTCTTCTCTTTTTTTTTAAAACATGGCTAGTTCCACTTTCGGGTTTTAGTCATTATGTTTAGCCTATGCAGCCCTCTTGGTGGGGTGAACAAAGCTACGCACAGGCGGGATTCGTGTGGAGAGGAGGTGAGTCACGTGGATTTGCTTAAATACCAAGCTCCCACCGAAACCATTCCTAGACATGCGCATGTGAGGTTGCCACACTGCTGAGCCCTCGAGTTATGGTGAGCCAGAAGCTACGCACTGGTAGGATTCTGCGAAGAGGAGGTGAGTCACTAACTGCTAAATACCAAGCTCTTCCAGATCCAATGCATAAGGGTTACCACACCACTAGCTCAATGACTTAGCCATAGGTTTGGTTCGATGTATTAAGTCTTATGTATCGTGTTTGAGTAGACTAATCCTAGGGTTCAAGTTCCTATCATTCTATTCTCGTTCCTGCCTTTTCTACCTTATATAAATCATGTAATCACACATATAGTTAGGGGTACTTACAGTGGATTGCTGGGTTTGAGACTTAGGGGCCATGCCAAAAGCTGCTTATGTTCAAAGAAAATCATTTGGCTCTTGAGCCCATAAACGATTTAGTAATATAATAAATGAAATGCATGCAAAATGTAATTTCCCAACCAAACCTAATTTCCATATGCTACACACCACCCGCACCAACCATCACACTGTGGGATCAAGTCAACCCACCCCACCAACACACCGATCGTAGGCATTAAGCCATTTTTATATTTGGTTGCGGTGAACCAACGAACTAGATTGTGACAAAGTCACCGAACTAGAGGCATTAAGCCATTGAAATAATTGTGGCGAGAGCCACCGAACTAGAGGCAATAAGCCATTTAAATATTTGTGGCGAGCCAATTAGAACTAGAGGCAATAAGCCATTTAAATATTTGTGGCAGAGCCATCGAACTAGATTTTTGGCAATAGGCCTTTCTTCTCTCCATCATAAATCCCAACCCATGCAACATGTATGCATAATAGTCTATATACATTTGATAATTTTTGCAAAAGGCCCAATTTACATGTGAATCAATATTTCAAGTTTTTATTAAGGCCCATAATACAAAATAACATTTAGCCCATTTAGCAATCTAATACTTTGGCCCATTTAACGATCTAGCGATTTTTCGCCCATTTAACGATCTAGCGATTTTTCGCCCATTTAACGATCTAGCAGATTTTTCAGCCTATTTAACGATCTAGCAGATTTTTTACAATTTATCAAATACTCATTGAGGACGTTTTCGTAAATTTCACAACTTTAACCGTTTTCATGTATTTTCACAAAAATACTATTTATCACGTATTTTTTCGATTTTGTCATCTTTATGATTTTTCTCAATACTTACGGTATAACACCTAACCCGAGATAAGTGTGAAGTTACACACCTGATTACTTTGAGTACTAGACTTTCCCGCTCGTCAATACCTAAACGTAACACGATAAATTAGAGCACTATCATATTTTAAAACTACACTATTGATAAACAATCTAAATCTTTACCCTCAGGATTTCGAACCACTTCTATTTTTGGTTTCTCCTCGATTGTTGATTCGTTTCCTGATGAGAATCCACGAACGAACAAAGGTTCGGGAGTACGAATGACTTCAAACAACTGGTTCTCCTCGGATGAGGGTCCGCAACCCGGTGGAAAATCTCGAATTCCCGAAATAGCCCTTCGTTTATACTTAGGGGGATTACCGGAACCACCCTTCTTTCGAAGACTATTCACTGCCCTTTTTTGCCCTATCTTGAATGTCTTTAATGACATAAAATCATTAGTCAAACTAATAACTATCGAAATAGGACTAACGATTTGAAAAAAAAAAAGATTGGCTTACCACAATTATCCTTGTTCCACGAAAAACGATCGAGCGATTACGTCCCTATAACGAAATCGATTAAATAACTAACTATACCAATATGACGAATAATATGAGAATCCTTGAATAAAATCCTTACCTTAACTCTTAAGATCGATTCCAACAATCCACAATACTCAAGAACACTTTGAGTTTCTGCCCTCCAAAAATCTCACTATTGACAACGGTTGAAAAGAATTGAAGGATACTTATGTCTAATGGAAGATTCGATTATGACTAAACAAGAAAATGAAAATGATTCGGCACAAGAGCAAACTAGCATTCGTCCATGAGAGAAAATATTGAAGAAACTTTAGTTGAGGAAGAAGTAAAAGAATGGAAAATGGAAGTGATATGATTCGGTTTCAAGAGAGAAAGAGAGAAAGGAAAGAGAAAGAAAAGAGAAAGAAAAGAGAAGGAAAAGAGAAAGAAAAGAGAATTTAGTTTAGGAGAAAAGTGCATTCGGCATTGGGGAGGAAAAATGAGAAAAAAAAAGAAAAGAAAAATCCTTGTTTGTTTATGTGCTTTCGGTCACAAAGAGAAGAAAATATTTGGAGAGAAAGAGAGCTACTAAATCGAAATGGTCAAAAGAAAATGAAAAAAGAATGAGTTGTTTACTCAAGGTTGTTGGCAAATTCGGCTAGAGAGAAAATAGATGGAGAGAAATATGTTTTGTCAAAGCCAAAAATGACCAAAAAGAATGTGTTTCACCCACACACAAGCCTACCAAGACAATCAACAAAACCGGCCATCCCCCCTAGCCCCTATACCGTCCACATACATGGTCAAAAGGCCATTAGAAAGTTTCCAAAACATCACCCTATTCTTAAGCCTTATCATCCTCCTTTTTCCTTAAGTTAGAGAAACATTATCCCCCAATTCAAGCCATTCTATCCCCTAACTCAAGCTTTCCATAACCCTTAGTCTTCTTACCAAAAAATAATTAATCCAACTCATCCTAATCTTATCCATAGCCGACACATGCTAGGATAAAGCAAAAATAAAAACTCCCAAATTGCATGCTAGGTGATTCGAACCTCTCCCCTCAAGTCCAACTTATGGTGCCATCACCACTTTGCCAATTACTCATCTTATGCCATCTTTTAGTACTTAATTAACTTAAGTTTCAAAGTCACCTAATTTCTTTACATTAAAGTACACTTTACTAATATTTATTCTAATTCCAAGTAAACCCGAGCTAACACTTAGCAACATAATGATACTCGAATATTTAGGTTGTTACAATTCTACCCCCTTAAAAAAAAATTTCGTCCTCGAAATTTACCTGATTAAAAGAGGTGAGGATATTGTTACCGAATTGCATCCTCAGGCTCCCACGTAGCTTCCTCCGCTTCGTGATTATGCCATAAAACCTTGACCAATGGCACGGTCTTCTTTCTTAACACTTTAACATCTCGGTCTAAAATTTCCACTGGTTCTTCCTCAAAAGACAAGTCGATTTCAATTCCACTTCTCTCGGTACTATGTGAGATGGATCTGATCTATAGTGTCTCAAAGATGGAAACATGGAAAACATTATGAATTTGACTCAGTTTCGGAGGTAATTCAATCTGATAGGCCACTGGACGAACACACCTCATCACACGATATGGTCCAATGAACCTAGGGCTCAACTTGCCCTTCTTTCCAAATCAAAATTTTCTTCCAAGGTGAGACCTTCGAAAGACCCGCTCTCCCACAAAGAAACTCGATATCCTTACGTTTTGTGTCCTGTATCGACTTGCATCTATCCAAGCTTCCGTTAACCGTGCTCGAATAACTTTTACTTTTTTTCTTCGCTTTTAGATATCAACTCAGACCCAACATCTATCGTTCGCCCAATTCGGTCCAACAAGTAGAGTACGGCACCTACGACCATACAATGCCTCGTAGGTGCCATCCGAATGCTAGATCGATAGCTATTGTTATACACAAATTTCGCCAATGTAGAAAATCCTCCCAACTACCTCTGAAGTCAATCACACATCCCCATAACATGTCTTCCAATATCTGAATTATTCTTTCTGACTGACCATCTGTCTGAGGATGAAAAGCCGTACTAAAGTTTAACTTCATTCCCAAGGCTTCATGCAGAGCTTTCCAAAATCGTGATGTGAATCTAGGATCCCTGTCTGATATAATAGACACTGGTTCCCCATGCAACCTCACCATTTCGGATACATGCAACTTAGCCAATTTCTATAATGAGTAATCCGCATTTAACCGGAAAAAATGAGCAGTCTTCGTCAATCGATCAACTACTACCCATACAGAATTTTTCTTAGTAGGTGTTAAAGGTAACCCACTAACAAAATCCATTGTTATTCGCTCCCATTTCCAAAGAGGAATCTTTACCGGTTGTAATAAACCTGACGGCAATTGATGTTCCGCCTTCACTTGTTGACAAGTCAAACATTTTCCTACAAACTCAGAAATCTCACGCTTCAACCCTGGCCACCAATACTGTTCACAGAGATCTCGATACATCTTATTTCCTCCGGGGTGCATAGCATAAGGGCTACTATGCGCCTCCAGCAGAATCATTTGCCTCAAATCTGAGTCTTTAGGCATACAAACCCTTCCACAAAAACACAGCACTCCATTCATGTTTATACCAAAATCCTCTTTTTCACCCCTTTCAACTTGCTGAAATAAGGGTCCCAACTTTTTATCTAATATCTGCTTTTCCTGGATTTGTTCTAACCATAGAGGCTTCACCTGAAGCTGCTAACAGACTACCATCCTTATACAAACTCAAATGAGCAAACATTGCACTCAAATCAGATACCGCCTTACGACTTAACGCGTCAGCTACCACATTAGCCTTTCCAGGATGATACTTGATTGAGAAATCATAATCCTTTAATAGTTCCACCCATATTCTTTATCTCAAATTTAACTCCTTCTGAGTAAGAAGATACTTAAGACTCTTGTGATCTGTGTAGATGATAGACTTCTCACCGTAGAGATAGTGCCTCCAAATCTTTAAAGCAAATACCACCGCAGCCTAACTCCAAATCATGAGTAGGATAGTTTACTTGATGCGGTCTCAACTCGTCGAGAAGCATAAGCCACCACCTTTCCATTGTGCATCAAGACACAACCCAAACCCGTGTGAGACGATCACAAGAACAGAATTCTTTTTCAAATTTCAGTCAATTAAAACGGTGCTTCCATCGAATCTTCTTCAATTTCTCAAACTCTCTTGTTATTTTTCAGTCCAAATATATGGTACTCCTTTCGCAATGAGTTTAGTTAGGGGTGCAGCAATCAACGAAAACCCTCAACAAAGCGCCTATAATAACCACCAATCCTAAGAAACTCAATTTCATTTATCGACTTTGGTGGTTTCCAATCCAAGACAAACCTCAATCTTCCGAGGATCCACCCTTATTCCTTCAAGTGATACCACATGACCCAAGAAAGTCACTTCCTTTAGCCACAAATCACATTTACTGAATTTGGCATAAAGTTGCTTATCACGAAGTAACTGCAATACTATACGCAAATGCGTGTCATGTTCCTCATCATTTCTTGAATAAACCAAAATGTCATCTATGAACACTACCATAAACCGGTCTAAATATGGTTGAAAGACTCGATTCATCATGTCCATAAATGTGGCTGGTGCATTGGTTAACCCAAACGGTATCACCAAAAACTCATAATGTCCATAACGCCTTCGAAATGCCGTCTTATAAATATCTGCTTCTTTCACCTTAAGCTGGTGATAACCCAATCTCAAATCAATTTTGGAGAAAACTGAAGCTCCTTTCAATTGATCAAACAGGTCGTCAATTCTTGGCAAAGGATACCTATTCTTGATCGTCAATTTATTCAATTGCCGATAATCAATGCACATACGCATCAATCCATCCTTCTTCTTAACGAACAAAACTGGTGCTCCCCATGGAGACACACTTGGTCGAATAAATCCCCGGTCCAATAATTCTTGAATTTGAGTTTTAAGCTCCGCCAACTCCTTCGGTGCCATTCTATAAGGAGCAATGGACACTGGAGCCGTTCTGAGCAAAAGCTCAATACCAAATTCTACTTCCCGATCTGGAGGTATACTAGGAAGTTCATCAGGAAATACATCTGGAAATTCCTTCACCGTCCTCACATCATCCACAGATAACTCTTTGGCATCCAAAGCACAAATAAAGGCTAAGAATGCTCCATACCCTTCCGCACCAACTTTTTCGCTTTTAACGCAGATACCACATTTGCCAAGTAATTCCTTCTGCTCACCTATCATTATTACTTCCTTATCACCAAGTTCTTATTGACATCCGCCAAGACAATCCAAATGCGCCTGGTTTAACCAACCAATCCATGCCCGAATGAGATCAAACTCGCCGAAAGGCAATTCCATCAAATTCGCCAAAATATTTCTTCTTGAATTTCTAAGGCACGCCTCTAAACAATTTATTTACAATCACTGATCGTCCTAAAGGACTACTTACCATCATCTCACTATCGATAAGTTCGATTCTAGTTTCAAGTTTCCAGATATGGCACTAGTAACATATGAGTGGGTAGAACCAATATCTATCAAGGCAATAACAGTACATCAAAGATGAAGAACGTATCCGCTTATTACATCGTGCATTGCCATCCTCGCTGCCTAATCGTGATAGACCAATCTCGGCCATCTTGCATCCGTGTTACCTCTAGGACCATTGCCTCGACCGGTGCATCTTGACCACGCCCACCCATTACCACCACGACGGTCCACGGCCTCTCGTGGGCCGAAGTTCCTCTTGCGTACAGGCATCGAAGAATCTGAACTTCCCGAGTCGTATCCATACGCCGAGGACAATTTCTATATTGATGATCCATTGAACCACATTTATAACAAGCACCCGCTTCCTCCAAAGACTCTCCTAATGCCTTTTTCCACATTCAAGACAATCTCGACTCGATTAATAGCTACGGTGTTCTACCTTGAGTGGTTCATCATTCCGAGGCCTCTTCGAAACTTTTTGAAGAACCCGAATGCTTTATATCCTCTTGCCTCTAAATCTTTCCCGATTCGACGTTTCGAGTTCTTAGCCTCTTCTATTATCTTTGCTTTTTCCACAAGCGTGGAAAAATTCTAACTTGTTGTGGGGCAATCGTAACCCACAACTCATCATTCAACCCATCCTCAAAGCATAATAACGCTTCATGATCCGCTGACACTATTGTCCAAGCATAGCGACTCAAGCGTAAAACTCACCTCATACGTCACACTGCCTTTATTCCCTTGAATTAGATTCAAAATTCCTTCCTTCTAAGCGTCCACATAACTTGTTCCTACATATTTTCCTTGAAAGGAAGCTTTGAAGAATTCTCAAGTAATCAATGCAGCCTTGGTGCCTTCTCGAACAGTAAGCCACCATTGATACGCCTCGTCTCTTAGCAATGACACGGCTCCTTTCAGTTTCAACTCGACAGTGCATTCCATATTATCCATAATCCACTCCACGCTTCGAGCCAATATTTCGCCACATTCGAGCTACATCTAAACTCCTCTAAAAACTTCGCACCATTAGACTTGAGTCGTTCGATATCGACCACAGTGCTTGCCCAACTCTAGTTCAATGATTCTTTCCGTGACTCGTAACATTGCTTGCGCCAAAGCATTATCTTCTTCCATATGATCATGTGTTCCGTCTCACTTTCAAGTGATGCAGTGCATCCATTTTGGCATATGATTTGGTGCTTCAGATGCAAAGACTGCTCGTCCTCTACCACGCCACGTCTACCGCCCACGACCACATCCTCTAGAGCTCATAATGTTTAATTCGATTTAATCGATTACAAGTTTTATGAATCGTAATATTATTTTGTTTATTAACAATGTTTTATGAGATTTGAGAGATAAAGTTATTTTTCGCAAACACATCCTATAGTCTCAATCTCTACGATTTTCAACATCTAAAACTAGAAGTTCTAGAGTGTTCCTATGATCATATCATCATCGTAATAATCATTCAGAATTGAATACTTACTTGACTTGGTGCGGATGCTTGTGGTGCCATACTAATCTTTAAAATATAATTGAAATAATTTCGTACAAAAGTTATTTGTTGAACCCAACCACAGCCAAGTTTTGAAAGTGGGCTCTGATACCATTAAATGTAACACCCCAAACCAGGTCTATGCGTCAATACAAGATTTGGTTTGTCACACAGATCAAACATTCTTTTAATCTTTCTAATGATTTAGGTGAATCGGTACTACAAAACCTTTTTAAAATAAAGTTTAATAAAGACCAAGAGAAATGATTTAAATTCGATGAATTTAAGAAACATTAGTTGAAATCTTAACATTTAGTGTTTAATTATCAAAAACCTTAAAGTAGTTTTAAAGAGTTTAAAAGGATTTGAAAATAAGAATAGATAAAGAATCTCATATGTTTGAAAACCCAAAGTATTTTAAGGAAACATTATAGGATTAACAAAAGCCCATATTAAAATATCTAAAACAAAATTTAAATCCATCCACACAAAAAAATCCATAAAATATTAATAGAGGCCTTATAACATCATATCCAAAACAAGAATTTAAAGAAAGTACTTAATAAAAGTTTAAGGTTTATAAACCCATGTTTGCGAGATGGCCTCCACGAAGTCATCCTTGGCCCAAGTCCACGCCAATTTCCATTACCGATATGGAAAATTTAAGGAGTGAGTTACTCGTAACTCAAAGGTATAACTCACTTACTATATCCACTGGGCCAGATCATCAAGTCATAATTTTGGGCTTGAGCCCATAAATAGATTTAGCAATATAATAAATGAAATGCATGCAAAATGTAATTTCCCAACCAAACCTAATTTCCATCCGCTATACACCACCGTATTCAACCATCACACCTGTGGGATCAAGTCAACCCACCCCGCCAACACACCGATCGTAGGCATTAAGCCATTTTTATATTTGGTTGCGGTGAACCAACGAACTAGATTGTGACAAAGTCACCGAACTAGAGGCATTAAGCCATTGAAATAATTGTGGCAGAGCCACCGAACTAGAGGCAATAAGCCATTTAAATATTTGTGGCGAGAGCCACCGAACTAGAGCCAATAAGCCATTTAAATATTTGTAAAGAGCCATTTAACTAGATTTTTGGCAACAGCCTTTCTTCTCTCCATCATAAATCCCAACCCATGCAACATATATGCATAACAGTCTATATACATATGATAATTTTTGCAAAAGTCCCAATTTACATGTGAATTAATATTTCAAGTTTTTATTAAGACCCATAATACAAAATAACATTTAGCCCATTTAGCAATCTAATACTTTGGTCCATTTAACGATCTAGCAGATTTTTTGACCCATTTAACGAGCTAGCAAATTTTTCGGCCCATTTAACGATCTAGCATATTTTTTGGCCCATTTAATGATCTAGCAGATTTTTTTACAATTTATCAAATACTCATTGAGGACGTTTTCGTAAATTTCAGAACTTTAACCGTTTTCATGTATTTTCACAAAAATACTATTTATCACGTATTTTTTCAATTTTGTCATCTTTACAATTTTTCTCAATACTTACTTAGATAACACCTAACCCGAGATAAGTGTGAAGTTACACACCGGTTACCGTGAGTACTAGACTTTCCCGTCGTCAATACCTAAACGTAACACGATAAATTAGAGCACTATCATATTTTAAAACTACACTATTGATAAACGATCTAAATCTTTACCCTCAGGATTTCGAACCACTTCTATTTTTGGTTTCTCCTCGATTGTTGATTCGTTGCCCGATGAGAATCCACGAACAAACAAAGGTTCGGGAGTACGAATGACTTCAAACAACTGGTTCTCCTCGGATGAGGTCCGAACCCGATGGAAAATCTCGATTCAAAAAAATTTCTTCGCTTATACTTGGGGATTAGCGAACCACCCTCTTTCAAGACTATTCACCGCCTTTTCGCCTCTATCTTGAATGTCTTTAATGACATAAAATCATTAGTCAAACTAATAACTATCGAAATAGGACTAACAATTTAAAAAAAAGATTGGCTTACCACAATTATCCTTGTTCCACGAAGAACGATCGAGCGATTACGTCCCTATAACAAAATCGATTAAATAACTAACCATACCAATATGACGAATAATATGAGAATCCTTGAATAAACTCCTTACCTTAACTCTTAAGATCGATTCCAACAATCCACAATACTCAAGAACACTTTGAGTTTCTGCCCTCCAAAAATCTCACTATTGACCACGGTTGAAAAGAATTGAGTGAGAAGGATACTTATGTCTAATGGAAGATTCAGTTATGACTAAACAAGAAAATGAAAATGATTCGGCACAAGAGCAAACTAGCATTCAGCTATGAGAGAAAATATTGAAGAAACTTTAGTTGAGGAAGAAGTAAAAGAATGGAAAATGGAAGTGATATGATTCGGTTTCAAGAGAGACAGAGAGAAAAGAAAGAGAAAGAAAAGAGAAAGAAAAGAGAAGGAAAAGAGAAAGAAAAGAGAATTTAGTTTAGGAGAAAAGTGCATTCGGCATTGGGGAGGAAGAATAAGAAAAAAAAGAAAAGAAAAATTCTTGTTTGCTTATGTGCTTTCGGTCAGAAAGAGAAGAAAAGATTTGGAGAGAAAGAGAGCTACTTTACCGAAATGGTCAAAAGAAAATGAAAAAAGAATGAGTTGTTTACTCAAGGTTGTTGGCAAATCTGCTAGAGAGAAAATAGATGGAGAGAAATATGTTTTGTCAAAGCCAAAATGACCAAAAAGAATGTGTTTCACCCACACACAAGCCTACCAAGCTAATCAACAAAACCTGCCATCCCCTAGCCCCTATGCAGTCCACATACATGGTCAAAGGCCATTAGAAAGTTTCCAAAACATCACCCTATTCTTAAGCCTTATCATCTTCCTTTTCCTTGTTAGAGAAACATTATCCCCCAATTCAAGCCATTCTATCCCCTAACTCAAGCTTTCCATAACCCTTAGTCTTCTTACCAAAAAATAATTAATCCAACTCATCCTAATTTTATCCATAGCCGACACATGCTAGGATAAAGCAAAAATAAAAAACTCCCAAATTGCATGCTAGGTGATTCGAACCTCTCCCCTCAAGTCCAACTTATGGTGCCATCACCACTTTGCCAATTACTCATCTTATGCCATCTTTTAGTACTTAATTAACTTAAGTTTCAAAGTCACCTAATTTCTTTACATTAAAGTACACTTTACTAATATTTATTCTAATTCCAAGTAAACCCGAGCTAACACTTAGCAACATAATGGTACTCGAATATTTAGGATGTTACAAACTCGATTTATGGACTCCCATATTAGGTTTCACCCTAATCCGGTAAAATCTCGTCACCCTATCTCTAGGCACGCAATCAACTCCGCTTAATCATGCTAGATCTACTCTTAAATAGGGACTTTTGCTCCACCACCTAAGCACATTCAACTCGAATCAATATCCCATAAATATTAACACAAGAATTAAGCACACATAATTAAGAACAAATCAAATATTTATCATATAGTTCAGAAAACAATAACAAGATCCGCCTTAGGTTTCATCCCCTTCAGGTATCTGAAGGATTTAGTTCATAACAATAAAAGAAAACATCTCAGAAGAAAAGATAAAACAAAACATGAGAAATCCCTAAAACTCCCTGAAGGAATTAAAGGAGAGATCTGTTGTCTTGAGTAGAATTCTGGCTTCTTGAGATGGATCAACTGGCTATCTTCGAGTGATTCCCACAAATCTGACCTTTTCGACTTAGCTCCTTGACCTCGTTAATCGCCTCCCTTTCAGGTTACACTTAGGGTGTTTATATAGGCTCTTGGAATGCGTTTCTTTGGCCCTAAGTATCTTTTTCTGATTGAAATTACTCTTTGCCATGACAAGGACACGGCCATGTCACACACCAGTGTGAGTCATGGTCAGGCCGTGTTCGGATTTTTTTAGCGAGGCACGACTATGTGAATTGGGATCAGGCCGTGTTCTAGTAATTTAATGAGGCACGGTCATGTGGTCTTGGGTCCAGGCCTTGTCGATTTCCACTTTGGCCCAATTTGATCCGTTTTAGGCCCATTTCTTGTTCTTTCCATCCTCCGGTGCTTTCCTAAGTATAAAAAATGAAAAGAAAGGATTAAGAGAACCTTTTTACATAAATCAAGGGATAAATCATCCAAAAGTATACTAAATTTGGGATTAAAATATGTTACTTTTACGGTTTATCGCATACCCCCACACTTAAGCTTTTGCTTGTCCCCAAGTAAAATTCTCTACTTACAATTAAAACAAACTTTCCAAAATTCATAATTCCAATCAACTATGTCTCATCATAATTCATAGATAATTTATACATGGATAATTTAACTCAAAGAGTCCTAAGGATTCAAACAATATAAGTCATACATTTGTATCATGAAAACGTAGGTGTCTCCCCCTATCTAAATGATTACCTTTAATTCAAAACCGACAAGGATTGACATCCTCACAAAAGATTATCTCAAATCACTCGAAGTGTTTAAGGTTTAGGAAAAGAGCACTCATAAGTCGAACCTGAAAAGTTAATCCCATAGGCTTGCCTGAAAATCAAATCTCCACCACTGTAAAATGAGATGATAAACAGATCAAAAGGTCTTTAACAGGGTTGTAACAGGGCTGAGGTTAAAGGTGTGGATAAAAGTTGAAATAGAATGTTAGAATCGAGATTGAATTGACAAGTTACCTATCTAGAAATACCGAGATGATAATAAATAACTACATCAACTAAAAAGTAATAACCCTAATAATACGAGCTTTTCTTTCGATAGATAGACTTTCTGTATAAGCTCACTTTTTATAATACTAATACTGAATATTCTTCGATTTTTTTAAGAACAAATCAAATAATAATGGATAAATTCAACTATTGAAATAATATAATTAGGTAACTAATGAAATCAAATCTCGATATAAGGGTAGTCAAAAGGAATGGTGATAACAAATACAAAGGGTTTTGGGTTAATTATTAGTTGGTGAGTCAATAAAAAGGGTTGTTAGTATCAACGGGGTTCACTAGGGGTTAATTATGAAGGTAGGCTTTTTATGAAGTAAGTGGGTTAAAACCTAAGTGCCTTAATCATCTTTGTATATCAAATCAAAGGTGTGGTATCAACATGTATAATCGAGGCAAGTTCTATAATAATAGTTCAATGTTGACACACTCATAATTAAAAGTGAGCATGAAAAAGAATAAATGCTCTACAAGGCTCAAAATCTCACAAAAATTATAGGTGTTTTTGACATCAACCTCGTAAATTTTAAATTTCAAAGTAATGTTCAGATTCAGTTCAACAACCTAGCAAAAATTTTAATTCTGAAAAATAGACTTATCATGCTTGATTCTCTAGTATCTTAAAATTTAGATCATCAATGCACAATTAACTATGACCTATTCAAAAACATATATCGAAATTTCATTCTAATTAGTAATATGAGAAAATTTCTTAAGAACAAGATATAATTCAGGGATTTGAGAATAATGCAAAAAGTTAGGCACTTTTACCCCCTACACTTAAGATGTACATTGCCCTCAATGTACAAAGATAGATAACAATCATGTTATAAAAAAAATCAAAAGAGAAGGGGAGAAGTGACACTTCTTGAATTTTTGGATGGATTCCTTGAGTTGGCAGAGGTCGTGGTGAAAGATGACTTATGTAGTTGTGAATTACTCCTAGTGATTTGTTCGGTATTTGGAGTGTGCAATTAAAATTGCGGAGTCATCAGTTAGATGTCTCGGGGGTGGAATTAAATAAATGTGTGTTAGGCATACTCGAAGGTTAGATAACCAATGATAACGTATTAAAAGTTTAAAATATAGAAGGGAAAAAGTTTAAATTAACACAAATAAAAATTAAAATGAAAAACTTAAAGTAAATAAAAGAAAACTAAAAATAAGGAAAATAAAAGGACTCAGAGGTCCTCATCATCAGCTGGGTCCTGTGGTGGTGTCGGTGTAGAAATGTGGAAGTGGTGACAAATCTGCTGGAGGGTGGCCTCTATCCCGTCAAAACATCGAGCGATGTCAGTGAACTGTAAAGTACTGCTCGAACTGGGTGAGGCGTGTAGAAATGTCTGAAAGTGAAGTTGCTGCATGGGAGGGGTGCTAGCTCGGGAATGGTTCCTCCTGTGGTGGTGGGACATCATCAGTAATGTCCTTAGGCCTCTCCTTGTCAGTGGGGATAGCTAGTCGGTATTGAGGAGGATCGATCCCACATCGATATTTGATCATTCTCATGTGCAGCATCGTCTGGATACCCTGGGGTACCATCTGCCCTATCAATGTTAGGGAGGAGGTCTAGGTCTCAGTTTTGAGGAGGCCAAAGTATCGAGCCAAACGTCTGATGTATGGGCCCATCGATATGATCCCCTTCCTATGTGTCTCCGTCTGGTGCTGGATGGCACAGCTATGAAGTAGGCTAGGTCAAAGACGTGCCCATTTGACATGCGCCATAGGTAGTAGGTGTAACATCTTGAATTAATGGGCCAATGCATTTAATGTGTGGTTATGTTTAATGAGAGTGTTAGGGGTCCAGAATGGGCTCAGGAATTGGGCCGAAGCCTTAGTTGAATTCTCTATTTAGACACTCTAGTGGAAAGCCTGATAAGATAGGGCTTAAAAGATGTTATCTGTGTTTTAATTACAAGTGGGCTTGTGGCCCAGTGGGAAAGTGGCGCCACTTAGAGAGGAAGGAGGTGGCGTCAACTGAGGAGGCCCACGTTCAAGTTACATGAAGCCCAATTCTTTTAATTAAAGTTAGCTAAAGTTTGGCAATGAATTAGGTAGAGTTGGACAGCAACAAGGCTTAAATATAGGATGATTTATTTGAGTGGATAATAAAGATAATATGACAAATAAAGGGAGGAAATTTAGGATCTGATCTGTTGGTCACAATAGTGGCCGAATTTCCAACTCTAGGGGAAGGAGGAAATCAATTTTGATGAGGCTAAAGGGGTGCCAAAATTTCCCTTGTTCATTAATTAGTTTTAGTTTTCAAAAGAGGGCAATTTTGGCTTTTGGTTAGTGTGTGTGCCAAAAATTGGATTAAAAAATAGGGCACTTCTTAATTTCAGCATTTACTCTCATTCTCTTCTCTTAGTTGTTTCTTTTCTCAAAAAGCCAAAAACTCCTAAAAGTTTCATCTTCTTCTTCTCTTCTGCTAAAGTCGAAACCTTATAGCCTTTCTCTACACTTTTTCCCAATTTCTTCCATAAGTCGAAACACTAAGTATTCCTTCTCTTTACTCTCTCATTGAAATGAATGCCCTAGTATCCGCTTATTCTTTTCCTTCTTGCCGATTTCTTCATTAAAAGTCAAGCCTTCTCGCCGATTTCTTCATTAAAAGTCAAATCTTCCTCGCCGATTTCTTCATTAAAAGCCAAAACCTTCTCCGATTTCTTCATTAAAAGCCAAATCTCATATATTGAGGTAAGTGTTAACTCTTGTTATTCCTTAAAATCTCTTTCAATTTTTAGGGCCAATGCCTAATGGCCACTTGGTTTGTTATACGGCACGATAGGATAATATTCCCTATCTTTTACGCTTTGGGCAACCTTTCAGGATTTGTAGGAGACCGATCATTTTGGTTCTTAAGCCGTGAACCGTTAACTTTCAAACCATATCTCTTCTTTCGGGAATTTTAGGTAATGGATCTCTACTCTATGCATATACATTCGTGTTAGTATTCAATATAATATTTTAATCCAGTTTGTTAACTAAGATCTGTTCCATGGATACAAATGCTAGTCAAACGAAAGAGGGAATTGGATCCGTAAATCCAACCCCTAGATTTAAGAAGCGAGAGGTGTCAATTAGCTTAGGATTGGCCACCGAGTTGTGGACCACTTGTAACAAAATCTTAGATCGTTAGAATCAGAAGCTGGCATCGATAGTGTCGAGATTGAAAGTATCTTCATCTGTCAAGAATCGTGTGTGGATCTCCATCACACTAGTTAATCAGATTATATGTATGTTATGGGCTAAAAGCTAGATAAAGAGGTCAGATGAACAATGTAATACCCAAAAAGGGAGGCAAGGGATGCATTAAATCATAGAAACTTCTATGTGTATCAAGAATGTGAAAGTATGTGATCTATTTAGATCGCTTAATGTTCGATTCTTGCATGTATGTATGTATGGGATAGGATTGATATGATGAAGGGGAGCGGTC
The DNA here is from genome assembly GCA_025506655.1 of Gossypium rotundifolium. Lineage (NCBI taxonomy): Eukaryota > Viridiplantae > Streptophyta > Magnoliopsida > Malvales > Malvaceae > Gossypium > Gossypium rotundifolium. The sequence continues at coordinate 163,524,266 of CP106725.1, forward strand.
ATGAGGCGATCGGTGGCTTTGCCACATAGGTCACATAGTGATCGGTCTTTATGATGAGCACAACCGCTGATATATTATTAAGGTCGCATAGCGATCGGTGGCTTTGCCACATAGGTCACATAGTGATCGATATGGTGTGTAGTGGATGGAGGGTTAATTGTAGAAACCCCCACGGTGTGATGGTTGGTACGGGGGTGTGTAGAGGATGGATTCTTAGGTTTGGGATGGGCCCTGTTGCATGAAAATATATTATGTTGCCATTGTTATGGCCCAAGGCCCATAATGTGTTTGTGGGCCTAAGGCTTTTATGTGTTTTTGGGATTTACACACTGAGTCTTGGTGACTCACCCTTTTATTTTTCCCAACTTTTCAGATGAGCAGTAGATAGTGGACATGTGAGCCGAGTTGGACTCGAGGGGCCATCAAGACTATTATTTCCATAAGCTATTTCTGGTTATCTTTTAAGTTTTAATTTTGGGATTTTTTTGTATTAAGGCCTCCATAACTTAGGTTATTGTTCTTTATTATTATGTCACATTTTTATAAACTTATGTTTTCAAAACTTAAATTATAATGTGAGAGGAAAATGGGTTTTTCAAACACATTCACACAAATATTAAAGTTTCATTCAAGAATTACTCAATTAATGATTAATCAGTTATTATAAACTAAGATTTCCAAAACCCTTCAAGGCAAAGTTTGCAATGTTCAACCTGTAGCATACCAGATTCGGTCATGACGTATGGGTCGGGTTTGGGGTGTTACAGTAGGCGTCATGAGTATTGAAGACGCCAGTGCTTTCTCGCCGTCTTGTAAGTGTATGGGCTAGAATAACATGTATGTACCTTAGGGATGGGGCAAGGGTTGTCGCCTTGGAGCGGCTAGGGTCGTAATTTCCTCCGTCGGAGGCAATGTTATGCCAATAGCTTATGGGGTGCGATAAAAATGAAGGTATAGCTCGGTGAGTTCATTCTCCATTACAAAGTCGTCCGTATAAAGTCTGAGTACGGCCGAGCTGTGGTACGTTCATCTGTCATATATTGCTTCGAGGCAGAATTGTATTGTACCCGAATCATCATGTTTCGTCATGAGTATTGACGACGCCAGTGCTTTCTCGCCGTCCTGTAAGTGTATAGGCTAGAATAGCATGTATGTACCTTAGGGACGGGGCAAGGGTTGTCGCCTTGGAGCGGCTAGTGTCGTAATTTCCTCCGTCAAGGGCAATGTTATGCCAACAGCTTATGGGAGTGCGATAAAAATGACTGTGTAGCTTGGAGAGATCATTCTCCATTACAAAGTCGTCCGTATAAAGTCTGAGTGCGGCTCCGAGCTGTGGTACGTTCATCTGTCGTATAGTGCTTTCGAGGCAGAATTGTGTTGCACCCGAATCATCGTGTTTCTTCATCACCGTTTGAAGTTGAAACGTTGAGCAGAACTCTAGAGTGAGCTCCAAGTATGTGGGCTCGGAGATGTTAAAAAATTGATCCCACGGATCGGTTGTAAGCAGCGCTTGGACATCGTCTGCGAGATGGATCTGCTCTAAAGCGGTCCAATCAATGCATCTACCGGTGCCGAGAGGTCGCGACTGTAGTGTCTTGTAATGGTCTTCTTGGGCGGCTTGCAGGAATTGGAAAGATCAGTGGCGCACTTTGGAGGAGGCACCGGCGAAGGACGAGCCGGGTCCCTTTCGTTTCTTAGAGGGGGTGGCAGTGGTTCGCTTTCCTCTTGACGATGACATTGTACCAGAAAATAGTTAATATTCAAGTAATGTTTGTACCAAATTAAATCAAGTACTTTTATTTAAACCTGAAATATTCAAAGGCTAAATAAGACTATTTTAACTATGGGCAACCAATTCGCCGCATTATTATTTCTATCTAATTCTAAGTAGATATCAAAAGAAAAATTCTCAATATAACAAATAAATGAGTTCAAAATTTCCGAAATTAAACTTTAAGAGTAATTAATACTAATAGGAAAAAGGAAACTAAATAACAAGAAATAGTTAATTAGTTCTAAATAACATGAAATGTTAATCAAACAATAGTTAAATAGATGAATATTAAAGGGTGACCAGTAGTGTTTTGGGGTGTTCGATGATGTGAATGGCGAAGCACGGTCGTGGGCGGTGGTGCACGGTCGTGTGCTGTGAAATTTCTAGATACGCACGGTGGTGGCGATGGTGTGGGCTCCTGTTTGACACGAGCGTGGCTGCGTTTTTGTATGGGTATTTGAGAGTTTGGAATATTTAGGGTGGGGAGAGGCAATGGTGAGGGAGTTTCTTGCTGGTGGCCGAATTTGGGGGAGTTTTTGAGGGGAAAACGGCTAGGGTTGGTTTGGGGAAGGATATTGGGGAAAAAGGGGCTGTTTTTCTTTAAATAGAGAAGGTGACATGAGCAGCGGCCACGCCTATGTTCGATTTTAATCAGTTCGTGTTTTTCGTGATTTTGAATTTTGGGCGCGTTCAGGGTGTTCGGCCACGACAGTGGTCAAGGTGACACGTCTGTGTTCTTCCCACAGTTGTTTAGAACGGGCGTGTTTAGCCTGTGCTCGACAAGTCAGTATCTTCACACGGTTGTAAGGCACAGCCGTGTCTTGCTCGTGTTTGATAAGTCAGTATAGTCCACGAAAAGTCAGCACGGGCGTAGACTATTATCGCAGCATTCTTCTTTGTCGTGCACGGCTACTAGCACGCCCGTGGTCTGTCCCCTGGCTTTCACACGGCCACAAGCACGCTCGTGTGTAAGGCCGTGTGGTCTAAAAACCTGCGCTTTATTGGATTAATTAGTATGGAATTAAATGCCAAAAATTAAGAGTATAATGTTAGTGAGGTTAGTGCTCAGGTTGCCTCCCGAGAAGCGCTCGTTTAAAGTCTTAAACTAGACTTACCCTATTTTTCTTTTTTAAAAAAAGGTTTACGGAGCTGAAGCTCCTCTCTCATATCCCTAAAATCTTTACCATTATAGATTTTGAGTCGGTGACCATTTACCTTGAATGTGCCTTGAGTGGGATGAGTTACCTCGATTGCTAAAGGAAAGATTATTTTAATCATGAATGGACCACCATCTTGATTTCAGCTTCCAGAAATAATTTGAGCCTTTAGTTGTACAAACAGACCAAGTCCCCTACTTCGAATTGTTTTGATTTCTTTATACGAGCATCATGGCATCGCTTTGTTGCCTCCTTATATAGTTTCGAGTTCTCGTAGGCATCAGCTCTCCATTTGCCTAACTCGTTCATCTGCATCATTCTTTTCTTTCTTGCAGTTTTAAGATCGTAATTTAGAAATTTTATAGCCCAAAAAGCTTTGTGTTCTAGCTCGAATGGTAGATGATAGCTTTTCTCGTAGACAAGTTTGTATGGGGATGTTCTTGGGGGTTTTAAATGCTGTTCTATAGGCCCATAGGGCATCATCTACTTTTAATGCCCACTCTTTTCTATTTGATTCAACCGTTTTTTTTAGGATGCATTTAAGTTCTTGGTTTGCTACTTCAACTTGCCCACTGGTTTGAGGGTGATATAGGGTAGCTATCTTGTGGTGTACTCTATATTTTTCTAAGACTTTGCCAAATTGAGTATTACAGAAATGAGTGCCCCTATCACTAATGATAGCTCTAGGTGTTCCAAATCGAGAGAATAGTTTCTTGAGAAACTTAACTATTACTCTAGCATCATTGGTAGGTAAAGCTTCAGCTTCCACCCATTTTGACATGTAATCAACTGCTATTAGGATGTATTTATTTCCAAATGAACTAGGTAATGGACCCATAAAATCAATACCCCATACATCAAATATTTCACATGATAACGTATATGTTTGAGGGATTTCATCGCGTTTAGAAACATTACCTGTTCTTTAACATTTATCACATGAAGCGACATACCTGTTGGCATCTTTGAATAGAGTGGGCCAATAAAAACTTGATTCGAGTATTTTATGTGCTGTCTTAATGCTACTGTAGTGTCCTCCTGAAGGTCTTAAATGGAAATGTTCTAGGATTTTGCTTGCTTTCGCCCTTGTAACGCATCTCCGAATTACTTGATCTGCACATATGCGGAAAAGAAAATGATCTTCCCAAAAATAGTTTTTTGCATCAACAAAAAATCGTTTCTTTTGATGATGTGTTAATCTCTTTGGTAAGATGTTAGCAGCTAAATAATTCGCAATATCTGAAAACCATGGTACCTCGAAGTTGGTTATAGAAAAGAGTTGTTCTTCAAAGAATGAGTCGTTTATCTCACTTTCATCGAGTTCTTCGATATGTGGGTTCTGAAGCCTGGATAGGTGATCTATCGCAAGGTTTTCACCCTTTTATCCTCGTATTTCCAAATCAAATTCTTGTACGAGTAAAATCCATCTTATGAGTCAAGGTTTTGCATCGAGTTTAGTTAAAAGATAACGAAGAGCGGGAGTGGTCGTTGTAAATGACAACTTTAGATCATACTAAATATTTTATAAATTTATCAAATGCAAATACCACAGCTAGTAATTCTTTTTCAGTGGTGGTATAATTTTCTTGCACGGCTGTTAATGTCTTGCTGGCGTAATAGATCGGCTAGAAGTGCTTGTCTCTTCGCTATCCTAAAACTGCACCGACTGCAAAATCACTTGCATCACACATTAGTTCAAAAGGAAGATTCCAATCGGGGGCAATTATAATTGGGGCATTTACTAGTTTTTCTTTAAGGATATTAAATGCATTTAAACATTCTTGATCAATCTTAAAAGGTGTATCTTTTTCTAGCAATTTTGATAAACCATAAAAGTAACATATTTTAACCCCATATTTAGTATGCTTTTGGATGATTTAGCCTCAATTTATGTAAAAGGTGCTCTTAATCCTTTCTTTTCATGTCTTATACTCGTGGAGAACACCTAAGGATAAAAAGAACGAAACCTAGCTTAATACTGCACTAAATTGGGCCAACCCAAGAAGTCGACACTACCGGCTTTATTCCACACCTACCGTGCCTTGTTATCCACCTAGAACACTACCGTCACCAATTCACATGGCCGTGTCTCGCTGACAAGAAGCCCAACATGGCTCGACCTTGACTTGCACGGCATGCTACTATTGCATCTAAATCGATGAATGGAGACACGGCTGGACCATGACTTACACTTGGCGTGTTTTGACCGTGCCCTCCCTACCAGAAAGAGCAATTTTATTCGGGAAAGGATACTTGGAGGCAAAGAAACACATTCTAAAGCCTATTCAAACACCCTATTAGGAATTAGACTTAAATTAGATACTTAGGGTCCAAGTAAGGCATCACAAAGTCTATATAAACACCTTAGGAGGCAACTTGGAAGAGGAGTTTGGTAGAACAAACAAATACGTTTTAGCAGTAGTTTTCTACCGAGCTTTACTCGCTTAGGGAATTACTCAAGATAGCCAATTGATCCATCTCAAGAGCTGAATTCTACTCAAGACGGAGGATCTCCTATTCAATTGCTTCTGTGGATTTTAAGGATTTCTATGTTTTGTTTTATCTTCTCTTGAGATGTTTTCTTGTTTAATCATGAACTAAACCCCTCGACATTCAAGGGGATGAAACCTATTATGGATTTTGTTATTTAATTCTTTCAATTTATATGATAAATAGTTAGTTTGTTCTTAATTATGTTGCTTAAATTTATCCGATGTGCTTAGGTGGAGGAGGAATAGACCCTACCTAAGAGTAGATCTTGTTTTGGTTACGAGATTTTGCCAAGGGATTATGGTGAAACCTAATATGGGAGTCCATTGATCAACCAAATTTAAGGGAGGAAGAAAACCCCATTCGCTTCCTTAGGGTGTTATTATAAGAGAACGAGAGTTTCACTAATTAAACTAAGGTTAGACGTTATTCACTTTGATAGAAGGTTTAATATAGGTTGTGGTAGGTTGGATAAGGGGTATGTAGAGGATGGACCCTAGGTTTGGGTTGGGTACACTTTGCATAATTATATCGATATGTGAATTTAATGAGTCTCATGGGCCAAGCCAGAATGTAGTAAATTGTGAATATGATATCTTGTTATCGATATATGGGTTAATATGTGTTAACATGTGGGTGGAATTAGTGGGATCAAGCTAAGTAAAAGAAATCATATGAATTGGAAGTTAGATAATAAGTGAAGTCATAGGTGGATTCTTCTAGTGTGGAAAATGGAGCTCAAAATCGATGTCGAAAAGACTTAGGTCGGAAACATCATAGCCGAATGCACCTTTTCCTATGGTGGCCGACTCTTCCATTATTATTTTATAAGGCTTAGCGAATCTTCAAGTGGTATTATTCTCCTTATTCGACGTTAGTTTGAGAAGCGAAAGTGTCGTGGGTGGTAAGTATTTCTCCTTTAAAAGTCGGTTTGGATTCTTTCTCTTTTAGTATACCGAAAGCAATGGTAAGCCTTGGTATTTGGGTTGGCGAACCTTAATAGGGCCTTGATTTGCATGTCTTGTTTTGTAGTCAAGGGAAGATAGCACTAAGGGATAAGGAGATCTTTCGGGTTTTTGGAACATCAAGGTAAGTAAAAATGTACCATTCGGCCAAGGGCCACATATTTCTTTATGTCTTAAGAATGGTAGGCCGAAGGCCATTATTTATGCTCAATTGTCGTAGGGCCAAATCCAACATGGCCAGTGCAGGGATTTCGACAACTCTCAAAGGCAAGTGAGAGCATTCGGATTATAGTTGGGCAACGGGTAAACCGGCAGAGATAACCAAAGCCTTCGGGATTTGGTAGGAGACCAAATCGGCATTAAGGGAGGAAAAAAACCCCGTTCATCGTGTTAGATCCTAGTAATTCGGGATTTCGCTAAATAGTAAGGTGTGTGATTAACCCACCAATTTTCGGGTTTTTTCTATATTTGCATGTGTGAATTATGTGCTAACCAGTGTAGTGGCAGTTATGTGGTGATTACCCTAAAAAGGGGTATGCCGATAATCAGGTTAGTATTATCTGATGATACGAATGTGAAAGTGCCGATGTGAATGTGACTATGCCTATGGAAATTTGATGGTCTGCCTTAATAACATGTGCATGCATTTATTATTATTATGCCACTATTACATGTTGCATGTGCGTGGGTTGGGATATGAAAGAAGGTGCGGGTGTACTTGATGCGTGGTTTGATGTTAGCCTTGAGCTACATCGTGGATTGACATTGACCGAGGTCACGTTGTGGATTAATTGCAATTTAGTTCACGTGGCTTGATGAGTGGCTATGTGCCTCATCGTGGTTGATATCGCTAAGTGCCATATCGTGGTTGATGAGTGACTATGTGTCCCATCGTGGTTTTGGTGTTAGCTACTGCTACATTGTGGATTGGCGCCGATCGAGGTCGCTTTGTGGATTTTGTGCTTTATTACACGTGGACGGCATTGATTGCCTTTTGGAGTGAAAAGAAGAGGGTGATTTATTAATCCCCTGGTGTGTGGTAGGCTAGATAAGGGGGTATGTAGAGGATGGACCCTAGGTTTGGGTTGGGTACACTTTGCATAATTATATCTGATATGTGAATTTAATGTGAAAGTGGGCCAAGCCCAATTGATACGTGGACTAATGTGGAAATGGGCCAAGCCCAGTATGTGAATGTGGATTTGAATAAGAAATGGGCTAAGCGCAGTATGTGAAAAGTATGTGGTTAATTATCCTGTTTCCTGATAAGTGTTATAAATATGGGCCAAGCCCAGAATGTGGTAAATTGTGAATATGATATCTTGTTATCGATATATGGGTTAATATGTGTTAACATGTGGGTGGAATTCAGTGGTTTAACACATGAGTGCATGATAGCTCACCCAATTTTTATCAACATCACAGGTGATGCTTGGACCGGGTTTGGAGTGGATACGAGATGGCCCATGCAAAAGACATTTTATTTAGTTAATTAAGTATTTATATTTTCAGTATTTTGATTAAGTGTTTATTGTAATAAGGCCCATTAAAGTATTTAAGTATTTTTTTTAAGTATCTTTAATATTATGTTTTATTATGGATTGACAATTGAGATATCTTTCGCAAATGGTTTTATTTTCATAAATCTATATATAATAAAGTTTTAATTCAGATATTTTATCAAGCTTATATTATTTAAAATTTTAAATGGACATGGTTTTGAATAAGAACAAAATTTTCAAGTTCCACCGTAAGTCGGGATATTTTCAAGCGTTTCCGCAGTGGCATTTCAAATTAAATTCGTAACGAATGAATTTGGGTTTGGGGTGTTACACTGCCTAAGAGTAGATCAGCATAATTAAGCGGAGTTGATCGGGCGCCTAGAGATAGGGTTACGAGATTTTTTCGGATTAGGGTGAAACCTAATATGGGAGTCCATTGATCGATTTACTGCTTCCTTAGGGGGTTATTATAAGAGAACGAGAGTTCCACTAATTAAACTAAGGTTAGACGTTATTCACTTTGATAGAAGGTTTAATATAGGTTAGGGAGTCTCACGGATCAAGCTAAGTAAAAGAAATCATATGAATTGGAAGTTAGATAATAAGTGAAGTCATAGGTGGATTCTTCCCGAAGGTATCGTCTTTATCAATTGAGTTTTCTTCAAAGTCTTTTCCCAAAGTTTCGTTTCTTTTGTCTTTGCAATTAGTTTAATTATTTCATTTGTTTAATAAACCAATCACTCCATATTTTAGGCTAAATAATAGAAACAAAGTGAGTAATAGTACTTTTAGGTTCCTTGGGTTCGATAAAGATATTCTTACCTGAGCTATACTACTGTTCGATAGGTGCGCTTGCCTCTATCGTTGTCGCGATCTCTGAGTTCAATCACTCTTTTATAAATATTAAAACTAGACTATTTTGCAGCGATCAAAGTTTTTGATGCCGTTGCCGGGTAACATCTAAAATATTAAGAAAGCTCTATTTCTATTACTTAAGCAAAATTTTTTTACTTTGCTAATTTTTCCCTCTATTTTGCTTTTGACTAGAAAATTTTAGTCTACGAAAAAGATGGCACTGAATAATTATCAGTGGCAAGGAACGGGGACAATTCCTACTGAAGCAACCAGTATTTTCAACCTCGACGTGGTCACCAGGTTATCTAAACAGTTCAAAATAATGAATAAAAAGATTGATAATTGGTATAGTCCCTAAATAGGTACAACCAGAAATACAATATGATTCAAATCTAGGAGGCGTGGCGAATCCTGAGTACCCACCCTACAGATATGGCATGGAAAACGAGCAAGCTCACTATACAAGTAACTATTTTAGATATCAAAATAATTTTTATAGTGACACTTATAATGCAGGTTGGAAGTACCATCCCAATTTCTCGTGAGATGATCAAAATAGCCAAAGACCGAAACTTCCTCCAGATTTTCAACAACCACCTCAACAATAAGAAGAGGAGTCAAACCTCGAGGAGATGCTAACAAAGTTTATCGCGACGATAGAAACTCGTCTCCAAAAAACCGATACAACACTTGATAACCAAGAAATATCGATCAAAGAGATCAAGGACCGAGTCAGGGAAATCACTAAGTCAGTTGGACAACTCGCACAGCTGATGTCTGAAATACCTCAAGGTCTCTTACCAAGCAACACTGAAACTAACCCACGAGAGCAAAATCAAGCCATCTACGATAGTGAAGGGTTATACGAATCAAACTTAGGGGAAGAACCTGTGGTAAGTGAAGGTAAGGTTGAGGTAAGCCAGGATGTACCAAACCTGGTAATTATAGAGACCAAGCTAGTGTGCCATACCCCAATGTGGCAAAGAAAGACCACACAGAGGAAGAATTCAGTAAGTTTCTTAACCTTCCAAAGAAATTTCATATTAACTTGCCGTTTCTTGAAGCTCTTTTGAAGATGCCAGATCATAGACCTCGTGCCAATAAAGAAGAATTACATGAGGAACGCAGCTTTAAGGTCGACAAACTAGAAGAGTGGAAGACACACTTTAAAGAGGAACCAGAACCACACGAAGTGAAACCGAAGGAAACTCTAGACGAGCTGATAGGAACAAATCACTTAAAAATAGGGGATCAGGTATTGTTGAATAAGGAAGACCCTCGAATCACCAATTCAGGCCTCACGGCAAATGAAGAAATCACTTTTGAGGTACTTAATGTCTTGCTTTGCGGCGCAGTCGAGGTAAGCAATCCTAAATTCCACACTTTTGAGGAAAACACTACTCGAATTAAACTTTATATCAAAAAATGAGTTGATTGCATGAGAAAGGATTTTCACCTCCTCAAACCACCATGACCTTACAAATAACAGGAAAAGTCTAGCTCAAGACTTTAACGGGCACTTTTCGGAAGGCAACCCGAGCACTAACCCTACTAATTAGTTTTGTTTTATTTCTTTTCATATTTAGGCACATGTTTCTAAACCCACACGGCCTTGCACACGGTCGTGGCCGTGGCCGTGTGAGGATACTGACTTATCGACCACGGGCATGGCATCTGAAAAATGGGCGTGGATGAACCAAATTGCCTAGACACACGGCCGTGCGATGCGGCCGTGTAAAATGACACACCCTCGGTACACGGCCGTGGGATGTTTCTCTATTTTAACCCCTTCCTTCCATTTTTTTCCCTTTCTTTCTTTTCCAATTTCATTTTCCATTATTTACTTTTATTTTTACTTTTACTTTTACTTTTACTTTTACTTTTACTTTTACTTTTACTTTTACTTTTACTTTTACTTTTATTTTTATTTTATTTTTATTTTTATTTTTATTTTTATTTTTATTTTTATTTTATTTTTATTTTTATTCCTTTATTATTTTCTTCTTATTCTTTATGATATCTAGATTTTGCTTAGGATTCAATAAAATCAGATCGGCTACTTTGAGGATTCAATTTCAAAACAGCTCGAGGCACTCCCCATGTTTCTTTTCAACACCATCCAAAATTCGGAAGTTCCACCTCTCTCTCTCTCTTAAATTTCATATATATCTTTGTACATTGAGGCAATGTACATCTTAAGTGTGGGGGTAACAATGTCAAACTTTTGCATTATTCTAAAACCCTAAATTTAGTCTTGTTCGAAAGTAAATTCCTCATATTACTAATTAGGATGAAATTTCGATGATTTGTGATTTTATTGATATGTTTTAGAATAAGTCTTAGGTAATTGTGCATTGATGATTAAATTTGAAGAATACTAGAGAATCGAGCATGATAAGTCTACTTTCTAAAATTAAAATTGATAGGTTGTTGAACTGAATTTGAGTATCATCTTGAAGTTCAAAATTTATAAGGATTGATGTCAAAACACCCATAATTTTGTGAGATTTTGAGCCTTATAAAGCATATACCCTTTTTCGTGCTCACTTTAATTGATTATGAGTGTGTCAACTTTGAACTGTTATTCTAGAACTTGCCTCGTTTATACATGTCGAGACCACATTAATGACTTGATACACTAAGATGATAAAGGCACCTAGGTTTAACCCATTCACTCCACTAAAAAGCCTACCTTCACAAATTAACCCCTAGTGAACCCCGCTAAATCCTAATAACATTTTTATTGACTCACCCACTAATATCAACCCAAAATCCCTTTGTATTTGTTATCAACATTCCTTTGACTTCCCCTTTATCGAGAATTGATTTGATCAATTGCCAAATTAGGTTATCTCAATCACCAAAGTTCCTTCTATTATGTTTATTTTGGTTTATTCTTAAAAAAAAATCCAAGTATATTCGATATTAGTAGTATATAAAAGAGCTTAGAGCATTTAAACTCCAATTGTTAAAGAAAAAGCTCGTGTTAAAGTAGTATCAAAATACTCCTTATTATGGAGTAATTATCAAAAGTGATATTATTAGTTTTCATTCGAAGTAAATATTCATATTTAGTTCAACATTTCTAGTTAGGCAATTTGTCAAGTCAATATCGATTCTAAACCTCTAATTCAGCCTATATCCACACCTCTAACCTTAGCCCCGTTACAACCTTGATTAAAGACCTTTTGATCTATGTATCAACTCATATACAATGGTGGAGATTTGATTTCTAGGCAAGTCTATGGGATTAACTTTTAGGTTCAACTTAGAGTGTTTATTCTTGAACCTTAAACACCTTTGAGTGATTTGAGTGAATCTTTTGTGATGATGTCAATCCTTGTTGGCTTTGAATTAAAGGTAATTACTTAGATAAGGGGAGACACCTATGTTTTCATACTACAAAGGTATGACTTATCGTAATTGAATCTTTAGGGTTCTTTGAGTTAAATTATCCATGTATAAATTATCTATGAATTATGATGAGACATTGTCGATAGAAATTATGAATTATGGAAAGTTCATTTTAATTGTAAGTTTAGAATTTTGCTTGAGGACAAGCAAAAGCTTAAGTGTGGGGGTATTTGATAAACCGTAAAAATAACATATTTTAATCCCATATTTAGTATGCTTTTGGATGATTTAGCCCTCAATTTATGTAAAAAGTGTTCTTAATCCTTTCTTTTCATGTCTTATACTCAAGAGAACACCTAAGGATAAAAAGAACATAAAACGGGCTTAATACGGGCCAAATTGGGCCAACCCAAGAAGTCAACACGGCTTGGGCTTTATTCCACACGGCCGTGCCTTGTTATCCACCTAGAACACGGCCTGTCACTAATTCACACGGCCGTGTCTCATCGATAAAAAGCCCAACACGGCCTGACCCTCGACTTGCACGGGCGTGCCTAAATAGATAGAATGGAGACACGGGCTGGACCACAACTTACACGGGCGTGCCTTGACCGTGCCCCTATCGCAGGAAAGAGTAATTTCATTCGGAAAAGGATACTTGGAGGCAAAGAAATACATTATAAAGCCTATTCAAACACCCCATTAGGAATTAGACTTAAATTAGGATACTTAGGGGCCAAGTAAGGCATCACAAAGTCTATATAAACACCTTAGGAGGCAACTTGGAAGAGGAATTCTACAGGAAGCAAAGCGGCGTCGAGTTTTAGCGAGTTCTCGCTAGAGCTTTACTCGTTTAGGGAATTACCTGAAGATAGCCAATTGATCCATCTCGAAGAGCCGAAATTCTACTCAAGACGGAGGATCTCCTCTTCAATTCGTTCAGGGGGTATTAAGGATTTCCTATGTTTTGTTTTATCTTCTCTCTTGAGATGTTTTCTTGTTTAATCATGAACTAAACCCCTTAGATACCTGAAGGGGATGAAACATATGATGGATTTTGTTATTTAATTCTTTCAGTGTATATGATAAATACTTAGTTTGTTCTTAATTATGTTGCTTAAATTTATCTGATGTACTTAGGTGGATGAGGAATAGACCCTGCCTAAGAGTAGATCTAGCATAATTAAGCGGAGTTGATCGGGTGCCTAAAGATAGGGTTACGAGATTTTGTCGGATTAGGGTGAAACCTAATATGGGAGTCCATTGATCGATTTACTGCTTCCTTAGGGGGTTATTATAATAGAACGAGAGTTCCACTAATTAACCTAAGGTTAGACGTTATTCACTTTGAGAGAAGGTTTAATATAGGTTAGGAAGTCTCACAGATCAAGCTAAGTAAAAGAAATCATATGAATTGGAAGTTAGATAATAAGTGAAGTCATAGGTGGATTCTTCCTGAAGGTATCATCTTTATCAATTGAGTTTTCTTCAAAGTCTTTTCCCAAAGTTTTGTTTCTTTTATCTTTACAATTAGTTTAATTATTTTATTTGTTTAATAAACCAATCACTCCATATTTTAGGCTAAATAATAGAAACAAAGTGAGTAATAGTACTTTTAGGTTCCTTGGGTTCGATAAAGATATTCTTGCCTAAACTATACTACTGTTCGATAGGTGCGCTTGCCTCTATCGTTGTCCCAGTTAGTCTACAGATTCGATCACTCTTTTATAAATATTAAAACTAGACTGTTTTGCAGCGATCAAATTTCGTTAAAGGCTTATCTATTTTAGAAAAATCTTTAATAAATCTTCTATAAAATCCTGCATGACCTAAAAAGCTTCTAAGCCTTAACTGAGCTAGGAGGAGGTAATTTTTCTATGGTTTCAACCTTTGCTTTATCTACCTCGATTCCCTTACTAGAAATTTTATGTCCCAATACAATTCCCTCTTGTACCATAAAGTGGCATTTTTCTCAATTTAAAAGAAGGTTTGTTTCTTCACATCTCATTAGAACTCGTTTTAAATTTTTAAGGCAAAGATGGAAAGAATTATTGAATACCGAGAAATCATCCATATATACCTCCATAATGCCTTCCACAAGTTCGTCAAAGATTGCCAACATGCAACACTGAAAAGTAGCAAGAGCATTACATAATCCAAAAGGCATTCTACGATAAGCAAACGTGCCGTATGGGTATGTGAATGTTGTCTTCTCTTGATCTTCATGTGCTATTGGGATTTGGAAATAGAGAGAGTCCATCTAGGAAGCAATAGTACATATGCCCAGATAACCTTTCTAGCATTTGATCAATGAAAGGTAAAGGAAAGTGATCTTTTCTAGTGGTGTCGTTCAGCTTCCTGTAATCAATGCAAAATCTCCAACCTGTGACTGTTCTAGTGGGAATTAGTTCATTCTTTTCGTTGGCTACCACTATCATACATCCTTTCTTTAGAACAACCTGCATAGGACTTACCAATTGCTATCAAAAATAGGATAAATTATTCCAGCATCTAGAAGTTTAATTACTTTACCTTTCACAACTTCTTTTACATTGGGATTCAATTGTTTTTGAGGTTGCACACATGGCTTGTATTCCTTTTCCATTAAGATTTTGTGGGTGTAAAAGATGGACTTATTCCTTTAATGTCAGAGATTTTCCAAGCTATGGCTCTTTTATGTTCTCTTAGTACCTGTATCAACTCCTCTTTTTCCTTGGGTTCTAGTTCTGAAGAGATAATTACCGGTAGCATAGAATTGTCCCCAAGGAATGCATATTCTAAGTGTTTTGACAACTATTTTAATTCTAATTTGGGCAGCACATCAATGGAAGGCTTTTGTTTTTGATCGTCATTGATTTCAATGCTTTCTTTTTCCATATGTCTAGATGAAGATGTATTCCAATTCAGCTCGTTGACTTCATCTTCTTCCCCCTCTTCTTGAGTAAGGCACAGTTCTATCGTGTCATCATGTATGATTTCCTGTAATGAGTTTTGAATGATATGATCAGTAGTATCAACAAAATAAAAGAATCACCTTGTTCTCTAGAATATCGCATGGCATCATAAATTTGAAAAATAATTTCCTCATCACCTATTCTTAATGCAAGCTTACCATCTCCTACATCGATAACAGCCCTAGCAGTAGCTAAAAAAGGGCACCCTAAAATTAAGGGAACCTCAATGTCCTTATCCATGTCAAGTACAACAAAATTAATAGGGAAAATAAATTTATCAATTTTTACCAAGATATCTTCGATAAATCCTCTAGGATATTTAATAGATCTATCGGCTAACTAAATACTCATCCTAGTGGGTTTTGGTTCGCTAAGATCTAGTTGTTTAAACATTTTATAAGACATTAAATTAATACTGGCACCTAGATCAGCTAATGCTTTCTTAATATTTAAACTACCAATTAAACATGGAATAGTAAAACTTTCTGGGTCTTTTAATATGGTTGGTAACTTGTTTTGGAGGGTGGCTGAACATTCTTCATTAAGCTCCACTGTTGATATTTCTTCAAGCTTCCTTCTATTCGTCAGGAATTCTTTTAAGAATTTTGCGTACGTTGGCATTTGTGAAATGGCTTCAACAAAGGGTAAGTTAATATGTATTTGTTTAAAAAGTTCAAGAAATTTATCGTATTGGGTATCAAATCGGTCTTTCTTCAACTTTGCTAGATATGGGATTTGTGGTTTACTTTCGTTGCGTACTGGAGTTACATCCTCAACTCCCTCATCCTTTGCTTTATTATCTTTGTGTGGTATTTTTTTTATTTGGTTTGACTAACTCCTTTCCACTTCTCAGTGTAACTTCATTTACCTGTTCGGTTCTTTTAGAAAAAATCTCTGATCGAATTTCAAAAACTATCTTAGTAAGTTGTCCAACTGACTTAGTAAGTTCCCCGACTTGGTTCTCGATCCCTTTAATCAATGCTTGTTGATTATTAAGCGTTGTCTCAATTTTTTCAAGACGTGTATCTGTGGCTGCCATGAATTTTGTCAACATCTCTTTGAGGTTCAGCCTCATTTCCTATAGATAGGGCTGATTTTGGAAATTTTGAGAAGGTTGTTGTCTTTAATTTCCTTAATTTTTTGACCTCCCCATGAAAAATTTGGGTGGTTCCTCCAACCTGGATTATAAGTATTACTATAAGGGCTATTATTAGATCTGAAATTATAGTCTATACAGTTCATCTATTCGCTTTCTGTGCCCAGTTGGTAGGGTGGGTACTCAGGATTCACCATAGTTCCACTTGCGTCGCACTGTATTATTGGATGTACCTGCGAAAAACACAAACTATCAAGCTTTTTATTCATCATCTCTACCTGCATTGATAGCATGGTTACTGCGTTGAGGTTGAAAACTCCGGCTGATTTTGTTGGTTTTATCCTTGTAACCTGCCATTGATAGTTATTCAGTGACATCTCTTCAATAAACTCGTATGCTGCTTCAGGAGTTCTGTTGTTCAGGGTTCCACTGGCGGTTGAATAAATTAGTTGCCTCATTGAGGGGTTTACACCGTTATAGAAAGTTTAGACTTGGAGCCATAAGGGTAAACCATGGTGCGAACACCTTCTCAAGAGATCCTTGTATCTCTCCCATGCGTCGTAAATGTCTCTAAATCCATCTGCACAAAAGAAGAGATATCATTCCGTAATTTGGCCGTTTTGGCCGGTGGGAAATATTTTAATAAAAATTTTTTGGTCATTTGATCACATGTGGTGATTGACCCTCGTGGTAATGAGTTTAACCACTACTTGGCTTTATTCCTTAATGAAAAGGGAAATAACTGAAGATGTATGGCATCATCAGAAATGCCATTTATTTTGAAGGCATCACATAACTCTAAAAAATTAGCTATATGGGTATTCGGGTCTTCGTCCTGCAAACCATCAAATTGAACAAATTGTTGAATCATTTGTATAGTGTTAGGCTTTAATTCAAAATTATTAGCAGCTATAGCAGGCCTATCAATACTCGATTCTACTCCTGTTAAATGAGGTTTAGCATAATTATACATAGTAAGCGGAGCATTGTTTTTGCCACATCTTGTGGTGGTGGATTATTCTCGTCCATCCCTTCAGTATGATTGGATCTACCTTCTCGCTTTTCGTATGTGTAATTTAGGGTTCGCCTAATTTCTCTGCGAATCCTGCAAGCGGTAGCTTCAATATCACTGTCGTATACTAATGGTCCCTTCGGGTTCCTTCTAGTCATAAACTAGAGGTACCTGCTAGGAAAAGAAAGAAAATTTAGCAAGACTAAAAATAAAAGTAAAATGCGGAAAATATAAAAAAAATGGCTAAAGTAATAAAAATTAAGTTTTCATAATATTTTAGTTCCCCGGCAACGGCGCCAAAAACTTGATCGTGTGTCAGAGTTTTAAATTTATAATGAATGAGAATGATCGAACCTGAAAACTAACTATGACAACGATTAAGGCAAGTGCACCTATTGAAACAGTAGTATAGCTTAGGCAAGACCCAATTGTCGAACCCAAAGGAACTAAAAGTACTAATACTAACTTTCTTTTTATTATCTAGCCTAAAATAAGTGAAGTTGTTTGTTTAATCTAAATTTAACTAACTACTAAGGTAAAGAAGCAAAGACAAAAAGAATGAATTGGGGAAATACTATTGGAAAACTCAGTTGATTAAGCCGATACCCTTAGGAAGAATCCACCTAGACTTCACTTGTTATCTAACATTGAACCAGACGATTTATTCACTTGACTTGATCCATAGGATTCCCTAATTTATATTAAACCCTCTCTCGAGGCGAATAACGTCTAACCCTAGGTTGATTAATTGAAATCTCTTTTTAATTAAAACCCCTAAAATTTCATTAACTTAATCTATGGACTCCCATATTAGGTTTCACCCTAATCCGGCAAAATCTCGTCACCTTATCTCTAGGCGCTCGATCAACTCCGCTTAATCATGCTAGATCTACTCTTAGACAGGGAATTTTGCTCCACCACCTAAGCACATTCAACTCGAATCAATATCTCGAAAATATTAACACAAGAATTAAGCAAACATAATTAAGAACAAATCAAATATTTATCATATAGTTCAGAAAACAATAACAAGATCCGTCTTAGGTTTCATCCCCTTCAGGTATCTGAAGGGTTTAGTTCATAACAGTAAAAGAAAACATCTTAGAAGAAAAGATAAAACAAAACATAAGAAATCCCTAAAACTCCCTGAAGGAATTAAAGGAGAGATCCACCGTCTTGAGTAGAATTTTGGCTTCTTAAGATGGATCAACTGGCTATCTTCGAGTGATTCCCACAAATCTGACCTTTTCGACTTGGCTCATTGGCCTCGTTAATCGCCCCCTTTCAGGTTACACTTAAGGTGTTTATATAGGCTCTTGGAATGCGTTTCTTTGGCCCTAAGTATCCTTTTTCAATCTTAGAATGCATTTCTTTGGCCCTAAGTATCCTTTTTCAATCGAAATTACTCTTTGCCACGATAGGGACACGGCCATGTCACACGCCCGTGTGAGTCGTGGTCAGGCCGTGTTCAGATTTCTTTAACGAGGCACGACTGTGTGAATCGAGATCAGGCCGTGTTCTAGTTATTTAACGTTTAACTAATACTAAGTGATATTATGTGGTCAAATTGTGATACGAAAAGAAAACTTATATTAGTAGATGAACGTAAACATGTCCTTAGTGTAATCGAAAATGATCAAACTAATTGAAAGACTAACATGCTACCTATCAAGTCCACTTGGGGAGATGCCTTGTCTTGGGCATCAGAGTGGATGACTTTCAAAAGATAGAGACATAGATGTGACTGACTGGACTAACAATACATCAAATTGGACCCAAGAAGAATACATCCTGAATCCATTTATGGATTTATTCACTTGTGACGTTCAAAGTGTGGCATACCTTAATCCTAAGTGGATGACAGACTATGTATGCATGATTCGTATACTTCGATGTAAGTAAAAGCCTGAGTTTAAATAGATAAGGAACTGAAAGCTGGTGCATTGGGTATACGACTTCTGCATTATGATATCGTCATTCACAATAGTGGAATTCATAACTTGAGATATGGGTAAATGATATCCTCTCATTGGCATTACATGGTTGGTGAAAAGCAAACGTGGTCATGGGTCGTTCGTTTTTGTGATGAATGACTTGATTATTATTTTATAGTAATTGACTTTTCATGAAGGAAGATGTTATGGTTACCATAAGATAAAATAGGATTATATTGGGAGAACGGATATCCCAAAGAGATTAAGGATACCCTATGAGGGTAACACACTTATGACATGGTCATTGGACGAGTACTAATCGATTTGCTTTCGTAATGGTATGTCATTAGGGAGAGCTCAATAACAATACTATAGTAGAATGACTTCGTGACTAAATGAGTTTATAATTAATAGGAAAAAAGCTGAAACTTAATTATAAATTATTTGAGCACTAATCGCATATGTCTAACTGATCCCTCTGCTAGTTCGTTGAAGCCAGAAATGAATTGCATATTGAATAAAATGAATAAAAATTGATAGAAATGACAAAGTTAGAGAAATGAAAAACATTTGGAAATGAATGTGGTTTTCTCTAAATAGAAATGACCTGAAAAATAAATTTATGGTTTTTCAAATTATTATTTAATTAAGGGATTAAATAATTGAAGTTCGAAAATAAAAATAAATTTATTGGCCATGGAAAATCCATTGAATGTAGAAATGGTAAACTCATCATGGTTTTAACAAAATTAGAATTAGGTTTATAAAATTATTTAATAGGGAAATTAATTAATTTTTTAAAATTAATTTAAGAGGTTTATTTTGGGAAATAGAAAAACAAACATCGGGTTGGATTGAATTACAAAGTACTGGGTTAAAAGTCCAGGAAGTACTTGTAATTGGACCCGGTATGGGAGAGGTTCAAAAGCTTCTCATGTTTAATGGAAGGGACGGTAAACCCTAGTTCTTTTAACTAGGGTTGTTGATGGAGGCTCGAAACAACTATTATTTCGACAAAGGCAAGCGCACCTATTAAATAGTAGTATAGCTGTGGTGAGTCCGAAATATAGTATCCTCAAGGACCAAGAGTATTTAGTAATAACTATCTTTTTATTATCTAGCCTAATAATTAAGGGGCTTTATTTTTAATCTAAAATTTAACTAACTAATTTAACTAACTTATGAACTTGACAGGGAGTAAACTGGGAAAATAATTTGGATAGCTTATATGAGATAGACGACACCTAAGGAAGAATCCACATAGACTTCACTTATTACTTTTGATTCATGTGATTTATTCACTTGACTTAATCCGTAGAAATCGCTGAATTATATTAAGACCTCTTTCGAGGCTACTAACAACTGAATCTAGGTTAATTAATTGAAATCTCTTTCTAATTAAAATCCCTATTGTCGCACTATTCGATTTATGGATTCCCATATTAGGTTTTACCCTAATCCGACAGATTTTCGTTGCCCTATTTCTAGGGCTGCAATCAACTCTGCTTAATTGTGTTGATCTACTCTTAAACAGGGACTTTTGCTCCACTGAATAAGCACATTCGACTTGAATCAATAACCTGAATTATCAAAATAAGAATAAAACTCACAATTAAGAATAAGCACAAGTATTTATCTCATAAATCAAATAATAATAAGATCTGTCATAGGTTTCATCCCCTTAGGTATCTAAGGGATTTAGTTCATACTAGAAGAGGAAAACATCATAAAAGAGGAAAAACAACAAAACATAAGAAAACCCAAAAACTTCTAAAGAACTTGATTGGAGATCCTCAGTCTTGATGGAAATCTTTCTCCTAAGCTGTTCCTGACGGCTGTCTTGGAGTATTTTCTCCTTCTACTCGGTGTCTCTTGGACGTCCTGTCCACCTCCCTTTTAAGTTGTCTCCTAGGGTGTTTATATAGGCTTTGAAACACCTCTATTGGCCCACAAGTAGCTTATTCCGAATAGAACTCTTCTTTGCTGAGGTAAGGACACGCCCGTGGTGGACTCCTTCGGTCGTGGTTGAATCTGCTCGCCACATATGGCCGTGTGATCTGCCCGTGTACGGTGGTCCAGGCAATGTGATTTCTAATGTAGGGCAGTTTTGTCCCTTTTTGGCCCGTTTCTCGTTCTTTTCGATTCTCTAAGCTTTCCTGAGTAGAAAACGTCAAATTAAGAGATTAGGAGCATTGAAATTCATCAAATCTAATTAATATTCATCCAAAATTAAGCCAATCATGGGGTTAAAATATGTGTAAATTATAGTTTATCAAATACCCCCACACTTAAGCTTTTGCTTGTCCTCAAGCAAAATTCTCAACTCATAATTAGAATTAACTTCCTTAACTCATAATCCTTATCAATAATGTTTCTTCATAATTCATAGATAATGTATACATGGATAATTTAACTCAAAGAGTCCTAAATATTCAAATAGTCAAAGTCAAATATTTTTGTAGCACGAAAAATATAAGTGTTTCCCCTTATCTAAATAATTACTTTGATC
The DNA here is from genome assembly GCA_025506655.1 of Gossypium rotundifolium. NCBI lineage: Eukaryota > Viridiplantae > Streptophyta > Magnoliopsida > Malvales > Malvaceae > Gossypium > Gossypium rotundifolium. Next base: position 163,545,868 of record CP106725.1, read on the forward strand.
CAAAACCGACAAGGATTGACATCCTCACTAAGGATTCACTCAAACCACTCAAAGTGTTTAAGGTGTAAGATAAGCACTCATAAGTCAAATATGAAAAGTTAATCCCATATGCTTGCATGAAAATCAAATCTCTACCACTATAAAATGAGATGATACACAAATCAAAATGTCTTTAAAGGGTTGTAATGGGGCTTGGGTTAAAGGTGTGGATATAGGCTGAATTAGAAGGTTAGAATCGAGATTGAATTGACAAATTACCTAACTAGAAACAATGAACTGATAATGAATAATTACATCAATAACACGAACTTCTTCTAAAGATATGAATTTAACTGTTTAAGCTTATAGAACATAGAACTAATGATAAATAAATTTTCTAATTTTTTTTTAAAGAATAAGCACATAATAAAAGATGAATTCAACTATTATAATTAGGCAACTGATCAAATCAAATCTCGATAAAAGGGGAGTCAAGAAAATGGGATAAAAAAGTTAATAACGGGGTTTCGGGTTAATATTAGTGGTAAATCAAGAAACAATTGATTAGGCTAAAAAGTGGTTCACTAGAGGTTAATTACGGAGATAGGCTTTTTATGGAGTAAGTGGGTTAAATCCTAAGTGCCTTTATCATTTCAGTATGTTAAATCAAAGGTGTGGTCTCGACCTGTATAATCGAAGCAAGTTCTAGAATAACAAATCAATGTTGACATACTCATAATAAAAAAAGTGAGCACGAAAAGATATATGCTCTAAGGCTCAAAAATTTCACAGAAATTATGGTTTTTTTGATGTCAACCTTGTAAATTTCAAACTTGAAAGTAATATTCAAATTTAGGTTAACAACTTACCAATTTTTTAATTTTGAAAATAGACTTATCATGCTTGATTCTATAATATCTTAAAGTTTAAATTATCAATGCACAATTACCTATGACTTAATCCAAAACTCATCAATAAAAATCATAAATCAATCAAGATTTGTTCTAATAGTGATATGAAAAAAATTACTTAATAACAAGACATAATTCAGGGATTTTCAATTAATACTATAGTCAACCCCCCACACTTAAGATGTACATTGTCCTCAATGTACAAAGATAGATAATAGCAAAATAATAATAAAATCATAAGATAGGGAGAGGTGAACGTGGATGGAGTCAATGAAAAGAAATCGGATAAGATTGGTAGAGGTGAACGTGGGGGGAGCGCCTTGAACTGCTTTGAAGTTGGATCCTTGAAGCAACTGGCCTAATCTTATTGTATCCTAAGCTAAATCTAAATGGCATGAAAAAAAGAAGAAAATAATAAAGAGAATAAAAATAAAATGAAAATAAAAGTAAATAAAGAAAAATGGGTATGAGCTAAAAAAGAAAGAGGAAAAGGGAAGAAAGTGAACAGAAGAAGGGGATTAAATAGGAATTGGGATATGTATATAGTCGTGGCCCACGCCCATGTGCCCTGGGCGTGTCTGGTCACACAGCCGAGTCGCATGGTCGTGTGCGGTGTTGTTTGTTTTCCCACACTTGTGTAGGGGGTCTCCACACCAGTATAGGTTTTTAGTGTCGGCCATAGCCGCATTGGACGACCGTGGCATTTTATCACAGCCCGTGTTGTTGGGAAAAGTTTTTCCTGTTTCCACACGGCCACAGCCACGCCCGTGCACTAGGTCGTGTGGTTAGGGAAACCTGTGCCTAAAAATCTGGTTAGTTCTTAGTTAGATGCTAAAATTCAAAAATATGAAAATTAATTGGGTTAGTGCTTGGGTTGCCTCCCGAGAAGCGCTCGTTTAAAGTCTTAAGCTAGACTTACCTCTCATTCGCATAATTATGGTGGTTTGAGGAGTTGAAAATACTTTTTCATGCTACCAGTTCTACTATCAGTATATAGTTCGAGTTGAGTAGTGTTTACTTAAAAAGTGCCAAATATGGGATTACTTACCTCGACTGTTCTATATGGGAAGACATTGAGTACCTTAAAAGGGATCTCTTCGTTTGTTTTAAGGTCTAAAATGGCAATTTAAGGGTCTTTTTTATCTAACAGTACCTGATCTCCAATTTTGAAGTGATTTGCTATTCCTATAACCTCGTCTGGTGGTTCCCTCGGTTTTGCTTCGTGTGTTCTTAGTTTCTCCTTGAAATGTGTCTTCCACTCGTCTAGTTCATCAACCTGAAGCCTTCGTTCCTCATGAATTACTTCTTTATTGGCACGAGGTCTAGGATTTGGTTCAGTTGTGTAGTTTCGTGGTGTTTCCTGTGAAGAAGGTTGAACCAAATGATTATTGATAGAATTTATGTTTTCACCTTGATTACTTGATGTCCTAGCCGAGTCAAGAGGTTGAAGAGTGATCGTTTCGTCACCTACACGAAGTATGAGTTCTCCTGTACCAACATCAATTTTAGATCTAGCAGTTGCTAAAAAGGGCCTTCCTAAGATTAAAGGAACCGTATTGTCCTCATCCATGTCTAACACAACAAAGTCTAATGGGAATATGAATTTGTCAATTTTTACTAGTACATCCTCAATTATACCCCTAGGAATTCTAATATTTTTATCAGCTATTTGAATGCTCATCTTAGTTTGTTTGAGTTTCCCTGGACCTAGCTGTTTAAACATTTTATAAGGCATAACATTTATGCTTGCCCCTAAATCAGTTAAAGCATTATTAACAGATAAACTACAAATTAAACATGGAATTGTAAAACTCCCTGGATCTTGTAATTTTCGTGGTAGTTTATTTTGCAAAATTGCTGAGCACACTGCATTTAGCTCCACATGCGACGTATCGTCTAACATCCGTTTGTTTGTCAAGAGCTCTTTTAAAAATTTTCTTGAATCTGGCATCTGAGAAAGAGCTTCAAGAAATGGTAAGTTAATATGTAATTTCTTTAGGAGTTTAAGAAATTTACCGAATTGTTCATCTGTGCGATCTTTCTTCATCGCATTGGGATATGGCAGATAAGGCTTGTACTCTATAATTACTGGTTTCGGTTTATCATGGCTTACCTCAACCTTACCTTTATTTACCACAAGCTCTTGCCTTGACTCATATTTAGATTCCACTAACCCTTCACTATTTTGAGCGGTAACGACATGAAGTTGCTCCTTTGGGTTTGTTTTAGTGTTGCTTGGCAAGCTACCTTGTGGGTGTTCAGAGATCAGCTTAGCAAGTTGTCCTAATTGGTTTTCGATCCCTTGAATTAATGCTTGTTGATTTTTAAGTGTTGTTTCGGTATTTTAGAAACGAGTTTCTGACACCGCGATGAATTTTGTTAGCATCTCCTCAAGGTTTGGCTTCTTTTATTGTGCGTAGGGTTGTTGTTGAAAGCTCTGAGAGGGCTATTGTCTCTGATTTCCTTAGCCACCCAATGAAAAGTTGGGATGGTTCCTCCAACCTGGATTTTAAGTGTTACTATAAGGGTTATTTTGGGGTCTAAAATTATTACCCATATAGTTCATCTGTTCGTTTTCTATGCCAGGGTTGTAGGGTGGGTATCCTGTATTGTTTGTCCCTCCTCCATATGTGTCGCACTGCATCACTAGGTGTACCTGTGAAGAACCACATAAATCATCAATATTTTTATTTAACATCTCTACCTGATTTGATAGCATGGTTACTGCGTCGAGGTTGAAAACACTAGCGGCTTTTGTTGGCCTTGTCCTTGTAACTTGCCACTGATAGTTATTCAGTGACATCTCCTCTATGAACTCATAAGCTACTTCAGGAGTTTTGTTATTCAGAGTTCCACCGGTGGCTGAATCAATTAACTGTCTAGTTGAGGGGTTCACACCGTTGTAAAAGGTTTGAACCTGTAACCATAAAGGTAACCTATGGTGAGGGCACCTTCTTAGTAGATCCTTGTATCTATCCCATGCATCGTAAAGTGTTTCTAAATCCATCTGCTCAAAAGAAGATATATCATTCCTCAACTTAGCCGTTTTAGCCGCAGAAAATATTTTAATAAAATTTTTTGGTCATTTGTTCCCATGTAGTGATTGATCCTCATGGTAACGAGTTCAACCATTGTTTAGCTTTATTCCTCAACGAAAAGGGAAACAACCAAAGACGAATGGCATTATCAGAAACACCATTTATTTTGAAAGTGTCGCAGAATTCCAGAAAATTTACCAAATGATTGTTAGGGTCCTCATCCTGTAAACCATCAAACTGAACAAACTACTGTATCATCTGTATAGTGTTAGGTTTCAGTTCAAATTTATTTGCAGCAATAGCAGGTCTAACAATACTAGATTCGGTTACGAGGAGCATGATTTTTATTCACCGGGTTTGCGGCAACCATAGGAGGTAGCGGATTGTTATTAGCCATCTCTTCGGTAGTATTGATTTCGTCTTCTTACTTTTCTTCTATGTACTGTAGGCTTCGCCTTAGTTCTCTTCAGTTTCTGCGAGCGGTAGCTTCTATATCACTGCCAAAAATCAAGGGTCTTGACGGGTTCCTCCTAGTCATAAACTAAAATTACCTGCCAGAAACAAATAAAAGAAAAATTAGTAAAGTTAAAAATAAAATAAATATAAATTGTAAATAAATAAAATGGTTAAAGTAAGAAAAATTTAGTTTTCCTAATATCTTAGTCCCCGGAAACAACGCCAAAAACTTGATGGAAGCTCGAAACAACGATTATTTTGACAAAGGAAAGCACACCTATCGAACAGTAGTATAGCTGTGGTGAGTCCGGAATATCGTATCCTCAAGGACCAAGAGTATTTAGTAATAACTATCTTTTTATTATCTAGCCTAATAATTAAGGGGCTTTATTTTTAATCTAAAATTTAACTAACTAATTTAACTAACTTATGAACTTGACAGGGAGTAAACTGGGAAAATACTTTGGACAGCTTATATAAGATAGATGACACCTAAGGAATAATCCACCTAGACTTCACTTATTACTTTTGATTCATGTGATTTATTCTGTAACACCCCAAACCAGGTCTATGCGTTAAGACGATATTTGATTTGTCACACAGAACGAACATCCATTTAATTATCTAATGATTTAGGTAAAACAGTTCTACAAAACCTTTTGAAAATGAAGTTTAGTAAAAACCAAGAATTTGATTTAAAATCGATGAATACAGTAGTACTAGTTTGAAATCTTATTATTTAATATTTAATTGTTAAAGACTTTAAAGTAATTTTTAAAGAGTTCAAAAGAATCTAAAAATAAGAATATTTAAAGAATCTCATATGTTTAAAAACAAAATATTTAAGGAAATATTATTAAAATAGTATTAGTCCAAATTAAGTGTCTAAAGCATAATTAAATCCATCCATACATAAAAATCCATAAAATAATAATAATAGAGGCCTTATTACATCATACCCAAAATAGTAATTAAATAAATATACTTAATTGAAGTTCATAGTTTATAAAACCCTTGTTCGAAGTATGGCCTCCACGAAGTCATCCCCGGCCCAAGCCTCCATCAATTGCCATTACCTGAGAAGGATAATAAAGCAGAGTGAGTTACTCATAACTCAGTGTATAACCCACTTACCATATCCACTGGGCCAAATCATCAAGACATTATATTGGGCTTGAGCCCATTTACGGATTTAACAATATAATAATAATGCATGTAGAATGAAATTCCCAACCAAACCTAAATTTTCCATCTGCTACACACCACCCGTACCAACCAACGCACCTGTGGGGATCAAGTTAACCCACCCCGCCAACACACCAATCGCAGGCATAAAGCCATTTTAAATAATATTGTGGTGCACCACCGAACTAGATTGTGGCAAAGCCACCGAACTAGATTTTGGCAATGTGCCTTTCTTCTCTTCGTCAATTTTTTTCCAACCCATGCAATCATGTTTATATATAAAACATAACAATACATTCACATGATAAATTTAACAAAAGGCCCATAATACAAGTGGGTCCATATCTCAAATTTTCATTTTGGCACATAAGGCAAAATAACATTTTAGCCCATTTAACGATCTAGCAAACTTTGGCCCACATATCGATCTAGCAGTTTTTGGCCCATAAATCGATCTAGCAGTTGTTGGCCCATATATCACATGAGGCATAAAATTTTACTATTTATCAATTAACCCATTAAGGGTGTTTTCGTAATTTCCACGACTTTAATCGTTTTCATGCATTTACACAAAAGTGTTAATTATTTCGTATTTCTCTGATTTTTCCATCTTTATGATTTTATCCTAATACTTACGGTATAGTATCTAACCCGAGAGATAAGTGTGAAGTTACACACCTGGTTATAGTGAGAACTAGACTTTCCCCCTCATCGATACCTAAACACGCATCACGATAATTTAGAACACTAATACTATTTATAAATCTATTCATATAAATAACGATCTAGACTTTACCCTTAGAATTTCGAACAACTTCTATATGCGGTTTCTCCCCTATTGTTGGTTCGTTACCAAATTAAATATGCACGAACAAACAAAGGCTCAGGAGTACGAACGACTTCAAATAATAGATTCTCCTCGGATGAGGGTCCACAACCCGGTGGAAAATCTCAGATTCCCGAATCAGCCCTTCACTTAAATTTTGGGGGATTAGCGGAACCACCCCTCTTCTAAACACTATTCACAACCTTTTTCGTCCCTATCTTGATTGTCTCCATTGACAAAAGATCGTTAGTCCAACTAAAAAGTATATCAGAAATTATGACTAACGGTTTGAAGGGTGAGATTGGCTTACCACAAAATATCCTTGTCCCACAAGATGGAAATCGAGCGATAACGTCCCCTAAAACAAAATCGATTAATAGTTCATCTATAACAATATGTCGAGTAGTATATAGCTCCTTGATAAGAACCCTTACCTTAACACTTCGACTCGATTTCTAACGAATCACGATGATAACGAATACTCCAAGTTCAGCCTTCTTTATAACACTATAAAAATGAAAGATTGTCTAAGGAAAAAGAATGTTATTATCGGTCATAACCTAAAGCTATATATATTTGGCTAAGAAAAGAAGGGAAAAGAAAAGATTCGAAAAGAGTTCTTACCGATTGCTTAAACGAAGGTTGAAGGAATAATCAACAAAACAATATAGATGAAGAGAAGATTCGGCTTTGAAGGAAAATTGAAGAAAATGGCATTAGAACCATTCGGCCATGGGGAGAAAAGGATGGAGAAAGTGTTTGAATGATAATTAAAATTGAGAGGAAAAGAGAATGGGGAGTAGGTGTTTATGATTCAGTTTTCAAAGAGAAGAAAAGAGAAAGAGAAAAGTGATGAGTTTTCAAAGACCATACATGTAGCGCATATCCCCTTCACCAATAGCTCAACTCATGCTGTCCTTTATCACTTTAATTAACTTAAACTTCAAAGTCACCTGATTCCTCTACAGTAAAGTACTCTTTACTAAAATTAATTCTAAATCCGAATAAACCTGAGCCTTCTCAAGACTATATTAAACACACAAATAAAATCATTCACAAGCTAAACACCAAAAACATGCAACATATCGATACTCACATTTTTAGGATGTTACATATTCACTTAACTTAATCCGTAAAATTTCCTGAATTATATTAACACCTCTTTCGAGGCTACTAACAACTGACTCCAGGTTGATTAATTGAAATCTCTTTCTAATTAAAACCCCTATTGTCGCATTAATTCGATCTATGGATTCCTATATTAGGTTTAACCCTAATCCAGCAGATTTTTGTCACCCTATTTCTAGGGTTGCAATCAACTCTGCTTAATTGTGTTAATCTACTTGGACTTTTGCTCCATTGAATAAGCATGTTCAACTTGAATCAATAACCTGAATTATCAAAACAAGAATAAAGCTCACAATTAAGAATAAGCACAAGTATTTATCTCATAAATCAAATAATGATAATGTAACACCCCTATCCCGAAACCATCGCCGGAATAGGATTAAGGGGTATTACCGATCAATCAGAACATTTAACCTCTAAATGTCGACACAAAGTCAATCATCATCAAACACATTCATATACAATCATAGTGTCCCTTAAATGAGTCATCGAGACTCTAAGCATACTTATAAACCGAGTCGAGACTAATCCGAAACACACATAAAATTTTTATGAAAATTTGAAACTTTTCTAAAATACAGAGGAAACATGCCCGTGGTGGTAGGCCGCGCCTCTCCCACGGCTACATGACACACCCGTGTGACCTCCCCATGGTTACATACTGCCAAAATCAACACGGCTAACAAGCACGCCCGTGTGCTAAGGCCGAGTCCTATAAGGTCATATCTCGCCATTTCTCGACGACTGTAGGTGCCTTGTGCCATGGCCGTGTGCAGTTTAAGCTACATTCTGCCAATTTACCCACGGTCTGAGGCACGCTCGTGTACCCCAACCGTGCAACCTTATAGGCCATTTTTGCAAGGCCAACATGCCACCCACTTAAGGTCAAACCTATAAGCAACACATACCAAAACATATCATGCACATAAGGCAACCATTAACTTAGCAATATGGCTATCCAATCTATATATTCAATTCTCATTCCAACCATAACAAATACAATACCAAAACTTATTCTACTACAAGCATAATTCATTCCCAATTTCACTAATTCCTACTAGCATTTTATCAACACGAAGTTACCTTTCAATAGCCAATTTCTCAACCCACCACTCATGCCAAAAGATGCATCACACATATCAAATTCATTCATGTTTAAACTAAAACATATCTAGCCACGTCTCATGGCTACTTACAAAAATCAAACATGATTTAATTAACTAGCCTACACATGCCATATTCCAACTATATACATCTTTTCAAAAGTACCAAAATAGAATGCCGATAGTGTGATTGGGAAACTGACGATCCCAGTTCTGAGCTAGCTTTACTAACACTACAAAGCAGAGAAACAAATCACACAGTAAGCTTTCCAAAGCTTAGTAAGTTCAAATTATAAAATAATTAACTCAATGAACCAATTCAATATACACATAAAACCATCACATAGATATTTTATCAATGGTACTCAAGTTTAACCTTATTCAATACTCACATAGCATTCCATTCATTTACTTCAAATTTCACCAATCACATAGGTATCATACTTACCGTGCCAACACTTAGTTAATCACTACCTATACTATCCAACCATTACATAGATAATGACACAACTTGGCACAATATCACTCTCAACCAAATGCTTAAATAACTATTCATTCAACTCTTAAATCTATCATCAACCACATAGATTCAAACATACCTTGATCAACACGTAGTTACTCACCATACATACAACTCAATTTCTCGATTTTACCACCATTCCAACCTTTGCTATTACTCAAATGAATTTAAACACTTAGTGCCAATTTCACAACCGAAACCTATTTTCCATCGCAAACTTAGTACCGATATGTTAAACAGAACTTATATTGGTAACACATACACAGTGCCATTTTGATGAGCCGAAACTTCTATCATTTCACACACACGGTGATATTCATTAAAGCTGCAACTTCTATTGTTTCACACACACAGTGCTATTCATTAATCATAATCACACACTTAGTGCCGATATGTTAAACCGAACTTATATCGGTAATGCACACATAGTGCCAAGTCGATAAGCTGAAGCTTCTATCTTTTCACACACACAGTGATAATCATCTCTTTCTCGTTTCCAACTTCACACACTTAGTGCCTGTTTACCTCAATTCAGCACATAGCATTTCAAAACTCATAGATACATATACATCTATTCAATTTATATCACATAGTGTAATAGTCTGAATTTGGCCTTAATCGAAACGGTGGTTTCGGGACCACGAATCCGAGTCTGAGAATTATTTAAATGATTTATTCTGTTCTTATTATATGTGAATTAATGTGTGTAAAAATTTCATGGAAAAATTTAATCGTTTGTATGTTCAATTTGACAAAAAGACTTAATCGCGTGAAATGAAACTTTAATGGTTGATGTGTAAGGGCTGAATTGTTTTGTTTCTTTAAGTGGGGATATTTAAAAGGTAATTCACCCACTTTTAGGATAGTGGCCGGCCATGTACCATAATAACCTTAAGTTGTATTATGATTATTTTTATAATGGAAGGTTAATATGGTAATTAAACAAAAGGTTAATATATATATGAAACTAAAACAAAAAAAATAAGCCAAGCTTTGTTCATCTTCCATGGCTGAATGCATGCAAAAAGAAATGAAGAATAGTCGAGCTTGATTCGGCACTTATTTTACTAATTTAAGGTATGTAACTAGCTCGGTTTTTGTAAATTATTACGTTTTTGAGATCGTTGCTTCAAATCGTAGCTGACCCATGTTAGAATTTTTAAATCTAAGCATGCTTAATGTTCGGCCATTGACATGTTCTTGGGGTTTTGATGTTTGATGATTTTATATTAAAGATATGTTAAAGATTATCATGTTTTGTATTTGTGATTTTAGTAAATTTGAGTATTATGGGCTAAATTGCAAAAATGAATTTTTGAGGGGACTAAAATGCAAAATAAATGAAAGAAATGGACTTGTATAGTCCCTATGAACATTCGGCCCTAAGGTGTTATAGTGAAATTTTGTGTATTTTGCGTTTTGTGCAAATAGGACTAAATTGTAAAAATGTGAAACATTAGGGGTAAAATGGTAATTTTCCCATTTAAGTGTTTTTGGACTAAATTGAAATGAAATGTGTTTGAATGAGTTAAATTGAATATGTTTAGATCAAGGGCAAAGAAAAATGGACTTGGATCGAGGAAAAACAAAAATAGTTGAATAGTTGGTATTCGTCGTCCGTCGACAGTCGAGGTAAGTCTTAAAGCAAGTTAATATCGTAAATTATGTTCATTGCCTAGTCTACATGAGGACTTATGAATTTGTGAATTTATATGTGTATTAGCCTAATGTATTAAAGAAATTTGGAAGTGATATTGATAATGTGTATGCAAATTGGTTGGTTTAATATGTGAAATTATATCAGCTTATTGCCTAGCGGTGCCTAGTGCTTAGGTGAAATTATATCGGGCTTATTGCCCAAACAGCCTAGTCTTTGGTGAAATTATATCGGGCTTATTGCCTAGCAGTGCCTAGTCTTGGGTGAATTATATCGGGCTTAATGCCTAGCAGGCTTAGTGCCGGTGTGTGATTCGAGCTTATGCCTAGCAGGTTTATCTAGGTGATTATTAATCTGAGCTTACACTAGGAATGAAATGATTGAGTTGCGATGGTATTTGAACAAGTCAAAGTTTATTTTATGAGCTTGAGTGCTCGACCAAAAGGTATGTATTGAATCAAGTTCATGATATATATGTTGTTAATTGAGCAAGTAAGTTGATAGAAATGTATTCGTACATTCAGTACGTAAGATATGTGATTATAAATGACATTGAATTGAAGTGTTTGCGTGATTAATTGAGATTATTTCATTGATATGAGAAATTAGACCTACATATGTTCAGCTGTGTGTTATATATATGGATATTCGTATAGATTCAATTATGTGAAATCACTTGACACACACGGATGATTTTATTCGAATGGATGATGAAATACATATATCTTTGATTATTGATTGGGATACCTTGATAAGAAGTAAACGACGAATATGATTTTGCTATGATAGAACATTGATAATCGGCTATGAATTTATATATGTGGTATGTTATTTCATAAATGTTAAGAATTTTGTTTAGTTAAACTCGAACGAATATCTAGTTGAATATTTAAGTTGCTTGAGACTTACTAAGCTAAGATAACTTACTTTGTGTGTTCCTCGTTCTATTTGATAGATTTTGATCAAGCTACGGGCTCAGAGGATCAAAAGTGAAGTCATCCACACTATCGACTTGTTTTGGTATTTTTTGAAGTTTAGATTTTGAACTTAAGGCATGTATATGCTGACTTTATGTGTGAATATATTGTTACTATTGTATTTAAGACATGCGAAAATGGCTTGGTTTCAATGTTGATGGTTATGTGTTTTTATTCATGGTTTAAGCTTATATTGAAAGTATATATATGTATATACATATCATGATATATATATATATATGCGTTGAGGTGTTTGGGTATGATTCAGTGATGATATTGGAAATTTTTATGTTTATATCTTAGGTTGATCATTGGAGTTTAATTTGAGGACCGAATGTGTGGTTAATGGATTGGTTACATTTAGGTATTTCGGCTAGTTACATAGCACATGTGTTTGATAGGTTATTAATGATCTTTGTGTCTTTAATAATTAATGTGGCATTAGTCATGGGAAACATGTGTGATGTGTCTAGCGATGTGTTTTGGCTAGTAAAAGAATGGTGATGATGCTTGATGATTTATGTAGGTAATGTTTATGTACATTATTTGGATTAATATACTTAGCTTCGAATTACGTAAGTGGAAAATGGTAGTTGTACCTAATGTATGATCTTGTCCAAGGTTCATTCATGAGTTACTCATTGAATATACATCACTAGTGATAGCTGAGTTGAGATATGTGCTTTGGCAATATAGTATGTTACAATTGCTTATGATATTAGTAATAGATTGATCGAACCTTGGATTGGTTAATAACATAGATTAAATTGCAAAGTCTAGGTTCATTAAAGAATGTATTCAAATTAGTAGCATGTTGGATAATTAATTATATGCAAGTACAAATGTGACTTTTGTTATAGGGTAATGCATGAATATATATGTTCTTAACATTTATTGAATGTTCAGCCAAAATGAAATTTTGGTAAGCTTGTATAAGCAATTGCTATTAAAATGGTTTATATGGTTCAATTGAGTTTAATTGTATTCGTATTATAGTAGCATGAATAAAAACTTGATTATTGTTTAATGAGTTCGCATGTGCTTGTGTTAAATTTAATTGAATGTCTTTACGAAATTGAGTTTAGTTTGGTAATACCCCATAACCCTAATCTGGCGACGGGTACGGGTACGGGGTGTTACATTTGATATTTAGTCTATTCTAGGACTACCGTAGCGCGTGAGAGTTTAGCTATACATGCCTTAATTACATATATGATAGTGTGGTGACTTCTGACATTTCAAACTGTGTTTTATATAGTAAATGGATTCTGATCTTGACAGAGCCGTAGCGGATGATGTAGAGAGTGTAGCGCTTGATCACGTGGGTCAGTGCCGATAGACTCTTGACCTATCTCGAGTAGCCATGAGGGGGAGGTTAAGCAAGCCTTCTACCAGATGATGAATGAATGGTTTACCCAATTTGTTCAGAATAACCCAGCTGTACAACAACCTCCACCCCTGAATAATCCAACTCTGGTACCTTCCGCACCTCCGATGATAGATCTGATGAGATCTAGTAAACCTTCCGTTGATAAAATCAAGAAATATGGGGCCGAAGAATTCAAAGCTAATGATGATGATGACGCAGAGCGAGTCGAAATGTGGCTTGATAACACTATTCGGGTACTTGATGAACTATCCTGTACTCTTGATAAATGTCTAAAGTGTACTATATCGCTACTTCGGGACACTGTATATCACTGGTGGAATACAGTAGTATCAATAGTTTCGAAAGAAAAGGTGAATTGGGATTTCTTCCAGATCAAGTTCCGTAAGAAATACATTAGCCAGAGGTTCATCGATCAGAAAAGAAAAGAATTTCTAGATCTAAAATAGGGCCGTATGACTGTAACTGAATATGAGCGAAAATTTGTCACATTGAGCTGATATGCCCGAGAGTGTATATCCACTGAAGCCATTATGTGTAAATGATTTGAAGACAGCTTGAATAAAGATATAAAGTTGTTTGTCGGCATTCTTGAAATTAAAGAGTTCGTGGTACTAGTCGAGCGAGCTTGTAAAGCTGAAGAGCTCGGAAAAGAGAAGAGAAAGGCTGAAATAGAAGCTAGAGACACTCGTAAAAGATCATCGAGTAAGACTTTCCATTCAGTGCCTAAGAAGTTTAGAGATGACTTCAATCGACATAAAGCTACTTCAGATTTGTCTAGACGTGATCGACCTCCAGTGAGTTCTCGAGCCACTTCGATGGCTAGTGTTGGTAATGTTTCGCAGAACCGGGCTGAGTGTAAACATTGGGGGAAATGGCATTCGGGAAGTTGTAGATTCCATGATCGGTCTTGCTTTAAATGTGGATCGTCAGACCATTTCATTCGAGAGTGCCCGATGCTAGTCAAGCAAAATATGACTCAAAACACTAAACCTAGTAATGTGTCAGCACGAGGTAGACCACCCAGACATGCAGGGAGTGTAGGTGGCAGTCAGAGAGGAACAAGGGACACTGTAGTTCAATTAGAGGCTCGAGCACTAGCTAGAGCTTATGCTATACGTGCCAGAGAGGATGCTTCTTCCCTAGATGTTATTACCAGTATTTTCACACTCTACAATACTACTGTAATTGCATTGATTGATCCTGGTTCGACTCATTCATATGTGTGTGAAACTCTGGTATCCAATAAGACTCTGCCTGTTGAGTCTACTGAGTTTATAATTCGTGTGTCCAACCCCTTGGGTCGATGTATACTTGTTGATAAAGTGTGTAAAGGTTGTCCATTGATGATTCGAGATTCCTGCTTTCTAGCTGATTTAATGTTGTTGCCTTTCGACGAGTTTGATATAATTTTGGGAACGAACTGGTTAACTTTCATGATGCTGTGGTGAATTGCAAAAGAAAGATTATTGATTTGAGATGTCAGAACGAAAATACCATTCAGTTGAATCTAATGATCTAAATGGGTTACCAGCTGTAATATCCTCGATGTTAGCCCGTAAGTATGTGAGAAAAGGATGTGAAGCTTACTTGGCATATGTGTTGGATAATAAAGTGTCTTGAAAAGTAGATCGAATCCGTACTAGTTGTGTGTGAATACCTAGATGTGTTTCCTGAAGAATTACCGAGTTTACCATCTGTTTGAGAGATTGATTTTGGCATTGAATTGGTACCGGGGACGACTCTGATTTCAATAGCTCCATATCGGATGGCACCTACTGAGTTGAAAGAGTTGAAAGCATAGTTGCAAGAGTTGACAGATAGGGGCTTTGTACGATTGAGTTTCTCTCCTTGGGGTGCACCAATTCTATTTTTGAAAAAGAAAGATGGGACTATACGGATGTGTATTGATTATCGGCAGCTGAACAAGGTGACTATAAAGAATAAATACCCGTTGCCTCGAATTGATGACTTGTTTGACCAGTTGAAAGGGGCTTCAGTGTTTTCAAAGATAGATTTGAGATCGAGTTATTACCAATTGTGAGTCAGAGATTTGATGCGCCTAAGACTGCATTCCGAATGAGGTACGGACATTTTGAGTTTCTGGTTATGCCTTTTGGGCTTACTAATGCACCTACTATTTTAATGGATTTGATGAATCGGGTATTCAGACAGTATTTGGATCGATTTGTGGTAGTGTTTATTAATGTTATTCTGATCTACTCCAAAGATGAAACTGAGCATGCCGAGCATTTGAGATTGGTGCTACAAACTTTGCGAGATCAACAGTTTTATGCAAAGTTTAGTAAGTGTGAATTTTAGATGAAAGAGGTCAGCTTTTTGGGTCACGTTGTTTTAGCGTCAGGCATTCGGGTTGATCCGAATAAAATATCAGCTACACTTGATTGGAAGCCACAAAAGAGTGTTTCTAAAATTCGAAGCTTTCTGGGACTTGCAGGATACTACAGACGATTCGTCAAAGGTTTTTCCACGATAGCTACATGTAACATCCCAAAAATGGGGCTATTTGGAAGTTAATTGTTTTTCCTTATGTATGAACTGATGCAATATTATTTATGGAATAATAGAGCTTAAATTAAGGCTTTGAGTTAGCTCGGTTTGGTAGGAAATTTTAGCTTTTAATTTTAAAGGCAGGGAGCCTTAGCAGGAGGGTGTTATAAGAATAAATGAAGGAAATTGGGCACTAAAAAGCCTTGGCAAAGTGGCAAAAGTGAGGTCACTTAGGAGCTAGTGTGGCGCCACCAAGGGAGCAAGGAGAGCCTTGGTTCGAGTCACAAAAATCCTCTTTTACATTATAGTGGGACGGCAACAAGGAGAGAGTTTTTCTCTCTTTAATCTCTTTAATTATTATTTAGATAATAGGATAATGAAGATATTGTTTGGTTTTATTTGGATTAATTGGGGATTAAATTATGATAATTTAGTAGAGGAAAATAGCTTGTTGATTAATTCAAATTAATTTGAATTAATACAAATGTGTGGCCTAGAATGATTTGAGATGTTGGCGAATTTTAAACTCCTTGAAGAGGAGTAATCGGCATGGAGACTAGGTGTTAGAAAGGGAGGCCGAACTAGGTGTTAGAAAGGGAGGCGAATTCTTTAGTACTCTAGGCACTCTCCCACATTCCATTCTTTTCTTTTCTTTTTCCAAACTTTCTCTCTTCTCTCATAGCTTGGCGAAACCCCCACTCTTCTCTTCTCTTTATTTCTTCTTTCCTCCACTCGAACCTATCCCCTATTTGATGAATCAAACTTCTTTCCTCCCTACTAACTTTCTTTGGCGAATATACCTATTAGAAGTGCTGATTTCTTCCTTTGTCTTCCTTTCTTTGTCCTTTTGATAGCCGAATTTCCCTCTCCATATTCCAAGTCTTGGCGAATAACAAACAAGAATAATCTCCTCTAGACTCTCCTTCAATCGGTTCATAAGGTGGTAAGTGATCTTGGCGAATGTCTATACTCACTTTCCGATCTCGTTGATTTTCTTTTACAAGGGGATAAGTGCCGATTTAAGCAATGATTATGAGGTTTCTAAACACTTTTGGTAACCGATTCTTCTATGTACTCAGTGAATTAAAGAAGTCGACTCAGGCCCGATCTCTAGTATTCGATTTCTGGGTGGTGAAACAAAAGGCTGATACTCAAGACATTCGGGAACAAGTGGATCTTGGGAGGCCGATTTCTCTTCTTTTCTGGATTTAGACTCTTTGTTGGTGACAGGTGTGTACATACACACGTATAACTTATTAAATGTGCTAAATATTGTGAATGCTAATTTGGTTATTGTAGCATTGGATAATATACCATATCGGTATAGTTGGAAATTCAGGTAAGTACCTGTTTGAATATGCTATTTGATGCTTTTGGTAAGCATAATGTATTGATGCATGAGATTTAAGCATGTGATGGCATGAAACATATATGTATATATAACTGATGTGGGATTAGTGAGTGGAGGGGGCAGTATTATTGTGCCGACGGGCACCGATGTTTTGGTAACACATCGTGACTACGGTCACTAGAGGTTTGGTACCTCGGAGGTTTGGCACCTTATAGCGACTTGTCCTCGTGGTTAACACCACCGTGGGTTGGCCCCACTTGAGATATGGGATCGCGTTGATTTGGTATCACACGATGGGTTGGCCCCATTAAATGATCTGTCTCACGGACACCGTGTTTTAGTAACACATTGTGACTATATGTCACAGTGGTTTGGCACCACCAGTGGTTTGGTACCACAACGGGGTAGACAGTGGCGTTTGGATGGCTAGGTTGGGTATTTAATATTCTGCATATTAATTGTTATGTGTTGTGTATGAAAATGTTTTAAAATGGGGAAGGGTTACATACTGAGTCTTGGTGACTCACCTTCTCCATTATTTTTTTTTTCCGGTGATGCATAGATCGCGGATATGGAGCCGGAGGGACTCGAGGTGGCCATGCAGTGGACTTGAATTAAATGAACTTTAATTTAGTTATATTATTTTATTGTTGGTTTGTTTTTATTTGGGTTGTAATAAGGCCTCCATAAACTTTATTTTTGCTATTACTCATATGTCGGATACTTGTTTAAAGCTACATTATTAAAATTAAATTAAAATCACATGTTTTCCTAAATTAACACGAAAATGTCTTATCGTGTCAGCGGACACATTCGAAATTTGTATAATAACTTGACTTCAATTAAATTTCCAAATTTAATCTAAGTATGATTTCAACAAGATAACCAAAAGCGAAGTTTTCAACAAAACTTAAATTGGTTTTAAAATGGGTTTCAAAATTTTTCCTCCGTAGCAAACCAAATCCGATTAAACGTTTGGGCGGGTTTGAAATTATTATAAATTGGTATCGAGCCCAGTTCAATACTTATTGTGGGGCCCAAGGCCCAAAAATGTTTTAGTAGATTTTTAAAGTATTTTGGGTTTTGAGCGGCATGGCCGAGTCTCAAGACCGATCCGCCTGTAAGTACATCCAAACCTCTTGTGAATTATATTCAGTAGAAGGGTAGGAAGCATGGAGCGTAGATAGACTTATAGGAACTTGAACCTAGGATTAGATTACTCAAACACACAAAGCAGAACATAAGACCTAAAGAACTAAACCAACCTATGACTTAGTCATCGAGCTAGGGTGTGGTAACCCCAGACGCATGTCTAGGATTGGGCAGGAAGAGCACGGTATTTAAGCGGTTGAGTGACTCACCACCTCTTCGCAGTATCCTACCTAGTGCGTAGCTTGGGTTCACCCTAACCCGGAGGGCTCGGTGGTGTGGTAACTCTCAAGCATGTCTAGAAAGGTTCGGTGGGAGCTTGGTATTTAAGCAGTCCGCGTGACTCACCTCCTCTCCACACGAAACCTGCCTGGTGCGTAGCTTTGGTTCACCCTGATCAAAAGGGCTCGGTCATAGGCTAAACATAACAACTAAAACCCGAAAGGGAACTAACCATGTTTTTAGGCGGAAGAAACAACAAAACCCTAATTTTTCTTCAAAACTTTTAAAAGCACTCTTTCAAACATAAGAACAACTCTTCTTACAATGTTTTCCCCGAAAAGTTTGATTTGTGGAAAATTTACGAAAATGCCCTTAGGGGTAAAATTTACGGAAATGCCCTTGGTTCATAAAATATCAACTCAATGATTTTGTCCAAAATTCCAACTACTTTTCAAATATTCAACCACCTTTGAAGATCATCAATAAAATACTTTGGTTTTGGAAAATTACTAAAACGCCTCAAATGCAAAATTACCAAAATGACCTTGACTTTTGAACTTTTGCAAACAAAGAACGTTTTAAGAAAGGAAAATTTGCAAAGGACCCTCGAGTTTTACAATGGTTAAAACATTTTCGACGTGCAAAATTTACAAAATTACCCGATGGACAAAATTACCAAAATACCCTCGATTTCAAATAATGCCATAACTTCAAACCTTACCAATTTTCAATAATACCTCCAAAGTGTTGGGAATTGCAAAACAACCTACTTTACTAAAGTTTTAAAAATTTCTTTTATTACTTAAAAATACCTCAGAGGAAAAAGATGAAAATACCCCTAGGTTAGAAATGGGCAGAAATGTCCGAAGAGCGAATAGGTATGGAAAGTATTAAGGAATGGATGCAAGAACTTCTTTGTGTGAACTAGGTTAGGAAACTGAAACCTTGTTTGCTCGAAAGAACCTCTGATTAAAACTCTATCCATAAAATTTCTTCGCGAATAAGAAAGTGGAACAAATGCTAATGCATAAAATTTTTCTTAATCAGATTAAAAGCGCGGTAGATAGAATGAGTTCCAGAGGACGGGGACGCCGTGGGCCAGTAGGGGTAGGATGAGCGGTGTCCGAACCCGTCAGTCGGGACAAGGTTTCGAAAGCGATGTACCACCGCCACCACCACCTCCACTTTTGGAGTGAGGAAGCAGGATCGAGGCAGGGGTGAGGCATGACGCAGTCGTGTTGCGAGTTCTCGAGTTGGTGGTCGGAGCTAGTGGAAATCTGGGAGCTCAAAATCTCATTCCCAAGTGAATTCGGTCCAACGGGTGGAAGTGTTCGGGTGTGTCGAGTGGCACCAGTCGTGAGAATCTTGGCTAGAGTCAACTGAAAGGATCATGGATGATCTTGACCTGACTGAGGAAGAAAAACTGAAAGGGGCCGTGTCGCTTCTAAAGGATGAAGCGTATCAGTGGTGGCTGACAGTTCGAGATGGCGCTTCTGGCAGATGATCGACTTGGGATTATTTCAAAACCACCTATCGGAAGAAGTATGTGGGCACCAGTTATATGAGATGCTCGGAGGAAAGCCTTTCTAGGGTTAGTGTAGGGAACTAAGTCGAGAGCGGAATATGAGGCGAGTTTTTAAGGCGAGTAGGTATGCTAGAGGCATCGTGGCTACTAAACACACGCCAGGTCCTTTGAGGACGGACTACGAGATGATTTGAGGTTCTTGATTGCCCATGACAAGTTCGTGAGTTCTCATCTCTAGTGGAAAAGGCTAAGGTAGCCAGAAGGGATCAAGGAGGCGTGAGACAAAATTATAGTAGGAATAATCAAAAAGAGGATTTGGGTCAATTGGATCCGATGGTAGTGTCGAGAAAAAGGCTAGGCCAAGTGGGTCAAATCGGTGACAAGGCCCATGACCGCTAATCGAGGCCGACTCAAATGTAATCATTGTGGAAAGACCCATTGGGGAAGTTATTCGACCGGCGATAGAGGATGTTTTGAGTGTGGGTCTTTGGAGCATCGGGTCGAGATTGTCCTCGAAAACTAGCTAAGAACTAGCGGAGGATGTAACCGTGCTCGGGATAGAAATGTGGGACCACAGAGGGGTTGTGGTAATGGCCGAGGAAGCAACGATCCTAACCGAGGTCGTGGAATTCAGGGCAGAGGTTCAGCAACATGAGGCTAGACGGCTGGCTTAGTCTATCTGAGGCGTCATGAGAGAGGTGACACACGGATGTCATAACCGTATGTTTCGATTTTGGTCTTCCTTATTATGCATTAATCAATGTGGGTCTACACATTCATACGTGGCAGTAGTGTGGTAGAGACTTTGGACCTAAACTCGGCGCTTCTAGGAGATGACCGTAGTTAGTCCGTTAGGTCACTCCGTAGTGGTAGACAAACTTTATAGAGGCGTACCCTAGAACTCCAAGGGTAGTATTTGTGGTCGATCGATGGAACTACCGTTTGGGGAGTTCGATTTGATCCTGGAATGGATTAATTTGGTTAAGTATCGGGCCAATTTGGATTGTGACTAAGCGCATGGTTCTTAAGACTATGAAAATGATGAAGTGGTAATGATAGGTGATAGAAGGAATTATCTATCCAACGTGGTGTGTGCGCCTTGAAGGTTGAGAAGATGGTCAAGAAAGGTTGTAAGGCGTTTTGGTTCAAATCATGCTTTGGAAGCTAAGGAGTGATGGTTGGAAAGATTCGAGCGGTTGGGGAATTTGTTGATGTGTTCCGGAAGAACTTCCGGTTACGCCTCCGGATCGGGAAGTCGAATTGATATAGACTTACTACCCGAAAGCGGCACGTGTCTATAGCACCACCGAATGGCACCAAAGGAATTGGTGGGCTGAAGGCTCAAATTCAGAGCTCTTGGATAAAGGGTTTATTCGACCTAGTATATCTCCGTGAGGCGCTGCCAGATTGTTTGTCAAGAAGAAGGGCGGTTCTATGCGGATGTGCATCGACTACCGTCGATTAAACAAGTTAACGATCAAAAACAAGTACCCATTGCCTCGGATCGATGACTTGTTTGACCAGATTGAAGAAGCGTCGGTGTTTTCGAAGATAGACCTTAGGTCGGGTTACCATCAACTTAAGGTGAAGGAGGTCGATGTTCACAAGGCGGCATTAGAACTCGGTATGGGCATTACGAGTTTCTAGTGATGCCATTCGGGTTGACCAATGCCGTGGCATTCATGGATTTAATGAATAGAGTATTTCAATAGTAATTGGACCAATTTGTCGTAGTGTTCATAGGCGACATATTGGTTTACTCTAAGACGGAAGAGGAGCACGACGAGCATTTGCGAATAGTTTTGCAGTCTTGAGGAGAAAGCAGTTATATGCCAAATTCAAGAAGTGTGAATTTTGGCTAAGGAGAGGCTTTCTTGGGTCACGTAGTGTCGTGAAAGGGATTAGAGTGGATCCCGCAAGATTGAAGCGGTGTTGGAGTGGAAACCGCCTAAGTCGGTGGCGAGAGATCTGAAGTTTTACGGGTTTAGCGAGGTATTATCGGAGGTTTGTGGAAGGGTTCTCTCGATCGCATTGCCGTTGACTAAGTTGCTAAGGAAAGGTGTTCCATTTGTATGGTTAGAGAAGTAGCAAGAAAGTTTTGATAAGTCGAGGAAAATTACGACTAAGCTCGGTTTAGTACAACCGAGGCGGAAGTTGTTCACGATCTATTGTGATGCATCTCACACCGATGCGTGATGTGTGCTGATGCAGAAAGGAAGGTAGTAGCCTATCGTCCCGTCGGTGAGACGCATGAGGTTAACTACCCAACTCACGACTTGGAGTTAGCGGTCGTCTTCGCCTTGAAAATATGGAGACATTACCTTTATGGGGAGAAGTCGATAGTCTACACGGATCACAAAAGTTTGAGGTATCTTGACTCGTAAAGACTTGAACTTAAGGCAACGGCGATGGATTGAACTATTAAAAGACTACGATTGTTCAATCGAATATCATCGAGTAAGGCTAACGTGGTGGGTAGCGTTGGCCGGAAGGTTGTGGCGGACTTAAGAGCAATGTTTGCTCATTGAGCCTATATGACGATGGAAGCCTTTTGGCGAGCTTCAAGTTAAGCCAACATGGATCGAGAAATTAAGGACAAGCAGTTAGTGGATGAAGGGTTAAATGCTAAGAGGATGCATGTTCGGATGGTGGTTTAGAAGGGTGCGGATTGACCGGTGATGGTGTATTATGTTTCAAGGACGGCCTCCTGATAGAAGGATGTGGAATTGAGACAAAGAATTCTCCAGATGCTCATAGCAGCCCATCGCTATGCATCCCGGAGGCGACAAAATGTCGGAGATTTACGAAGGCGATTACGGTGGCGGGGTTGAAGCGTGAAGTGACCGAGTTCGAGGAAGGTGTCGACATGTCGTGAGTTAAGGTGAACATCGATTGCCATCGTGGTTACTTCAACCAAGAAAGATCCCTCGATGGAAGTGGGAGCGGATCACTATGGATTTCGTCGTGAGCTATCCCTTACGCCTAGCAAGAAATATGCGATTTGGGTAATCGAGACCGTCGACTAAATCACTCACTTCATACCTGGGGTGAGAATGGATTACTCACTCGAAGCTAGCAAAGTTATCGTGGCGAGATAGTCGATTGCATGGTGTACCCGTGTCGATTATCTCAGATAGGGACCCAAGGTTCACTTCGAGGTTTTGGAAGCGTTACATCAAGCGTTGGGTGCGCGATTAGATTTCGATCTGACTTTCCATCCTCGGTCGACGGCAATCTGAAAGGGTCATCTGATCTTAGAAGATATCTTTGAGGGTTGTGTCTTGGAATTCGAGGTAGTTGGGAGAATTTTTACCTTTAGCCGAGTTCACCTACAACAATAGTTACCAAGTGAGTATTGAGATGGCACCATCTGAAGCATCAGATGGACGGAAATACCGAACTCAATGTGTTGGACGAGTTGGGTGAGCAGCGGTGTTGGGTCGAATTGGTAATGAAAACCGAGGATAAAGTGAAGGTGATTCGAGCCCGTCTTAAGGAAGCATCGATAGATGAAGTCCTATCTTGATCTTAAGCGCAAGGAAATGGAGTATGCGATGGGGATAAGGTTTTACGAAGGTGTCGCCTTGGAAGAAGGTACTAAGGTTTGGGCGAAAAGGAAGCTAAGCCCAAGGTTCATCGGCCATATCTGATTGTAAGCGAGTAGGACCGATAGCTTATCAGCTAGAGTTGCCGGCAGAACTGAGTCAGATACATGACGTCTTTCACATATCAATGCTGAGACGGTATCGGTCAGACCCATCGCACGTGGTACCAGTAGCGGAGATCGAGGTGAATGCGGATTTATCTTTTGAAGAAGAACCAGTTCAGATCTTAGATCGTGATGTGAAGGTTCTGCGTAAAAAGTCAGTGCCCTTAGTGAAAGTGCTGTGGCAGAACCATGGTGTGGAAGAAGCTACGTGGGAACCTGAGGATGTGATGGCTGACAATACCTCATCTGTTTTAGCTAAGTAATTTCGGGATGAAATTTATTTTAAGGGGGTAGAACTGTAACATCCCAAAAATGGGGCTATTTGGAAGTTAATTGTTTTTCCTTATGTATGAACTGATGCGATATTATTTATGGAATAATAGAGCTTAAATTAAGGCTTTGAGTTAGCTTGGTTTGGTAGGAAATTTTAGCTTTTAATTTTAAAGGCGGGAGCCTTAGCAAGAGGGTGTTATAAGAATAAATGAAGGAAATTGGGCACTAAAAGGCCTTGGCAAAGTGGCAAAAGTGAGGTCACTTAGGAGCTAGTGTGGCGCCACCAAGGGAGCAAGGAGAGCCTTGGTTGAGTCACAAAAATCCTCTTTTGCATTATAGTGGGATGGCAACAAGGAGAGAGTTTTTTCTCTTTAATCTCTTTTAATTATTATTTAGATAATAGGATAATGAAGATATTGTTTGGTTTTATTTGGATTAATTGGGGATTAAATTATGATAATTTAGTAGAGGAAAATAGCTTGTTGATTAATTCAAATTAATTTGAATTAATACAAATGTGTGGCCTAGAATGATTTGAGATGTTGGCCGAATTTTAAACTCCTTGAAGAGGAGTAATGGCATGGAGACTAGGAGTTAGAAAGGGGAGGCTGAATTCTTTAGTACTCTAGGCACTCTCCCCACATTCCATTATTTTCTTTTCTTTTTTCCAAACTTTCTCTCTTCTCTCATAGCTTGGCCGAAACCCCCCCACTCTTCTCTTCTCTTTATTTTTCTTCTTTCCCTCCACTCGAACCTATCCCCTATTTCAGTAACCGAAACTTCTTTCCTCCCCTACTAACTTTCTTTGGCCGAATATACCTATTGGAAGTGCCGATTTCTTCCTTTGTCTTCCTTTCTTTGTCCTTTTGATAGCCAATTTCCTCTCCATATTCCAAGTCTTGGCGAATAACAAACAAGAATAATCTCCTCTAGACTCTCCTTCAATCGGTTCATAAGGTGGTAAGTGATCTTGGCGAATGTCTATACTCACTTTCCGATCTCTATTGATTTTCTTTTACAAGGGGATAAGTGCCGATTTCGGCAATGATTATGAGGCTTCTAAACGCTTTTGGTAACCGATTCTTCTATGTACTCAGGGAAGTAAAGAAGTCGACTCAGGCCTGATCTCTAGTATTCGATTTCTGGGTGGTGAAACAAAAGGCTGATACTCAAGACATTCGGGAACAAGTGGATCTTGGGAGGCCGATTTCTCTTCTTTTACGGATTTAGACTCTTTGTTGGTGACGGTGTGTACATACACACGATAACTTATTAAATGTGCTAAATATTGTGAATGCTAATTTGGTTATTGTAGCATTGGATAATATACCATATCGGATAGTTGGCAATTCGTAAGCACTGCTTGAATATGCTATTTGATGCTTTTGGTAAGCATAATGCATTGATGCATGAGATTTAAGCATGTGATGGCATGAAACATATATGTATATATAAGCGATGTGGGATTAGTGAGTGGAGGGCGATATTGTGCCGACGGGCACCAATGTTTTAGTAACACACCGTGACTACGGTCACCAGAGGTTTGGTACCTCCGGAGGTTTGGCACCTCATAGCGACTTGTCTCGTGGTTAACACCACCGTGGGTTGGCCCCACTTGAGATATGGGATCGCCCGCGCTGATTTGGTATCACACGATGGGTTGGCCCCATTAAATGATCTGTGTCTCGGACACCGGTGTTTTGGTAACACCTTGTGACTATATGTCACGGTGGTTTGGCACCACCGGTGGTTTGGTACCACAACGGGTAGATAAAGTGGCGTTTGGATGGCTAGGTTGGGTATTTAATATTTCGCATATTAATTGTTATGTGTTGTGTATGAAAATGTTTTAAAGCGGGAAGGGTTACATCTCGAGTCTTGGTGACTCACCTTCTCCATTATTTTTTTCGGGTGATGCATAGATCGCGGATATGGAGTAGGAGGGACTCGAGGTGGCCATGCGAGTGGACTTGAATTAAATGAACTTTAATTTAGTTATATTATTTTATTGTTGGTTTGTTTTATTTGGGTTGTAATAAGGCCTCCATAAACTTTATTTTTGCTATTACTCATATGTGGATACTTGTTTAAAGCTATATTATTAAAATTAAATTAAAATCACATGTTTTCCTAAATTAACACGAAAATGTCTTATCGTCTCAATGGACACATTCAAATTTGTATAATAACTTGACTTCAATTAAATTTCCAAATTTAATCTAAGTATGATTTCAAAGAAGATAACCAAAAACGAGAAGTTTTCAACAAAACTTAAATTGGTTTTAAAATGGGTTTCAAAAGTTTTCCTCCGTAGCAAACCAAATCCGTCAAACGTTTTGGTAGGGTTTAATGTTGTTACTACACCTTTGACAAAACTACTGCAGAAAGATGTTAAGTTTGAGTGGTCGAAAAAGTGTCAGAAAAGTTTTGATCAGTTGAAAGTCCTTTTGACCGAAGCTCCAGTATTAGCTCATCCTGAATCGGGTAAAGAATTTATTGTTTATAGTGATGCTTCTTTGAATGGCTTGGGTTGTGTTTTGATGCAGGAAGGCAAAGTCATAGCCTACGCTTCGAGACAATTGAAGCCTCACGAAAGAAAGCCATCATTTTCGCATTGAAAATTTGGCGTCATTACTTATTCGGTGAGAAATGTCATGTGTATTCGGATCATAAAAGTTTGAAATATTTGATGACTTAGAAAGACTTGAACTTGAGACAACGCAGATGGCTAGAATTGTTGAAAGATTATGAATTGGTAATTGACTGCCATCCGGGAAAAGCTAACATTGTTGCAGATGCCTTAAGCCGAAAGTCATTGTTTACTCTTCGTGCGTTGAACACACATATGGTTATGTCTGGTGATGGTTCGATCATAGCCGAGTTGAAAGCAAGACCGTTGTTTATTCAGCAAATTTGTGATGCACAGAAAGTTGACAAAGATTTGATTACTAGACGAGTTCAGTGTAAAAATGATGTAGAGTCAGAGTTTCGAATTGATGCAAATGATTGTTTGCACTTTAAAGGCCGAATATGTGTTCCGAAGAATGTGGATTTGATTCAGATGATTTTGAATGAGGCTCATAATAGTCGATTGTCGGTACATCCAGGTAGCACAAAAATGTATGTTGATTTGAAACAGTTTTGTTGGTGGCCTGGTATGAAACGGGATATATCTGAATTTGTTTCAAAGTGTTTAATTTTTCAGCAAGTAAAAGCGAAACATCAGGTGCCTTTCGGGTTACTTCAGCCGATTATGATACCTAAATGGAAATGGGATAGAATTGCTATGGACTTTGTATCCGGTTTGCCTATGACACCGAGCAAGAAAGATGCAGTCTGGGTTATTGTGGATAGACTGACTAAATTAGCTCACTTTGTGCCAGTTCGTACAGACTATTCACTCGATAAACTTGCTGAATTGTATATGTCACAGATTGTGAGGTTACATGGTGTGCCGAGTTCTATTATTTCAGACAGAGACCTAAGATTCACATCACGGTTTTGGAAGAAGTTACAAGATGCTTTAGGTACTAAACTCCACTTTATCATAGCCTTCCATCCGCAGACAGACGGTCAGTCTGAATGAACCATTCAGATACTTGAGGACATGTTGACATGTTGCATCCTTGGGTTTGAAGGTACGTGGGAAAAATACTTACCTTTGATTGAATTTGCCTATAATAATAGTTTTCAATCTAGTATCAAATGGCACCATACGAAGCTCTTTATGGCCGCAAATGTCGTACACCGTTGTATTGGGTGAGCTTAGTGAAAGCAAGATACACAGAGTTGATTTGATTAAAGAGACTGAACAAAAATTGGCTGTCATCAGAGATACTTTGAAAGCTGCCTCAGATCAACAAAAGTCCTATGTTGATTTAAAACATAAAGATGTTGAGTTTCAAGTCAGAGATTGAGTGTTTTTGAAAGTTTCCCCGTGGAAGAAAGTACTCCGATTTGGTCGAAAAGGCAAACTAAGTCCGAGATTCATCGGACCGTATGAGATCATTG
Source organism: Gossypium rotundifolium (assembly GCA_025506655.1). Classification (NCBI taxonomy): domain Eukaryota; kingdom Viridiplantae; phylum Streptophyta; class Magnoliopsida; order Malvales; family Malvaceae; genus Gossypium; species Gossypium rotundifolium. The sequence goes on from CP106725.1 coordinate 163,573,786, forward strand.
AGCGTATTGGGGCTGTTACTTATAGATTGAAGTTGCCCTCTGAATTAGAAAAGATACACAACGTATTTCACGTTTCGATGCTCCATAGATACAGATCAGATCCATCACATGTGATTTCTCCGTCTGAAATTGAAATCCTATCCGATATAACATACGAGGAGGAGCCGATTCGTATTTTAGCCTGGGTGATGAAAGAGTTAAGAAACAAGAAAATTCCGTTAGTGAAAGTACTTTGGAATCATCACGGAGTTGAAGAGGCTACGTGGGAGCCTGAGGATTCAATGAGACAACAACATCCGACTTTGTTTAACGGTAAGATTTTCAGGGACGAAAATCCCAAGGGGAGAGTTGTAACAGTCTGAATTTGGCCCTAATCAGAACGATGGTTTCAAGACCACGAATCCGAGTCTGAGAATCATTTAAATGATTTATCCTGTGCTTATTATATGTGAATTAATGTGTGTAAAAATTTCGTGAAAAAATTTAATCGTTTGTATGTTCAATTTGACAAAAGGACTCAATCGCGTGAAATGAAACTTTAATGGTTGATGTGTAAGGGCTGAATTGTTGTTGTTTCTTTAAGTAGGGGTATTTAAAATGTAATTCACCCACTTTTAGGATAGTGGCCGGCCATGTACCATAATAACCTTAAGTTGTATTATGATTATTTTTATAATGGAAGGTTAATATGGTAATTAAACAAAAGGATAATATATATATGAAATTAAAACAAAAAAAATAAGCCAAGCTTTGTTCATCTTCCATGGCCGAATGCATGCAAAAAGAAATGAAGAATAGTCAAGCTTGATTCGGCACTTATTTTACTAATTTAAGGTATGTAACTAGCTCGATTTTTGTAAATTATTACGTTTTTGAGATCGTTGCTTCGAACCGTAGCTGACCCATGTCAGAATTTTTAAATCTAAGCATGCTTAATGTTCGGCAATTGACATGTTCTTGGGGTTTTTGATGTTTGATGATTTTATATTAAAGATATGTTAAAGATTAGCATGTTTTGTATTTGTAATTTTAGTAAATTTGAGTATTGTGGGCTAAATGGCAAAAATGAATTTTTGAGGGGACTAAAATGCAAAATAAATGAAAGAAATGGGCTTGTATAGTCCCTGTGAACATTCGGCCCTAAGGTGTTGTAGTGAAATTTTGTGTATTTTGTGTTTTGTGCAAATAGGACTAAATTGTAAAAATGTGAAACATTAGGGGTAAAATGATATTTTCCCATTTAAGTGTTTTTGGACTAAATTGAAATGAAATGTGTTTGAATGAGTTAAATTGAATATGTTTAGATCAAGGGCAAAGAAAAATGGACTTGGATCGAGGAAAAACAAAAATAGTTGAATAGTCGGTCTTCGTCGTCCGTCGACAATCGAGGTAAGTCTTAAAGCAAGTTAATATCGTAAATTATGTTCATAGCCTAGTCTACATAAGGAATTATGAATTTTTGAATTTATATGTGTATTAGCCGAATGTGTTAAAGAAATTTGGAAGTGATATTGATAATGTGTATGCAAATTGGTTGGTTCAATATGTGAAATTATATAGGGCTTATTGCCTAGCAGGCCTAGTGCCGGTGAAATTATATCGGGCGTATTGCCTAGCAGGCCTAGTGTCGGTGAAATTTTATCGGGCTTATTGCTTAGCAGGCCTAGTGCCGGTGAATTCTATCGGGCTTAAGGCCTAGCAGGCTTAGTGCCGGTGTGTGATTCAGGCTTATGCCTAGCAGGTTTATACCAGTGATTGTTAATACGAGCTTACACTATGAATGAAATGATTGAGTTACGATGGCATTTGAATAAGTCAAAGTTTATTTTATGAGCTTGAGTGCTCGACCGAAAGGTATGTATTGAATCAAATTCATGATATACATGTTGTTACTTGAGCAAGTAAGTTGATAGAAATGTATTCGTACATTCAGTACGTAAGATATGTGATTATAAATGACATTGAATTGAAGTGTTTGCGTGATTAATTGAGATTATTTCATTGATATGAGAAATTAGACCTACATATGTTCAACCGTGTGTTATATATATGGATATTCATATAGATTCAATTATGTGAAATCACTTGACACACACGGATGATTTTATTCGAATGGATGATGAAATACATATATCTTTAATTATCGATTGGGATACCTTGATAAGTTTATATTTTAAGTAAACGATGAATATTATTTTGCTATGATAGAACATTGATAATCGGCTATGAATTTATATATGTGACATGTTATTTCATAAATGTTAAGAATTTTGTTTAGTTAAATTACGAATTTCTAGTTGAATATTTAAGTTGCTTGAGACTTACTAAGCTAAGATAGCTTACTTTGTGTGTTCCTTGTTCTATTTTATAGATTTTGATCAAGCTATGGGCTCAGAGGATCAAAAGTGAAGCCATCCACACTATCGACTTGTTTTTGTATTTTTCGAAGTTTAGATTTTGAACTTAAGGCATGTATATGCTGACTTTATGTTTGAATATCTTGTTACTATTGTATTTAAGACATGCGAAAATGGCTTGGTTTCAATGTTGATGGTTATGTGTTTTTAGTCATGGTTTAAGCTTATATTGAAAGTATATATGTATATACATATCATGATATATATATATATGCGTTGAGGTGTTTGGGTATGATTCGGTGATAATATTGGAAATGTTTATGTTTATATCTTGGGTTGATCATTGGAGTTTAATTTGAGGATTGAATGTGTGGTTAATGGATTGGTTACATTTAGGTATTTCGGCTAGTTACATAGCACATGTGTTTGATAGGTTATTAATGATCTTTGTGTCTATAATAATTAATGTGGCATTAGTCATAGGAAACATGTGTGATGTGTCTAGCGATGTGTTTTGGCTAGTAAAGGAATGGTGATGATGCTTGATGATTTATGTAGGTAATTTATATGTACATTATTTGGATTAATATACTTAGCTTCGAATTACATAAGTGGAAAATGGTAGTTGTACCGTATGTATGATCTTGTCCAAGGTTCATTCATGAGTTACTCGTTGAATATACATCACTAGTGATAGCTGAGTTGAGATATGTGCTTTGGCAATATAGTATGTGACAATTGCTTATGATATTAGTAATAGATTGATCGAACCTTGGATTGGTTAATAACATAGATTAAATTGCAAAGTCTAGGTTCATTAAAGAATGTATTCAAATTCGGCGCATGTTGCATAATTAATTATATGCAAGTACAAATGTGACTTTTGTTATAGGGTAATGCATGAATATATATATTTATATATATATATATATATGTTCTCAACATTTATTGAATGTTCGGCCAAAATGAAATTTTGGTAAGCTTGTATAAGCAAATGCTATTAAAATGGTTTATATGGTTCAATTGAGTTTAATTGTATTCGTATTATAGTATCATGAGTAAAAACTTGATTATTGTTTAATGAGTTCGCATGTGCTTGTGTTAAATTTAATTGAATGTCTTTACGGAATTGAGTTTAGTTTGGTAATGCCCCATAACCTTAATCCGGCAACGGGTATGGGTAAGGGGTGTTACACATAGACATAGTTTACAACTAGTATTTTATCCGAACTTACCTCGGACGTCGAACTATCGATACGGTCGATTAATCGAGCACTTTATCTTTGCCTCGATCTCGATCCTAACCTCTCTTCTCTTGGTCTATACACATTCAAATTCAGTCCATTCAATCATCAATTCATTCATTTTAATCCAAACACACATATTTAGGGAATTTTACAAAATAGCCCTCATATTTTCACATTTTGACACTTTAGTCCCTATCTCACAAAATCATCAAATACTCAAAATTTCAATATACATGTGCTTAGCCGAATTCTCCCCATGCTTACACAAGCCCACACATTTCATTTTTTTCACATTTTAGTCCTCCAATTTCTCATTTTCACAATTTAGCCCAAATTACTCAATTTCACCAAAATTTCAAATACAAACTATGTTAATCCAACATTAAACTTTCATATTCCACCAACTATCATCACAAAGCTCATATATTAAATAATGGAATATCTCAAAATCACCATCATTTTCTAAAATTTAAGCATGGGTTAGCTAGAGCACAAAGCAACGATCACAAAAACGTAAAAATCATCAAAAACTGAACAAAAATTACATACCAATTAGAACTTCAAATAACCGAACCCTAAATAGCCATGGTTGTCTTCTTCCTTCTTCAATTTTGACAATAAAGATGAATACCTCCACTAACTTTTGTTCCATTTTAATTACATTAACATTAATTCATAATTACCATATTAACCTTTTAATTAATATTTGAATCATATAAACATCAAGGTCATAATGGTCCATTGCCATCCACTAACTTAATAGTGGGTTATTTGCATCATAAAAGCTCCCAATTATAAAGAAAACAACATTTAGGCACTTAAACAATCAGCACATAGCTTTTGCAGTTTATGCAATTAAGTCTTTTCTCTTAATTCGACACACAAACGACCAAATTATCACATAGAATTTTCACACAGGCTATGTCATATATCATTCACATAGAAAATATCAATAAAATATTTTTACGATGAAACACCCCAAACCCGGCCAACGAGCCTTGACCGGATCTGGTATGTTCCCCAGTGTAAACCGATTCAAAAATTCTTTCGTAACTTAGAAAACTGTGTGTTTTGAAGATAGTTCGTTTTGGGTTGGGCTTGAGATGAAAACAAGTTTATTTCATTATTAAAAATCCTTTAGGTGACAAAACGTTTGGGCTTTGTTTTAAAAATAGATTTACTTAATCATTTAATAAATGTAAGCTTAATAAATAAAAAGCGAATAAAATAATTCTACTAAGGCCTTATTACATCAAATAATTCCCAAAATTTAAATTCAAAATTCTTAAAGTAAAATAGTCCAAATAAAAGAAATGAACTTCACATGGCCTCCACTAAGCATCTGCCATCCCGGTCCATCACTGATCGTCACCTGAAAAGTAATCCCACAACGGGGTGAGTCAAACAGACTCAATGTGTACACGAACACTAAGTCTTAACAATTTCAGGCATTTCAAATCATACATGTACATAAAGCATTTAAACAATATGATGCAATCCCGAACCCAAACCTATATGCCATCCGCTACACTCCACCCGTACCATCCTACACACCGTGGGGACTACTAAGTCAACCCTCCATCCGCTACACACCATCGAAGGCAGTCGCTGCAGTCGACGTGCTCATCGCCCATATAAAATTCGTGGCATAGCCACCAGATAATTGTGTCATGAGACACCACATTCAGATAATGCAACCGAAGTTACCACATTCAGATAATGTGACCGAACTCACCACATTCAGATAATGTGACCGAAGTCACCACATTCAGATAGTGAGACCGAAGTCATCACATTCACTTCCCCTTTCTCAAATAACCCGAATGCCCCATATTATTCATATCATGCATATCATATTTAAATTCACATTCATGTCACTTTTCACATGTTAAGTATAACATATTTCGTAATCCTAGTAGGAGTAGGAAAATGTACCTGAGTACTTTGTACCATAACATGGTACTTTAGCCACATTCTTACACTTTCATATTAACACATTTAATTTAAAACATAGCCATGAACATATTAAAACTTAGGGTACACACTTGCACCTTAGCCATATTCTTACACTTTCATATTAACACATATAATGAATTAAAGTCGTAAATCTATCAAGATTTAGTGTAGGATACACACGATTAAACAACAACTTCTTTGAAATCCCAAATTAGGTCTCATCGCTTTAGATTTTTAATGCCTATATTCAGCCAAAATGGTAATATTTAGCGAAGGCCTATTCGGCCATAAAACCAAATCCTAGTAGGATTTGTGCACTTACCTTAGTGCCGATTGAATTAAAAATCAAATCCCGAAATTTGTATTCTTCTCCTTTGAAATCAGCTAATCACTAGATCCTTTGAATCGGTTAGTTTTGGTTAAAACAAATAGATCTAAGTACTTAAGATAGGCTTTGGCGAATATGTAAATACACTTACCTTGAAATCTGAAACTTTGCTTATGCTCCTTCCTTGTATTCTACCAACTCTAGATCTTTTAACATATTAGTTTTTGGCTTTTAAGATAATAAAAGATAGATCCAAATACTAAAATAAGCCTTGGCCGAATGTTATTGGTGCTTACCTTGTGGATTTTAAATCCTGAAATTCACCGAATAACTAGGGAATACGCGGCCTATGGTGTACCTTCGGGAAAAGAACTTCTCCTTCCTTGTAGTCGACACTTAGTGATTCCTGAAAGATCTCTTCAAGGTTTCAGCAACAATATATTGAGGATATTAGAATCTTAATTTCGACAGACTTAAAAGAAATAGAATGAGAATCGAACCTAATCTTACCCTTACTGAAGAATTCGATGGAACTCTTGCTTGAACCCTTAGTAGTATTCGGCTATGGCTAAATGATGCTCTCACAACTTTCGACTTTTGGAGGGATTAGAAAGAAAAGAGAAGGAAGAATAAAATTGTAGGAATTTCGGCAGAGAGAGGAGAATCTGCTTAAGAAATTCGACAAAGGAAGAGTGAATGAATGAATGAATGGCCTTCTTTCCCTTTTATAACCGAAATTACTAGGCTAGAGTCCCCTACTTGGCCACCACTCTCCCTATGTGATAATTATCACTTTATCAAAAGAATTAATCCAACAATTATCTCCTAATTAGCCGAAATTCTAAAGGAAATAAAACTCCTCTTTTAAGAGCCCACATGCCGTCCACCTCTCTGCTCTTTGTAGCAAAATAAAACTTCTTTTATTTTCTTCCTAAGTGACTCGATCCCTGGACTAAATACACTTGCATGTGGCGCCATTTCCAGAGGCCCTAAGTGGCATCTTCAGGCCACTTTTCCAAGCCTGTTTGTGTGTCAAATTTCACATACTTTTTTCTCTTAAGGCCACCTTGCCTTAATTTTCTCTTTTAAACTTTAAAACTCGACATTTCTAGGTCATTTCTAAGTTTCCTAAAATTTTCATTTGGCTCTTTAAGCTTGACATTTCCTAGGTTTCCAAAATGTTCACTTTCCTCTTTTAACTTAAGTTTCCAAAATGTTTACTTTCCTCTTTTAGCTTAGGTTTCCAAAATGTTTACTTTCCTCCTTTTGAAACTTAACATTTCTAAATCATTTCCAAGTTTCCTTACATTTCCTTACATCTCCTTACATTTCCTTACATTTCCTTTCATTTCCTTTCATTTCCTTACATTTCCTTACATTTCCTTTCATTTCCTTTCATTTCCTTTCATTTCCTTACATTCCCTTACATTTCCTTACATTTCCTTACATTTCCTTACATTTCCATACATTTCCATACATTTCCATACATTTCCTTACATTTCCATACATTTCCATACATTTCCATACATTTCCTTACATTTCCATACATTTCCTTACATTTCCATACATTTCCATACATTTCCATACATTTCCTTACATTTCCATAAATTTCCTTACATTTCCATACATTTCTATACATTTCCAAGGTTCTAAAAATGCACACAATGGGATTCGAACCTCTTCCCTCAAAGTACTTCACTTGATGCCATAACCCTTGCACCTTAGGTGGCGCCCCTTGCCACTTTTCCACATCACTTCTTGTTTTAACTTAAAACCAATAATTGTCCAAAGCTTTCTCTTCCATCCTAGGATTTTAAAAACCCTTAATTCACTTCCAAACATTGCCAAAACCTACTACTTATGAATTATGCACAAACGCATAACCCCTAATCTAGGATGTTACAGTTAATCTAGGATGTTACATACGGCCTCAGATTTGTGGTCTCAAAACACTGTTTCGGCTAAGGTCGAAATTGAGCTGTTACAAATAAGATTTGTCATAGATTTCATCCCCTTAGGTATCTAAGCGATTTAGTTCATACTAGAAGAGGAAAACATCATAAAAGAGGAAAAACAATAAAACATAAGAAAACTCAAAAACTTATAAAGAGCTTGATGGGAGATCCTCAGTCTTGATGGAAATCCTTCTCCTAAGCTATTCTCGATGGCTATTTTAGAGTATTTTCTCCTTCTACTCGGCGTCTCTTTGACGTCCTGTCCACCTCCCTTTTAAGTTGCCTCCTAGGGTGTTTATATAGGCTTTGGAACACCTCTATTGGCCCACAAGTAGCTTATTCTGAATAGAACTCTTCTTTGCTTTGGTAGGGACACGCCCGTGTGACACACCCATGGTGGACTCCTTCAGCCGTGGTCGAATCTGCTCGCCACACACGACTGTGTGATCTGCCCGTGTGCGGTGGTCTAGGCCGTGTGATTTCTAATGTAGCCCCATTTTGTATAAAAAATGAGATTAAGAGATTAGGATCTTGAAATTCATCAAATCTAATGGATATTCATCCAAAATTAAGCCAAGCTTAGGGTTAAAATATGTGAAAATTACGGTTTATCAGTTTTCACCCCATCTAATTATAGTTAGACTAGGAGTTCATTTTTCTATTGAAATAGACTTTTACAATTCAACAAGGGATTTACCTCTTCTCCCTATAAATAGATGACACTAGGAGGAGTAAAAACATAATTTTGAAATATTGTTATTTTGCCTGAAAATAGTGAGAGTTTATTCTATAAGTATTAATTCTATTTTCCAATATAACAATTCTGTCGATTTCTATTGAGAGAGATTTTGCTTTCACACCAACATTAAGAATGACCTTATTTTAGTATTTTTGCTATGTTTCATGTATTAATTGCATATTAAGAAAACTCATTTTGATGATGAATTGAGTTGGTGGGTTCATGTTAATGGTTATGCATTTGATTGTGCTTAGGTGTAATTTAAATGTGGTTAGAGCTTGAAATTTTGATGTTGTAAGCCATGCTCGTAGATAGGGTTATGTTAAGAAATGTTGGTGTTGAAGTTTTGGCAATTGCCTAGGTATTGTTGTGACAATGTTTCATCATGGTCCCAACAATAATGTTTCTGTTCCAAATCTTTCAAGTAGTAAGGCCATTGTCATGACCAAGCCTTTCTTGTTGTCACAACAACAGCTGAAAACATCAATTTCATGGTTGAAATAATTTTCCCCTCACTACGACAAGGCTATGTTATGGTCATAACAGAACCACTTTTTGTGGCACTTCCTAAACCACTTAAATTTCTCATATTATTTTTACTTGTTTGAATCCCTACACATTACAAAAGGTTCTCAATTACTTTTGTGAGCACAAAAAAAATTGAAATGTGTTATAAAACTATTTTATAATTCCTTGTAACTATTTATATACCATTAAGTTCTTGTAAATACATTAAAACCTTGTTTGTATTGTATTATTTTCAAAATTTGAAATCATAGTTGCTTTGACAAATTAATGTGATGCCCCCCATTAAGATCCAGTGATCAGTTCAGGTGTGAGGGGTCACCGTACACATCCTAGAAATGTGTACACGTTCAGTAAAGCCTTTTATGGTCTCAAACAGACACCTCAAGTTTGGTATGAGAGGCTAACTTTGTTCCTTATCAGTAAAGGTTTTCAAAAGGGCTTAGTTGATAAAAACTTATTTTTCAGAGACAAAGACACAACTATATTAGCTCAAATCTACATAAATGACATTATATTCGGTGCAATCTCAACTGCAGTAAAAGACAATTTTGTAAAGCTAATACAGAGTGAGTTTGAAATGAGCATGGTTGGAGAATTATGATACTTCCTTAAGTTCCAAATTAAACAAATGGAAGATTACAGTTTTTTCTCAAAAGAAGTATACCAAGAGCCTCCTTTAGAAGTTTGGGGATTGAGAGTGCCAAACATGCAAGAACCTCTATGTCAATTGGTGAAAATATTTTTGCAGATGCATCGAAAGTGCCCATTTTTAAGACCACTTATAGAAGTATTATTGGTAGTCTATTGTACCTCACTGCAAGTAGAACTGGTTTATGTTTCAGTGTGCGAATATGTGTTAGGTATAAGAAAATACCAAAGAGTCAAATGTTAAGGTTGCCAAAAGCATCATTTGATTTGTCCATGGAACATCATATTTGGGAATTTGGTTCTTGAAGGATAGTGCTATGAACCTTGTTGGTTATAGTGATGCTAACTAGGTAGGAAACATTGATCATTAAAAAAGCACATATGGAGGATGCTTCTATCTTGGATCGAATCTAGTATCATGGTATAAAAGAAGTTTCAATTTCACTCTCAACTACAGAAGCTAAGTACATTGTTGACGGGTGTTATTATGCTCAATTACTTTGGAAGAAGTAGATAATGAATGATTTTTGAGTGGTATTGTTAGTGGCCATTGCCTATTGTGGTAATACTAGTGCCATTAACATATCCAATGACCCAATATTACACTCAAGGACCAAACATATAAATAACAAGCATTATTTTCTCTGGGAGCTATTTTAGAATAGAACAATTGAACTCAAGTGTATGGCTACTCAAACCAATTGGCTGACTTATTTACCAAGGCACTAAACTCAACCAATTTTGAAAACTTGATAACTTTAATTGGTGTGAGTCGAGTTTGAAGTCTTGATAGATTTTGGGGAGGCATCTAAATGCTTAACTTTGATGCCATTTTGATTGATATAAATTTGACACAAAAATCTTTTTATTTTTGGAGAGTATTTTTTTTTATTTTTGTCTCAACAAATCTTGGAGGGAAAGAGGAAAATTTATGACGGTTATTTCTAAAGGGTTATAAATGTTGGTAGTCCTATTGATTTGATTCATCACCAAAAAATCTCTCAAAGCTTTAATCTAAAAGGTATTGTTTCCTTAAGTTTTTTTTGTTAATATCATTGTTTCTACAGTTTTTTCAACCATGTACCTACATTCGTTTATTCCTTATGGTGCAAGATAAGATTACCTCATCGGAAGAATATGAAAAGGCTTAGCAAGATTAGTTGGTTCAGATAGAAGGACCATTTGATCCTCATTCTGAAACTCAAGGAAATACTAGCGTAGTGGATGTGGAAGTGCCCATTATTGGTGACACATCAGTAGTACAAGATCAAGAGGTAAAGAAGAAAGGAAGAGATAAAAAGCGCTTTGAATAACAAGTGGTTGAGATAGATCCATTGTTGGCCAAATACATGTCCCTAAACATCAGCCTATGCTAAAGGATAGAATTGAAGCATTGATCAAAGTGGTAGCCTCGCAAGGTGATGTTGTTCCTGTTAGATTTGGTGCCTTAAGTTTAGTATTTATGTCTATATACACTTTTATTTTTCAACAGCTTGGTTTAACACAAATCCATTAATTACATTATTTGTTGAATCTGATGCCTAGAGTGTAGTATATTCGTTTGTAAACTTGTAATTTTTTGAATAGATTGATTACATTAATATACTATGTATATGTAATATCCGAGATTTAGGGGTTATGCATTTTCACTTAAATGTATGTGGTAGCATGCTTGTGTGTGATTTGCATGGGTTTTGGGGGCTTCGGGAACCTTGGGATGTAGGTGGAAACCTTAGACAATATTTGATTTTAAGCTGATAGGGGGAAGAGCTAGGTAGCTAGGCCTTAAGAAAAGGTGTGTGTGGGTTATGACATAAGAATCCGATTGGTAAAGTGGCAAGGGGGCGGCCCTTGGGGCACAAAGCAGTGACGCCTTAGGAAGTGAGGAGGGACCTAGGTTCGAGCAGCAAGGGAAGCATTTTGGCATTTATTTTGCGTCAAGGAGAGGGAAGAGTTTGTGTTGCCGTGGACACTTCATGGATGAAGTGCAGATTGGGTCAAACCGCTCAAACATTCGGCTAAGTAGAGGAAAAGAAGGGATTTGGATGAGAGAGGAAGAGTTGGCCGAATGGAGGGGTCTTGGTGTGGCATTTTCGGCCAAGGGACTTCTATGATGACAAATTCGGTCACCTAGTAGCCAAAATCCCCTAAGCCAAATTTTAATTTGAGTCTCACCATCACTTTCTTTTTTCTTTATTCTCACCAATCTTTCTTCCTCTTTCTCACCAAAGTCGAACCACACTATCTTTCTCTTTTTCTTCTTCTCACAATTCCTTCTGTCATCAAAAGCCGAAAGCACATTGACTATAGCAGATTGTCCCCTTAACCCATTGAAATCGATTGTTCCTAAGCACTAAAGGCCAAAAGCCGATCATCTTTCTCCTTGTCAATCTCTTAGGGCCAGTGCTCATTGCGTTGGTCACTCTTTTTTGGTAAGGATCTCTTTTAGGCTAATTTCTTGTTCTTCTTTTTTCTTTTTGGACTGTCGAAAATCAAAGACGCTAATCCCTATATCTCTTTGGCCGAAACCATGAAGGGAGAATTCGAGATCCACTTGTAGCCGACGATTTAAGGGAGATCTTTCGGGATTTTGGATATCCAAGGTAAGCAACGCATACCATTCGGCCAAGGGCCATTTCTATTGGTTTTAAGGCACTAAGCCGATTCTAACCTAAGTCATGTAGGGATTTTGGCAATTTCAGGATCAGACAATAGTTTCCGGGATTTGAGCAAGCAAGGTAAGGGCCAAAGGCCATATTACTTATTGAGGGTTGCTGATTCTAACCATGGTCTTTAGGGGGAGTTCAACAAAGATAAGGAGAAGTTTCGGGATTCAAATCTATTCTGGTAAGGGTTCTAGTGTTTCGGATCTGTCTCTCATTCGTTCAAAAGCCGAAGGCTAATTATTTTTGTGTGCTAGTGCTTGGCCGATTGCAAGGGAGGTGCATCACGTAGCTTCGGGATTTGGTTGGAAACCAAATCGGCATTAAGGTAAGGTGTTATCTTCATGCGACATATCCTTCGGGATCTCTAGTTGAGTCGAATAGGCTTTTGGTTACTAACAAAATGTTGGCCGATTGTACGAAAGGGGAAGGCAAACGTTTCGGGATCTCGTTAGTTTCGCGTAGTTTCGGGATTTTGCTTAGATCCACGAATAGTCAGGTGTGTAACCCTACATTAATTCCTGATAGATTAATTGTAGCAATATTAAACATGTGATTATGAAAATACGAGTAACATGGCTAAGGGTACCATTCAATGGTACAGTGCATTCAGGTATGTTACCCCTAACTCTCAGTTAATAATATTACAAACATTGATATGGAATATGTGTGATTTCGTTATGACTTTGGGGTAGGGTACATTGCACGATATCTGAATAATATGTATGTTGCATGGGCATATGGGTGATAATGATAAAGGGGAAGTGTTCCGGTGGTTTTTACCACATTATCCGGTGACTTATGTCACATATTAAGAATTCGGTGACTCTGTCACATTATCTGGTAGCTGTGCCACGATTATAAGGGCGATGTGCAGTTGACTGCTGCGACTGCCTTCGAGGGTGTGTAGCGGATGGAGGGTCGATTTAGTAATCCCTACGGTGTGATTGGCAGGTACGGGTGGTGTGTAGAGGTTGGAAATCTAGGTGGGTTTGGGTTGCATCATTGCTTATATTTGTTATATGTGATTTGATATGCCTTAGTCGTTTGGGAGTCTATGTTGGTTGTTACACACTGAGTCTATTGACTCACCCTTCGTGGGCTAACATTTTGCAGGTGATACTCAGTAAATGGACCGGGTCGGCAGGGACTTAGTGGTGGCCATGCTCAGCTCAGCATTTTTGGGTTTCTTATGATTAAACTTATCACATTTTCTTATTAAGTTTTTTGAGATTTATTTCGGATTTTGTTTTGTTGTAATAAGGCCATTACTATTTAACTATTTTATTTATGTGTGTTAATTTTTATTCTAATACGATCAACATTAAACAATGGTTAAACAATTTTTCGTAAAATAACTTCAAATGTTTTGACACCTAAACACCTACGATTTTCAACTTATTGATAAGCTCTAAAATTCGGCATTTCTTTCAACTTGAAACTTTTGAAACATGAAAATAACGTTTTAATGAAATTCAAACTTTAATAACAACACGGTTTTCAACTTGATCATAACACAAATCTATTTTCTTCAAAACCACCAATTTCTCTAAGATGACAAAACGAGATTTAGCTATGTTTTACTCCAGTAGCATGCCAGATCCGGTCAGGGTTTGTGGGCTGAGTTTGGGGTGTTTCAGGTTGGTATCAGAGCCAGGTTCAAAACTCGGCCTTGAGGGCTTTTAGGCCCAAAACGTTATTTTTTTTGAAATTGAGTTTTACTAAAAGATGAGCAGGTTCTCTGGCATGGCACCTGAGTCTCCGTCCTGAAGTCCACCAGGTAAGTACCCCTAACTGTTGTTTGGTTTGTATGTGGGTATTACGGGATCATAGATTAGTAGATTAGGAACTATTGAACCCTAGGATTAGCTTACTCCCACACAAAAATGCATAAAATTTAAAGACTAATCGAACAAACCTGTGAGTAACTCGCTGAGTTAAGGGTGTGGCAATAGTTGTGTGCATGTCTAGGATTGGATTCAGGGGGCAGTCCTAGTGACTCATCTCCTCTTCGCTCAAATCCTACCTGGTGCGTTGTGACGGTTCACCCTAACCAAGAGGACTTACCCACAGGCTAAATTCAATAATTAAAACTCAAAAAAGACTAGCTACACTATTTTATAAAAATAAACCTTAGTTTTACAATCACCAAATTACCCCCCCTGATTTGCAAAAACTACTTCAAATCTGAAAAAAATTTCTGAAGTACCCCGATTTGTAGAAATTACTAAAATACCCTCAGTTTATAAAATTACCATACTACGCTCAATTTTTACCAAAATATTCCTAATTTACAAAAATACCAAAAACCCCTATTTTGCAAAATTACGAGATACCCCTAATTTGGAAAATTACCAAAATACCCCTATAGGATAAATTACGAAAATACCCCTGGGTTTGGAACGGATGAAAATGCTCAAACCGGTGAACGTGTGTAGTAGGTACTATTGAATGAATGTGATTTTCTAAGTTAGGGTAGGAGATTAGAACGAAAACTTTGTAATGATCGAAAGAACTACTATTAAACTTCTTTACATAAAACTTATTCGTGGGCAATCAGTGGAACAGAAGCTAATACATAAAATTTCTTAAATCATATTAAATCGCGATCATAGACATGAGTTCTAGGGGACGTGGTCGTAATGTGCGTGGGCGTGGTAGAGGTAGAATGACCGTGTCAGAACCAGTTAGGTCCGGTCAAGGGTCCGAGAATGAGATGCCACCACCACCAGCTGCTGGTGTTGAGTATCGAGGATCGACGGGGATGATGCGATATCCTGAGCGATCTTTGCAAGTTCTTGAGAGGGTGGGTGGAGTAGGTGGAGGCATGGGAGCTCGTAAATTGTACTGGCGACTCGAGCCAATGGAGTGAGGTATTTCGAGGTGTATCTGTGTAGCGCTAATCTGGTGAGTATTGGTTGGAGGCAACAGAGGCGAATCATGGACGATTTGACCGACTCTGCGAGGAAAAGCGAAAGGGGTGGTGTCGCTTCTCCGGGATGAGTCATACCAGTGTGGCTCACGGTTCGAGATAGTACGGCAACGGATGATCTCACTTGGGAGTATTTCAAGGCGGCGTATCAGAAGAAGTATATTGGGACTAGCTACATCAATGCGCAGAGGAAGGCGTTTCTGAGGCTGGTTCAGGGGAGTAAGTCTGTAGCAGAGTACGAGGCAGAATTCTTAAGGTTGAGTCGGTATGCTCGAGGTATCGTGGCTACGGAGCATGAACGGTGTGTCAGGTTCGAGGACGGACTGAAGGATGACCTGAGATTGCTGATTGCTCCACGGCAAGAGCGGGAGTTTACCGTGTTGGTAGAGAAGGCTAAGGTAGCCTAAGGGGTCAAGGAATCTGTGAGGCAGAATTCGGATAGGAATAGACAAAAGAGAGGTTTTGGATCGTTGGGGTCATCCGGGAATGCTCAAAAGAGACCTAGAGTTGATGGGCCACGAGGTCAGCAGGTTGTTACAGGAGGACAGTACCGTACTTGTGCTCAATATGGAAAGATGCACCTGGGGGAGTGTTGGAAGAAGATAGGAGGATGTTTTAAGTGTGGGTCCAAAGATCACATGATTAGGGACTGTCCGGTGGATACAGATAGGAACCGACCAATAGGTCAGGGGTTTAATCAGGCTGGCAGAGGTGGACAGCAGTCACCGAAGGGCCGTGGTCCAGTTGGCAGAGGTAATGGTTCTAGTAGAGGTCGCGGGACACCGGGCAGAGGTGTTGGTAACGCGGAGGCAAGACAGTAGGGTCTGGTATATGCGGTTCGTCGGAAGGAAGATGGTGATGCACCTGATGTCATAACGGGTATGTTCCTCATTTCTAGATTACCCTTTATTACTTTGATAGATATAGGGTCAACTCATCCGTACATCGCTAGTAAAGTATCTAGAACTCTGCATGTGAACTCTGAGACTGTACCTAGAAAGATAATTGTACTTAGTCATTTAGGGCAATCCGTAGTAGTAGACAAACTCTTTAGGGCAGTGCCCTTAGAAGTTCAGGGGGCGCAGTTTCCAGTTGACTTAATGGAGTTGCCATTCAGGGAATTTGATATAATCTTAGGCATGGACTGGCTAGTGAAGTATAGTGTGAATGTGGATTGTGCTGCTAAGCGCATGTCATTGAGAACTTCTGACGACAATGAGGTTGTGGTGATGGGCGAGAGACGGAATTACTTGTCGAATGTAGTATCTACCCTTAAGGCAGAGAAGATGGTAAGAAAGGGATGTATAGCTTTTCTGATATTGGTCAGTGCCTTAGAGGCTAAGGAAGCAGCTGTAGGTGGAGTTAGAATAGTAAGAGAATTTGTGGATGTCTTTCTAGAAGAACTTCTAGGGTTACCCCCGGACAGGGAGGTGGAGTTCGGAATTGACTTACTGCCAAGTACAGCTCCTGTGCCAATTGCTCCGTATAGGATGGCGCCAAAAGAGTTGGTAAAGCTCAAGGCCCAGATCCAAGAGTTACTTGATCGTGGGTTTATCCGACCCAGTGTGTCTCCATGGGGAGCACCAGTCCTATTCGTGAAAAAGAAGGATGGGAATATGCGCATGTGCATAGATTACCGGTAGTTGTATAAGCTGACCATCAAGAACAAATATCCATTGCCGAGGATAGACGACTTGTTTGATCAGCTTAAGGGGGCCGCAGCATTTTCAAAGATAGATCTAAGGTCAGGGTATCATCAGCTCAAGGTGAAGGAAGCAGACATCCATAAGACAGCTTTCCGAACAAGATATGGGTATTATGAGTTCTTAGTAATGCCGTTCGGATTGACGAACGCCCCAGCTGTGTTCATGGATATGATGAACCGGGTTTTCCAACCCTACCTAGATCAGTTCGTCGTTGTGTTCATAAATGGCATCCTAGTGTATTCCAAGTCTGATGAAGAACATGATGAGCATCTCCGGGTGGTATTGCAAGTGTTAAGGGAAAAGAAGCTATCTACCAAGTTCAGCAAGTGTAAATTTTGGCTGAAGGAAGTTACGTTCTTAGGGCATGTAGTGTCTATGGAAGGAATAAGGGTAGATCCTCAGAAGATTGAGGCAGTATTAGATTGGAAACCACCTAAGTCTGTGGCAGAGGTTCGTAGTTTCTTGGGGTTAGCAGGCTACTAGAGGAGATTTGTTGAAGGGTTCTCATCAATAGCAGCACCTCTAACGAAGTTGTTGAGAAAGGAGGTACAGGAGAGTTTTGAGAAGCTTAAGAGAGTATTGACAGAGGCTCCAGTTTTGATTCAGCCATAAGCAGGGAAAGACTTTGTGGTGTATTGTGATGCTTCTCACACAGGACTGGGATGTGTTCTAATGTAAGACGGGAAGGTGGTCGCTTATGCATCTCGACAATTGAGGCCACACGAGGTTAACTATCTGACGCATGATCTGGAGTTGGCGGCGATAGTATTTGCTTTAAAAGTGTGGAGGCACTATTTGTATAGAGAAAGGTCAGTGATCTACACGGACCACAAGAGTCTAAAATATTTGTTGACTCAGAAGGAGCTGAATTTGAGACAGCGAAGGTGGGTGGAGTTATTGAAAGACTATGACTGTTCAATAGAGTATCACCCGGGTAAGGCGAATGTGGTGGCAGATACCCTAAGCCGGAAAGTAGTGTCGGATCTAAGGACGATGTTTGCATAGCTTAGTCTTTATGATGATGGAAGTTTGCTAGCAGAGTTGCAGGTGAAGCTGACATGGCTAAGTCAAGTAAAGGAGAAACAGTTGGTGGATGACGATTTGAGTACTAAGCTACTACAAGTGCAAAATAGGGAGTTGGGAGACTATAGTGTAAACAACGATGGAGTACTGTGTTTTCGGGGCAAGGTCTGTATGCCAAAGGATGAGGAGTTAAGGCAGAGAATTCTTCAGGAATCGCATCGTAGCCCTTATGCTATACATCCTAGAGGAAGTAAGTTATCTGAGGATCTACGGGATCGCTTTTGGTGGCCGATGCAAACGAGAAGTTCTGAATTTATGGGGAAGTGCTTAGCGTGTCGATGAGTTAAATTTGAACACCAAGTACCTTCTGGATTGCTTGACCAATAAAGATTTCTTGAGAGAAGTGGGAAAGAATTACCATGGACTTCGTTAGTGGGCTTCCCCTTACGCCTACTAAGAAGGACTCGGTATAGGTGATAGTAGATCAGTTGACGAAGTCTACACATTTCATACCAGTACGGGTTGACTATTTCTCTACAGAGATTGGCAAAATTGTATGTAGCAGAAATTGTGACGCTGCAGAGGTGCCGGTGTCGATTATTTTGGATAGGGATCCGAGGTTTACATCTCAGTTTTGGAGGGCACTACATGAGGCATTGGGCACCAGGTTGGATTTCAGTACGGCATTTCATCCGCAGACGGACGGCTAGTCTGAGCAGGTAATTCAAGTGCTAGAGGATATGTTGAGAGGTTGCGTGATAGACTTTAGAGAGATCTAGGAGGAGTTCTTGCCTTTAGTGGAATTTGCGTACAATAACAGCTATCAAGCAAGTATTCAAATGGCACCGTATGAAGCGTTGTATGGACGGAAGTGTCCCAATCCTACGTGTTGGACAGAGTTGGGAGAACGTTAGGTTTTGGGTCCGGAGATTGTAGCAGAATCAGAAGAAAAGGTTAGAGTGATTCGGGCACAGTTGAAGGAGGCATCTGATAGGCAAAAGTCATATGCGGATCTTGAGATAAAGGAGATAGAGTTTGCTGTGGGAGATCAGGTGTTTCTAAAAGTTTTGCCATGGAAGAAGGTGATGAGATTTGGTCGCAAGAGAAAGCTAAGTTCCAGGTTTATAGGACCTTATCGAATTTTGAAGCGGGTTGGTCTAGTGGCATATCAGCTAGAGTTGCCTTTGAAATTGAAGCAGATGCACGATGTGTTCCACGTTTTGATGCTACATCGTTACCAATTGGACCCATCTCATGTAATACCGGTTGAGGAGGTGGAGCTAAGACCAGATTTGTCCTACGAGGAGAACCCGATTTAGATTCTGGAACGGGATGTGAAGGTGCTATGGAGGAAATCAATTCCTCTAGTCAAAGTGTTATGGCGTAACCATGGATCGGAAGAGGCTTCATGGGAGCCAGAGGAAGCAATGCAACAGCAATACCCTCACTTATTCTAGCCAGGTAATTTCGAGGTCGAAATTATTTTAAGGAGGGTAGAACTATAATATTCGGGATTTATGGGTTATGTATTTTCACTTAAATGTATGTGGTAGCATGCTTGTGTGTGATTTGCATGGGTTTTGGGGGCTTCGAGAACCTTGGGATGTAG
Organism: Gossypium rotundifolium; assembly: GCA_025506655.1. Taxonomy (NCBI): domain Eukaryota; kingdom Viridiplantae; phylum Streptophyta; class Magnoliopsida; order Malvales; family Malvaceae; genus Gossypium; species Gossypium rotundifolium. The sequence goes on from CP106725.1 coordinate 163,593,477, forward strand.
GTGGAAGCTTTAGAAAATATTTGATTTTAAGCTGATAGGGGGAATTGCTAGGTAGCTAGGCCTTAAGAAAAGGTGTGTGTGGGTTATGACACAAGAATTTGATTGGTAAAGTGGCAAGGGGGCGGCCCTTGGGGCACAGAGCAGTGACGCCTCAGAGAGTGAGGAGGGACCTAGGTTTGAGCAACAAGGGAAGCATTTTGGCATTTATTTTTCGTCAAGGAGAGGGAAGAGTTGGTGTTGCCGTGGACACTTCATGGATGAAGTGTAGATTGGGTCAAACAGCTCAAACATTCGGCTAAGTAGGAGGAAAAGAAGGGATTTGGATGAGAGAGGAAGAGGTGGCCGAATTGAGGGGTCTTGGTATGGCATTTTCAGCCAAGGGACTTCTATGATGACAAATTCGGTCACCTAGTAGCCAAAATCCCCTAAGCCGAATTTTAATTTGAGCCTCACCATCACTTTCTTTTTTCTTTCTTTTTACCAATCTTTCTTCCTCTTTCTCACCAAAGCTGAACCACACTATCTTTCTCTTCTTCTTCTTTTTCTCACAATTCCTTCTGTCATCAAAAGCTGAAAGCACATTGACTATAGCAGATTGTACCCTTAACCTATTGAAACCGATTGTTCCTAAGCACTAAAGGCCGAAAGCCAATCATCTTTCTCCTTGTCAATCTCTTAGGGCCAGTGCTCATTGCGTTGGTCACTCTTTTTCGGTAAGGATCTCTTTTAGGCTGATTTCTTGTTCTTCTTTTTTCTTTTTGGGTGTCAAAAATGAAAGACTCTAATCCTATATCTCTTTGGTCAAACCATGAAGGAGAATTGGGATCCACTTGTGGTGACGATTTAAGGGAGATCTTTCGAGATTTTGGATATCCAAGGTAAGCAAGGCATACCATTCGCCAAGGCCATTTCTATTGGTTTTAAGGCACTAAGCCGATTCTAACCTAAGCCATGTAGGATTTCGGCAATTTTAGGAGCGCACAATAGTTTAGAGATTTGAGCAAGCAAGGTAAGGAGTTGTAATATTGACCAAAGGCCATATTACTTATTGAGGTTGCCGATTCTAACCATGGTCTTTAGGGGAGTTCAACAGAGATAAGGAGAAGTTTTGGGATTCAGATCTATTCCGGTAAGGGATCTAGTGTTTCGGATCTGTCTCTCATTCGTTCAAAAGCCTAAGGCTAATTATTTTTGTGTGCTAGTGCTTGGCCGATTGCAAAGGAGGTGCATCACGTAGCTTCGGGATTTGGTTGGAAACCAAATCGACATTAAGGTAAGGTGTTATCTTTATGCGACATATCCTTCGGGATCTCTAGTTGAGCCGGATAGGCTTTTGGTTACTAACAAAGTGTTGGCCGATTGTAGGAAGGGGGAAGGCAAACGTTTCGGGATCTCGTTAGTTTCACGTAGTTTCAGAATTTCGCTTAGATCCACGAATAGCCAAGTGTGTAACCCTACATTAATTCCCGATAGATTAATGGTAGCAATATTAAACATGTGATTATGAAAATACGAGTAACATGGCTAAGGGTACCATTCAATGGTACAGTGCATTCAGGTACGTTACCCCTAACTCTCAGTTAATAATATTACAAACATTGATATGGAATATGTGTGATTTCGTTATGACTTTAGGGTAGGGTACATTGCACGATATCTGAATAATATGTTTGTTGCATGGGCATATGGGTGATAATGATACAGAGGAAGTGTTCCGGTGGTTTTTACCACATTATCCGGTGACTTATGTCACATATTAAGAATTTGATGACTCTGTCACATTATCTGGTGGCTATGCCACGATTATAAGGATGATGTGCAGTTGACTGCAGTGAATACCTTCGAGGGTGTGTAGCAGATATAGGGTCGATTCAGTAATCGCCACGGTGTGATTGGCAGGTACGGGTGGTGTGTAGAGGTTGGAAATCTAGGTGGGTTTGGGTTGCATCATTGCTTATATTTGTTATATGTGATTTGATAAGCCTTAGTCGTTTGGGAGTCTGTGTTGGTGGTTGTTACACACTGAGTCTGTTGACTCACCCTTTGTAGGCTAACATTTTGCAGGTGATACTCAGTAAATGGACTGGGTCGGCAGGGACTTAGTGGTGGCCATGCTCAGCTCAGCATTTTTGGGTTTCTTATGATTAAACTTATCACGTTTTCTTATTAAGTTTTTTGAGATTTATTTCGGGTTTTGTTTTGTTGTAATAAGGCCATTACTATTTAACTGTTTTATTTATGCGTTTTAATTTTTATTTTGATATGATCAACATTAAACAATGGTTAAACAATTTTTCGTAAAACAACTTCAAATGTTTTGACACCTAAACACCTACGATTTTTAACTTATTGATAAGCTCTAAAATTCGGCATTTCTTTCAACTTGAAACTTTTGAAACATGAAAATAACGTTTTAATGAAATACAAACTTTAATAACAACACGGTTTTCAACTTGATCATAACACAAATCTATTTTCTTCAAAACCACCAATTTCTCTAAGATGACAAAACGAGATTTAGCTATGTTTTACTCCAGAAGCATGCCAGATCCGGTCAGGGTTTGTGGGTCGGGTTTGGGGTGTTTCAGTATATTACATTAATATACTGGTTGTCTAATATTTAACTAGTACTAATCGATATTATGTGGTCGGATCATAATACAAAAAGACAACTTATATTAGTAGACGAACCTAAACGTATTCTTAGCCTAATCAGAAATGAGCAAACTGATTGAACGACTAATATGTCGTCTATCAAGTCTAATTGGAGAGATACTTTGTTTTGGGCATCGGAGCGGATGACTCTTAGAAATATAGACATAGATGTGCCTGACTAGGCTAACAGTTCATCGGACTGGACCCAAGGAGAATAGATCTTGAATCAATTTATGGATTTACTTACTTGTGATGTTCATAGTGTTACATACCTAAATCTTGAATGGATGATGAGCTATATATGCGTGACTTGTATGCTTTGATATAAGTAAAAGCTTGAGTTCAAATAGATAAGGAACTGAAAGTTGGTGCGTTGGGTATAAGACTTTTGCAGTATGTAGCGTCATTCACAATAGTGGAATTCATGGCTCGAGACATGGGTAAATGATATCCTCACATTGACATTACATGTTTGATGAAGAGTAAACATGGCCACAGGTCGTTCATCCTTGTGATGAATGACTTGATTACTATTTTATAGTAATTGACCTTTCATGAAGGAAGATGTAATGGTTACCATGAGATAAAATATGATCACATTGTGAGTATCCCAAAAAGATTAAAGATATCCTTTGAGGGTAACACACTTATGACAAGGTCATTATACTAGCACTGATTGAGTTGCTTTCGTAACGGTATGCTGTTGGAGAGAGCTCAATCATGATACTATAGTGGAATGACTTCATATCTAAATGAGTTTATAATTAATAGGTGAAAAGTTGGAACTTAAATATGAATCATTTTAGCCTCAATTGCATATGTCCAATCGATCACTCCACTAGCTCGTTGAAGCTAGAAATGAATTGCATGTTGAATCAAATTAACAAAAATGATTAATGATAATTCACTTAACTAACTAAAATCACAACAAAGGCAAGCGCACCTATCGAATAATAGTATAGCTATGGTGAGTCGAGAATATCATATCCACGAGGACTAAAAGTACTATAACTTACTATCTTTCTATTATCTAGTAGGAAAAATGAAGAAGTTTATTTTAAATCTAAAATTAACTAAACTAATTATTAAGAACTCGACAGAGAATAAAGTAAGAAAATAATCGAATAAACCAATATGAAAGACAATACCCAGGAAAGAATCCACCTAGACTTCACTTATTATTCTGAATCTGAATTAAACAATTTATTCACTTGCCTTGATTCGTAGAAATCCCTAATTTATATTAATATCCCTTTCGAGAGTAAAAATAGTTGACTCTAGGTTGATTAATTAAAATCTCTTTCTAATAAAACCCCTATTGTCGCATTAACTCGATCTATGGATTTCCCTATTAGATTTGACTTTAATCTGGTAGATTTATGTCATCCTATTTCTAGGATTGCATGCAACTCCACTCAATTATGCTAGATCTACTCTTAAATAAGGACTTTTGCTCCACTGAATAAGCACATCAATCATGAGTTAATATCTTGAAAACATTAAAACATGAAATAAGAACACATAATTGAGATCAAGAACAAATATTTATCATGTAATTCAGAAAAATCAAATAGTAAGATCCGTCTTAGGTTTCATCCTCCCTAGGTATCTAGGGAATTTAGTTCATACTTTTGGTGGAAAATATCTCAAAATTAGGAAAACAACAAAACATAAAGAAACCTAAAAACTTCGAGAGAAATTGAATGGAGATCTTCAGTCTTGAAGGAGATCCTACTTCTGAGTTGAATCTGTTAGCGTTTCTTCGGGTCTTTTCCTCGTTTAGCTCTGAGTGCTCCCTTAGGTCCTCTTCTAGTATGTATTAATAGACTTTAGAATGCTCAGAAACCCTAAAATTGCTTTTTTGCATGTTTGGGAAATAGGGAGCAATATCGACACAGGCTGGCACATGGGCGTGTGTCCAGCCCGTGTGGCTTACATGGGCGTGTGGCTAGCCCATGTGGGAATGTCCAGGCCGTGTGGATCCTGGAAATAGCTCGTTTTGTTCGTTTTTGGCCCGTTCTACTCCTTTTGTTTCCCTCTGCTCACCTAAGTATAGAAACATGAAATTAAAGGTTTTGGAGCATCAAATTCACTAATTCACATAATAAATCATCCAAAAACGCATCAAGAATGGGATTAAAACATGTTAATTTTATGGATTATCAATGATAAAAATGGAGAAATGAGAAACATTTTGAAATGATTATGGTTTTCTCCAAAATGGAAATGAAAATGAATTTGAAAATGAATGTCGTTTTCTCCAAAAGGAAAATGACCTGAAAAATGAATTTATGTTTTTCAAATTAAATGAAGTTCGAAAATGGAAGTAAATCATTTGGTATTAATGAACCATTGAATATAGAAATATTAAATATATTTTCTCATATATTACTTTTTACAAGAAAGTCATTATGATTTTAACGAAATTAGAATTGGGTTAAGAAGATTATTTAATTGGAAATATATTGAGAAGTTTATTTTGGGAAATAGAAAAAAAAATTGGGTTGGATCAAATTATAAAGTATTATGTTAAAAGCTTGAGAAGTACTTGTAATTGGACTTGATATGGGAGAGCCTAAAAGCCCCTCATGTTAAAAGGGGTGAACGACAAACCCTAGTAATATTAACTAGGGTTGCCACCACCTATACTTCTAGTTAAACTAGGATTTCATTTTTCTAGTTGAAATAAACTTCTACAATTCAACAAGAGTTCTACCTTCTCTCCCTATAAATATATGGCATCGGTAGGGCTATTTACACAACTTTAAGATATTGTTACTGTAAGAGCCCAAATTTGCCCGAATCGAATAAAACCAAAAAATTAAAAGTCTATTACAGCATCAGTCCATTAAAACAAACCCAATCAAATAAACCTAATCCTTAACCCACTTACAACCCAAAAACTACCTAAACCCAATTGCAATTCTGAAACCAACCCAAATGGCCCAAACTAATTGCAGTGGCCCAATTAGGCCCAAACTGCCCGAATGGCCCAAAATATTCAGTTGAACAGAAACCCTAGGGTTTCTATTACTTTCATGCGCCGTAAGCCTCCACCAACAGCACCAGACAATCTGACCTCTAGCGATCGGCGTCATATGACCTCTGCATCCTCGCCACGTCCCCTCCTTACTCAAGAATAGAACAAAACGACAGCAAATACAGAAAATAAAGAAAAAATCATTGTATTTTTTATTTTTTTCTTTCTTTCGGCTATAAAAACCAAAATCCAATGAATGTATTTTTTACGACCTACTATTTTTACGCACGAATATACGATCAATATAAAAAAAAGAGCAGATTTTCAAGCGAATACGGAGGTTGCTTTCGATTTTTTTTCTATTTCTATTTCCCTATTTTGTTTCTTTTTTTTTTACTTTAAACCGGAGTAAACAAACAAGGGAGAGGGGTCTTACCTCACCGGTGGCCGGAAGGGAGGAAACCGAGGAGTCTCTCGATCTTCCAGTGACCTTTGAAGGCACGTTTGGGCAGTTTGGGGTAGATCAGAGCTGTTGGGTCTAAAATGGTCAAAAAGGGATTTTTTTTTTTTTAGAATTTTGGCCACCGTTCACTGTGGCCGACGACGGTGGTTCGGCATCAAAAAGTTGGCCAAATTCTGGGCCGTGTGAAAGGAAGGGAAAGGTTTTGAGAGAGTTTTTTTTTTTGAAAAGAATAATGAAAATGAATTTTTTTTCAAAAAAAAATTAAAATTATAGGGCAGATACGATATCGCTTTGGATCGACTACAATGACCTAAAACGATGTCGTTTTTGCTCAGATCGACCCATGACCGACCCATACCGCCAAGGATCCACAGTGTTTACGGACCGAGGTCTATTTGTGCCTCAGTCCTTCCGCTTTTGAGGTGTGTTTCAATTAAATCCTCTTTTACTTTCAATTTGGCCTCAAAATTTTGCGCATTTTTCACTTTAGTCCTGTGTTAAGCGACGCTATTTCGGGAAGAGGGGATAATTTCCCCGACGATCCCTTTGGTCTTAAGCGCATTATTTTCTAGTCCTATTTCGATCTTGTCTTTTAATTTATTGCGATTTTAGCCCCTTTAATTTTATTTTGACTTCAATATGGTCCTATGTTTAATTTGTTTTATTATTTGCATAATAATCTGTCTAATTATTTTTCTTTTTTGATTTAATATTAGATATTGTTTATTTTAGCTTGTTTAGATGTTATTTATTTCAAATTATTTCTAGTTGAAACACCCCAAACATGGCCCACAAGCCCTGACCGGATTTGGTATGTTCCTCGAGTAAAACTTCAATTATTCTCGTTTTGTTTTATAAGAAAATATGATGGTTTCGTATAAAATGGATCTATTTAGTGGTCGCGTTGTAAATGATGTTTAATATAGTTGGTGTCTCATTAAAACGTTATCTTTAAGAGAAAGATTTTAAGTTGAAAGAAAACAATTTTTATGAAAAACTTATTATCATTGTAAAAACCATAGGTGTTTAGGTGTCAAAACAGTTTAAGTTATTTTTGAAATCATTTAATTATTTAGTAAATATTTGATCATAGCAGATTAAAATCTAAAACGTAAAAATTTAAGCAGTTCATAGTGGCCTTATTACAAAATAACATAACCCAAAATAAATCCTAAATAATAAAATAAACTTAGTAAGTTTAATTAAAAGAAACTCGAAATACTTAGTTGAGCAATGGCCACCACGTAGTCCTCGTTGACTCGATCCATCACGCTAAGAGTCACCTGAAATATATCCCATAAAAAGGGTAAGTCAATAGACTCAATGTGTAACATTACACTAAAAGCCCAATCGATCATAGTCATTAAGCCCATTTAAAACATATTTAGCCATAAGCCCATTTTATAGCAAATCGATAATAATCGATTAAATCACATGTACATATAAAATGAAATGCAATCCTGCCCACCTAAATATCCATCCGCTACACACCACCAGCACCGCCAATCACACAAGTGGGATTACTAAATCGACCCTCCATCCGCTACACACCATCGAAGGCTTTGCGATCAACATGCACATCGCCTTATAATTTTGTGGCATGGCCACAGATAATTAATGACCAAGTCACGGATTCATATATGTGACCGAAGTCACAGGATTCATATATGTGACCGAAATCACGGATTCATATTATGTGACCAAGTCACGGATAATGTGGTAAAACCACGAAACACTTCCCTTTATCAATATCACCCATATGCCCATGCACATACATATTATTCGGATTTTATGCAATATACCCCAAAAATCATAACAGAGTCATACTTATTTCGTATTTATGCTTATAGCATTATTAACAAAGTAATGGGGTAACATACCTGAATATCGTGTACCACTGAATGGTACTCGCAACCATTATCATACATATTTTCATACAAATCATTATTATTTTAGATCTATGAGAAATTTAGTATAGTGTTACACACCTTATAACAGTGAGAACGATACCTTCCCACTCGTCGACACCTAATTATTTATCACACTAGATTAGAACACACTAATACTTATAAATCTATACTATTGATGAATAATCTAATTCCTTACCCTCGGAATCTCAGACAAACTGTTATAAGTGATTTTTCTCCAATAGATGGATCAAAATTCGATGACAAACCACGAACAAAAAGTGGCTCGGGTGTACGCACGACTTCAAATAATCGATCTTCGTTGGCAGAGGGTCCACAACCCGGTGGAAAATCTCGGATCGTCGATACAGCCCTTCGTTTGAAATTTGAGGGTATAATAGAACCACCCCTCTTCCAAACACTCCTTACCGCTCTTTTCGAACCTATTTTGTTAGTCCCAAAATCTTACGTTTACGGGAAATGATCGAGCGATAGGGTCCCCTAAAATGAAAGCGATTAGTAATCTATCTAAAACGATATAACCAATAATATGACAATCCTTACCTTGAATAATCCCGAATGATTTCTCCATAATTGTTGGCTACAAAAAGAATCCCAAAATCGTCCTTTAGAGATTCGGCCAAGGAGAAATAAGAGGATTAGATTTCTATAATCGGCTAATCTAAAAGAAAAGAAAGAAAGATGATTGATCGATAATCCTTACCCATAACACGGAGATTGATTCACCCTTACTTAAACTATAAAGAAATTTGGTTAACAGTTAAGAAGAATGGAAAAGATATGGTTTCAACCTTAACAAAGAGAAGAGAAATGAGTTATGGTTATGGTGAAGGATAAAAAGAAAGAAAAGAGAAAAGAAAGAAAAGAAAAGAAAAGATGAGAAATGCCCTTGGTACTAGGATGATTTGAGACTAGATAGGAAGAAAAGAAAAGAGAAATGTCTTCTAAACTTTTTGGTGTTTTCGGCAATAGAGGAAAAGGAATTTGAGAGAATTGGCACTTAAACCAAAATGGTCAAAAAAATGATAGCCAAACAAAACAAAACTTACACCTATTTCAAGTGATAATTTTGCTAAGAAGCAAAATTTTGAGAAAAGGAAAAGATGCACAAATTGATAAGGTTTTGGCCAACTATCACCCCTAATCCCATTACAAAATTCACCAACACACACATGCCAACATAATCCCATTTTTTCTCCTCATTTCTTCCTATTATCCCTTAATCACTATCACAATTAAACCAACCCCCTTAGCCCCTTATGCCGTCTAGGTTCATGGTCAAATGACCATGGAAAAACTTCCAAAACATCATCCACTCATCAAGCCTTTTGTCCCTTTATCCTTCCATAACATCTTGATTCCATACCTTAACTACTAACTTGCCTTTTTCCTTTGGTCTACTATCCAAAAATAAGAGAAAATCCATCCATACTAGATAAGGCTTGACCGACACTATAGTAAAGAGAGCAAAAATTAAAATCCTTCCAATTGCTAGCTAAGGATTCGAACCTCTCCCTCATGCATTCATCCATGTGCCAACTCCACTTTGCCAATTGACTTGTTATGATAAAAACCTCATGCCAATTTTTCTTAAAGCCTATATTGCTTAGCTCCATTTTAAGACTTAAAATTTAATAATTTTCTAGGGCATACTCTTACATCTTGAAGTTTCTAAAACTCCCAAAGCACACTCAACTACACATAGGCATGCAACCACATACAATTAAATTAAAAAAAATGCATAACCCCTATATTCAAGATATTACAGTTCTACCCCCTTAAAAATAATTATGACCTCAAAATTACCTGGTTAGAACAAGTGAGGGTATTGTTGTCGCATTGTTTCCTCCGACTCCCACGAAGCTTCTTCCGATCCATGATTACGCCATAATACTTTGACTAGAGGAACTGATTTCCTCCGTAACACATTTACATCCCGTTCTAGAATTCAAATTGGCTCCTCTTCGTAAGACAAATCTGGTCTTAATTCCACCTCCTCAACTGGCACTACATAAGATGGATCCAACCGATAATGACGTAACATTGAAACATGAAACACATCGTGCATTTGCTTCAATTCGGAAGGCAATTCTAACTGATATGCCACTGGTCCGACTCGCTTCAAAACCCGATAAGGTCCTATGAACCTGGGACTTAACTTCCCTTTGTGACCAAATCTCATCACCTTTTTCCAAGGTGAAACCTTTAGAAATACTTTATCCCCCCACAGCAAACTCTATTTCCTTCCACTTAAGATCTGCGTATGACTTTTGCCTGTCAGATGCTTCATTTAACCGAGCCCGAATTACCTTAACCTTTTCTTCAGATTCAGCCACTATTTCTGGACCCAAAACTTGACACTCCCCTAATTCTGTCCAACTCGTAGGAATGCGACATTTTCGTCCATATAGTGCTTCATACGGTGCCATCCGAATACTGGCTTGGTAACTGTTGTTGTACGCATAAATTCTACTAAAGGTAAGAACTTCTCGACTTCCTCTGAAATCTATCACACATCCCTTAACATATCCTCTAAGACTTGGATTACTTGCTCAGACCGCCATCCGACTGTAGATGAACTTTCGTACTGAAGTCCAATCTGGTGCCCAAAGCCTGATGCAATACTTTTTAAAATCGAGACGTAAACCTCGGATCTCTATCCAAAATAATCCACACCGGTACTCCATGCAATCTCACAATCTTAGCCACATACAACTTCGTTAATTTCTGCAAAGAGTAATCAACCCGTACTGGGATAAAATGTGCAGATTTCGTTAATCGGTCCACTATCACCCATACCGAGTCTTTCTTAGTAGGCATAGGAGGAAGCCCACTAACAAAGTCCATGATGATTCTCTCCCACTTCCACTATGGAATCTTTATCGGCTGAAGCAATCCTGAAGGTACTTGATGTTCAGCCTTGACTTGCTGACATGTTAAGCACTTCCCTACGAATTCTGTAACTTCCGCTTAAGACCAGGCCACCAAAATTGATCTCGTAAATCTCGGTATAACTTACTTCCTCCAGGATGCATAGCATAAGGGCTACCATGCGACTCCTGAAGAATCCTTTGCCTCAACTCCTGATTCCTCGGCATACAGACTTTACCTTTGAAACACAATACCCCATCACTGTTAATACCATAATCTTCTAATTCCCCATTCTGCACCTGCCGAAGCTTAGTACTCAGATCATCGTCTACCAACTGTCTCTCTTTTACTTGACTCAACCACGTCGGCTTCACTTGTAATTTTGCCAGTAAGCTTCCATCATCATAAAGACTAAGATGTGCAAACATCGCCCTTAGATCTGACACCACTTTCTGACTTAGAGCGTCTGCCACCACATTCGCCTTACCCGGGTGGTACTCTATAGAACAGTCGTAGTCTTTCAACAACTCTACCCACCTTCGCTGTCTCAAATTCAGCTCCTTCTGAGTCAGTAGATATTTCAAACTCTTGTGGTCTGTGTATATCACTGACTTTTCCCCATATAAATAATGCCTCCATACCTTAAGAGCAAAGACTACTACTGCAAATTCCAAATCATGCGTCGGGTAATTAACCTCGTGTGGCCTCAATTGCCGAGACGCATACGCAACTACCTTTCCGTCTTGCATCAGAACACATCCTAATCCTATTTGAGAAGCGTCACAATACACCAAGAAATTCTTCCCTGCCTCAGGCTGTATCAAAACCGGAGCTTCAGTCAAAACCCTTTTAAGCTTCTCAAAGCTCTCTTGCTGCTTATCTGCCCATACGAAAGGTACCTCCTTTCTTAACAATTTCGTTAAAGGTGCAGCTATCGATGAAAATCCTTCAACGAATCTTTTGTAATAGCCTGCCAAACCCAAGAAACTGCGAACCTCAGTTACGAACTTAGGTGGTTTCCAATCTAATACTGCCTCAATCTTTCGAGGACCCACCCTTATCCCTTCTGCAGAAACCACATGGCCTAAAAATGCAACTTCTTTCAGCCAAAATTCACACTTGCTGAATTTGGCATATAGTCTCTTCTCTCTTAACACTTACAACACTATCCGGAGATGCTCATCATGCTCTATCTCGGACATAGAATACACTAGGATGTCGTCTATGAACACCACGATGAACTAATCCAAGTAGGGTTAGAAAACCCGATTCATCATATCCATGAACGCAGCTGGGGCGTTCGTCAATCCGAACGACATTACCAAAAACTCATAATGCCCATATCTTGTTTGGAAAGCTGTCTTATGGATATCCACTTCCTTCACCTTAAGCTGATGATACCCCGATCTTAGATCTATATTTGAGAATACCACAGCTCCCTTAAGCCAATCGAACAAGTCATCGATCCTTGGCAAAGGATACTTGTTCTTGATGGTCAGCTTATTCAACTGCCGGTAATCTATACATATTCCCATCATTCTATCCTTCTTCTTTACAAATAAGACCGGTGCTCCCCATGGAGACACACTAGGTCGGATAAACCCACGACCAAGTAACTCTTGAATTTGAGCCTTAAGCTCAACCAACTCTTTTGGTGCCATTCTATACGGAGCGATAGAAACTGGCGCCGTTTCAGGCAATAAGTCAATCCCAAATTCTACCTCTCGATCCGGAGGCAATTCTGGAAGTTCTTCCGGAAAAACATCCATAAATTCTCTCATAGTCCTGACCTCTTCAACAGTTGTTTCCTTAACCTCTAAGGCACTAACCAACATTAGAAAAGTTACACATCCCTTTCTAACCATCTTTTCTGCCTTAAGAGTAGATACCACATTTGATAAGTAGTTTCGTCTCTCACCCATTACCACAACTTCCTTGTTATCAATAGATCTTAATGACATCCACTTAGCAGCACAATCCACATTTGCACGATATTTCACTAGCCAGTCCATGCCTAGGATCAGGTCAAATTCCCCGAACAGTAACTCCATTAAATCAGCCGAAAATTACGTCCCTTGAACTTCTAAAGGCACTTCCTTAAAGAGCTTATCTACTACTACTATTCGTCCTAAAGGACTAAATACGATCATCTTCCTAGGTATGTCTCGAGTTCACATGCGAGTCCCATATACTTCACTAGTGATGTATGAATGAGTTGACCCTATATCTATCAAAGCAATAAAGGGTAACCTGTAAATCGAAACGCACCATAATAACATCAAGTGCGCCACTATTTTCTCTCGCGATTTAATCGCATATACGGACTGTTGTCTCGCCTCGATGCTACCATCGCCTCTGCTGAGTCCTGCGACCTCTACCAAAACCATTACTTCTTCCATTTGAACCACGACCCCTCATAGGTCATTGTCCACCCGCCAGCCTGATTAACACCCTGACCTGTTGGGCGATTCTTATCTGTGTTCATCGGGCAATCCTTAATCATATGATCTTTAGACCCGCACTTGAAACATCCCCCGGTCTTTTTCCAACATTCTCCCGGGTGTATCTTTCCACATTGAGCACAAGTATGATATTGTCCTCCCGTAGCAACCTGCTGACCTCGCGACCCATCAACTCTAGGTTTCTTTTGAAAATTCCCGGATGATCCTGAAGATCCAAAACTTCTCTTATTCTTATTCTTACCTCTGTCCCAGTTCTGTCTCTCAGTCTACTTAACTTCTTCAGCTATCATTGCCCTATCTACTAAGACTGCAAAGTCTCTCTCTCGGTACGGAACAATCAACACTTGCAGCTCATCTCTCAGTCCATCCTCGAATCTGACACACCGTTGATAATCAGTAGCTACTATCCCTCTAGCATATTAGCTAAGTCGTAAAAACTCTTCTTCATACTCAGTTATCGACTTATTTCCTTGCACTAAATTCAAAAACGCCTTTCTCTGAGAGTCCATATAGCTAGCTCCGATGTATTTCCCTTCAAACTTAACCTTAAAATACCCCCAATCCACTCGATCCACAGGGGTACTCTCCTTGACAGTGAGCCACCACTGGTAGGCCTCATCACGAAGTAGTGAAACAACACCTTTCAACTTTTCCTCAGCAGTGCAGTCCAAATCGTCCATGATCCTCTCAACTGCCTCTAACCAGTACTCCACTACATTCGGAGCTACCCCAGATACTCCCCTAAAAACCTCAGCTCCATTTGATCTAAGTCTCTCAGCTACTGACTTTCGAGTCCCATTACCCATACTAGCTCCCGCTACTCGCTCTAGAACTCGCAAAGATAGCTCACTGCGATCTTGGTCATCTCCTCCACTTTGCTCTTGAAATTCCACCCAACAACCGATGGCAGAGCTTCATTTTTGGAACCCTGACCAGATCTAATTGGTTCCACACAACCATTCTGCCTCTACCGTGTCCACGATGACCACGTCCCCTAGAACTCATGTCTACTACACGTCTTATCTATTTTTACAAAAAAGTTTTATTCATTAGAGTCTTTTCACTTCTTGTTTAAAGAAAGTTTTATGCAACAAAGATTTATTCAGTGGTTTTTCCGTAGTAGTACACATACACCTAGGGCCCATGTCTCTAAAATATAGTTTCCTTAGGCCTATTATTTAAAATATCATACATTCACATCAATTTATCAACAAAAGAACTTACCTGATAGACCTGGGCCGAGAACTCGGGTGCCATGCTTCTATAAAATCATTTTAACTAAAGAAAATTTTCAAAAAGTCATTTGGGCCTAATTTTGAAAACATTGTGGGCTTCAAAACCCAAGGTCGAGTGTTTAAAATTGGGCTCTGATACCAAGTTGAAACACCCCAAACCCAGCCCACAAGCCCTGACCGGATTTGGTATGTTCCTCGAGTAAAACTTCAATTATTCTCGTTTTGTTTTATAAGAAAATATGATGGTTTTGTATAAAATGGATCTATTTAGTGGTCGCGTTGTAAATGATGTTTAATATAGTTGGTGTCTCATTAAAACGTTATCTTTAAGAGAAAGATTTTAAGTTAAAAGAAAACAATTTTTATGAAAAACTTATTATCATTGTAAAAACCATAGGTGTTTAGGTGTCAAAACAGTTTAAGTTATTTTTCGAAATCATTTAATTATTTAGTAAATATTTGATCATAGCGATTAAAAATCTAAAACATAAAAATTTAAGCAGTTCATAGCGGCCTTATTACAAAAATAACATAACCCAAAATAAATCCTAAATAATAAAAATAAAGTTAGTAAGTTTAATTAAAAGAAACTCTGAAATACTTAGTTGAGCAATGGCCACCACGTAGTCCTCGTTGACCCGATCCATCACGCTAAGAATCACTGAAATATATCCCATAAAAGGGTGAGTCAACAGACTCACGTGTAACATTACACTAAAAGCCCAATCGATCATAGTCATTAAGCCCATTTAAAACATATTTAGCCATAAGCCCATTTTATAGCAAATCGATAATAATCGATTAAATCACATGTACATATAAAATGAA
Source organism: Gossypium rotundifolium (assembly GCA_025506655.1). Taxonomy (NCBI): domain Eukaryota; kingdom Viridiplantae; phylum Streptophyta; class Magnoliopsida; order Malvales; family Malvaceae; genus Gossypium; species Gossypium rotundifolium. The sequence continues at coordinate 163,608,899 of CP106725.1, forward strand.
ATGCAATCCCGAGCCCACCTAAATATCCATCCGCTACACACCACCATACGCCAATCACATCGTGGGATTACTAAATCGACCCTCCATCCGCTACACACCATCAAGGCGATTGTTTGCGATCAACATGCACATCGCCTTATAATTTTGTGGCATGGCCACCAGATAATTGTGGTCGAAGTCACCGGATTCATATATGTGACCGAAGTCACCGGATTCATATATGTGACCGAAGTCATCGGATTCATATATGTGACCAAAGTCACTGGATTCATATTATGTGATCGAAGTCACCAGATAATGTGGTAAAAACCACCAGAACACTTCCCCTTTATCAATATCACCCATATGCCCATACACATACATATTATTCGGATTTTATGCAATATACCCCAAAAATCATAGCAGAGTCATACCTATTTCGTATTTATGCTTATAGCATTATTAACGAAGTAATGGGGCAACAAACCTGAATATCGTGTACCACTGAATGGTACTCACAACCATTATCATACATATTTTCATACAAATCATTATTATTTTAGATCTATGAGAAATTTAGTATAGTGTTACACACCTTATAACAGTGAGAACGATACCTTCCCACTCGTCGACACCTAATTATTTATCACACTTGATTAGAACACATTAATACTTATAAATATATACTATTGATGAATAATCTAATTCCTTACCCTCAGAATCTCGGACAACTGTTATAAGTGATTTTTCTCCAATAGATGGATCAAAATTCGATGACAAACCACGAACAAAAAGTGGCTCGGTGTACGCATACGACTTCAAATAATCGATCTTCATTGGCGGAGGGTCCACAACCCGTGGAAAATCTCGGATCGCCGACATGATTTCTTCGTTTGAAATTTGAGGGTATAATGAACCACCCTCCTCCAAACACTCCTTACCGCTCTTTTCGAACCTATTTTGTTAGTCCCAAAATCTTACGCTTATGGAAATGATCGAGCGATAGAGTCCCTAAAATGAAAGCGATTAGTAATCTATCTAAAATGATATAACCAATAATATGACAATCCTTACCTTGAATGATCCCGAATGATTTCTCCTTAATCGTTGGCTACAAAAAGAATCCCAAAATCCTCCTTCAGAGATTCGGCCAAGGAGAAATAAGAGGATTAGATTTCTATAATAGGCTAATCCAAAAGAAAAGAAAGAAAGACGATTGATTGATAATCCTTACCCGTAACACGGAGATTGATTCACCCTTACTTGAACTATAAAGAAATTCAGCCTTAACAATTAAGAAGAAAATAAAAGATAGTGGTTTCGGCTTTAACAAAAGAGAAGAGAAATGATGGTGGTTTCGGTTATGGTTATGGTGAAGGATGGTTTCGGCTAAGAGAAAGAAAGAGAAAAGAGAAAAAGAAAGAAAAAGAGAAAGAAAAAGAAAAAGAAAAGATGAGAAATGCCCTTGGTACTAGGATGATTTTGGCACTAGATAGGAAGAAAAGAAAAGAGAAATGTCTTCTAAACTTTTTGGTGTTTTCGACAATAGAGGAAAAGGAATTTGAGAGAATTGGCACTTAAACCAAAATGGTCAAAAAAATGATAGCCAAACAAAACAAAACTTACACCTATTGCAAGTGATAATTTCGGCTAAGAAGCAAAATTTGGAGAAAAGGGAAAAGATGCACAAATTGATAAGGTTTTGGCCAACTATCACCCCCTAATCCCATTACAAAATTCGGCCAACATACACATGCCAACATAATCCCATTTTTTTTCTCCTCATTTCTTCCATATCATCCCCTTAATCACTATCACAATTAAACCAACCCCTTAGCCCCTTATGCCGTCTAGGTTCATAGTCAAATGACCATGGAAAACTTCCAAAACATCACCCACTCATCAAGCCTTTTGTCCCTTATCCTTCCATAACATCTTGATTCCATACCTTAACTACTAACTTGCCTTTTTCCTTTGGTCTACTATCCAAAAATAAGAGAAAATCCATCCATACTAGATAAGGCTTGACCGACACTATAGTAAAGAGAGCAAAATTAAAATCCTTCCAATTGCTAGCTAAGGGATTGAACCTCTCCCTCATGCATTCATCCATGCACCAACTCCACTTTGCCAATTGACTTGTTATGATAAAAACCTCATGCCAATTTTTCTTAAAGCCTATCTTGTTTAGCTCCATTTTAAGACTTAAAATTTAATAATTTTCTAGGGCATACTCTTACATCTTGAAGTTTCTAAAACTCCCAAAGCACACTCAACTACACATAGGCATGCAACCACATACAATTAAATTAAAAAAAATGCATAACCCTATATTCGGGATATTATACTTATATTATTTATTTATTTCATTTTTCTTTAATATTTAATGTTAGTATTTAAATGATATATATATCATGTAATTTTTCGTAATATTCCTTTTAGTATTCGTATCTTGTATTTTGTTGATGTAATGGTTTTATTAATAGATCATTGTCTTAAAAATAACGTATTTCGTTTAATTACTCCATTTTATTCAAAAGTTTTTCCAAATAAGGCAATATTTCGTGTTTGGAAATTAGAGAAATCGTGCCCTATCATGTTGGGTTTTGGTTTTCAATTTGACCAAATAACCAAATATCCTTTTAAAATTTTGTCCATGTTTTCTAAAAAACAAGGCAATATTTCGTGTTTGGAAATTCGAGAAATCGTGCCCTATTGTGCTGGGTTTCGATTTTCCGTTGGAATAAATAACCAAATATCCTTTTAAAATTTTGTCCATGTTTTCTAAAAAACAAGGCAATAGTTCATGTTTGGAAATCCGAGAAATTGTACCCTACCGTGCTGGGCTTCTATTTTTCGTTTGTTCGAATAATTGAATATCCTTATAAAAATCTCAATGCATGAACTTTGGAAATCATGAGAGGATCTCGGCATCGAGGGTTTGAAACGTCATATCCTATCGTGTTGGATGTGATATTTTATTCCTTCGGAACAAGAGAGTCTCAATATCCAATTCGAGTTATTTAAAATTTTTTTAAAAATGGAATTATATTTTAAAATCGTTTCAAATTTTTGGCATTAGGACATTAATTAATCAATTAGGTGCCAATTTTGGGCGTTGCGAGGGTGCTTATCCTTCCTCGTGCGTAACTGACTCTCGAACCCGTTTTTCTTGGAATTCATAGTCCAAAATTAATTTCTTTTAAATAAAACAAAATTTTTATAGGTGATCTGATCACACCTAAACAAAAAAAAAAGGATTGGTGGTGACTCGTTTTCTTTTTAAAGTCGATTCCTATTTTTCCAAAAAATAAAAAATAGTTTCGACAGTTACTCTATCCGAAAATAGAGAGAATTTATTCCCAACTATTGAATCTATTTTTCAAAATAAAAAAATTCTGCCAGTTTCTATTTTGATAAGAGATTTTTGTTTTCACATTAAAGAAAAGAAAACTATTTCTAGTTCTATGTTTTGATTCAAATCGTTTAAGCCCATACTCGAAGTAGTTCTTGGTACAAGAATAGCAGAGAAGATTTTTTTGTTGAAAGTTGAAAACGACAAGGATCTGGCTATTCAAAACACAGGTGTGAATTCGGTCTAGGGTTTATTGCTATAAATATAAAAAACTGGGTCGATTTTCAAAATTTTTATTTTTCATTGTGCAAGAAAACAATTTTCAAATTAAATTTTTCCAATATTAATACCCTTTGTGTATTGTTCTCAATGTTTTTGCATGCAAACCAAAATGCACATAATACCGTATGTAGTGTCATTCACAATAGTGGAATTCATAGCCTGAGACATGGATAAATGATATCCTCTCATTGACATTACACAATAGTTGTCTTAATGAGTTGCCTTGTAATCAATCACTAGTATGTTAGCAAGCCTAAAAACTTCTATATATTATGAGGCTTGCATAGGTTTTGTAAGAGAACATATTAAGAGCACTTTATTTGTTCATTGAGGAACTTATAGTGTGAGTGCAAGTGAAGTATAACCTGGTTGTGTTTACAACCTATATTCTCAGGGGGAGAGTTTAGAGGTGAGTGTTTTAATTTTTAAGTACAAAGGTGAGGTCTCTATAGTTGGGGACTAATAGAGTGTGATTCACTTTTTGTATTGTGGATAAAAGATAGTAAAATTATTCATTAAGCTAGGTTCCGCAGATGTAGGGAAATCGAATTACGTAAACAACCTTTGGGCAATTTGTTATTTTGTTTACTTAATTTTCACAATGCCAAGCTGTAATGGCCATTGCGATTAGGCACTTGTGTTCAACTTAGATAGTTCAAGCAATTAACGACTTTAAATCCTAACATATTTCCTTCCTTCCAAAATTGTTTTAGTTCATCTAAGCTAAAAAAATTTTATTTTTTTTCATCTTTGATAATCTTATTTTTTAAAAAAAACAAATATTTGATTTTTTAATTAAATAAAAATTCTTTAAAATTTAATGATGATAACGTGTAAAAAGTTTTTTTTTTTGAAAAACTCTTATCTTCTTTTCTAATTAAATAATTTCATGTTAGAATTTATGATGAATATGCTTTTGAGGAGTAAATTAATAGAATTTAAAATATGGAGGGTTAAGTTTGTTAAATTATTTAGAATTAGGATCAAATTGATAAAATGTGTAAATATTTAAGGACTATATGTGCTATTAAACCAATTAAAGAAAAGGTTTTCGTTAACAACAGAACACATAGTGACCAAAACAAAACCAATTGAAAACGTTAGTGACAACATTAATAGTTTTTGTAATTTGGTGATTAAAACAGAAACACACTATTAATTGAGTGAATAATGATGTAATTTTTCCTAAGAACGAAGACATGTGAAAATAAAGATATTTTGTATTTGAGTAAATTATCTTATCACTTATGAAATGTTATTAATTTACAAGATTTATGCTTATTTGTGATTTTAATATTTAAAATATAATTTATATATTTAAATTACATTTTACAAACAATTTATAATAATTACATAAAAGTATTTAAATTAATATTTCATATAGTATAATATTAAGAAACTAGAATATCATTTAAATTAATTATACTTTTTTTTTACTTTATAAGATCATATCTAAAACAACATTTAATTTTTCTTGACATTTTGACCGGAATGGTAAACATATGAATTTTTAAACTAAACTTCTTAAAAGCATTTTTAAATTATTTAAAAAAGGTTTTCAACAACAATGCTAAATTAACTTAAAAGGTCCATAAAGTAATTATATTTACATCACAAACCAAGGATTCTAAACTTCTCAAATTTTTAAAACACTTAAACAACAAAATTAAACTTTCTAAACTATTTACATCATAAATTAGAGCTACTAACATTGCCAACAATAACAACAGTATCAACACCTTCATTTTCGACATCATGCAAAGCTTCAACACTTTGTAAAGTACTATTGGTTGCATTAACATTTGTTGCCGGCAGAGGGTAAAGATATTGGTCATAAAAATGCTTTACCAGCTCACTAATTTTAGACCAAAATGAACTGTCATGATCCACGGTGTGGATTGTAGTCCTTTGATATTGCAAAAATTTAGTGAAGTAAATGATGAGAGAAGACACTAAAGCAACTGCCGTGATGATGAAGAGATCCCCGAAGCTATACAATGTTAGTACAAAACTCCGGTGAGGAAAATCTCGAACACACGAACGAAAACTCGAACAGAAGAAGAAATAGGACAAGGCTCCAAGGCGTGTATCAAATCACTATCTTTAAGGTTATATTCGCCCCACCTATCTTCAGTGTGCAAACGAGTTCCAAGCAAATTAACCTCGAGGATACAATGAAGCCAATGGCTATTTGCGTTTTGCACTGACGAGAATAGCCCACTACACACTGAGCAATATATGACAAGAAAACCAATTTCTATAAAGGATTTCTGCAGTAATACTTTATAGAACAATCTAACAATATTAGAAAATGAAGAAAGAAAGAAAGAATATTCGAATTGTTGGTATGTCTCCAAATGAAATCTGATTCCTATTTATAGGAATTTTCATGTCTCTTCATAGAGACATCTTTAATCAATAGGTACCTTTCCGAATAATAATGTTTTTAAAATAAAACATTATTATTCATTTAATTATAACTATTCAAATAATATTATTTAAATAGTTATAATTCTTTTTCAAAAATCAAAAGATATAATCTTTTAATTAATTATACCCAATAATTTATAGTTATTGGAAAACTATAAATATTTGAAAATGTTCCAACAATCTCCCCATTTTCAAAATATTTTAGATTTTGATATTCTTGAAATCAATTTGCATAAATGAAGGTATCTTACGATTGAACCTTCACTTAGTGAAAACATGTTAAAGTTAATCGAAATTGCATGGTAGACTAAGCTTTGAACCAACTATTTCATTTGATTAACCGAACACATCTCACACAATGATCTCAACATCGGTCAATGCATAGTATCTAGGGACACTATTATGGCCATGTCTGCGTGTCCTCTTTTCATGAGTCTTTGTCGAGCCAAGCCCTTGAGCTCCTAGAAAGCGCCACACTTCCACTCACATAGGTAGATCCCATCAAAAGTGTTCCCGTAATTAAAACACTCTAACATATTTATGTTATGGGTCCATTAAGAGTACATTACTCATCCTTCCCTTATCATTACGGGTACCTAGCACTTTAATCTTAGGATGGATTTATTTATAGTGCTATCAGTCACATACTAATGATGTACTTTATCTCATTGAACTCAAGACTTGACGTTATACCAAGCACTGAGTCGAGTTTCCATCATGGGTGACTCTAATTAATGGGCTTGAGTCCCATCCCTTTTGAGGTCCTTTTTACTGCATCTCTAGCAAGACTTTTTGTCAAAGGATCCGCCAAATTTTCACTTGACCTCACATAATTAATAGTGATCACTCCATCAGAGATTAATTGTCGGACATAACTATGTCTTAATCCAATGTGTCTAGACTTTCCATTATATACTTGGCTATATGCCTTTGCTAGAGTAGCCTGACTATCACAACGGATAGAAACAGGTGAAATTGGCTTAGGCCATAAAGGTACATCATAAAGCAAATTTCTTAACCATTCTGCTTCTTTAGATGCAGTGGCTAATGCAATAAATTCTGCTGCCATGGTGGAATCAGTAATACATGTTTGTTTCTTGGAACCCCAAGAAATGGCTCCTCCACCAAGAATGAAGATCCATCCACTAGTAGATGCATGATCTTCCAAACTTGTAATCCAACTAGCATCCGAATACCCTTCTAAAATTGGAGGATATCCATTATAACACAATCCATAGTTAATAGTTTTCTTTAAGTACCTAAGTACTCTATTCAATGCTTGCCAATGCAAACTACTTGGATTACTTGTGTACCTACTCAATTTCCCAATAGCATATGCAATATCTGGTCTTGTACAAGTCATTATGTACATAAGACAACCAATTAGACTTGCATATTTCAATTGATCAATTTTCCTACCAGCATTAGATACTAATTTTATTTGAGGATCTATGGGTGTAGATGCTGGTATACAGTTGAAAAGATCAAACTTTTTAAGCACATTTTCAATGTAATGTGATTGTGATAAAGCTATACTGCTTTCATCTCGGGTTATTTTAATCCCAAGAATAACATCTGCTACACCCATATCCTTCATAGCAAAGTTGTTTGACAAGAATTTCTTTGTGTTTTCTATTTGTTCCAAATCCGTGCCAAAAATGAGCATGTCATCTACATATAAGCAAATTATGACACCTTTTCCATTTTCAAATTTGCTATATATGCACTTATCGGATTCATTTATTTTATAACCATTAGCTAAAACAACATTGTCAAACTTTTGGTGCCATTGTTTTGGTGCTTGTTTAAGTCCATATAAAGATTTAACAAGCTTACATACCTTATGCTCTTGTCCTGGAACAACAAATCCTTCGGTTGTTCCATGTACACTTCCTCTTCCAATTCACCATTTAAAAATGCAGTTTTAACATCCATTTGGTGAACAACCAAATTATATATGGATGTAAGTGATATTAAGAGTCTAATTGTAGCAATTCTTGCTATTGGAGCATAGGTATCAAAGTAATCAATACCTTGTTTTTGTGCAAAACCTTTGGCTACCAACCTTGCTTTAAACTTATCAATGGTTCCATCGACCTTCATTTTCTTTTTGAAGATCCATTTACAACCTATATGTTTGGAACCCGGTGGAAGATCAACTAAGATCCAAGTTTGATTTCCCATTATTGAATCCATCTCATCATTTATTGCTTCTTTCCAAAAAGCAGAGTCTTGAGATTTCATTGCCTCTTCAAATGTAATAGGATCAGATTTTGTATTATAACAATAAGGTATCTTATTGTATATACTTTCACCTTTTCCTTCTACAAGAAACATCATGAAATCTGGTCCAAAATCTTTGACCTTTTTAATCCTCTTACTTCTTCTTAATTCTTGACAAGATTCATCATTATTATCAATTTGTTCCAATGGAATCTCATTCTCATTTGAAGAATGAATCAATTGTTGTGGTATGTAATTGTCTTGATATAGAATTAAATCTATTTTCATCAAAATAGCATCTCTTGATTCAATAACAATATTAATTGAAATTGAATCATTTGGTTCAATTACCATGAACCTATATGCCTTGCTATTATGTGCATATCCTATAAATATGCATTCAATTCCTCTTTCACCTAACTTTTTACGTTTAGGTGTTGGAACTTTAACAATAGCTCTACAACCCCAAACCTTCAAATAATTAAGGTTTGGTTTCCTTTTCTTCCATTGTTCATAAGGGGTTATTTTAGTTTCCTTATTAGGAACTCTATTCAATATATGACAAGCTGTTAGAACAGCTTCTCCCCAAAAACCTTGTCCAAGACACGAATATGATAACATTGAATTTACCATTTTAGTTAATACTCTATTTTTCCTTTCAGCTACACCATTTTGTTGTGGTGTATAAGGGCTGAAACTTGATGGACAATCCGGTGGATTCAAAATAACTTGGATTATAGTATTCTCCACCTCTATCCGATCTTAAGCATTTGATAAATGATTCACATTGAAGTTCAACTTCTGATTTATAAACTTTAAATTTATCAAGCGCTTCATCTTTCGAATGCAATAAATATACATAACAATATTTAGAACAATCATCAATAAAAGTAACAAAATATTTCTTTCCACCTAATGTAGGAGTATTATGCATGTCACATAAATCACTATGTATCAAATCAAGCAATTTTGTTTTTCTTTTAACCTTAGGGAAAGGGTTTCTTGTAATTTTAGTCAACATACATGTATTGCATTTTTCAATATTATTATTAAAAACAGGAATTAAATCTAACTTATACATGTCATTCAATTTTCTATAATTCAAATGACCTAATCTATAATGCCATAAACAAAAAGATTCAACCATATAAGCAGAAATAGTATTTTCATTCTTATTGATAATATTTAGTTTGAACATACTCTCATACATATACCCTTTCCCTACAAAAATTTCTCCCTTAGACAAAATAAATTTATCTGCCTCAAAAACAAGTTTGAAACCAAACTTATTTAATAGACTTCCAGACACTAAATTCTTTCTAACTTCTGGTACATAATATACATCATTTAAGGTTAAAACCTTTCCAGAAGTGAATTGCAGTTCAACAGACCCTTTGCCTTTGATTGCTGCGGTGGAAGAATTTCCCATGTACAAGACATTGTCATTTTCACATTGTGTAAACTTTGTGAACATGCTTTTGTCTTTGCACACGTGTTTGGTTGCTCTAGTATCAATCCACCATGTATTATCATCTTGTGCCATATTAATTTCAGATATCATTGCAACGAACTTTTCGTTATTATCAGCCTTAGAAGATGATTTCTTCTTTAAGAATCGACATTCATTCTTGAAATGTCCCGGCTTACCACAATGATAGCATGAGCCCTTTTGTTTCTTTTTAAACTTAGGTGCTCTATCAGTCTGTTTGAACTTTCTCTTGAATGGTTTAGTAGTCTGTACTTCCTCCGTAACATGCACTTTGGCATTTTCAGAATTTAGATTCTGATCTTGCTTTCGATATTCTTCTTCAATACGAAGATGATTTGCCAAAGCCTCAAGAGATATTTCCTCTTTCTTATGTTTTAGACTTCTTTTAAAGTCTTTTCAAGATGGAGGAAGTTTGTCTATTATGGAGGATACAACAATCATTTCATCCATTTTCATATCATATTGTTTGAATTGATTCAGCATCTTTTCAATATCACGAAATTGTTCCATAACAGAACGACCATCAATCATTTGATAATTATTGAAACGACTGACAAGAAATTTCTTACTTGTAACATCTTCGGTCATGTATCTTGTCTCCAATTTGTCCCATAATTCTTTAGCGGTGACCTCATTTTGGTAGGTGTCGAACAAACCATCAGATAAACCATTCAATATGTGGCCCATGCACATGTAATCAGCATTGTCCCATTTTTGTCTTTCTCGGGTTGCGACCATGATTCGTTTTCAGTCTCCTCAGGTCTTGGGGTATCCAAAACATATGCAATCTTCAAAGTTGATAATAAGAAGTGCATCTTTTTCTGCCATCGTCGAAAATTGCCACCATCAAACCGATCAAGTTTGACAAAATTGGAAGCCAACTCCCTTAGTGTTCCACTTTCGTGAGTTGCGGTAGTCATTATGAATATAACCTTAAAATTGTTAGTACAAAACTCCGGTGAGGAAAATCTCGAACACACGAACGAAAACTCGAACAGAAGAAGAAATAGGACAAGGCTCCAAGGCGTGTATCAAATCACTATCTTTAAGGTTATATTCGCCCCCACCTATCTTCGGTGTGCAAACGAGTTCCAAGCAAATTAACCTCGAGGATACAATGAAGCCAATGGCTATTTGCGTTTTGCACTGACGAGAATAGCCCACTACACACTGAGCAATATATGACAAGAAAACCAATTTCTATAAAGGATTTCTGCAGTAATACTTTATAGAACAATCTAACAATATTAGAAAATGAAGAAAGAAAGAAAGAATATTCGAATTGTTGGTATGTCTCCAAATGAAATCTGATTCCTATTTATAGGAATTTTCATGTCTCTTCATAGAGACATCTTTAATCAATAGGTACCTTTCCGAATAATAATGTTTTTAAAATAAAACATTATTATTCATTTAATTATAACTATTCAAATAATATTATTTAAATAGTTATAATTCTTTTCAAAATCAAAAGATATAATCTTTTAATTAATTATACCCAATAATTTATAGTTATTGGAAAACTATAAATATTTGAAAATGTTCCAACATCACACTCAAGATTGCCCAGGATATATTTGGGACTAGAGGTGACCCTCTTGGAAAGGCCTAAGGAAAGAGAAACCAAGTTTTTTCTTTGTCAAATTAAAATTAATATATGATTAAGAATTGTAATCACGTTTTTAAGATTAGGGTTGAAAGAGACTCACGAAACTAAGTCCATCAGTATTGTACGTTGGTCCTACCATCAAAAATTTGTCGCAATACTTGGCAAGAAAAAGCTTCACGCAATGTCGTGCTCCAAAAATTGCACCAACACCACCATTTTGGCTTCCCTTTGATAATGCTTTGTCAAACTCCTCAGCGGTACCATAGTCCCTCAACTTAGACTCGTCGAAGTCCAATTGTTTCACCAAAAGGTCTTTCACAAAGGAACCAGTTTCATACCCTACAAAATCACTATTCTTTTTTAGCTCATCGATGTCTATGATTGTCGGTTGCAAACGTTGCACTGTTAGCATCGAGGCCAAACTTGCAGTGTAACTTTGGGTGAGGATGAGTACTACAAATATCCATATAATCAGCACAAATTTTGACAAGTTGTTTATTATCTTCTCCCCTAAAACCAGGCAACACATTCAAGTTAGCTTGGTAAAGAAGAAACTTGAATTTTTTCAAAATTAGATAGAAGAAATGTTACTTTCTATGAGCAAACACTAGAATTGAAAAGGAAAACCAAAAAACTGTTCCTACTTGTTGATGTGCGGAACCTCTAAACTCGTTGTTGATACGATGCTCCAAAATCCATACTACTAAACCTGTACAAACGAAGGCTACTCCAGTCGTTAACCAAAGATCCCAACTCAGTGGCTTTAAGAATATCCACATATTATTTCTCTCATCATCTTTGATTTTCACAACCATTGACACATCTGACTGCAAGTAAGGCAATGTAAAATCAACATACTGAGACCGATTTGCAAGAATTGTTATATCTCCCACTGCAGCATCATATGTCTACACCATTGCAAAGAATAGGCTACTGGTTAGCATCAAAACAAATTCAAATAATATGAAGAAAGATTCTATTGGAGATTCCGGTTACAGATTAGGCTAAGCACCTGATTTTTGACATAGGAAAGAAGCTCATCATATGTTCCTGCATTGGGGCCAATGGAGAAAGGAATAAACTTGTGAGGAACTGGAAAAGGTAATAGCGCTAATGCCGCCTCGAAGACAACAAGAGAGAACCCTGTTATGATGAACTCCTTGGTGTAAGGATCCATTCCACTTTCAAATATGCTTCAAAGACAGGTTTTTGAGGGACTGCAATTTTAAGTTCTTACCACCAATTGGTGTTGTCCAACCTCTGGGTATGTCTTTCGTGTTTCCTGGCCAGATAGGTGGTTTAAGTTCATATTTGGACATTGATTTTCCATTTTTAGCTTTGTCCGGTTTCCTAGTCAACCCATTCTCAAGGGTCCAATACCCAATAACTTTTTCCTCGTTATCTATCATGTTGATGATTTCAAAAGTTGAAGACTGCAATTGTCCTCCAACCAAACTAAAATCTCCACTGAGGCCTTTAAATTTGGTTTTTAATAACCCATTTGAGATCATTTTACCTCTTTTTGAGACTTTTTTAACAGGAAATTGACTTGTATTTCTGTGATGATTTTCTCCATGAACACTAGAGCTCTCTTGTGGAACCATTTCAACAGCCTTAGCTAGTGCCCAAATAGTATCATATGTCCAATACCCAAAAATGTTTAGTTTCGTAGAACTAGAATGAATCACACTTTTCCATTTCCTTTTAAAATTTTTAAGGCCCTTAGATTGCGGTATGTATGGCCTTATACCCAACACGCCTTGCATTGAACCAATGCCCTTAACTCCCATAGGATCCAATAAACTAGATAATCCATCAGTGATGATCCATACATATCCTTCACTAATCATGGCTGCATCTTTTGCAAGGAAAAGAGTTTAGACTCAAAGGAAGAAATCATGTGCACCACAATGACTCTTGTCTGCATCGCCATTACCTTGTTGAGCTTTTTTAAGATCCTCAATTTACTATCGTTTGTGGAGATGGAAAACCTTGAACTCACTCGTATGTCAACTTGTTGAAATTCATATGCCAAGTAAGGGATTAAATCACTTCCATATTCAGTGTCTTCGTAGATGAGGATAACTATGCCTGAACGATGGCAGTGATGGCTTTCGCTCGTGTGGGCTATTCGAGCAAAGAAACGGTTTTGGGTTGTAGAGAGTGAGGGACTTGTAGCTGAGTACGAAATAACTGGAACTTGAGCCTTTTGGCCGACATTTATCACAAATCTAGCTTGCTTTGACGTTTGGGTTCCGATGATGGCGTCAACTTCTTCCTTATCAATCAACTCTAGAGCTGCAATTCATATGGATATAGGTAATTAATAATACCATCAATATCTAATAAAAAATATATATACCATCTATAATGTATAATTAATTTTATAACTTTTTCATCCGAATTGTCGAACACAATGGAACATGGTTATCTTGTTTTAGACATCTTCCAAAATGTGGCTCAAGCCAAGCTAGTTGATTGGAGATTATCTTTGAAGTAATACTGCTTTTGAATTAAATTGTCTTTATACATTAAAGCCTTTTTTTTTTGGTTTTTTTTTTTTTTTTTTTTGGTTAATAACAGATAATTTTTTGGGTATTTGGTCAGTTCCATTCAAACCATAGGTTTTTTTAAGGTTAATATTTCATATATTCACTGTATACAATTTTTTTATTTCACAATCAGTCTTAAAAATAATGTGCATTTTTTAATATTTTTTAATATTTTATTATACTTTTATAGGACACTCATTAACCATTTGATCCTACTTGTGGAGTTTAAAAACTCTATTGAGAGTGTACCAAATAATTTTCCCCTTTTTTTTTATAAGTTCTTGATGGATAAGAATCTTTTGTCCCTTGTTTTGTACTCTTATGCATGTTCGTCCCTTGATACCAATCGTACTAGCTACTTGTGAAATCTAAAAATTTCCACTAAGTGTGTCAAATAATTACCTTTATATTTTTGTGGAATTATTTTCTTTGAATTATTTAATTCAAATTATTATATTAATCTTTATTTGACTATGCTATTATTTCCGTAATTTTTTGTGTCTATGAATTATTTCATCTAAATTGTAATGAACAATAATTTTTTTCTTTTTAATTTTGTGAATGTAAAATTTTTCATTTAAAATTAATAAGATACAATATAATTAAGGGTGAAAGGAGCAAGCAAGCCTTCCCTCCTTAAAATAAAAAAACAATTATGCTTTTAACCTTTCTAAAATTAAAAAATTATAAATAAATACATGATAAAATATTATAAAAATAATAAAATAATAATTTAATCTTTTTAAAAATTATAAAATTATAAGTTTACAATAAAAATATATTTTAATTCATAAAATTTATAATTTAATTTTAACCCTCTAAAAAAGTCTTAATATGATATAAAAATGGTTAATGATTTAGATTATATTTTTTGGGGGGTTAGAGTAAGTATACGAAAAGAAATTATTTGATTGAAGTGTCATTGATTTTTGTATTAGTGGGGGTACAACTAAGCTGGCAGAGATCATCAAGAGAGCTATTTTTTCAGGCTTTTGGTTTCGCTAGTTTAGAATAAATTATACTATTAGTCACTAAATTATTTTAAAATTTTGTTTTAATCATTTAATCATAATCATTAATATTTTTGAAGTTATTTTTCAATCAACTGATTATTAAAATGATAATTTTTAGTTGGTATGATAGTAATTTTAGTTCAAAATTTTATATTTTCTTTCAATTTAACTCTCATTCTATTTAGAAATTATAAAAACTCAAAATTATTTAAGAAATAGAAAATTCTATATAAAATTTTAAAAAATAAAAACTCAAATATGCTGTTATTGAAGAACTAATTTGTATGGGAAATAGTTATAATTCAATAGAATCCAATAAAATTTAAAATAGAACAAAAAAAAAAAATCATGACATGACGCTTTGAAGTGTTTCTCAAGACCAAATTAATAATATCTTCAAGTCGAGTTCTTTGCCCTTAAAGACATCTAGAACCGATATTACACAAGCTTGTAAAATGAACTTTGATGCCATATTTTTAATAAATATATATATACCAATTTTTTTGGACTCAATTCAAATTTTTAATTCATTTAAATTATTTTTCAAAATTCAAATTGTAAAAATAAATTATAATTTAAAATTTTCTTTTCTTATAACTAAAAGCTATATCAAGAAATAAAATAGGTAAAAACAGACAACCTATAATTTTACTTAATTTTTTTATTTTTATGTTATTTTAAAGATGAGCATTAGATATTTCTATATAGATAATACAGAGAAAAACTTGAAAGATTTAAAATAATTTTCTCGCATTATTTATTTTTGAAATTTTATATACTTTTATATAAATTTTAATTTTAGAATTTTATAATTTTTTAAAAGAATTTCAAAATTTTATCATTTTATATATAAACAGGTCAAATTAATAGAAAGTATAAAAGTTAAGGATTAAAATTATTATTATATCAACTAGAGTTGTCACTTTACGGTTGTGTGATCAAAAAATAATTTTGAAAACATTAATTACCAAATTATAACGTCTTTTAGCTAAGTGATCAAAACGAATACTTACTATTAATTTAGTGACTAATGGTTAAAATGAGCTTTCAAAGTAAAAACAAACAATTATGGTTAGGAATGTTTTGAATATTAAAAAGCTTCTATTACTGTTTATAATAATAATAATAATAATAATAATAATAATAATAATAATAATAAAGGTTGGGTTAGTGGTAAAACATATTACACTTGAAGTAAAAATTGTAATTTTAAATTTTAAAATAATATTATTGATAAAATAATCATAAACCTCAAACATCAATGGTGAGATGAACAACAAAATTAAATAATACTATTATTACTAATAATAATAATAATAATAATAATAATAATAATAATAATAATAATAACAATAATAATAAAGATTAGGTTAACGGTAAGATAAATTACACTTCAAACAAAAAAATGTAATTTTAAAATTTGAAAATAGCATTATTGATAAAGACAATTACAAACCTGACATAAGTTAAATAATAATAATAATAATAATAATAATAATAATAATAATAATAATAAAGAACCTGTAAAAGCAGCAGCCATCATTTGAGTTCCTATGGTTGGAGACTGTAACACCCCAAACCCGGCCCATTCACTATGACCGAATTTGAAATGCCATTGCGGAAAACGTTTGAAACAAATTTGAACTTAAGGATAAAACACGAAAATTTTGTTAAGTTTAGAAAAGCAGTGTTCATTTAAATTCTTAAGTAAGGTGTGGTGTTTATAAAATATCCGGATTAAAACTTTAGTATATATAGATTTAAATAAAAATCGTTTGCAAATAATTCCTCAATTGTCAATCCATAATAAAACACAATAATAAACTTAATGAGAAACACTTAAATGACTTTAAATACTTTTAGGGCCTTATTACAATAATTGAATAATCAAAGTCTTGGAGATATAAATGCTTAATTAATTAAAATATCTTTCGCATGAAAATCTACTGCATGGCCACCTTTGTATCCACTCCAACCCGGTCCAAGCTTTACGCATCACCGAAAGGTTTAAAATATTGGGTGAGTCAAACCGACTCGGTGCTTAGTCATTTCACATATCTCCACATATGGGCTTGGCCCATATCCACATAGTCCATACACATAAATATGCAATTATGAAGCCCATCCCAACGTAGGGTCCATCCATTACACCTACCTTGGCGGACTTCGCCAAGGCCGTGGCTAATCCACCACCGATCACATAATGATCACATATCTTACCTTGGCAGACTTTGTCGCTCAAGGTCGTGGTGAGCCACCGATCCCATAGGATCCCACATATCAATCATCCACGGTGATGCACACAACTATCAACCGCCGAGATGGGCACTTAGTCAACACCTCCCTTGATGAAGCACATAGCTAACATCAAGCGCTAATGTAGCACGGGGCTAGCATTAGACCACGTACATAGTGTACACCCTTTCCTCCAATAGTCACATCCCAAGTCCCATGCATATATATGTGTACCATGACAACATATTACTTGAAACAAATATACATCACATGCCATCACATTTTTATACATTCATCAATAATCATTTATTATCGTAAATCACTGACCTGAATATTCAATCACCCACCACGGTATTCACAATCTTAGCCCTTATTTGGCTATCATTCACTTTATACACATACATGAAATAACACATATAACACATATAAACATTCAAGAGACGGTCGATAACTACTTTTGATTAGCATAATTGACTAAATCAAACCCACGTCTAACGATTTGCACCTTTGCGATTGTAGAACTCCTTCCTACACCACCTAAGTCAGAATCGGCTAACATTATATACCAAAATGGCCTATGGCCGAAAATCACTACTGCCTTACCTTACGGATCTAAATCCCAAAATTCACCGAATAACTAAGGAACACGCACCTATGGTGTACCTTCGGGAAAAGAACTTCTCCTTCCATGATTCGGCCAAGATTAATAATCGAAATTAGTCCCTAAATTTTGATAAGTCTAAAATATAAAAGAATGGAAACTAAACTTGGATCTTACCCTTATTTGAAGGAATCGATTGCACCTTCACTTCAACCTTCAGAGATTCGGCTATGGCTAAATGATGCTCTCACAACTTTCGGCTTTTGGAGGGATTAGAAAGAAAAGAGAAGGAAGAATAAAACTGTAGGAATTTCGGCAGAGAGAGGAGAATCTGCTTAAGAAATTCGGCAAAGGAAGAGTGAATGAATGAATGAATGGCCTTCTTTCCCTTTTATAGCCGAAATTACTAGGCTAGAGTCCCCTACTTGGCCACCACTCTTCCTATGTAATAATTATCACTTTATCAAAAGAATTAATCCAACAATTATCTCCTAATTAGTCGAAATTCTAAAGGAAATAAAACTCCTCTTTTAAGAGCCCACATGTCGTCCACCTCTCTGCTCTTTGTAGCAAAATAAAACTTCTTTTATTTGCTTCCTAAGTGACTCGATCCCTGGCCCAAATACACTTGCATGTGGCGCCATTTCCAGAGGCCCTAAGTGGCATCTCCAAGCCACTTTTCCAAGCCCAATTGTGTGTCAAATTTCACATACTTTTTCTCTTAAGGCCACCTTGCCTTAATTTCCTCTTTTAAACTTTAAAACTCGACATTTCTAAGTCATTTCTAAGTTTCCAAAAATTTTCGTTTGGCTCTTTAAACTTGACATTTCCTTACATTTCCTAGTTTCCAGAAATGTTCACTTTCCTCTTTTGAATCATTTCTAAATCATTTTCCTAGTTTCCATAAATGTTCACTTTCCTCTTTTGAATCATTTCTAAATCATTTTCCTAGTTTCCATAAATGTTCACTTTTCTCTTTTTAACTTAGCATTTCCATACATTTCCTTACATTTCAATACATTTCCTTACATTTCCATATATTTCCATACATTTCCATACATTTCCATACATTTCCATACATTTCCTTACATTTCCAAGGTTCTAAAAATGCACACCACATATCACAGTAAACATGCTATTTCATAAAATTAAGCAAAGATGCACACAATGGGATTCGAACCTCTTCCCTCAAAGTACTTCACTTGATGCCATAACCCTTGCACCTTAGGTGGCGTCCCTTGCCACTTTTCCACATCACTTCTTGTTTTTAACTTAAAAACCAATAATTGTCCAAAGCTTTCTCTTCCATCCTAGGATTTTAAAAACCCTTAATTCACTTCCAAACACTGCCAAAACCTACTACTCATGAATTATGCACAAACGCATAACCCCTAATCTAGGATGTTACAGAGACAATCTGGTTCTGAAGTTAGGATGAGCAGCATAGAAATCTGAGATTGCCATGGGAATACATGCATTTGCCACCGATCCAACTGGTGAGTTCACATCAAGGATTACTCCAACATTTACCACCTTCTTCGCTTCTGCAATGTTTTCCATCATTCCACCACCACTCTCCGACTTCACCCCACCCTAAAACAAACAACAAATAAACACACAAACTGAAATAAATTTGACATGGGACTAGGCTGATGATTAGTACTTTGTTCCTCCTCCTCCCTGGGGGTATGAGAAAACAAGTATATTCATCCACACCGTAATGCCTAACAGGGGCGAAGCCAGAAGAATTTTTTAGGGGGGCTCGGATAAAATTTTAATTTTTTATAGTTTATATTTTTATAATTTATAAAGAATTAAATCGAATTTTTATAATTTTAGGACGGGTCAAAGTGTAATTTTATCTTTATTAATTTAAAATTTTTAAAAAATTTTAAAGACTAAAATAGTAATTTTACATTTTAAGGGGGCCGGGGCCCATGCCAGCCCCTGGCTATGCCCCTGATGCCTAACTATATATGAATACAAAAAAGGGCTTTATTGAATATTAAAAAATAAATGCCAGAGTCATACAGGAAATTTCGTATGAAGTTTTCCAATGAAGATGAAATCTAGTTTGTTTGTTTCCTTGTTGAATCAATAACACCGAGCATGAACAAGAATATGTACGTAAGTTTAGAAAAACATGGTCAAGTTCTCTCAGTGAAGCCGACAAGAGCATCTGACGAGGTTGAAAGGGCCATAAATCTAGATTCTAACCCTAAATCATAGCTCTAAACACTCAACCATAAACCTCTAAACTACAAACACTAAACCATTAACCATTAAACACTAACCTTAAACGCCGCTAAATGTTGAGCAACAATTCTATTTTCACTTAGGGTAATCGACACTCATTTCGATTTTATTAGATTTAATTTTCATTTTTTCTTATTTTTGTTTTGATTTTAATTTTATTTTTCTATTTGAAATTAACTGACTTAATTATGAAAAGTACGTTACAAATTGATAACTAAACCCTTAAGAAGTTTTGCGTTATTGAAACCCTTAAACCCTAACTAATAATATTAATTAAAATACAATTTATATATAAAATATAAATATTTTATCTTACTTAAAATATAAATTATTCCTAAAATATTGAAAGAATATATAATTACAAAAGAGAAACAAATTTTAAAGCTTTTTTTTTCATATTTTGGAAATTTTTTATTTTGTTTTTGTTTTGTTACATAAAAATTATAATTTTATCTAATTCTTTTAAATATTACTTAAAATTAAAAAATATTTAAAATTTATATAAAAATACAATAATTTTATATAAAATTATAAAAAATTAAGTGTTAGCAGCGTTTATAAAAAACGCCGCAAATGTGGAACAATAGTGGTGTTTTCATTGAGAACGCTGCAAACAAGATGAGCAAAAGTAAAATAAAAGGAAAATTATAACAACAATAGAGAAAGGGAAAATCGCAAAATCCCCAGATTTTCTTTCCATCCAAAAACATATCTTTCTCTATGTCTTTGTTTTATTATCTTCACCGTTTCATTTGTATCTATCATAATTATTATCCTAAAAAAATCTCTCTTCCCTAATTTTCTCTCATTTTCCGGAAAAAATAAGAACACCTTCATAATCGTTCTCTAACAAAGGTATGTTTATCGGTTACATGTATCTCATTTAAGCTCTAGAATTTTACGGGGCTTTGACTTCGCTTATTTATTTTTCTTTAGCTATTAAAAGAATGATATTTGATAAACGATTGGATAAAATCGAAGAGAAAGCTAGGGTTTCTACCGATGAAGTTATCGGTTTTATGGATTTGAAGTGCCTGATATGGTTTTAGAGACTAATTGATCTGGTTTTTTACCCTTAATATCTTAAATACCAGAAAACAATTTCTCTCTTTCCTTTTCCTTTTTCTTTTTTATTAATTTCGATTTTTCGGGATTTTTGAATGGGTATTTCGAAAATTGGGAAAAACCAAGCCTACAAGGCTATGCAAAGAGCCACGCTTGGCTCTTCCTCTCTGCCCTGAAGAGATCGAGGATGGCATGGTTTGTACCCTTCCATGTTCAAACAATTCTATATATAAATATTCGCTTTATGTCGTTTCTCGCACTTGTTTTTTAAATCAGGTGCTTTGTATTTCTTGATTTATTTCCATTTCATTTATATTGGTGGATGTGTTTCTTGGTTGGTGCTTCAAATGTTTGGGAATTTACTTTTGGGGTCTTCTAAAATCTTTTTTGACTTGTCTTGTGTCAAATTGTTAGGTTAAATCTATGTAGTTTATTCAGTGATGGTAGTTGGAACTTAGAAGTGATTTAGCGAAGCATTAATATTATACTTACTAATTGTTCAAATATCACAGTTTAACGTTAGTTTTTCATATTCCAGAATATTAGTAACAAAACAAAACAGTCTCTCTTTTGCTTTGGCTTTGCTTGGCCTGGCCTTCTTCTCCTTTTGCCTTTTCATTATTCTTTATTTCTATGTTCAGCTTGCTCTCATGCGAGTTCCCATTATTCACTGTAACTAAAAAGCTAACCCAGGTTTCTAACTATCCCTTTTTCCTTTTTCGTTTACACTTGTAAGTTCTTCTCTGCTCATCTCCTCGATAAATTTTGGGTTCAAAAGCATATTTCTTTCCTGCTTCAAATTTCAATTTGACTGGTTATTTTCGTTATTTGCTATGCTATATTTTAAGTTCATTCAAGTTTCTTATTTGGGTTTGTGTTGCTTGATTCAGTTTTGTACTAAGTTGAGCTGTATTTTCTTTTAATAGCTCCTGCTGGAAAACTGGAATTTGAAAATTTGAATCTTGTTCATGGAAAGCTTGATAGGGATTGTATGTATATATATATATATATATATATATATCGTGTGTGTGTTCTATAACTTAGTCAGGTGTAGGTATCGTCTTCATGATTGAATCAACGAAACTCTTGCTATGACCAAATCAGTACTTGTCCTTCAATATAAGATAGTCCACTCTTCGATAGTGTAGTCTTCTCCGGTTCGAAATATAATTACAGCATTATTAAAAAAAACAGTGACATAACTAAACTAAATCAAGTACCTGCAACTTCATGACATCTTGTTTATTCATCCTTTAATGAAACAGAACGAAAAAAAAAAAAAAGATGAAAGAAAACTGAAACTTCTATGCTTCTTAGTTTGGGAAACAAGGAAATAAAAACCCTTTCAGCTACAAGATTTTTAAGAAAGATAAAGAGCTTAAAGGCGGTTGGTAGGCATTAAAACGCTTCTCTTTTAGGTTTGTAAAGCCTTTGTATTTAGAGAAGAGAGCAAGGAAAGAGAGAGATGAGGCGGTTGCAGGAGAGGTAAGGTATCTTCAAGATTTTAAATATAAAAAGAAATGAAAATAAAAATAATGAAAAAACAACCTAGCTTAGGTTCTTGCTAGTATGAGCTTAGTTCAGTGTGGCTTGGCTTTATACTATTTGAAGCTTCCTAAAGTGATTTACAGCCAATTTTAATTTTTTAATGAAAAAGGAAGAAAATTTTAATTCTTGTGCCACAGTGGAACACTTGGGTTTTAAGTGGTTGTATTAACTTTAGTAATTCAACTATTTAATAATATAAAACTATGCATTAACATAATCTTTTTTATTTCTCCACTTGTATACTATATTTATAATCATCTCAATTTTAAATCTCATTTTACTATATTTAGTTCGATTATAATTTTTTATTTAATTTTAATTAATTATTCGTGTTTTTTTTCATGTCTTAGTAAAAGTGATTAAGCCTAATAAGTCCAAAGTCAAGCGACTTTGTGTCTCTCACTTGTTTGGTCTGGTCGGTAATTGCGGTTTGGACTTGGGTGTTTGACTTAAGAGGCAAGTTGTGGACTGTCATTGCACATCTTTGTTTTAGTGGGTTTTTTTCCTTTAATTTATAATAAATAACATTTGAATAGTTTAATAGTTTGTAGTTTGGACATTGGATCTTGGAACTTGCTAACAATAATAATTAATTAATTAACATTTTAAAAAATCTAAATATATAATAATGGTACTTGTACAAGTGCACTATTCGACAGTGTAGTCAATGTCATCGATTCCGTGCTCTAGTTCTTCTTGGAAGATTCCTTGATGTGGGACCATGGGTTGTAGATCTAGTAGTTATCTAAGGGTGTACTCTTCACTATTTGATTTCATGTTGTTGTTTACTTATAGGGGGATTCTGTTTTTAGGCCCTTTTTGTTGTAATATTGCTTAGCAAAGCTGCCATGATTTGCATGTTCCATTCAAAAGCGTGATTTAGCAAGATAGGATAATTTTGCCATTTGGGGCTCGATGAGGCTATGTTTTTGTTTTCAAAACATAAAAGATGCATCGAGCCATGGCTTACCTTATTTCCTGAACTTTTCTTTTATGTTTGGGTCAAGGAATGTTTCAACCCCATAGTTGATGCAAGAGAATCGGGAGGACCTTATCCCATGCATGGTTAATGGGTAAGCATGAACCCTTTTTTTCTTCTCTTTTGGTTTGGATGTTCTTTGGTTGTAGATATATACCCCCTTTTTTGACAAACTTGTATTACCTTCTCTCTTCTGAAGGAACTTAAAAGGCCAAGAATATGGAGGAATGTATTGTCTTGTATTGACAATTAAGTAATACGTATTTGCATTACATTTAAAGCTTTAGATGCTTTTGCTATTTGAATGTTGACAATATTCTCTTTTGGATAGTGTTTCAGCTCATTCGTTGTATCAGCTGGAATAATTTGAGTTTTGGGCAAGAAATTGCTGAAATTCCTTTAGTTGCTACAAGCATTGGTAACCATGGAAAGGTGAGGCTAATGGACCCAAGTTATGTTTTTATAATCTTTGCTGCGATTCCTACCTCTTTTAAGATTTTCAATTCTTTGGCTTGGTAATTTTGATGACTGTTCAAGTTTTTCTAATTTTGATAACACTTTTATATTGCCATATCAATTTTGAAAATATAAATTCAAGAATCAAATACATATCCAAACAAATTAAAATATAAATTTACAACCACTCTACCTATATTAATTATTAAGTAAAATTTAAAAAATATTTTTAACTTAAATTTCTTTTACTCATATTATAAATATAACAATATCTTTTTTTTTTTTGAATAGATGGATTGGAATGAGAACCTACAAATTAAACATAAACTGTCATATCCCAAACACAATAATTTTGTCATTAAATTAATAACTTAGGGAAAATTCTTTCTTTAGCCCTCCGTGATTTTAAGAGTTTTCCACGAACAATTTCTAGCTACAAGTTTGAAATGTGGCTATTTTTTATAGCTCATCTTGTAAACCAGCAAGTCACCCATGAGATTATTGCTTTGGAACTTCTCACTATTACAAAAGGAACAATTTATAATTCTATTTGCCATTTATACATTTGCAGGGATATCCTCTTTGTTCGTCGAACTAGACCTTGTTGAGGAAGATGACCAATTAACTCATATCTCTCAAGTTGAGATTGATCCAAAATAACCACCGGTATGTTTCAAGATGCCTCCACTACATTTTTGTTAGTTATATTTTATTGATGAACTCTACATGTTTGGTTAATTCCTTCGGCATGCATCATGAATGCATTTATTTGTCCTTGTAGACATTTTTAAATCGGATCCTCAATACTTGGAGAATGAAAAGTGATATGAAGAGTTGAAGAAATCCATCCTTGGTGAGGAGTCCGAGGATGAAAAGGGTTCGATCTGAGTTCAAGTGATTTGCTAAAGTGATATGAAGAGTTGAAGAAATCCATCCTTGCTTCCTTTTTAAAATTCTTATTGAATATTGTTTGCTATCGATTTCTTTTTTGGTTTAAATGTTATAAATTTGAAAAATGTTTAATTTTATTATTTTTCCTTAAATATTTTTATAATATTTTAATATTTATAATATTTTAATTTTATTCTTTTTATAATATTTTAATTTTTTAATTTTCATGACTTTTAGCGTTTTTTGTGAAAAGCGCTAAAAGTCGTGTTCTTTATGCGCGTTTTTGAAAAGCGCTAAAAGTCATGTTCTTTAGCGGCGTTTTTGAAAAGCACCGCTAAAAGCCCTACCTTTAGCGGCGTTTTTGAAAAGCTACCGCTAAAAGTCATGTTCTTTAGCTGCCTTTTTGAAAAGCGCCGCTAAAAGCTCCCTACCTTTAGCGCTTTTTGAAAAGCGCCACATAAGCTCTACCTTTAACGCGCGTTTTTTAAAAGCGCTAAAAGCCCCTACCTTTAGAGGCATTTTCCTGAAAAGTGCCGCTAAAAGCCCATATCTTTTTATTTTTTTATAAAAGCGCCGCTAAAAGTCTTTACTTTTAGCGGCATTTTTTCACAACAAACGCCACTAAATTTTATGTAGCTTTCTTTCTCAGCGTTTTTGCGGTGCTTTCAAAAGCGCGGCAAATACTATTAGTGGCGCTTAAAACACCGCTAAAAGCCCAAAAAAACGCCGTTAAAATCTGTTTTGGTGTAGTGCTATATATGTTTAAACTATCTAATTACGTTTTCAATGCAGGCGAGGATGATGTAATTCAATCCAAATTATATATATATATATATATATATACAAAATAGTGACATACTCACCATGCAAATGGAAATTATGCGATAAATATATTTAGAAAATATTTAAAAGAATAAATGAGACTTTAGTTATAGTAGTAAAGTTGAAATATAAAAAGTAATGGTATTTTGGGTTCAAATCTAATTATATGTATGTATTTACATTTCATTTAAAATTACAAATAAAAAAAATTCCTCATAGAATATTTTTTATTTTGTAAAATGATGGGATATTTAGCAATTTCCTAAGCGAGTTAAGACTTGGTTGATGGGTGACATAACTTAGCTAGCTACTTAATATATGCTAGAATTATGACATAACTACAAGGTAGGTAAATAGTAGAATTATAGAACAAATATATTTATAGAAAATGATATAAAAATCAAATGAGACATTAGCTGAAATGGTAAAGTAGAAATGTAGAAAATGATAATGTCTTAAGTTCAAAACCTATTATATATGTTGAGGCAAGTATTTGAAGTAACAATTATGTGTCAATGGAAGTGCCCACTTCCATCACCATTGCAATAGAGAGTAACTTGCCATATATCATACCAAATCCCTTGGATCAAGGATTTTGGATCGGGACAAACCTTAAAGACTTATCTTTCAATATCCACCTTATTTTAGTCATTATTACAATATTGTATTTAATTATTTTAGTTGTTTTTTAGAAGGAATTGTAATTGATCTTTTAGTATGTTAGCAAGTTTTGAAAAGTTTTATGGCTCTGTTTGCCAATTAGCTAATAGCTGATAGTTGATTATTGATTGTAGTGGTTGGTTTGACCAACTGATTCTATTAACCGATTTGACCAATTGATTCTATTAACTATTTATTTAAAGTGTTTGGTAAAACTTAGCTGATAGTTGAAAGCTAATATGTGTTATAACACCCTAAACCCAGCCTAGAAGTTTAGACTGAATTTCGGATGTCACATTGATCACCAAGTGATCGTAGGTAAATTTACAAAACAAGTTGTCACGTCGAATCAAAACATTTAATCATTTAAAATTCAGCCCCGAAATTAAATAAACGATTAAAAATTAAAATGAAACTTGTACCACAGTGTTGTAGCCCAATTTTGTCCGGGCTAACCAACCCAATTGCCGAAGCTCAATCCAGAAGGCCCAAATAGGTCGAGGCCCGTTTTACAGCTAACCAAAAACCCAAAACAAACCAAACCTACCAGACCCACCATTAGCCCATAACCCAATACAGACTAAAAGCCCAATCTAAACCTAACCCTGGCCCAACACACACAAAAAAAAAAAAGAAAAACAAAAGAAACTCTACAAGCTTCTACCTCCACCGCCCATGTCAGTCTGCCGCCACTTGCACTGCTAGCACCACTTGCGCTGCCACCACCTGCTCCACCGTCCATACCTTGCAAAAAGAATCCAACACAACAGTAACAAGAAAAAGGAAAAATGATGTATTTTATTTCTTTTTTTATTATTTTCGGCTTTATAAAGCCGAATATGAAACAATGTAAAAGGGGTTCTCTCTTTTCTTATGAATGCTCCGGCTCCTTTACAAAAAAACAAACACTTGAGAAATCAAAGAGGGTAACAGTTTGAAAAGAGGTGGATTTTTAGTCTTCTCGTTCATTTTACTTTTTTTTTGTTATCTAATATTGTTTCGTTTCATCTATTTTTGTTTTCTTTTAAAAGTTTTTACAAACAATAATAAAATAACAAAAAGAAAAGAAGGAAACTTACCTAAATCGGAGCCATTCCTCCATCTTCGAAGCCAGATCGAAAAGTGGGGGGGCTTCTCTTCTCTGTGGTTTGAACTCCACCCTTAGACGAACTCGAAAAGGGGCTACGGCCCACCTCGCGATCTGTCAGCCACCGTACGACGTGGTGGTGTGATGGGCGGCTGGAGGGAGTTCAATCATCGGGCATTGCAAAAGGGGGGAAGAAGTTTTAAAGTTTTTTTAGAATAGAAATTGAAATGAATAAAGTAATAAAAATGGGTTTTAAAGCATTAAATGAAAAAGCTGTCTGGTGGGGATAGGAATCTGCGCATTCTTACCTTAAAAGGAGATTTACTCTTATGGTCCCTCCCCTTTGTAGTGTCATTTGATCAAGCCCCATTTTGCATTTTTTTTTGCAATTGTGCCCTAATATTTCATCTCATTTTTAATTTGATCCGTACCTCAGTCAAGCGAAACGTTGTGCATTAGGAACCGGGTTATTCACCCATTTGGCCCTTGCACGTTTAGGCGCGTGTTGCATTTAGTCCTAATCCCTTTCCATTTTAATTTATTCTTTGTTTTAACCCTTTAGTTTTATTCTAATTCGATTTAGCCCTTCCTTGTTTGTTTTTTTTTTTTGTAATTACATTGTTATTGTTATTATCATTAATTTTAATATTTCTATTAATATTATTATTATATTATTATTACTATTATTATTATTTTATTTCACTACTAGTATTATTTTCATTTCTATTAACACTTATTTATTTACATTTTTACTATTATTTTATTTTTATCACTACTATTATTATTATTAATATCACTATTACAAGTCACTATTATTTACTTATCTTTTACTATTCTTTATTATTATTATTATTATTATTATTATTATTATTTAGTATTTAGTATTTTTATCATTATATTATTATTGCTATTATTATTGTCATTTCTATTATTGTTTTGTTACCATATTAGTATCATCATTATTATATTATTATATTTGTACATTTTGTGTGCTTATATTATGTTCTTTATTTATTTTTATTAGTATTACTATTATTATATTTTTATATTTTATATATGCATTTTATTCGCTTATATTATTATTTTATTTATTTATTTATTTTATTTTCATTATTATTACTATACTATTAAGCATTAGTATTATTTTTATTAATATTCTTGTCTTTGTTATTTTATTAACATCATAACCCTTCTTTACTTATTATTTAATAATTTATTTATCTTTTACAATTATTATTTTCATACATATATCTATTATTATAATTACTACGTTATTATTATCGTTATTTTTATTACCATTTGCTATTTCCATTGTTTATTATTATTATTATGTTTACTATTATTTTATTATTACATTTGCATGTTGTTATTACGTTCTTCTACTATTACCATTATTATTACCACTAATATATTACTACCTTATTTATTATCATTTTATTATTTTCATCATTATCATTATTTTCTATCACCGTCAATATATATACTATCGTCATAATACTTTCATTTTACCATTGCTTATATTATTATTATTATTCATTTATTTTTATTATCAATATTCTCATCGTTCGTCTCACTATTTTTCGACATCTCAATCTTTATAACGACCAATATTTCCGTATTAGCAATTCGGGAAAATCGAGCCCTAACTCACTAGGTTCCGGTCTTTCTCGTTTAAGTTAAACAACGGAATATCCTTTTTTAAAAAAAATCACAATTCAAATTTTAAACAAAACACTTAATCTCGAAAATTTGAAATGTCGTGCCCTAACTTATTGGACTCGACTCCTAGATACTTCGAGATGAGTTTCTTTTTCTTTTAAAATAGAGGCAATATACCTAATTTGGATTTTCGGGAAAACGAGCCCTAACTTACTAGGTTCTGGTTTCTCGCTCGACAGATGACGGGAGATCCTCTTCAAAAATAAAACCAAGTTTTAAAAGGCGAGCTTAGTTTCGGGAATTTAAAGTGTCGCGACCTAACTTACTGGACATGATACTTTATCTCATCGAAAATAAGAGAGTCTTAGCGTCCCTTCCGATCCCTTCAAGTTTTGGAAATAAGAAGTATCTATTTTCGAATCATTTCAAAGTTTTCAACATTAGGACATCGATCAATCAGTTTGGTACCGATTTCGGCCGTGTCGAGGGTGCTAATCCTTCCTCGCATGTAATTGACTTCTGAACCCATTTTTCTTAGAATTTCGTAGACCAAAAGTCTCGTTTTAATAAACCGAGGCATTTTATTAAAATAAAGGTGATCCGATCACACCCAAATAAAGATCGGTGGTGACTGTAACACCCCAAACCCGGTCTATGCGTTGAGACTAGATTTGGTTTGTTACGTGATTGAACTATTCTTAAATCTTTAATGAGTTGAAAACTACAATATTGTTTCTGAGTTTAAAATTTGAAGAGTATTAGATTTTGATAAATATTTAGAAACATTAGTTGAAAATCATTGTATTATCAAAAACATTTAGGTAATTTGTTAAAGAGTTAACTATAATAAGATATTTATAAAAGATTTTCATAAACTTGAAAACTCAAATTTATTTTTTAAAAAAACATCATAAAATTTTAGCTCATAATTAAAAGTCCAAAGTATAAATTAAATTCCAAACACACATAAAATCCATAAGTTATTCATAGAGGCCATTTATTACAACATCCCAAAATAGTAAAAATAATTATTAAAAGTTCGAATTTAAATAACCCTTATTTAGCAATATGGCCTCCACGAAGTCATCCTCGCCCAAGTCCACATCAATTTTCCATTACGAGATGGAAAAAAAAAAAAAGGGGTGAGTTACTTAAAACTCAATGTGTAACTCACTTACCACCATTATTGGGCAGATTATCGGGACATAATCTTTGGGCTTGAGCCCAATTCGAACTCAACAATATATCATGAATTAACACAATTAATAATGCATGTAAAATGAAATTCCCACCCATACCTAATATCCATCCGCTAACACCCCGTACCAACCATCACACTGTGGGGATCAAGTCAACCCACCCGCCATCACACCAATCGTAGGCATTAAGCCTTTTTATAATTGTGGCATAGCCACCGAACTAGAGGCAATAAGCCGATATTGTGGCAGAGCCACCGAACTAGAGGCAATAAGCCGATATTGTGGCAACTGGCCATTCTTCTCTTCATATATCCCACCCATGCAATTATACATGTACTTAAAATATAAAATTTATTAACAATACATAACATGGTGGGTTTATCAATAACATTTCATTTGGCCCATAATTATAGCAATTTGTCCATTTAGCAGTTTAGTGGGCTTTGGCCCAATTTACCAAACTAGAGTGTTTTGGCTAAATTTTAACGAACTAGAGTATTTTGGCCCATTTTCACGAACTAGAGTATTTACGGCCCATTTTCACGAACTAGAGTATTTACGGCCCATTTTCACGAACTAGAGTATTTACGGCCCATTTTCACGAACTAGAGTATTTACGGCCCATTTTCACGAAACATCCAATTTTCATAATAACAATTAATTTCTTGAGGGCGTTTTCGTAATTTTCACGATTTAGTCGTTTTCGCATTTTCGTCAAAATATAAATTTTACGTTTTTACCGATCTAATCGTTTTTACGATTTACTTCCATACCGAAATTTGACATCCAACCAAAAATAATGAGTGTGAAATTACACACCTCGTTACCGAAAGTACTAATCCTTCTCGCTCCTCGGCACCTAAAACATATTTTGATCCGTTAGACAACTAACTTCGTAAAAATAAATCTTAATCGATAATAGATCCAAAATCTTACCCTCTTGATTTTGAATCACTTGATTTTCGCTTTTCCTCGTTTATCGATTCACTAGCCGAGAATCCACCAACGATAACTTGGCTCGGAGGTTCGTACTACTTGAATAATGGACTTCTTTGGAAGATGGCCCACAACCCGGTGGAAAATCCGGATGCCAAACCGCTCTTCGTTTGAATGGGGATTTACGGATCCGCCCTCTTAACGTGACTAACCACCGCCCTTTTCTTCCTATTTTGTGATCTTCAAGATCCAAAGGAATTTAGTTAGATCTAAAATAATATCAAATGTTACTAGAGATTTAAAGAGATTTGATTTCCTTACCAAAATAAAACGTTTCCAACGTTTCTCCCGATCACTTGAGTTCCGATCTCCGTTATTGCACTAAAATAATAATAACGAAAAGAACGTTATTAGAATGAACGTTATATCGATTCAAAAAGTCCTTCAAATCACCATTACTATTCGGCCATAGTACCTTAATAAATCGAAAATGGAAAAGAACCCTTACCTATATTCCACGGTCGAAAGAAAAGAATGGAGAATGATGTCTAAATGATGAAGGATTCGGCTATGTATGTTCAAGGAAAAGAAAAAAAAATATTTGGTTTAAAGGCACAATAGCATTCGGCCAAAAGAGTGAAGATGGAGAGAATTTTTTTTAATTGAAAAAGAAATAATATTAGAACGAAAGGATGATGGTGATAATGTTGTTTTGATTTCAAGGAGATTAGTAGAAAAAGAAAAGAAAAAGACCAGCTTTAGGAGGGATGTATATTCGGCAATGGCAAAAGAGAAGAAAAGAATTGGCTTTTGGCATAAGTGATTTTCAGCACAAGGAGAATACAAAGGAAAATTAACAAGAGGAACAAAAGTGACCAAATGGTCAAAAGATTTTGGCTTTACCAAATGCAAAAATTCGCCAAGAAGAATGTTGAAAGGAGAGGAAATAAAATTCGCACAAGTGCAAAGAATGACCAAAGAGAAAAGAATGGGATTTTAGCCAAACTAACAAAAATTTGGCTCCTCCCTAAACCAATGTTGCCGTCCAGCACATGGTCAATTGGCCATGATTTCTTTCCAAATTTTCCCCTTGATAAGTGCCTTATGTTCCCCCTATCTTTCCTTAAACCTTTGATTCCATGCCATAAGTTAGTTGTTTCCTTAATCCATTGATACACTAACCAAAAATACATGGTCAACACCTTCCTTATATGTTTCTTGCCGACACTTCCTATCCATGAGCAGCAAATTAAAAACAAAAAATTCATTTAGGTGTTATACAAGGATTGAACCTCTTCCCCTTGCTAGAACCCATCGCCAACTCCACCATGCCATATGCTCATTTTATGACACTTTTTAGCACATAATTTAGCTTAAGTCTTAATCACCTTTGTTTCACTTCCATAAATTCTCAATTAATAAATTTTATTCCTTCTTCAAATTATGCTTTACCCTCTCTAGGACTTCAATAAGCACTAAAATAAAAATAAGAGATTTTTCCTAAAAAAAATCTAGACACCAATTCATGCAATTTAAATACTCGGATTTTTAGGGTGTTACAACTCTACCCTCCTTAAAGAAAATTTCGTCCTCGAAATTTACCTGGTTGAAAAAGGTGAGGGTATTGTTGCCGAATTGCATCCTCTAGCTCCCACGTAGCTTCTTCCACTCCGTGGTTACGCCATAGA
This sequence comes from Gossypium rotundifolium, assembly GCA_025506655.1. Classification (NCBI taxonomy): domain Eukaryota; kingdom Viridiplantae; phylum Streptophyta; class Magnoliopsida; order Malvales; family Malvaceae; genus Gossypium; species Gossypium rotundifolium. The sequence goes on from CP106725.1 coordinate 163,641,913, forward strand.
GCTTTGACCAACGGCACGGTTTTCTTCCTTAATACCTTGACATCTCGTTCTAGGATTTCCTTTGGTTCTTCTTCAAAGGACAAATCGAATTCAGCTCAATTCCTCTACCGGTATAATGTGCAAAGGATCCGATCTATAACGCCTCAACATGGAAACATGAAAGACATTGTGAATTTGATCTAACACGGAGGTAACTCAATCGATATGCCTTTGGACCAACACGCTCAAGATTACGATAAGGTCCAATATATCTAGGACTTAGCTTGCCCTTCCTTAGAATCTAAAGATCTTTTTCCAAGGAGATACCTTCAAGAAAACCCGATCTCCCACACTATACTCGATGTCCCTTCGCTTCGGATCTGCGTCGACTTACATCTATCTCGAGGCTTCTTTCAACCGTGCTCGAATAACTTTTACCTTATCCTCGGTCTCGGATATCATCTCGGGACCTAACATCATCTTTCGCCAACTCGGTCCAACAAATAGGAGAGCGACACTTACGACCATACAATGCCTCGTAAGGTGCCATCGAATGCTAGGCGATAATTTGTTGTTATATCGCAAATTACGCGGTGGTAGATAATCCTCCCAACTACCCACGAAGTCGATTACACATCCTCTTAACATATCTTCCAATATTTGAATTACTCTTTCCGTGACCATCGGTGAGGATGAAAAGCCGTCTTGAAATTCAACTTTGTCCCTAAGGCTTCATGCGAGCTTTCGAATCGTGATGTAAACCTAGGGTCCCTATCCGATATAATAGATCTGGTACCCATGTAACCTCACAATTTCGGATCGTAAAGTTTCGCCAATTTACGCAATGAATAATCCGTCTGAGCGGCAAGAAATGGCGGTCTTCGTCAACCGATCAACAATTACCCAAGCGGAATTTTTCTTAGTAGGTGTTAACGGTAACCCACTAACAAAATCCATAGTTATCCGCTCCCATTTCCAAAGAGGAATCTTTATCGGTTGTAACAATCCAGACGGTAATTGATGTTACGCCTTCACTTGCGACAAGTCAAACATTTTCCCACAAACTCGTAATCTCACGCTTCAACCACGGCCACCAATCATCATTCACGGAGATCTCGATACATCTTATTTCCTCCGGGATGCATAGCATAAGGGCTACTATCGCCTCCGTAGAATCAATTGCCTTAGATCTAAGTCCTTAGGCAAGCATACTCTCCTCGAAAGCACAACACACCCTCGTGTTTATTCCAAAATCCTCAATTTCCCATTTTCAACTTGCAAGTAAAGGTCCCAACTTCTCATCGATGTCTGTTTTTCCTTGATTTGTTCCGCCACAACGGCTTCACGAAGTTCGCTAACAAGCGCCATCCTCGACAGACTCAAATGGGCAAGCAGTGCTCTTAAATCGAATCTTGCCTTACGACTTAACGCGTCGGCTACCACGTTAGCCTTTCGGGATGGTATTCGATGGAGAAATCATAATCTTTTAACAATTCTACCCACCTTCTTTGTCTTAAATTCAACTCCTTACGGGTAAGGAGGTATTTAAGACTCTTGTGATCCGTGTAGATTATGGACTTCTCACCATAAAGATAATGCCTCCAAATCTTTAGAGCAAAGACAACGGCAGCCTAACTCCAAATCATGAGTAGGGTAGTTTACTTCGTGTGGTCTCAATTGACGAGAAGCATAGGCCACCACTTTTCCATTTTGCATCAACACACAACCCGGGCCGTGTGAGGCGCATCGCAATAAGCAGTGAATTCTTTTCCGACCTCGGGTTGAATTAAAGCTGGAGCTTCGAGAATCTTCTTCAATTTCTCAAAACTCTCTTTGCTTTTAGGTCCGGATATACGGAGCTCCCTTCGCATAGCAGTTTAGTTAGGGGTGCGACAATCAATGAAAACCCTCTACAAAGCGTCTATAGTATCCACCAAGCCTAAGAAACTCGAATTTCACTCTCGATGTTGGTGGTTTCCAATCGAGAATAGCCTCAATTTTCGAGGATCCACCCTTATTCCTTGGTGATACTACATGACCAAGGAAAGTCACCTCCTTTAGCCAAAATTAGCATTTACCAAATTTGGCATACAATTGCTTATCACGAAGTAATTGTAATACTATCATAAATCTTGGTCATGCTCCTCCTCATTTCTCGAATAAACCAATATATCATCTATGAACACTACCACAAACCGGTCTAAATATGGTTGAAAGACTCGGTTCATCATGTCCATAAATGCATTTGGTGCATTGGTTAATCAAGCGGCATCACTACAAACTCATAGTGTCCGTAGCGTGTCCGAAATGCCGTCTTATAAATGTCGCCTCTTTCACCTTAAGTCGATGATAACCCGACCTTAAATCAATTTTGGAGAAAACTAAAGCTCCCTTCAATTGATCAAACAAGTCGTCAATTCTCGGCGAGAGGATACCGATTCTTGATCGTCAATTTATTCAAGCTATGCGTAGTCAATGCACATACGCATCGATCCATCCTTTTCTTGTGAACAAAGCTGGTGCTCCCCACGGAGACACACTTGGTCGAATGAATCCCGATCCAGCAATTCTTGAATTTGAGCTTTGAGCTCACCAACTCCTTGATTGCCATTCTATAGGGAGCAATGGACCTTTGGAGCCGTCGAGCAAAAGCTCAATGCCAAATTCTACTTCCGATCTGAGGTATACCGGGAAGTTCTTGGGAAATACATCGGAAATTCCTTCACCGTCCTCACATCATTCACGGATAATTCCTTGGCATCCACAACAGAGATAAAGGCTAGGAATGCCCGTACCCTTTCGCACCAACTTCTCGACTTTTAATGCAGATACCACATTTGCCGATAGTTCTTTCGTTCACCAATCATTATGACTTCCTTATCATCCGGGTCCTTATCGACATTCGTTTTTCAGCACAATCCAATTCGCCCGATGGTTAACCAACGATCCATGCCCGAATGAGATCGAACTCACGAAAGGTAGTTCCATCAAATTTGCTAAGAATACTTCCTCTTGGATTTTTAAGGCACGTCATTAAATATTTTATTAACCATTCCGATTGTCTAAAGGTGATTCATCATCTCATTTTAGTAATTTGATTCTAAATTGATTTCGGATATGGCACTAGATACATATGAATGAGTAGAGCCAATATCTATTAAGGCAATAACGGTACATCAAAAATGAAGAACGTCTGGGTTATCACATACGGTGCATTGCCGTCCTCATGGCGTCTATTTGCATAGACCGATCCAGTCGTCTTGCATCTGCATTTCCTCTATTACCATTTCCTCGACCCGGTGCACCTTGACCACGACCAGCCCCATTACCACCACGACCTGGTCCACGACCTCTCGGTGGCTGCTGATTACCCCTGACCGGCTGTGCATCATTATTACGGACTTCTTGAGTCGTATCCATTCGTCGAGGACAACTTTTGTCTTGATGTTCCATTGAACCGCATTTGTAGCATGCACCGTTTTCCTCCAACATTCCCAAAATGCCTTTTCCCACACTCGGTGCAATCTCGACTTGATTATTTGCTCTGGGGTTACGCCTTGGCGATTCATCATTGGGGTTTCTTCGGAATCTCTTGGAAGAACCAGATTCTGTGTCTCTCTCTTGTTTGGGATCTTTCTGGTTACGCGTTTCGAGTTCTTAGCCTCTTGGCTATTTTGGCCTTCTCCACCGAGTGGAAAAATTTCTAACTTGTTGCGAGCAATTAGAACTCTCACTCATCATTAAGTCCATCCTCGAAGCGTACACAACGTTCATGATCATTGCTACAATTGTCCGGGCATAACGGCTCGGGCGTAAAACTTCGACTTCATAAGGCGCCACGGTCTTACTTCCTTGGACAAGATTGAAATTCCTTCCTTGAGCATCTACATAGCTTGTTAAGCGTATTTTCCTTGGGCGGCTTTAAAGAATTCCTAGTTAATCGGTGCGACTTGATGCCTTCTCGAGCAGTGAGCCACCACCGTCGCCTCATCTCTCAATAAGGATACAGCTCCTCTCGGTTTTTGCTCACCGTGCATTCCATATCATCCATAATCCGTTCCACGACTTGAGCGATATTCACCACATTCGAGCTACACGGAGACTCCTCGAAAACTTCGCATTATTTGCCTTAAGTCGCTCTGAAATTGACCCACGAGTTGTTGGCCCAATTCTAGTTCAGTGACCCTTTCCGGGACTCGTAGCATTGCTTGAGTCAATGCATGATCTTCTTCCATGTGATCGCGTGATCCGGTCTCACTTTCAATTGGCGGTGCGTCTACTTACAGCATATGATTTGGTGCTTGGTAGTAGCACCTCGGCCTCTACCGCCCACGTCTACGCGTCCACGACCACGTCCTCTAGTGCTCATGATTGCTTGTTCGTTTATCGATTACAAGTTTTATGAATCGAGTTTTGTTTGGTGTTTATTAGCGATATTTTATGAGATTTAAGATATAAAGTTGTTTTTCGCAACATTTCCTATAGTCTCAATCTCTCTGAGTTTTTCACGTCTAAAACTAGAAGTTCTAGAGTGTTCCTATGATCATATCATAGTAATCATTAAGTAATAAATACTTACTTGACTTGTCATGGGATGCTTGTGGTGCCATCTTGATTTTGAATGATTTCATCTGAAATTATTTTTGAACCCAAACCACAGTAGAGTTTTTGAAGCGGCTCGATACCACTAAATGTAACACCCCAAACCCGGTCTATGCGTTGAGACTAGATTTGGTTTGTTACGTGATTCGAACTATTCTTAAATCTTTAATGAGTTGAAAACTACAATATTGTTTCTGAGTTTAAAATTTGAAGAGTATTAGATTTTGATAAATATTTAGAAACATTAGTTGAAAATCATTGTATTATCAAAAACATTTAGGTAATTTGTTAAAGAGTTAACTATAATAAGATATTTATAAAAGATTTTCATAAACTTGAAAACTCAAATTTATTTTTTTAAAAAAACATCATAAAATTTTTAGCTCATAATTAAAAGTCCAAAGTATAAATTAAATTCCAAACACATAAAATCCATAAGTTATTCATAGAGGCCATTTATTACAACATCCCAAAATAGTAAAAATAATTATTAAAAGTTCGAATTTAAATAACCCTTATTTAGCAGTATGGCCTCCACGAAGTCATCCTCGGCCCAAGTCCACATCAATTTTCCATTACCTGAGATGGAAAAAAAATAAAAAAGGGGTGAGTTACTTAAAACTCAGTGTGTAACTCACTTACCACCATTATTGGGCCAGATTATCGGGACATAATCTTTGGGCTTGAGCCCAATTGAGAACTCAACAATATATCATGAATTAACACAATTAATAATGAATGTAAAATGAAATTCCCACCCATACCTAATATCCATCCGCTAACACCCCGTACCAACCATCACACTGTGGGGATCAAGTCAACCCACCCGCCATCACACCAATCGTAGGCATTAAGCCTTTTTATAATTGTGGCATAGCCAGCAATAAGAACTAGAGGCAATAAGCGATATTGTGGCGAAACCAGAACTAGAGGCAATAAGCGATATTGTGGCAATGGCCATTCTTCTCTTCATATATCCCACCCATGCAATTATACATGTACTTAAAATATAAAATTTATTAACAATACATAACATGGTGGGTTTATCAATAACATTTCATTTGGCCCATAATTATAGCAATTTGTCCATTTAGCGGTTTAGTGGGCTTTGGCCCAATTTACCAAACTAGAGTGTTTTGGCTAAATTTTAACGAACTAGAGTATTTTGGCCCATTCTCACGAACTAGAGTATTTACGGCCCATTTTCACGAACTAGAGTATTCGGCCCATTTTCACGAACTAGAGTATTTACTAGAGTACCCATTTTCACGAACTAGAGTATTTACGGCCCATTTTCACGAAACATCCAATTTTCATAATAACAATTAATTTCTCGAGGCGTTTTCGTAATTTTCACGATTTAGTCGTTTTTCGCATTTTCGTCAAAATATAAATTTTACGTTTTTACCGATCTAATCGTTTTTACGATTTACTTCCATCTGAAATTTGACATCCAACCAAAAATAATGAGTGTGAAATTACACACCTCGTTCACCGAAAGTACTAATCCTTCTCGCTCCTCGGCACCTAAAACATATTTAGATCCGTTAGACAACTAACTTCGTAAAATAAATCTTAATCGATAATAGATCCAAAATCTTACCCTATTGATTTTGAATCACTTCGATTTTCGGCTTTTCCTCGTTTATCGATTCACTAGCCAGAGAATCCACCAACGTATAACGGCTCGGAGGTTCGTACTACTTGAATAATGGACTTCTTTGGAAGATGGCCCACAACCGTGGAAAATCCGGATTGCCAAACCGCTCTTCGTTTGAATGGGGATTTCTGGATCCGCCCTCTTAACGTGACTAACCACCGCCCTTTTCTTCCCTATTTTGTGATCTTCAAGATCCAAAGGAATTTAGTTAGATCTAAAATAATATCAAATGTTACTAGAGATTTAAAGAGATTTGATTTCCTTACCAAAATAAAAGCGTTTCCAACGTTTCTCCCGATCACTTGAGTTAGATCTCGTTATTGCACTAAAATAATAATAACGAAAAGAACGTTATTAGAATGAGCGTTATATCGATTCAAAAGTCCTTCAAATCACCATTACTATTCGGCCATAGTACCTTAATAAATCGAAAATGGAAAAGAACCCTTACCTATATTCCACGGTCGAAAGAAAAGAATGGAGAATGATGTCTAAATGATGAAGGATTGGCTATGTATGTTCAAGGAAAAGAAAAAAAATATTTGGTTTAAAGGCACAATAGCATTCGACCAAAAGAGTGAAGATGGAAGAATTTTTTAATTGAAAAGAAATAATATTAGAACGAAAGGATGATGGTGATAATGTTGTTTTGATTTCAAGGAGATTAGTAGAAAAAGAAAAGAAAAGACCCGACTTTAGGAGGGATGTATATTCGGCAATGGCAAAAGAGAAGAAAGGAATTGGCTTTTGGCATAAGTGATTTTCAACACAAGGAGAATACAAAGAAAATTAACAAGAGGAACAAAAGTGACCAAATGGTCAAAAGATTTTGGCTTTACCAAATGCAAAAATTCGCCAAGAAGAATGTTGAAAGGAGAGAAATAAAATTCTGCACAAGTGCAAAGAATGACCAAAGAGAAAAGAATGGGATTTTTAGCCAAACTAACAAAAATTTGGCTCCTCCCCTAAACCAATGTTGCCGTCCAGCACATGGTCAATTGGCCATGATTTCTTTCCAAATTTTCCCCTTGATAAGTGCCTTATGTTCCCCCTATCTTTCCTTAAACCTTTGATTCCATGCCATAAGTTAGTTGTTTCCTTAATCCATTGATACACTAACCAAAAATACATGGTCAACACCTTCCTTATATGTTTCTTGCCGACACTTCCTATCCATGAGCAGCAAATTAAAAACAAAAATTCATTTAGGTGTTATACAAGGGATTCGAACCTCTTCCCCCTTGCTAGAACCCATGCGCCAACTCCACCATGCCATATGCTCATTTTATGACACTTTTTAGCACATAATTTAGCTTAAGTCTTAATCACCTTTGTTTCACTTCCATAAATTCTCAATTAATAAATTTTATTCCTTCTTCAAATTATGCTTTACCCTCTCTAGGACTTCAATAAGCACTAAAATAAAAATAAGAGATTTTCCTAAAAAAAAAATCTAGACACCAATTCATGCAATTTAAATACTCGGATTTTTAGGGTGTTACAACTCTACCCTCCTTAAAGAAAATTTCGTCCTCGAAATTTACAGTTGAAAAAGGTGAGGTATTGTTGCGAATTGCATCCTCTAGCTCCCACGTAGCTTCTTCCACTCCGTGGTTACGCCATAGAGCTTTGACCAGCGCACGGTTTTCTTCCTTAATACCTTGACATCTCGTTCTAGGATTTCCTTTGGTTCTTCTTCAAAGGACAAATCTGAATTCAGCTCAATTCCTCTACCGGTATAATGTGCAAAGGATCCGATCTATAACGCCTCAACATGGAAACATGAAAGACATTGTGAATTTGATCTAACTCGGAGGTAACTCAATCGATATGCCTTTGGACCAACACGCTTCAAAGACACGATAAGGTCCAATATATCTAGGACTTAGCTTGCCCTTCCTTCCGAATCTAAAGATCTTTTTCCAAGGAGATACCTTCAAGAAAACCCGATCTCCACACTATACTCGATGTCCGCCCGCTTCGGATCTGCGTCGACTTACATCTCATCTCGAGGCTTCTTTCAACCGTGCTCGAATAACTTTTACCTTATCCTCGGTCTCGGATATCATCTCGGGACCTAACATCATCTTTTCGCCCAACTCGGTCCAACAAATAGGAGAGCGAACTTACGACCATACAATGCCTCGTAAGGTGCCATCTGAATGCTAGGCGATAGTCATGTTGTTATCATAAATTACGCGATGGTAGATAATCCTCCCAACTACCCCTGAAGTCGATTACACATCCTCTTAACATATCTTCCAATATTTGAATTACTCTTTCCGACTGACCATCAGACTGAGGATGAAAAGCCGTACTGAAATTCAACTTTGTCCCTAAGGCTTCATGCAGAGCTTTCCAGAATCGTGATGTAAACCTAGGGTCCCTATCCGATATAATAGATACAGGTACCCCATGTAACCTCACAATTTCGGATACGTAAAGTTTCGCCAATTTCTGCAATGAATAATCCGTATTGAACCGGCAAGAAATGGCGGTCTTCGTCAACCGATCAACAATTACCCAAACGGAATTTTTCTTAGTAGGTGTTAACGGTAACCCACTAACAAAATCCATAGTTATCCGCTCCCATTTCCAAAGAGGAATCTTTATCGGTTGTAACAATCCAGGACGGTAATTGATGTTACGCCTTCACTTGTTGACAAGTCAAACATTTTCCCACAAACTCGTAATCTCACGCTTCAACCACGCCACCAATATCATTCACGGAGATCTCGATACATCTTATTTCCTCCGGATGCATAGCATAAGGGCTACTATCGCCTCCGTAGAATCAATTGCCTTAGATCTAAGTCCTTAGGCAAGCATACTCTCCTCGAAAGCACAACACACCCTCCGTGTTTATTCCAAAATCCTTAATTTCCCATTTTCAACTTGTCAAGTAAAGGTCCCAACTTCTCATCGATGTCTTTTTCCTTGATTTGTTCCGACCCACGGCGGCTTCACTGAAGTTACGCTAACAAGCGCCATCCTCGTCAGACTCAAATGGGCAAGCAAGTGCTCTTAAATCGATCATCGCCTTACGACTTAACGTCGGCTACCACGTTAGCCTTTCCGGGATGGTATTCGATGGAGAAATCATAATCTTTTAACAATTCTACCCACCTTCTTTGTCTTAAATTCAACTCCTTACGGGTAAGGAGGTATTTAAGACTCTTGTGATCCGTGTAGATTATGGACTTCTCACCATAAAGATAGTGCCTCCAAATCTTTAGAGCAAAGACAACGGCTAACTCCAAATCATGAGTAGGGTAGTTTACTTCGTGTGGTCTCAATTGAGAAGCATAGGCCACCACTTTTCCATTTTGCATCAACACACAACCCAGCCGTGTGAGCGCGATCATGATAAGCAGTGAATTCTTTTCCACCTCGGGTTGAATTAAAGCGGAGCTTCACGCCGAATCTTCTTCAATTTCTCAAAACTCTCTTGCTGCTTTTCAGTCCAGATATACGGAGCTCCCTTTCGCAACAGTTTAGTTAGGGGTGCAGCAATCAATGAAAACCCCTCTACAAAGCGTCTATAGTATCCAGCCAAGCCTAAGAAACTCCAATTTCAGCTACTGATGTTGGTGGTTTCCAATCCAGAATAGCCTCAATTTTCCGAGGATCCACCCTTATTCCTTCGGCTGATACTACATGACCAAGGAAAGTCACCTCCTTTAGCCAAAATTCGCATTTACCAAATTTGGCATACAATTGCTTATCACGAAGTAATTGTAATACTATCATAAATCTTGGTCATGCTCCTCCTCATTTCTCGAATAAACCAATATATCATCTATGAACACTACCACAAACCGGTCTAAATATGGTTGAAAGACTCGGTTCATCATGTCCATAAATGCGGTGGTGTATTGGTTAATCCAAGCGGCATCACTACAAACTCATAGTGTCCGTAGCATGTCCGAAATGCCGTCTTATAAATGTCCGCCTCTTTCACCTTAAGTCGATGATAACCCGACCTTAAATCAATTTTGAGAAAAGCAAGCTCCCTTCAATTGATCAAACAAGTCGTCAATTCTCGGCGGAGGATACCGATTCTTGATCGTCAATTTATTCAAGCTGTGCGTAGTCAATGCACATACGCATCGATCCATCCTTCTTCTTGACGAACAAAGCTGGTGCTCCCACGGAGACACACTTGGTCGAATGAATCCCGATCCGACAATTCTTGAATTTGAGCTTTGAGCTCACCAACTCCTTGTGCCATTCTATAGGGAGCAATGGACACCTTTGGAGCCGTCGAGCAAAAGCTCAATGCCAAATTCTACTTCCGATCTGGAGGTATACTAGGAAGTTCTTGGGAAATACATCGGAAATTCCTTCACCGTCCTCACATCATTCACGGATAATTCCTTGGCATCCACAAAGAGATAAAGGCTAGGAATGCCCGCACCTTCCGCACCAACTTCTCGACTTTTAATGCAGATACCACATTTGCCGATAGTTCTTTCGTTCACCAATCATTATGACTTCCTTATCATCCGGTCCCATCGACATTCGTTTTCAAAGCACAATCCAATTCGCCCGATGGTTAACCAACGATCCATGCCCGAATGAGATCGAACTCGTAGAAAGGTAGTTCCATCAAATTTGCTAAGAATACTTCCTCTTGGATTTTTAAGGCACGTCATTAAATATTTTATTAACCATTACCGATCGTCCTAAAGGGTGACATTGTCATCTCATTTTCGGTAATTTGATTCTAAATTGATTTCGGATATGGCACTAGATACATATGAATGAGTAGAGCCAATATCTATTAAGGCAATAACAGTACATCAAAATGAAGAACGTGCGGTTATCACATCCGGTGCATTGCGTCCTCATGGCGTCTAGCCGCATAGACCGATCCAGGTGTCTTGCATCGCATTTCTCTATTACCATTTCCTCGACCGGTGCACCTTGACCACGACCAGCCCCATTACCACCACGACACGGTCCACGACCTCTCGGTGGTGTTGATTACCCCGACCGGTGTGCATCATTATTACGGACTTCTTGAGTCGTATCCATTCGTCGAGGACAACTTTTGTCTTGATGTTCCATTGAACCGCATTTGTAGCATGCACCGTTTTCCTCAACATTCCCAAAATGCCTTTTCCCACACTCGGTGCAATCTCGACTTCGATTATTTGCTCTGGGGTTACGCCTTGAACTGATTCATCATTAAGGTTTTTTCGGAATCTCTTGGAAGAACCAGATCTTTGTGTCTCTCTCTTGTTTGGGATCTTTCTCGGTTACTGCGTTCGAGTTCTTAGCCTCTTGGCTATTTTGGCCTTCTCCACCGAGTGGAAAAATTTCTAACTTGTTGTGGAGCAATTAGAACTCTCACTCATCATTAAGTCCATCCTCAAACGTACACAACGTTCATGATCTGTTGCTACAATTGTCGGGCATAACGGCTCGGACATAAAACTTCGGCTTCATAAGTCGCCACGGTCTTACTTCCTTGGACAAGATTCGAAATTCCTTCCTTCGAGCATCTACATAGCTTGTTCCGACGTATTTTCCTTGGAAGCGGCTTTAAAGAATTCCCGATTAATCGATGCGACTTGATGCCTTCTCGAGCAGTGAGCCATCAACGTCGCCTCATCTCTCAATAAGGATACAGCTCCTCTCGGTTTTTGCTCGGTAGTGCATTCCATATCATCCATAATCCGTTCCACGACTTGAGCGAAGATTCACCACATTGAGCTACACGAGACTCCTCTGAAAACTTCGCATTATTTGCCTTAAGTCGCTCTGAAATTGACCCACGAGTTGTTGGCCCAATTCTAGTTCCAATGACCCTTTCCGGGACTCGTAGCATTGCTTGAGTCAATGCATGATCTTCTTCCATGTGATCGCGTGATCCGGTCTCACTTTCAATTGGCCTTGGTCGTCTACCTCGCATATGATTTGGTGCTTGGTAGTAGCACCTCGGCTCTACCACGGCCACGTCTACGCGCCCACGACCACGTCCTCTAGTGCTCATGATTGCTTGTTCGTTTATCGATTACAAGTTTTATGAATCGAGTTTTGTTTGATGTTTATTAGCGATATTTTATGAGATTTAAGATATAAAGTTGTTTTTCGCAACATTTCCTATAGTCTCAATCTCTACAGTTTTTCACGTCTAAAACTAGAAGTTCTAGAGTGTTCCTATGATCATATCATAGTAATCATTAAGTAATAAATACTTACTTGACTTGTCGCCGGATGCTTGTGGTGCCATCTTGATTTTGAATGATTTCATCTGAAATTATTTTGAACCCAAACCACAGTAGAGTTTTTGAAGCGGCTCGATACCACTAAATGTAACGCCCAAACCGGTCTATGCGTTGAGACTAGATTTGGTTTGTTACGTGATTCGAACTATTCTTAAATCTTTAATGAGTTGAAAACTACAATATTGTTTCTGAGTTTAAAATTTGAAGAGTATTAGATTTTGATAAATATTTAGAAACATTAGTTGAAAATCATTGTATTATCAAAAACATTTAGGTAATTTGTTAAAGAGTTAACTATAATAAGATATTTATAAAAGATTTTCATAAACTTGAAAACTCAAATTTATTTTTTTAAAAAAACATCATAAAATTTTTAGCTCATAATTAAAAGTCCAAAGTATAAATTAAATTCCAAACACACATAAAATCCATAAGTTATTCATAGAGGCCATTTATTACAACATCCCAAAATAGTAAAAATAATTATTAAAAGTTCAGAATTTAAATAACCCTTATTTAGCAGTATGGCCTCCACGAAGTCATCCTCGGCCCAAGTCCACATCAATTTTCCATTACCTGAGATGGAAAAAAATAAAAAGGGGGTGAGTTACTTAAAACTCAGTGTGTAACTCACTTACCACCATTATTGGGCCAGATTATCAGGACATAATGCTGGGCTTGAGCCCAATTCAGAACTCAACAATATATCATGAATTAACACAATTAATAATGCATGTAAAATGAAATTCCCAGCCCATACCTAATATCCATCCGCTAACACCCCCGTACCAACCATCACACCTGTGGGGATCAAGTCAACCCACCCCGCCATCACACCAATCGTAGGCATTAAGCCTTTTTATAATTGTGGCATAGCCACCGAACTAGAGGCAATAAGCGATATTGTGGTGAAACCACGAACTAGAGGCAATAAGTCGATATTGTGGCGAAACCAATAGAACTAGAGGCAATAAGCCGATATTGTGGCAATGGCCATTCTTCTCTTCATATATCCCACCCATGCAATTATACATGTACTTAAAATATAAAATTTATTAACAATACATAACATGGTGGGTTTATCAATAACATTTCATTTGGCCCATAATTATAGCAATTTGTCCATTTAGCGATTTAGTGGGCTTTGGCCCAATTTACCAAACTAGAGTGTTTTGGCTAAATTTTAACGTACTAGAGTATTTTGGCCCATTCTCACGAACTAGAGTATTTACTACCCATTTTCACGAACTAGAGTATTTACGGCCCATTTTCACGAACTAGAGTATTTACGGCCCATTTTCACGAACTAGAGTATTTACGGCCCATTTTCACGAAACATCCAATTTTCATAATAACAATTAATTTCTCGAGGGCATTTTCGTAATTTTCACGATTTAGTCGTTTTTACGCATTTTCGTCAAAATATAAATTTTACGTTTTACCGATCTAATCGTTTTTTACGATTTACTTCCATACCGAAATTTGACATCCAACCAAAAATAATGAGTGTGAAATTACACACCTCGTTACCGAAAGTACTAATCCTTCTCGCTCCTCGGCACCTAAAACATATTTAGATCCGTTAGACAACTAACTCGTAAAAATAAATCTTAATCGATAATAGATCCAAAATCTTACCCTCTTGATTTTGAATCACTTGATTTTCGGCTTTCCTCATTTATCGATTCACTAGTCACGAGAATCCACCAACGATAACGGCTCGGAGGTTCGTACTACTTCGAATAATGGACTTCTTTCGGAAGATGGCCCACAACCCGGTGGAAAATCCTGGACTACCGAAACCGCTCTTCGTTTGAATGGGGGATTTACGGATCCGCCCCTCTTAACGTGACTAACCACCGCCTTTTCTTCCCTATTTTGACGATCTTCAAGATCCAAAGGAATTTAGTTAGATCTAAAATAATATCAAATGTTACTAGAGATTTAAAGAGATTTGATTTCCTTACCAAAATAAAATGTTTCCAACGTTTCTCCCGATCACTTGAGTTCCGATCTCCGTTATTGCACTAAAATAATAATAACGAAAAGAACGTTATTAGAATGAGCGTTATATCGATTCAAAAGTCCTTCAAATCACCATTACTATTAGACCATAGTACCTTAATAAATCGAAAATGGAAAGAACCCTTACCTATATTCCACGGTCGAAAGAAAAGAATGGAGAATGATGTCTAAATGATGAAGGATTGCTATGTATGTTCAAGGAAAAGAAAAAAAATATTTGGTTTAAAGGCACAATAGCATTCGGCCAAAAGAGTGAAGATGGAGAGAATTTTTTAATTGAAAAGAAATAATATTAGAGCGAAAGGATGATGGTGATAATGTTGTTTTGATTTCAAGGAGATTAGTAGAAAAAGAAAAGAAAAAGACCAGACTTTAGGAGGGATGTATATTCGGCAATGGCAAAGAGAAGAAAAGAATTGGCTTTTGGCATAAGTGATTTTCAACACAAGGAGAATACAAAAGAAAATTAACAAGAGGAACAAAAGTGACCAAATGGTCAAAAGATTTTGGCTTTACCAAATGCAAAAATTGGCCAAGAAGAATGTTGAAAGGAGAGAAATAAAATTCGCACAAGTGCAAAGAATGACCAAAGAGAAAAGAATGGGATTTTAGCCAAACTAACAAAAATTTGGCTCCTCCCTAAACCAATGTTGCCGTCCAGCACATGGTCAATTGGCCATGATTTCTTTCCAAATTTTCCCTTGATAAGTGCCTTATGTTCCCCTATCTTTCCTTAAACCTTTGATTCCATGCCATAAGTTAGTTGTTTCCTTAATCCATTGATACACTAACCAAAATACATGGTCAACACCTTCCTTATATGTTTCTTGCCGACACTTCCTATCCATGAGCAGCAAATTAAAACAAAAATTCATTTAGGTGTTATACAAGGATTGAACCTCTTCCCCTTGCTAGAACCCATCGCCAACTCCACCATGCCATATGCTCATTTTATGACACTTTTAGCACATAATTTAGCTTAAGTCTTAATCACCTTTGTTTCACTTCCATAAATTCTCAATTAATAAATTTTATTCCTTCTTCAAATTATGCTTTACCCTCTCTAGGACTTCAATAAGCACTAAAATAAAATAAGAGATTTTTCCTAAAAAATCTAGACACCAATTCATGCAATTTAAATACTCAAATTTTAGGGTTATTCGGTGACTCCTTCCTTTTCGTTTTCAAACCTCGAGTCGACCGCATCATTTCTTGTTTTATCAAAAAATGGTTACGACAGCTTGGCGACTCCGCTGGGGAGTTATTCGTTGAGAGTCAGGCCATAGATTGATTGATCCTTGTCCTTTTGATTAAAATTGGAAAATGGTTTCGGAATTCATGTTTCTTTAAATGCACTTTCAATATTATATTGGATCTCTTGAATACTTTGGCATTGCATTGCATGACCATTGTGGTCACACTTTTAAGTGGGAGTGAGAAACTATGCCTTTGTGAGGTTTTCACCTCCGCATGGGCTAGTGGACTACTTTCGGGATACATCTATACCTATGTCTTCGTGAAGTTTTCACTTCCGCATGGCCATAGGAAATGTATTCCTCGAACGAACTTCGGTCCGTATGAACCTATAATGGGTGAGGATCGAGGAATCTACTGGTTAGGGTACCTCGAACTTTAGAACTAAACCACATATAGTAAACCCTAGGAGCCCACCTTAGGTAGAGCTATGTCAAACCTTAGTGGTCACCCAGATAGATGTTTGTTTATTTTACTTGCTTTATATTCCATGGTACTAACTTGTTGTGTTTTATTCTTTTTGTACATGTCATTTCATATTTTAAGAGGCATCGATTCACGGTTAGTTTCTAAGTTAGAGAGCTGGTTATGGAAAGCGAATTCCTTGATAAAGTAGAAGACAATGCGGCCGCCCGCACATGGTCAGAGCAAAGCCAATTAGAAAAAGGGACGACTTATTTGAGGGATATGTGTCGAAATTACGGATTTCACCAATATCGATTGTCACTGAGAATGAACTCCAAGAGTTGAAAGAAATATGGACCTAGTGGGATGACGAGGCAAAGCAGTTGTTCTATAGTACCTCGACGATCTACCATACACCTTGATGTCAAAATAGATAAACACCTATTAGAGCAATGACTCGGTTTTGGAATACAGCTTATATTTGTTTCTCATTCGAGAAAGTAGATTTGGTTCCCACGATGAGGAATACACGACCTTGCTACGTTGTCCAAAAATTTAAGTTGATAAAGCTTATTCCAAAGCAGTTAATAGCCCAAATTTTGCGAAGAAATTGATGAATATCACGGGAATGAGCGAACAATGGGTCTCAGCTAGAATGTAGAAGAAAGGCGGGGGTAAATGCATACCTTGGATATATTTGAGGGACCTGATCCTAACGCATCCTGATGTGAAGAAAAAGATTGATGTCTTGGCCTTGTGTATTTAAGGTCTGGTGATCTTCCCACAAGCCCTAAGACACATTGACGAAGTAGTTATTGATCTATTCAGTCGATTGGACAAAGGGGTCACGACTGTTCCTACCATCTTGGCCGAAACGTTCAGATCCTTGAATGCATGTCAGAGAATAGGTGAAGGCAGATTTATCGGATGTGCGCAGTTGTTATTGGCCTGGTTCTATAGTCACTTCTGAAAAGTGGAGAAAGTGTCTTATTGGTTTTTGCAGGAGAATTACTCCCCGTTGAAAGAGATAGTAGCTACACCTAGGAGAGAAGATGTGTCTGAAGAAAACTGGATAGTGCTCCTTAAAGAGGAAGGCTCCTTGGAAGATCCTTTATCGTTGTGGAAACTTTGACTGGGTTCCTCTACTGGGAATTTGGGGTACCACTGCATATACCCCTTTGCTGGTCCTAAGACAATATGGCTCAAGACAATTGGTACCAATGACATACGGGTTGGCTCAATGCGAGTTCTCATACGAAGGGGAGAGCTATAAGAAAAAGGTTAAAGAGATCTCTAGTGCTTGGAATTAGATTCATAGAATGAAAAGGTTATCCTTAGGCCCGATGGCGACCCCAAAATACAGCGGATGGAGGATTAGAATGATTAATGATAATGTCCCTGAGCCAAATCTAGAGAGCGCCTGATCGAGAGAAGAATGCTTGCGAGGAATTAGAGGTTGTGAAACAAGATTTTGAACGGATGAGTTCGGAGCTTGGAAAAAGGATAGAAAAGCTGGAAGAAGAAAAGATGCTCCTCCAATTAGAGGTGGACGGTCAAAAATCAGAGGCCGAGAAACTTAAAAAGGAAAAATAGAAGGTAGAAGAAGACCGAGATAGTTTCAAGGTTGAATACAAGAAGATGCGTCAGATGATAAAAAACGCTGGATTAGGAAAAACTTCAAGTAGTGGCGACAAGAGATCCGAGAGGAAAAAGCCAGAGTTAGTAGTTGGGAGAAAAAGTTTTAGGAAATGCAAACACAAAAAGAGGCCTTAGAGAATGGCATGACATAAAACCAAAAGGAGAAAAAGGGACTAAAAGCTAGAATAGCTGAGCTTGGGCGGTCTCTGTACCACTATCGAAGTCAAAACTCGGAAAGCAAACTGAAATCAAGTCTGAACAGAATCAAGGAAATGAAGGATAGGGTTGAAGAGCTAGAATCAGCATTACACAGTGGTGAGCTCCAGATTGAGCTTCTGGAAATAAGAGAAAGGCGTTGGGAGAAGGAACTTCGCCATTCTTGTGAGCAGGTCAGAAGCCGGGATTACCTCTTGGGTGAAGCGATAATCCAGATCCGAGAGGTAGCTGATCACTTATAGACTTTGGCTGCAGAGGCTGGCATATTGAGCATGAGATATGAGCTACAACCGGGTTGTAACCAAGAGCTAATCTCTTTGCTTGAGAAAATCAAAACCTTAGGCCGTAGGGCAAAAGCATATTTGTAGTCTGTTTTATGTAAAGGGTTTTGTTTTCTAATAAAGTTTTCTAAAATGAAGTTGAATCTGAATCGATGCCTTCTTCTTGCATTCATTCATTTTGCATTGCATCATAGCATATGCATTTAGGTCTATAAAAAGAGCCTAATTAGTTAAAGTTATCAGAGAAAAGAGAGGGAGAAAAAGAGAAATCTGGAAACTAAACACCCTTACAGTACACGTGCTAAGTCAAAGGAAATAAATCAAATGTTTGAACAATTCCAGAAGGACTTGCAGGACCAGATGCAAGAACAGATGACAAAACTCCAACAAGAAAAGAGGGACCAGATGTTAGAGGCTCAACGGAACATGATGGCCCAAATGACCTTGATGATGAATGGGATAACGGACAAAAGGAAAGGCCCTGCAGTTAGTACCGGAGAAGAGAGTGAAGGCCATTCCCCAGGATTCACTCCACCTCATGTCCGTGCAATGCAAAGAGGATATTCTCAAGGGGAACCTGCAGGCCTGGAGTAACGACCTGCACCATCTGCTCATCTAGGGCAAGGTATATTCGCATCAAACCCCGGGGCTAATCCTGCTGATCCAATTGTTCCAGATTTGGATGATCCAGTAGAAATAACCAGGTTAAAAATGGATGATCGTGATAAGTACAGGAGCTTGGAAGGAAGGCTCAAGGCAATAGAAGGAACTGAAGTCTTCTCTGCACTGAGTGCCAAGGAGCTTAGTTTGGTGCCCGATCTGGTTCTGTTTTTGAAATTTAAAGTACCAGATTTTGAAAAATATGATGGGACGAGATGTCCAAAGGCGCATCTCATCATGTTTTATCAGAAGATGACTGGTTATGTGAATGAAGACAAATTGCTAATGCACTGTTTTCAAGATAGTTTGGTTGGTTTGGCCCTTCGATGGTATAATCAACTCAGCAGAGAAAGGATCCGATCATGGAAGGACCTAGCATCAGCATTTTGTGAACAATACAAGCATGTCTCCGACATGGTGCCTGATCGACTAACACTGCAGATGATGGAAAAGAAGCCGACGGAGACTTTTAGACAATATGCGCAAAGATGGAGGGATATCTCGACCCAAGTAGAACCCCCGTTGACTAAAACTGAGATAATGTCCTCTTTATCAACACTTTGAAAGCGCCGTTTTATGATAAGTTGGTAGGAAATGTCACAAAAGACTTCACCGATATTGTAATATCTGGGGAACTTATAGAAAATGCCATCAAGAGCGGAAGAATGGAAGGCCCCGAGAGTTCGAAAAGGGCAGTACCTACAAAGAAAAAAGAGGCAGAAACCCATATGCTAGGAACTGAGAGCCACTATGCTTCTTATCCGTACCCAACCCAATCACGACCTCAATACCGCCCACCTCAAAACTTCTATTTTCCTCCTCAAAGCCCCTACTATCAAGCACCTCCTCCTTACCCCGTTTACACCACAAATAACCAAAGACCATTCACTATATTCCTACCAAATGCTATACCTACTCAAAGCTAACCCAAAAACAAACAAAGACCGACAAAACCCAATCCTGAAAAACCTCAATTTACCCCCATCCCTAAGTCGTATGGAGAGCTTTGGCCAAAATTACTAGAAAAACAATTAATATCCCCACATTATATGACACCTCTGAAACCTCCATACCCAAAATGGTATGATCCTAATGCTAGTTGCATGTACCACGCTGGAAACCAAGGGCATTCTACAGAAAATTGTCTAGCCTTTAAAAGAAGGGTTCAAGGTCTTATTGATGTAGGCATTTTACGATTTGATGGTGTTAGTAATATGGCTGAAAATCTGCTCCCTAACCATACTAAAGGGAACGTGAGTGTGGTGATGAAGGAGGACGGGTGGCGAGCCAAAAGTTGTGTGGCTGAAATAAAGACACCTTTGTGGAAGGTATGGGAAATAATGATTGAGAAGGGTTTGTTATGTCCACTCAACAGAAGTTTCAAGGAAGAAAGTACAAAAGGTCAAAGTTTTTGTGTCTTCCATGGTATAGAAGGGCATTACATCCAGTCTTGTGAGGAATTTAAAAAATTACTTCAAGATAAGAAGGACAATAAGGAGGTCGAGATCTTCAACAGAGTAGAAGAGGTCGATGAAGGAGAAATATCGCCTCGATAATCAACCATCAGCTATCCTTTATAGTCCGATCGACTCGATGATTTATTATGAGGTCAAGAAGAAGGAAGTCCAACCAAAAATAGTGATTGAAGTGCCATCCCTTTCCTTACAAGGACAACAAAGGCATACCATGGAAATATGATGTCAATATTATCATACGAAGGTGAAAAATCCAAAGCTACATTTGGAAGTGTTAGCGAAGTAGGACACTTTACCCGCAGCGGGAGATGTTATTCTCTTGAGGTAGTTGAATCAAAGAAAAAAGCCATTGACTCGAATCAGAAAGGAAAGGCGCCAATGCATGATGCTGAGGTTGATGTTGAAATACAGTCTGAGCAAAAAATTAAAAGACCTGTGAATGAGGAGGAAGCACATGAATTCTTAAAGTTCATCAAGCATAGTGAATATATCGTCGTGGAGCAATTGAACAAGCAACCGGCGTGAATCTCAGTATTATCCCTACTATTGAATTCAGAGCCACATCAGAATACTTTGCTGAAAGTGTTAAATCAAGCGTATGTGGCGAGCAATGTATCTGTTGAAAAGCTTGATAGGTGGGTGAACAACTTGAATGCGGATAATTTCATCTCTTTCAGTGATGACGAAATACCACCAAACGGTAGGGGCTCTGTAAAAGTATTGTACATCACAACCAGTTGCAAAGGCTATATAATATCGAATGTGCTTATTGTCAACGGGTCTGCACACAATGTCATGCCCTTGGCCACGCTTTCCAGAATGCCAGTTGATATGTCTTATCCAAGGCCTTGTCATTACACAGTAAGGGCATTTGATGGGACATGACGAGAGGTCATGGGAAAGATTGAAATTCCTCTAGAGGTGGGCCCATGTACATATGATATTGAGTTCCAGATCATGGATATCACGCCCTCATATAATTGCCTTTTAGGGAGGCCTTGGATCCATTCTGCTGGGGCAGTTCCTTCATCTCTCCATCAAAAAGTAAAGTTTATTATGGATAGCCTCTTGATCACGGTCGCTGGTGAAGAAGACATTGTTGCATCTGTCTCTGCTGACGCACCCTACATCGAAGTAAACAAAGATGCAGTAGAATGTTCCTTCCGTTCTTTCAATTTTATCAATGCTACTTTTATTACCAAAGGAAATAGCATTCCGACACCCAAGCTGTCAAGGAATACTGAGATGGGAATTAAGCTGACTGTGGGAAAGGGAGCCCGTGCAAAGAAATGTTTGGGAAGAAATCAGCAAGGGATGGTTAGAGCACTAAAACCAGTAAATCACAAGGCTCGATACGGTTTAGGATTCAAGCCGGATATGTGACAAAGAAGAAAACAGTCCCAGAAAGATCAAGAAAGGAGGATTACAAGAGCCTCAGCTCGAGATTTGGAATGAGAGCCCATAGCGTATCCTCCTTTGTCAAAACATTTACATCTGCGAAATGATGTACCGGGTGAGATAATACACAAAGCACGATGTTATGGATTGAAAGGGTCTTGAGCGTCAAGTATAAATGTTGTTGACAAAGGGTATGATACAATTGAAGATGTTTCAATGATACGCTATTGTCCTCCTGGATTCATTTTGAACAATTAGACTGCTGTGGATCTTCTTGTAGTTTCTAAGTCCTCTCCAGAGTAATGCTCAATGTTAACTCTCTTTTGTTTGCCCCAAGTAATAGTGGGATTCTTTTGTAAGAGCTTATGTTTGCTCTTTATCATTTAAATGAACATTAATGGAGATGTATTTTGTCATAGTCTTTTCATTCTTGTAAACTTCATAATTATTCCCTTTCTCGAGCACGTCCTTACATGTACCTCATATCATGCCATAACATTATATTTGTTTGGTTCCAATACTTTGATGCTCCTCTATAGTTCTCTTTTCCATTCACCTTTCGGTGCTCGGATACCAACGACATGAACAATCCGTTACAAGTCCCGAAATCGATTTTGAGAAAGCTATTTGTGTAAGAGAATCTGGTGAGGAAGATCTTTGAAGATTATGTCTCATCTCCGACTTACTAAGAATGATAGAACAAGAAGATAAATAGATTCTACCCCATCAAGAATTTGTTGAGACAGTGAATTTGGGAAATGAAGAAAAGAGACAGGAAGTGAAGATTGGGACCTCCATTTCAGAGAAGACCAAACATGATCTGATCGCCTTGCTTCATGAGTACAAAGATGTATTTGCATGGTCATATCAGGATATGCCAGGGTTGAATGAAGATATAGTGGTCCATAGACTCCTACTGAAACCAAAATGCAAACCCATTCAACAGAAGCTAAGATGAATGAGACCTGAAATGCTGTTAAAGATAAAAGAAGAAGTCAAGAAACAATTTGATGCTGGCTTCCTACAAGTCGCCAAATACCCAGAATGGGTAGCTAACATAGTCCCAGTACCAAAAAAAGATGGCAAGGTACGAATGTGTGTGGATTATCAAGATTTGAATCGAGCAAGTCCTAAAGATAATTTTCCTTTGCCACACATTGATACGTTGGTGGATAACACAGCGAAGCATTCATTGTTTTCCTTCATGGATGGATTTTTGGGTTACAACCAAATAAAGATGGCTCCCGAAGATATGGAGAAAACTACATTCGTGACGATGTGGGGAACATTTTGCTACAAGGTGATGCCATTTGGATTGAAGAATGCAGGGGCAACATATCAGAGGGCTATGGTAATGTTGTTCCATGACATGATGCATAAAGAAATAGAAGTCTACATTGATGATATGATTGCCAAATCTCGGGGGGAAAGAGAGCATGTTGAGAACCTCAATAAGTTGTTTGAAAGACTAAGAAAGTTCCAGCTGAAGCTTAATCTAGATAAGTGTACGTTTGGGGCTACCTCGGGAAAATTACTAGGCTTCATCATCAGTGAGAGAGGTATTGAGGTTCATCCGGATAAGATAAAAGCCATACAAGAATTACCACCTCCGCGCACAAAAAGAAGTCGGAGGATTTTAGGGAGGTTGAACTACATCGCTCGATTCATTGCTCAACTTACCAACCAGTGTGACCCAATTTTTTGACTCCTTCGAAAACATAATCCTGGAGAATGGAACGAGGAGTGCCAAGTGGCTTTTGATAAAATAAAACAGTATTTGTCTAGCCCCCCGGTGCTAGTACCACCAACTCTTGGGAGACCGTTAATATTGTATTTGACTGTGTTCAAAAACTCAATGGGTTGCGTGCTGGGGCAACATGATGAGTCAGGGAAAAGAGAAAGGACAATTTACTATCTCAGCAAGAAGTTCACAGAGTATGAAGCAAAGTACCCGTCAATTGAAAAATTCTATTGTGCTTTGGTCTGGGTAGTTCGAAGGCTCAGACAATATATGTTGTATCATACGACGTGGTTAATTTCAAAGCTGGACCCAATAAAGTACATGATGGAATCACCTGCACTCTCAGGGAGAATGGCACGATGGCAGATCCTACTATCAGAGTATGACGTCATATACGTGAGTCAAAAGTCGATAAATGGGAGCGCGATAGCTGACTTCTTAGCAACTCAAACAACAGAGGAATACGATCCATTGAGATTTGATTTTCCAGACGAAGACTTGATGTGCATTACAGAAAAAGAGTGTGAGTTGTCAAAAGAGAAATCATGGAAGATGAGCTTTGATGGTGCATCAAATGCATTGGGGCATGGGATTGGAGCAGTCCTAGTATCACCAGAAGGGAACTATTATCCGCTCACTGCCATATTAAATTTCTTCTGTACCAATAATGTTACGGAATATGAGGCTTGCATCATGGGACTTCGTGCAGCCATTGAACTAAACATCAAAATCTTGAAAGTGTACGGGGACTCAGCGTTGGTGATTTACCAAATCCGTAGAGATTTGGAAGTGAGAGATTCGAAGTTGGTCAAATATAGCGATCTTGTTGCGGAGTTGGTCAAAGAGTTTGAAGAAGTGACTTTTAATTACTTCCCACGAGAAAAAAACCAATTGGCCGATGCCCTGGCCACTTTGGCCTCAATATTCAAAGTAAACAGAGAAATGGAAATAATGCCTCTGCAAATGAGCATATATGAGGTCCCTGCACATTGTTTTAGCATTGAAAAAGAGTCAGATGGACAGCCATGGTTCCACGATATCTTAGAATATGTCAAGAATCAAAGATATCCCGAGCGAGCAAATGAGAATGACAAAAGAACAATCAGAAGAATGGTGGTGGTATTTGTTCTCGATGGGGACATCCTATACAAAAGAGGAAAAGACCAAGTGCTCCTGAGATGCGTGGGTGCTGTTGAAGCCAGAAAAATACTTGAAGATGTCCACTAAGGAACTTGTGGAATGCATGCCAATGGTTTCACTATGGCTAGGCAGATTATGAGACTCGGTTATTACTGGCTGACAATGGAAAGCGATCGCATTAATTACGTGATGAAAGTGCCATAAATGTCAAATTCTGGCGATAAAATTCATGCGATCCTTCGCCCTTCATGTCATGACTTCTCCGTGGCCTTTTCTATGTGGGGCATGGATGTAATAGGGCCAATTTCCCCAAAAGCTTCTAATAGACACCGATTCATTTTTGTGGTCATAGATTACTTCACAAAATAGATAGAAGCCACTTCATTTGCTAATGTGACGAAGATCACAGTTTGCAGGTTCTTAAAAAAGGAGATCATATGTCGATACGGTTTGCCTGAGAGAACCATTTCGGATAATGCTTTGAATCTAAACAACAAGATGATGAAGAAGGTATGTGAGCAATTTCAAATAAAGCATCATAACTCCTCACCCTATCGCCCAAAGATGAATGGAGCAGTAGAAGCTGCTAACAAAAATATTAAGAGGATTATTGGAAAAATGATCGAGACATATAAAGACTGGCACAAGAAGCTACCATTCGCTTTGTACGCATATCGCACATCTGTGCATACATCTACGGGAGCAACTCCTTTCTCTCTGGTCTATGGAATGGAAGTCTGACTCGCCCATCAAGTTGAGATCCCTCTCTACGAGTCTTAATGGAGTCGAAGCTAGAAGAATCAGAATGGGTTCGGGCTCGATATGACCAGCTAAATCTTATCGAAGAAAAACTCTTGAAGGCGATTTGCCAT
The DNA here is from genome assembly GCA_025506655.1 of Gossypium rotundifolium. Lineage (NCBI taxonomy): Eukaryota > Viridiplantae > Streptophyta > Magnoliopsida > Malvales > Malvaceae > Gossypium > Gossypium rotundifolium. Next base: position 163,667,492 of record CP106725.1, read on the forward strand.
GGACAAATGTACCAGAAGAGAATGATCATGGCCCATGACAAAAAGGTGCGGCCAAGAGAATTTCGCGAGGGAGAACTTGTACTGAGAAAGATTCTCCTAACACAAAAAGACTTTCGAGGAAAATGGGCACCAAATTAGGAAGGGCCATACGTCGTAAAGAAGGCTTTCTCAGGTGGAGCTCTGATTCTCACTGAGATGGATGGGAAGGAGTTACCAAATCCAGTGAACTCAGATGCTGTGAAAAAGTACTATGCCTAAAAAAAAGGATCAAGATGAAAACCCGAAAGGGCATCTTAGTAAAAAAAAGATCAACATGAAAACCCAAAAGGGCATTTTGATAAACAAGAATATTAGGATGAAAATGTGAAAGGACATCCTAATGAAGGAGGCCACATGAAGAGCATAAAGAGCAAGACGATTTGAACAGAGAGTCAAATGCCGAGATTATAATATTTGAAGCAGACTCGAAAGCTCAAAATCTTCTACACAAGAAGCTTTGCTCGAAAAGATCTAGGATGAAGAAACGTGGAGAAGTTCATGCGTTGGATATCTAGAGCATTTGCGACAATTGAACTTGCTTTCCTTTTTTATAACGTTTTCTTTATTGAAATACACCACAATTTTCTTTGCTTGTTGCTTTTGAAATAAATATGAGTGTGAGGTATCCCTTTCATACCTACTTTGCCATTTTCATGCAGCTCATGTTTGGTTCATTTAAATGATAAATAGTGAAATTACATACTCTAAACAAAAGAAACGTTGAGCATTACTTGGATGAGAATTTGGTAAGTGCAAGAGCCTCAAAGCAAGGACAAAGTTCAACATGGGGCAAAAGGGTAGTATACGAGAAACGCAAATTACTCGTAAAACTTGAGGACGGGTACAAAACCTGAAAGAAAAGTCAAAAGTCAAAGCAATGAATACAGGTCATCATGAAAGTCGTGACGAAAAGAGATACATGACAAACAAGCCCAGGGCGCATGGCATAATCATGTAGGCATAAAAGCATTTAAGACAAACACGTGCATATCATGATAACCTCATGCATGACACATACAGCTACACCAGTAAAGCACGAAGTTTTGATGATAGTTATACCGAATCAAGGAAAAAGAAGACATCCGAGTTCCACCAGATGATATGTTTTGAAATTCTGATTGCAAAATATCAACTCATAATATGAGAAGTGAGTTGAGCCTTAGGTCACATGCTGAGGTGTTTTTCAATTTCTGTTCAAAAATTAACTCATAATACGAGAGGTGAGTTGAGCCTCGGGTCGCACGCCGAGGTATTTTCAATTCTGCTTTTCAAATTTCATTTGTTTCAAAATCAACTCATAGTGCGAGAGGTGAGTTGAGCCTCGGTCGCACGCCGAGGTATTTTTAATTCATCTTTCAATTTTCGTTCAAAAATCAACTCATAATGTGAGAGGTGAGTTGAGCCTCGGGTCGCAGTCGAGGTATTTTTAGTTTCTGTCTTTCAATTTCTGTTCAAAAATCAACTCATAATGCGAGAAGTGAGTTGAGTCTCGGGTCGCACGCCGAGGTATTTTTAATTTCTGTCTTTCAATTTCTATTCAAAAATCAACTCATAATGCGAGAGGTGAGTTGAGCCTCAGGTCGCACGCCGAGGTATTTTTAATTTCTGTCTTCAATTTCTGTTTAGAAATCAACTCACAATACGAAAGGTAAGTTGAACCTCAGGCACATGCCGAGGTATTTTTGATTTCTGCTTTTCAATTTCTGTTTGCTTCAAAAAATCAACTCATATTGCGAGAGGTGAGTTGAGCTTCAGGCACATGCCGAGGTATTTTCATTTTCTATTTTTCGATATTTGAAAAAAAATCAACTCATAATGCGAGAGGTGAGTTGAGCCTCGAGTCACACGCCGAGGTATTTCAATTTCTATTTTTCAAAAACCACTCATAATGCGAGAGGTGAGTTGAGCCTCGGGTTACATATCAAGGTATTTTCAATTTCTTTATTTTTCAATTCCTATTTTTCAAAATCGACTCATAATGCAAAAGGTGAGTTGATTCTCGGTCACCCGCCGAGGTATTTTCAATTTCTATTTTTCAAAAAACTCATAATGCAAGAGGTGAGTTGAGTCTCGGGTCACACGCCGAGATAGCAAGAAAGCAGTTTGAAAAGTTCAGATTTATTTCCTCGAAGTCCTAGTGGAGCAGTTAGTAAATCGAAGCTACAAATCTCTTCATGTCCTAAAGTCATATTAGAGCAAGTTAAAGATAAACAAATCTCACCCCTTAGAAGATTAAGGAAAAGCAAATTGAAGCTACAAGACCTATCTCGCTGAAATAGCAGTAGAGTGGATCAAAACAACAAATTATAGTGGAGTTCAAAACTGTTTGTAGAAGACGAGAACCAAGAAGTCAAGGCTTGGCCAAGACCAGGCAAAATTGGTTCTTCTATTGTCTTTGCTCTATTCTTGTTTCACGACAATGAGCAAAGAGGGGTAGCTGTTGTAGCCCAATTTTGCCCGGGCTAACCAACCCAATTGCCGAAGCTCAATCTAGAAGGCCCAAATAGCTCGAGGCCCGTTTTACAGCCCATCAAAAACCCAAAACAAACCAAACCTACCAGACTCACCATTAGCCCATAACCCAATACAGACTAAAATCCCAATCTAAACCTAACCCTGGCCCAACACAAAAAATAAAAAATAAAAACAAAAGAAACTCTACAAGCTTCTACCTCCATCGCCCATGTCAGTCTGCCGCCACTTGCACTGCCAGCACCACTTCCGCTGCCACCTCCTGCTCTACCGCCCATACCCTATAAAAAGAATCCAACACAACAGTAACAAGAAAAAGGAAAAATGATGTATTTTATTTCTTTTTTTATTATTTTCGGCTTTATAAAGCCGAATATGAAACAATGTAAAGGGGGTTCTCTCTTTTCTTACGAATGCTTCGGCTCCTTTACAAAAAAACGAACACTTGAGAAATCAAAAAGGGTAGCAGTTTGAAAAGAAGTGGATTTTTAGTCTTCTCGTTCATTTTATTTTTTTCTGTTATCTAATATTGTTTCGTTTCATCTATTTTTGTTTTCTTTTAAAAGTTTTTACAAACAATAATAAAATAACAAAAAGAAAAGAAGGAAACTTACCTAAATCGGAGCCATTCCTCCATCTTCGAAGCCAAATCGAAAAGTGGGGGGCTTCTCTTCTCTGTGGTTCGAACTCCACCCTCGGACGAACTCGAAAACGAGGCTACGGCCCACCTCGCGACCTATCAGCCACCGAACGACGTGGTGGTGTGATGGGCGGCTGGAGGGAGTTCAATCGTCGGGCATTGCAAAAGGGGGGAAGAAGTTTTAAAGTTTTTTTAGAATAGAAATTGAAATGAATAAAATTATAAAAAATGGGTTTTAAAGCATTAAATGAAAAAGCTGTCTGGTGGGGATAGGAATCTGCACATTCCTACCTTAAAAGGAGATTTACTCTTTGGTCCCTCCCTTTGTAGTGTCATTTGATCAAGCCCCATTTTGCATTTTTTTGCAATTGTGCCTCGATATTTCATCTCATTTTTAATTTGATCCGAACCTCGGTCAAACTAAACGTCACAAGCATTAGGAACCGGGTTATTCACCCATTTGGCCCTTGCACGTTTAGGGCGTGTTGCATTTAGTCCCTAATCCCTTTCCATTTTAATTTATTGCTATTTTAACCCCTTAGTTTTATTCTAATTCGATTTAGCCCTTCCTTGTTTGTTTTTTTTTTTTGGTAATTACATTGTTATTGTTATTATCATTAATTTTAATATTTCTATTAATAATATTATTATTATATTATTACTATTACTATTATTATTTTATTTCACTACTAGTATTATTTTCATTTCTATTAACACTTATTTATTTACATTTTTACTATTATTTTATTTTTATCACTACTATTATTATTATTATTATTAATATCACTATTACAAGTCACTATTATTTACTTATCTTTACTATTCTTTATTATTATTATTATTATTATTATTATTATTATTATTATTATTATTATTATTATTATTATTATTTAGTATTTTTATCATTATATTATTATTATTGCTATTATTATTGTCATTTCTATTATTGTTTTGTTACCATATTAGTATCATCATTATTATATTATTACATTTGCACATTTTGTGTGCTTATATTATGTTCTTTATTTATTTTTATTAGTATTACTATTATTATATTTTTATATTTTATATATGCATTTTATTCGCTTATATTATTATTTTATTTATTTATTTTATTTTCATTATTATTACTATACTATTACGCACCATTATTATTTTTATTAATATTCTTGTCTTTGTTATTTTATTAACATCATAACCCTTCTTTACTTATTATTTAATAATTTATTTATCTTTTACAATTATTATTTTCATACATATATCTATTATTATAATTACTACGTTATTATTATCGTTATTTTATTACCATTTGCTATTTCCATTGTTTTTATTATTATTATGTTTACTATTATTTTATTATTACATTTGCATGTTGTTATTCGTTTCTTCTACTATTACCATTATTATTACCACTAATATATTACTACCTTATTTATTATCATTTTATTATTTTCATCATTATCATTATTTTCTATCACCGTCAATATATATACTATCGTCATAATACTTTCCTTTTACCATTGCTTATATTATTATTATTCATTTATTGTTATTATCAATATTCTCATCGTTCGTCTCACTATTTTTCGACATCTCAATCTTTATAACGACCAATATTTCCATATTAGCAATTCGGAAAAATCAAGCCCTAACTCACTGGGTTCCGGTCTTTCTCGTTTAAGTTAAACAATTGAATATCCTTTTTTAAAGAATCGCAGTTCAAATTTTAAACAAAACACTTAATCTCAAAAATTTGAAATGTCGCGCCCTAACTTACTAGACTCGACGCCTAGATATTTCGAGATGAGTTTCTTTTTCTTCTAAAATAGAGGCAATATCCCTAATTTAGATTTTCGGGAAAACGAGCCCTAACTTCTTGGTTACGGTTTCTCGCTTCGACGATGATGACGGAGATCCTCTTCAAAAATAAAACCAAGTTTTAAAGGTGAGCTTAGTTTCGGAATTTAAAGTGTCGCGACCTAACTTACTGGACATGATACTTTATCTCGTCGAAAATAAGAGAGTCTTAGAGTCCCTTCCGGTCCCTTCAAGTTTTGGAAATAAAAAGTATCTATTTTCGAATCATTTCAAAGTTTTCAACATTAGGACATCGATCAATCAGTTTGGTACCGATTTCAGGTGTGTCGAGGGTGCTAATCCTTCCTCGCACGTAATTGACTTCCGAACCCATTTTTCTCAGAATTTCGTAGACCAAAAGTCTTGTTTTAATAAATCGAGGCATTTTATTAAAACAAATGTGATTCGATCATACCCAAATAAAGATCGGTGGCGACTCCTTTCCTTTTCGTTTTCAAACCTCGAGTCGACAGCGTCGTTTCCTGTTTTATCAAAAATGGTTACAACACACAGCTTTATAAAATCTTACAGTTCAAAAATCGAGTAACCAATTTAGAAACTGAAAATACAAACTGATAATAATTTATTTTCACCGAGACTGTCGAGACCTTTGCACACCGAGTCCAGTGTTAGAATTCAGAAATGTACCTAAAAGGGAAACACTAAGAGGGAGTGAGCTACTCGAGCTCAATGTGAGTCCGAATCAAGTCTAAAACAGAAATACAGAACACAATTCAATATCGAACAACTACAGATATATATACAGAAACAAAAGGTAATTCCGAGATCAACGTCCCAATGGACCGTAACATTTCAAACACACACCATTTTACACACAGGCACTCAGTCATATGAGTTTTCAGTCAAATGGAATACATTAAGATAATCTAGCACCCAGAATGCTCAAACAGATGCATATGAAAAATAGTCAAACAATAAAACTCACCAGTCCAGCCAACACACCTCTCCATCCCTCGATCACACCCCATAAGAGCAGATTAAGCTTGTCCAACCAAAACACACCACATAGAACCTCGAAAGGCCCATCCAACCCTACACACTAATAAAGTCATTCTGGGTTGCCCGGACAATGATGGCGTACTAATATGTAGTTTAACTGCCAAATCAATAATGGTACGCAGCAAAGTTGACATACGTGCCGTACAGTGCGGTAAGCAGCTGTACAAATAAGCTTGCAATTAAAATTTCCAAATCAGATCAGATTCAGTCTCCTTTCTCTTCGCAAACCCACCCACAACTTTACTTTATGCAAGTGTGTGTATGCACCCAATCTCACAGAACAGAGACACATTAGTAGACAGTCAGACGGAATAGATATGCATATACACCCAGTTACCACAGGTTCAAAATCAGACCTCATTCACAAACAACACAAGAGCTGAGTACATGGTCACAGATATTGAGACTTAAACACCCTCACTAAAGCTTAGCCAAGGGTCAGAATACATAGACACACTATCAGATCAGAAACATACACAATCTAAAATTTGGTTTCTTAGGACCACACACCCGTGTGCTCTGGCCGGGTGGAAATGCCTAGGCCGTGTGGGAGGTCAAAAGCTCGTGTAAAAAGGGGCACATGGCTGTGTGGCTGAGGCACACCTGTGTGAAGAGAGGTACATGGTCGTGTGACTGAGGCACACATCCGTGTGGACCAGGGACATGGCCGTGGGAATAGGCCGTGTAACTTTCTATCCATTTGTACTAAATTAGAGTTCAGGGAAGACACGGCCGTGTGAGCGTCTCACACGCCTGTGTGCCCACCAAACACAACCGTGTGTCAAAAACACATGCCCATGTAGGATTCTTAAATCCCAAATTAGCCACATGGTCGTGTGGCACCCAATCACTCAAACCCTGATCCCTAAACCTACACGCTCGTGTGCCCGAGAGACATGGCTGTGTGAAAATCGACAAAATCCCCAAATCGGCCACACGGTCATGTGGCACCAAAATTTACCCAAAAACCCTAACTCCTAATTCCACACGACCGTGTGAGCAAGCACAAGTTCGTGTGGTCACCTGTGTGGTCACGAACCACCTAAAACAGCCCTGAAAATTGTGCTTTCACCTTCGTAGCACTTTTCCACCTCAATAGATCAAAAATAAACCAAATTATGCGACTTCTAAGCATAATACAGCTAAACAACATTGGTATTAACAGGTTTGCAAACACTCACACACACGAGGATGACTTTTCATAAAGTCAAAATAGAATTTGCAAATAAGACATAAAAAGATACGAAACCCATACCTGATTCGACGATGGCAGCACGAAATTTTTCGTTATACGTGCAGTGAAACATGCTTCCCAGAGGAAAGAAAGGAAAATCGAAGAAAATAACAACCACAGTTAAAAGAAAATAAAAACCAAGAGAGAAGAGCAAAAAAATGTCCTAACCAAAAAGAAGAAAAAAACAAAAATAAATAAGTAAATAAGTAAATAATTAAACAAGTATATATTAAATTAAAACAAAACAAAAATATTCCTCCCCAAAAAGCACACACAAGGACTTGAACTAGGGACCCAGAGACAAACTAACACATACTCAACCACCAGACCAGCAGGCCTATTCTGTCACTTAAGCACACAACCAAACACAATAGCGTAACCTTTTCACTGACCCTAACTACAAAACCCCAAAATTTTAACCCCAAAATTAGGGGTGTTTCAAATCACCCCTCCTTAAATAAATTTCGTACCCAAAATTTCCAACTAACAGAACAATGGTATAACACAAGCTACACCACCATGATTCGATGCACACTCTAGCCCGAGCATAATCAAAACAAACTTAAGATGTCATACACACATCCAGAACACTTAACCACTGAAGCAGATATACAGTTTTTCTATCACACATAATTTAATACTCTAATCTAAACGTCGAAACATTCACAATCATACCTATCTCAAAATCGTCGAAGACACTCCCAGATCCAATGTTCTGTGGACCCACATCGAAAACAAGCTCCTACCTTTTTCCAACACTTTCCGGATGACACTTATTACAGTGCTCACAAAATGAAACGCTAGCACCACCACTAGCACCCTCTGTAGAACCGCTATTGCCACTCAACTGCGTTCTAACACGCTTCGTAGAATGAGGCTTCAACCTCAGAGGACTGCGATCTCTCTTTTTCTACAATCTATACACCTACTTTGAAACATCTCACTAGTCCTCCCCAATATAGCCTCAAACACTTCCCCTAAAACATTTCTCACTACCCGAATCAATGCCTCAGTACCAAGCTCCGGGTTATCGCTACCCAAAGTTGGCATAATCGCATTAATATCTAACTCCTGAATAGACTCACGTCCTGGAGAAGCGGACGACCCCTCGCGATCTTGCTTACCTTCATAATACATACTAGTCTTGTCGCTAACTCAAGGTATCTACATTTTAGAGAACGAACACAATTTAAATTCAAAAATCTATATTTCTAATCTTATACTTTTGAATTTTTACCTAGACCAGCATCGGAGTCTCAAACAGTTCATTTCTATAAAATATTTACAAAACACAATCATTCAACTTACTGTGGTAAAGTTCCTCAAAAATTTCTTTTTAAAACCAGTACGTGCGCACACGGATACATAAAAACACAGGCCGAGTTTTTGCAAACCTGACTCTGATACCACTAAATGTAACACCCTAAACCCAACCTGTAACATCCTGAAAAGGGCCTATGCATTTTGGCCTAATTGTACAAAAAGACATCTTTTATGTGTTTTGGAATAAATTGGCAATGATTTTTGGAAACCTGACAATGTATGGAAATGTTATGTTGGAAATAGGAAAATGACCATTTTTGGAAACCTAAGCAAATTAGGAAAGTGAACATTTTGGAAACTTGAACATTTTGGAAACCTGAACATTTTGGAAACTTGAACATTTTGGAAACCTGAACATTTTGGAAACTTGAACATTTTGGAAACTTGAACATTTTGGAAACCTGAACATTTTTGGAAATGATCCAAAAATGGAAACCTGAACATTTTGGAAACTTGAGCATGTAAGAAAAATGGCAAGTTACAGAGCCGATCGAAAATTTTAGGAAACTTAGAAATGATGCAGAAATGACAAATTTTAAAGTTTAAAATAGGAAATAAGGGGCCTTAAAATAAAAAGTTGGTAAAGTTTGACACACAAACAGGCTTGGAAAAGTGGCTTGAAGGTGTCACTTAAGGCCTATGGAAATGGCGCCATGTGTAAGAGGAATGGGCTGAGTTGAGTCACTTGGAAAGCAAATAATGAAGGCTTTATTTTTGCTTCCAAGGCTAAGGGTGGACGGCACCTATTTCTAGAAATGGAGGAGTTTTATTTCTGTTAAAACTTGATAAATTAAGTGATAAATAAAGGATTTTTAATTGAAGAGATAAAGGATGGATTAAATACTTTTAATTTAAATAAGGTGATAATTAAAAGATAATATTATCACTTATGAGGAGTAGTGGCCAAGTCAAGGACTCTTGGTCTAGCAATTTCAGTTAAAGGAGGAGAATTTAGGCTATTCTCTCATCTTTTCTAAGCCTTGCCGAAAATCTCATAGCAAAAACTCCCTCTGTCGAATTTTCTTTTCATCTTTTCTTCATCTCTTTTCTTCATCCGTCAAGCCAAAACCTTTTCTTTTGATCCCTGTTACATCTCCATAGCCGAATCCCTGTGACTCTAGGCAAGGAAGCAATCGAATAAAGGCATCAAGGTAAGGTTAAGCTATTCAAATCCTTTTCTTTCCTATTTTTGTCGAAAGAAAAGGATCTAATCCCTATTCTTGTTCATGGCCAAACCTACAAGGATCTCTCAGGATCTTTTTACAACTGTCGAATATCAAAGGAAGAGTTTCAGATTTCAGATTCAAGAAATTTAAGGTGAGGCACATTCGGCCAAAGGCAAAAGTTTATTTATTAAAGTTAGCTTTAATCTAATATGAAGTTATAGGGATTTCGACAGGCATATAAAGGAATCCTCTTCAGATTTGGAAATTGTATGGTAAGTGACATTCGGCCAAGGTTAGTTCTTGATATTTGGAATTATTTTCCATTTACTCAAAAGTTAGAAACTGACATAAATACCTGATCTAGTGGCTAGCCGATTTAAGGAAGGAATACTATCAATTTCCGGCATTTGATTTACAATCTTTCAATTTGGCAACAAGGTAAGTAATACAAATCCTACTTGGATTTGGTTTTTAAGCCAAATAGGTTTGTTAATATATTTTAATGGTTGGCCGAATATAGGAGTAAAAATCTAGATCGGTAGATCGTTCTTCGGAATTTCAAGGAATCTATTAAGCAAATCAGGTGTGTACCCATACTAACCTTCAATACGTTATATGGCAAATATTAATTATATGATTATACGTAAGAATGTGAATATGGCTAAGTACCCTAATGTGGTACAAAAAGTACTCAGGTACGTTTCCTACTTCTGATAGGATTATGAAATATGTTAACTTATAACATGTGAAAATATGTATATGAATGTGGAAATAAGTATGTTATGCATGACATATAATTTATGGGGCATACTGGATCTATGTGAAAGGGAAGAAGGTGTTGACTTGGTCTCACCAACGGAATATGGTGACTACGGTCACAACATTTTGAATATGGTAACTCGGTTACACTATCTCGAATTTGGTAACCGGTTACACTATTTGAATATGGTGTCTAATGACACAAATTATATGGGCGATGAGCACGCCATTGCAATGAACGCCTTCGATGGTGTGTAGCGGATGGAGGGTTGACTTAGTAGTCCCCATTGTGTGACCTGGCAGGTGCACGGTGGTGTGTAGCGGATGGACCATTAGGCTTGGGTTTGGGTTGCATCATCATTTTATATGAATATGAATTTGATATGAACATGTATGCGATTTGTTGAATGTTAGTCTGTGTGCACATTGAGTCTATTGACTCACCCCGTTGTGGGAAATATTTTCAGGTGATGAACAGTGACGGACCGGGACGGTAGACCTTGAAGTGGCCATGTTTCATTTGAAGATTTTATTCGATTTGGACTTTATTATATTTTTTTTATTTTGTCACCTTAATAAAAATTGGATTTACAAGTTTAATTAAATGGGTTTCCAATCTGAGCCCAATCCACAACAATAATTTCCAAAATTTTTACAAATTTTCTCTAAATAACGAAAGATTTTAAAATCGGTTTACTTTAGGAACATACCAGATCCTGCTCAGCTCGTGGTAGGGTGTGGGTGTTTCACAACCTAGAAGTTTAGACCGAATTTCGGATGTCACATTGATCACGAAGTGATCGTAGGTAAATTTACAAAATGAGTTGTCACGTCGAATCGAAACATTTAATCATTTAAAATTCAGTACTGAAATTAAATAAATGATTAAAAATTAAAACAAAACTTGTACCACGGCTTTATAAAATCTTACAATTCAAAAACTGAATAACCAATTTAGAAACTGAAAATTCAAACTGATAATAATTTATTTTCACGAGACTGTCTGAGACCCCCACACACCGAGTCCAGTGCCAAAATTTAGAAATGAACCTGAAAGGGAAACACTAAGAGGGGGTGAGCTACTCGAGCTTAGTGTGAGTCTGAATCAAGTCTAAAACAGAAATACAGAACACAATTCAATATCGAACAACTACAAATATATATACAGAAACAGAAGGTAATTCCGAGATCAACGTCCCAACGGACCATAACATTTCAAACACACACCATTTCACACACAAACACTCAATCATATGAGTTTTCAGTCAAATAATCTAGCACCCAGAATGCTCAAACAGATGCATATGAAAAACAGTCAAACAATAAAACTCACCCGTCCAGCCAACACACCTCTCCATCCCCCAATCACACCCCATAAGAGCTAATTATGATCGTCCAACCAAAACACACCACATAGGACCTCGAAAGGCCCATCCAACCCTACACACCAATAAATTTATTCTGGGTTGCCCGGCAACGATGGCTTATCAATATGTAGTTTAACTACCAAATCAATAATGGTATGCATCAAAGTTAACGTACGTGCTATACAGTGCGATAAACTACTGTACAAATAAGCTTGCAATTAAAATTGCCAAATCAGATCAGATTCAGTCTCCCTTCTCTTCGCAAACCCACCCACAACTTTACTTTATGCAAGTGTATGTATGCACCCAATCTCACGATATAGAGACACATTAACAGACAGTCAGACAGAATGGATATGCACACACACACACCCCTAATTACCAAGGGTTCAGAACCAGACATCAGTCACAAACAACACAAGAGATGAGTACATGGTCATAGATATCGAGACTTAAACACCTTCACTAAAGCTTGGACAAGGATCGGCATACAAAGACACACTATCAGATCAGAAACACACACATACTAAAATTTGGTGTCTTAAGACCACACGCCCATGTGCTTTGGCCGGATGGAAATGCCTACGCTGTGTGGGAGGTCAAAAGCCCGTGTAAAAAGGGGTGCACGACCATGTGGCTGAGGCATACGCCCGTGTGAAGAGAGGCACACACTCGTGTGGACTAGGGACATGGCCGTGGGAACAGGCCGTGTAACTCTCTGTCCATTTATACTAAATTAGAGTTCAAGGCAAACACGATCATGTGAGGGTCTCACACGCCCGTGTATCCACCAAAAATAGCCGTGTGTCAAAAACACATGCCCGTGTGGGATCCTTAAATCCCAAAATTAGCCACACGGTCCGTGTGGCACCCAATCACTCAAACCCTAATCCCTAAACCTACAAGCTTGTGTGCCCGAGGGACACAGTCGTGTTAAAATCGATAAAATCCCTAAATCGGCCACACAACGTTGTGGCACTAAAATGTACCCAAAAACCCTAACTCCTAATTCCACACGGCTGTGGAAATAGGCACACACCCGTGTGGCCGCCTGTGAGGTCATGAAGCCACCCAAAATAGCTTTAAAAATCGTGCTTTCGCCCTCGTAGCACTTCTTGACCTCGATAGATCGAAAATAAACCAAATTATGTGACTTCTAAGCATAAGACAACGAAACAACATTGGTATTAACAGGTTTGCGAACACTCACACACACGAGGATGACTTTCATAAATTCGAAATAGAATTTGTAAATAAGATAGAAAAAGATACGAAACACACACCTGAGTCGACGACGGCGGAGTGAAATTCTTCTTTATATGCATAGTGAAACCCGTTTCCTAGAGAAAAGAAAGGAAAATCAAAGAAAACCACAACCACAGTAAAAAGAAAATAAAAACCAAGAGAGAAGAGTAAAAGAACGTCCTAGCCAAAAAGAAGAAAAACAAAAACAAAAACAAAAATAAATAAGTAAATAATTAAACAACTATATATTAAATTAAAACAAAAAAAAATATTCCTCCCCAAAAAGCATACACAAGGACTCAAACCAGGAACCTAGAGACAAACTAACACACACTTAACCACCAGACCAGTAGGCTCATTCTGTCACTTAAACACACAACCAAACACAATAGCGTAACCTTCTCACTGACCCTAACCACAAAATCTGAAAACTTTTAACCCCAAAATTTGAGGTGTTACATGTGTAAAATGACAAATAAGGGCATGTCGATACATTTTATTTTTAAGTATTTGTTTGTTTGTAATACTGTCGTCTTTATTGGGTGAAATTATTGAAATAAAACACTATTACCAAGGAATTAAAACATCTATTATGGAAATTAATTAGTGAATTTTTTAAATTTAAATAAACAAATTTCTTAAGTTCCTTATTTGCAAATATCAACCTTGTGAAAATTGATAAATATTAATAGTATATCAATATAATTGTAAACTATATTCTTAGTGATAATAATGTCATGTTCTTAGTATGTAAATTAGTAATAATCACGTCACATTCTAAATAAATTTGTCAAGTAGCATATTTCAATTAATATAAAGTTGCATAAGAAATCATTTTACACAAGTAAATTGAAAATAAATTAAGAGTACATAAATATTCAAGGATGAATGGGCTTGATTAAAAATTTCTTGCAGCAATGTTGATTTTTTTAGATTCAAGATGGAGTTTTTTTAGATTTACTTTAAACTTTGGAGGTGAAAGTGAAAATGAGAGAATAAAGGCTACTGATATCTTGGCACCCCTATTAGGTTTGAGAGTATGTGACAAAGGGAGTAATTTTTGAGCAAGCATAGTCAAATATGTCAATCCACATATCTCATTCTCAATCAGTTGTTGAAAAAAGTTGTCCATCCCAACGTTTTTTGTTTTGGAGGTTTTAGTTCAACAAGATTTTGCAAACCTCCATTCGCCAAACACTACATACTACCCAATCCTCCATTTGTGCCCAAATAAGCTAAAAAAATGCCCAAAATCTATTTACCAAACAACTTCTATATATTTGAGACTTGTATAAGTTTATGGACTGAACATTGAGAGCACTTATTAGTTCATTAAGGAATGTTATTTGTGAGATTGCATTTGAGAAACTAAAACCTTTTGTTGTTGGTTTTACAAACTAAGTTCTCAATGGGAGAATTTAGTGATGAGAGGTCTTAGAAATTGAAACCTTTTATGCAAAAAAGTGAGGGTTCTTCATTGGGGTGTGTTGGAACTAGGATCATTGGTTGTATTAAGTTCAAAGATAGTGGGTTTATCCTACTAGGTTAGGTTCTAAAAACATAGAGAAATTAAACTGCGTAAACAATTCCTTATCTCTCATTTTTCTATTGTTTGTTGCAGTGTCATTAGAAGTGCCTACTTCCATTGCTACTCGCTCATACTGCTTTCTTGCATTTAATCGAAACACCCACACCCTACCACGAGCTCGGACCGGATCGGTATGTTCCTGTTAAAACCATTTCAAAATCTTTTGTATTTAGGAAAAACTTGAGCGTTTTGAGGAAAGTTTGTTTGTGGGTTGGGCTCGAGTTGAAAATAGATTTATTTCATTATTAAAATCCTTTTGATTTAGGTGACAAAACATTTGGGCTTTGAATTAAATTGATTTTACTTAATCTTTTAATAAATATAAAGATTGTATGCTCAATAAATAAAAGTAAAGTAAACGCTACTACTACCTTATTACATCAAATAACTTTCCAAAATTAAAACCAAAATAAACTTTAAATTACTTAAAATAACATAAAAGTCCAAGTCAGAATTTCTTCTTTGTGCATGGCCATCCCTAAGCTTCACGAACCGGTCCATCACCGATCATCACCAAACATGTTCCCACAACGGGTGAGTCAAACAAACTCAATGTGTACACAAACACTAAGTCTTAACAAATTCGGGCATAACAAATCATATTCATACGTATCATAATTTCACATTTAATGATTCAAGATAATGATGCAACCCAAACCCAAACCTAGATGCCATCCGCTACACATCCCGCACCAACTCGCTTTTGCAAGTGGGGACTACTAAGTCAACCCTCCATCCGCTACACACCATCAAAAGCAATCATTTGCAATCGACGTGCTCATCGCCCATATAAAAGTTGTGGCATAGCCACTAGATAAAATAATTGTGTCATGTGACACCACATTGAGATAATGTAACCGAAGTTATCACATTCGGATAATGTGACCAAGTCACCACATTCGGATAGTGGGACCAAGTCACCACATACACTTCCCTTTTCTCATATATCCCGAATGCCCTATATTATTTATATCATGCATATCATACTTAAATTCACATTCATGTCACTTTTCACATGTTAATATAACATATTTCGTAATCCTAGTAGGAGTAGGAAGCGTGCACAGTACTTTGTACCATAACATGGTACTTTAGCCACATTCTTACACTTTCATATTAACAACATATATCAAGTTAGAGCCATAAATCTATTAAGATTTGTGGGTACACACCGATTAACTTAGCAAATTCATCGAACTCCAGAAGAATCCCGATCTCGCTCTAGATCTTGCTTCCTATATTCTACCAACATTAAAGATTTAATGAGAAACTCATTCACCACAAAACCAAATCCTATTAGGATTTGTGCACTAAAACTCACCTTAATGCCGATTTGCTTATCACTCAAATCCTGAAAACTTTGTTTTTCTTCACCTTGTATTCGGCCAAATACTGGATCTCTACATAAGTTAGTTTCGGCTCTTTAAGATAATAAGGGAATAGATCTATGTACTAAAATAAGGCCTTGGCCGAATATACCTATGTGCTTACCTTCAAAATTTTAAATCCCGAATTGGATCCTTACTTCCTTAATGCTGTCGAAATTCTTATAACCATATGTTAGATCTAATCTAACATTAAATCATAATAATATAGCTTATGATCGAATGGTATTCATAGCTTACCTTAGATCTTAGAAGTCCCGAAAGTTTCTTCTTTGTAGTCGAATGACACCTAATTCCGAAACTTCCTTCAAGTAGTCGACCATAGACATTAATAGAGTTAGAGTTCTAATTTTCGCCTAAGAAAAGAAATAAGATGATAATCTTTAGATCCTTACCCTTAATACACAAATCGACAACCTTATGCTTTAAGTCCTTCAAAGATTGGCTAGGGCTAGGGGATTTATTTTCGCTTTTGGAACTTAACAAGGAATCGGCTTATGAAGATGTTTGTATTGTCGATTTAGCAAAAGAAAAGAGAGAGAGAGAGTCCCTTGAGAAATCGAAAAAGTGAACTAAGAAGAGGAGGAAAATTGGCTAGAACAATTGGAAAAGAAAGAAAAGATGATAACTTGGAGAGAAAAGAGTTGGCAAAAGAGAGGCAAGTTGGCTCAATAGAATTGACTATAGCCTCCCCTTTACAACCTTGGCTGAAAATACCATCCAATGAGTCCCTTAATTGGCCAACTCTCCACAACTTGATAAATTTTATCTTTTATTTATCACTTTATTTAATCTCATCAATTATCCATTTAAAGTAATCTAATATTAAATCTATCATTTATCCCCTATTTAGCCGATATTTTAAAGGGAACAAAACTCCTTTTTTGCAAGCCTTGTGCCGTCCACCTCTGTGCTTCTAGAAGCAAAAATAAAACTTCTTTTATTTGCTTCCCATGTGACTCAAAGTCAGGCCCAACACCCTTGCATGTGGTGCCATTTCAGAGGCCCTAAGTGGCATCTTCAGCCACTTTTCCAAGCCGTTTTGTGTCAAATTTCACATACTTTTTCTCTTAAGGCCACCTTGCCTTAATTTCCTCTTTTAAACTTTAAAACTCGACATTTCTAAGTCATTTCTAAGTTTCCAAAATTTTCATTTGGCTCTTTAAACTTGACATTTCCTTACATTTCCAAATTTCGAAATGTTCACTTTCCTCTTTAACTTAGGTTTCCAAAATGTTCACTTTCCTATTTTACTTAGGTTTCCAAAATGTTCACTTTCCTATTTTACTTTGGTTTCCAAAATGTTAACTTTCCTCTTTTTAACGTAACATTTCTATACATTCCCAGGTTTCCAAAAATATTCAAAATTTATTCATAACACATAAGACATGTCATTTCATACAATTAAACCAGAAATACATAGGCCCTTTTTAGGATGTTACATTAACAACTAGTTCAAGTTAACAATTATTCCCACCTAACATAACTAGTAGAGATTCCTGGAGTTGTTAATTACAAGCTATGAATGGATCTTCAACCACCTGTCCCCCTGTGCTAGATTGTGGCAATGATTGCAGCCATAAACCAACTAAAAATCTAACAAAGGCAAGTGCACATGTCAAGTAATAGTATAGCTATGGTGAGCAAAGATATCATTCCCACGAGGACTTAAAGTCCTAGTAATTATCGTCTTTCTATTATTTAACCGGAAAATTGGAGTGATTGATTAAAACTAAAGTTAACTAAATTAATTAACTAAAGAACACGATAAAGAATAATTCAAGAAAATAATCGATTAACAACCAAGAAGAGAAATAATACCCATGAAAGAAATCATCTAGATTTCATCTATCATTATCGATCTAAATTACGCAATTTCTTCACTTAGTATCTTGATCTGTAGAAATCCCTAAATTATGCTAATATCTCTCTTCAAGACTAAGAGCAACTGACTCTAGGTTGATTAATTAAAATTTCTTTATAATTAAAACCCATATTACCACATTAACTCGATCTATGGATTCCCCTATTAGATTTTACTCTAATCTGGTAGATTTATGACATCCTATTTCTAGGATTGCATGTAACTCCACTCAATTATGCTAAATCTACTATTAAACAGAGTCTATTCCTTCTCTGATTCAAGCACATTAAACATTGATTAATAGTATGGAAATATTAAACCAAGAATTAAGCACACATAATTGGAATAAGATCCAAGTATTTATTGCGTAAAAATAGAAATCAAATAATAGAATCCATCCTAGGGTTCAGCTCCCTAGGTATTTAGAAAATTAGTTCATAATTGCAAATAAAATCATCTCAAAGTTAGTATAACCACAAGAAATAAAGAAACTTATAATAAAATTCAAAGAAATCAAAAGGAGATCTTCAATCTTGATGGAAATTTGCTTTAGAGTCAACTTCAATGGTGTTTTTCAAGTTGTTTTCTTGAGTATTCTATGACGGCTCCCTTCCATCTAATTACCCTTGCCATATATAAGTCTTAGAATGCCCGAAAAACCTAAAAATTGTGTTTTTTCATGTGTTTGGAGTGCGATTTGCGAAATCCACATGGTTTGGCACATGGTCGTGTGGTAGCCCATGTGGTTCTTGAAACTTGCTCCGATTTCCTAATTTCCACTTGTTTTTCATTCATTTTGTTCCCAAATGATCTCCTAAGTATAGAAACATGAATTTAAATGATTAAGAGCACAAAATTCACCATTTTACATCAAATAATCATCCAAAAATGCATTAAGAATAAGGCTAAAACATGTTACTTTTGGCATTTATTAGGCAACTATGCCTATTGGAAGGCTAGAATGAAGATATATGTCAAGTCTATTGATTAAAAGTCTTTTTTTTTTTTTTTTTGAAAAGGAACTATTGATGAAAAGTCTTAATGCTCTGTTTTACAGGACAACAACCTTCAATGGTCGAAATTAAAGCTAGAAGAGTCTTTAAATTTGGTCGGAGTGGACTATTGATGAGGAACATCTCACCGATGCTAACTCTGAAGCATTGTATGTCATTTTTTTGTGGGGTTGACCAGAAAAGTTCAAGAGGATCTCACAGTGCACAGTTGCAAATGAGGTTTGGGAAATTCTACAGGGAACACCAGAAGGAACCAACACTATCAAGCAATTCAAAATACAGATGCAAACCATTAGATTTGAGACCTTGAGAATGCAAGATTCAGAGACCATAAGTAAATTCTATACAAAACTTCGTTATCTACTAAACCCGATGTTTGCTTAAAATATTATACAAGATATCAAGTTAGAGCGTGTTTACTAAACCATTGAAAATATTCATTTCATTGAAAAAGAAAAATCTCAAACATTTAATTTTTGAAATTTATTTGATATCCCTAATAAATTTTCACTTAAATAAAATTTCAGCAAATAAGTACTAAATATAATAAGTAGGAAGATAGTTACCAACTACTTAATGTTAAGGAAATTAAGTTTATTTAATTTACTAAAAAACTATATTGAAATTAAATTATCTCTTTACTACATTAAAAAAGTATTGAAATTATTATATTTAATTTTATTCAAAACAATCTAAAATGATATATTATGTTATATTAATAAAATTAAAATTACGAAATTCAAAATCAGGATCTATTGTTATGAAACAATATAAGTATATTTGATATTTTCTACTAAACATAACAAATAGCTTGATAAAGTAATTAATAACACTTATAAAATTTTATATTAAGAATTCTTTACTTAATTTTCAAATTTAGTCTTTTGTTTATAATTTCAATAATTTTATTTTTCTTCTTTTCAAATTTAAAATATAAATTCAATTATTATCACCATTAAAAGTTTTCTATAAAATTCTCTAGTGTGACATTTTGAAATTAAAAAAAATCATTTGTTAGTTATCTAACAAAAAAATACAAAAATACTTACTGAGTTTTTTTCTTAAAAACACTCATTCGAGCTCGTTAAAATAATTTTTTTCTATTTGGAATAGTATTCTTAAGAAAAATTATATCAACATTTTGATTGAAATAGTTAACGATATTAACTATTTAGACTAACCAATGACATTACAAAAGTAGAGTTATGTCATTCAAATTATATATAACCACGTAATATTTTAATAAAAAGTTATTGATATTAATTAAAACAAAATTAGATGTGATTTTAATTTTCTATTTAATAAAAACAAAAATTAGGATGATATTATAAATGATGTGGTGTAATACTTTAATAAGTAAAATAGTAGTTTAATTATTTAGGAATTTAATGTAGCAATATATTTTGATATACTCTTGTTAATAACTTACAATATATTATTGGAAACAAAATTTCAAAGATTTTAAACGTTACATAAATAAAATTTCAGAATGTATAGAATTACATACTTGGTTTATGTTCCACCAACCATGTTACTAGGGATTCAACCAACAGTTATAGTATTCTTTTTCCAATATTTGGAAACCTTTAAATTGAAATATTTAACCTAGATAGATAAAATAATAGTGATTAACTACCATGAAAAGAAAATAATTGGGGTATTCACGTGTAAGTATTAGGTGGAAAAATAATTTCTTACGTGTAAGATTGAAACTTAATGATGGACTTGTGATATTACTATTGCAGTTAATTTGAATAAATTAACATATTATAGTATTTAAAAGAAGAAAAATAGGATGGCTCGTAAAAGGATGAGTATTTAACAGCACAAATATGAGACAAACAGTAAATCCACTTGGTTTCGTACTAGATACAACCCAAAATCCTCCATTCTCTTTCGTTTGAGAATCCTAAAAATGATAAAATAAAAGGAAAAGTAAAGAAAAGCTCTATCTAGAATTTTTTATGTATAAAAACAATGTCATGAGACTATCTTCGAGTGAGCATAACATTCAAATATATAATGAATTTTTTTTTTTTTTTTGGTTTTATGTATTCAATCTTTAATTCAAGTAGGTTTCTAGCCAATTTTTTCTTTGATTTTTATGAAGTTGAATCATGAGAGCTTGATTTAGCTAGACCATGTACTAATTTGTAAAAATTTTATAGTTTTAGAAAGAAAATTAGATGAATTTGGTGTGAATTTGTTAGAAATTAAGCTTAGAGAAAGAAAGGAACTAAATTGTGAAGCTTAGTTCTTAGTTTCGTACATTAGGGACCAAATTGAATAAAATGCAATTTTTTTAAAATATTAGTAGGGATAGCAAATAGGAGGTACCTAATGATTAATTATGAAATCAACTTTCAATTAGAAGCTCTAGATAGAAAGTTATATTTGTCTTGTGTTTAGGGACTAAATTAAATAAATTATAAATTATGTCTGATAATGTAATTGATTTTGATTTGAATGAAATTTGATGGTATTATATGTTTTATGATTTTATTCAGCTAAGGTTGATACGGAACCTTCGAGAGGAAAAGGAAAATTGAAAGTCATTAACGAGTAGCTCAGAAATTCAGTTTGTATTCCTACCCACACTTAAGATGTACATTGTCCTCAATATACAAACAAATAGAAACATAATAAGCAAAATATCATAAGGGAGAGAGAGAACTGAAACTGTCATGAATTTGGATGAATTCGTCAGAATAGTAAAAATTGAAATCGTAGGCGATTCTAAATCAAGTACATGTTTCCGAGCAAATTAATAAAAAATAGAAAAAAATTAATAAGATAAAGATATTACAAACTAGAAAAAACAATTGAAAAAGAATAATAAAAAATACATAATAAAATAAAATAAAAGATATAAATCTAGAAAATAAAAAAATAAAAAAAGGGATTGGGATAGCAAGGAACAAATGAGTAAAAAGACAAAAGAAAAAAAATAGCTTTAAAGAGGAAAAAAAAAAGTACATGGGCCGTGTGAGCCACACGGTCGTGTGGAATCACCTAGACTATTTGTGAAAAAAAATAAGTAAAAATAAGCTCAGTATCCACACGACCTAGGACATACCCGTGTGTCTAGGTCATGTGTCCCACATAGTCGTGTGTCAGGTCATGTGGGGTGTTCGTTCGTTTCTCCCATGCCCGTATGTCATGCTGTGTTGGACACACAGCCTATCACACTCCCGTGTGCCAGGCCGTGTAGGTCACATAGTTGTGTTTCCAAGCCGTGTAACTCTCTATGCCCGTATGGGTTAAAAGAAAATTGAAAAAATTAGCTCCAATTTTCACATGGCCTATGACATGCCTGTATGTCCAGGTAGTGTAACACACGGCCAAATGGATCACCCCCGACCGTGTGGATCCTTTTTTTAAAAGTTTTTTTCAAAAATATTTTTTCCCCAAATTTTAATTTTTTCAACTTTTTAGTTTTTTTTTTAAAATAACATGAAATTAAAATGAATAAATAAGTAAAATAAAAACACTCGAATTGCCTCCCGAGAAGCACTTATTTAGAGTC
This sequence comes from Gossypium rotundifolium, assembly GCA_025506655.1. Lineage (NCBI taxonomy): Eukaryota > Viridiplantae > Streptophyta > Magnoliopsida > Malvales > Malvaceae > Gossypium > Gossypium rotundifolium. The sequence continues at coordinate 163,689,990 of CP106725.1, forward strand.
TAAGATCAACTTCCCTTTTCAAGCTAACAATTAAGGCAGATCTTAGAGTCAAAGCTCCTCTCTTTCATTGTCAATATTACCACCAAAATAAAGTTTGAGATGAAGAATGTTTACCTTAAATGTGTTGTAATCAGGGTGTGTTACCTCAATGGTTCCATATGGAAATACCTTCTGTACCACAAAGGGGCTTGACCCTCTTTACTTGAGCTCTGAAGGGAACATTTGTGGATCTGATTTGTCTAGTAGCTCTTTGTCCCTAACTTTGAATTGGTTCATCTTCTTTACATGCACACTATCGCGTTGCTTAGTTATTTATTTGACCGTTATTGGGTTCTCATCAGCCTTTGTTTTGCATTCATCTAATTCATCGAGTTGCATCATTCGCTCTCTACTCATCCCTTGATTTTTATCACCATGAGAAGGATACGGTTTGAACATGTATTCATTAGTGAATTCCTATAAAAAATGTCGAGCTGCATGATTACTAACATTAATAGAATAACAAGTATCATCTCGCTCACTAGGAACTCTAACAAAATCATGTGCTTGAAAAGTAACCTTTTCATCACCTACACTCAGCACAAGTTCACCATTACCCACATCAATAATAGTTCTAGCAGTGGCTAAAAATGGTCGACCTAAGATCATGGGTACCTCAATATCCTTATCATGCTCAATATAACAAAATTAACAGGGAATATAAATTTATCGAATTTAACAAGTACATCTTCAATAATACTCTTAGGATACCTAATTGATCTGTCAACTAATTGAATATTCATCCTAGTGGGTTTTGGTTCCCCATGTAACACCCCATACCCGGTCTATGCGTAAAACGAGATTTGGTTTGCTACATAGATCGAACTATCTTAATAATTAAAGTAAATCGAAAATTTCAAAATCATCGTTTTACTTATAAGGTTTAATAAAACCAAAAGAATATTTTAAATTTGATGAATATGAGAAAAACATTAATTGAAAATATCATTAATATTATATTGATAAAATCCTTAGAGTAAAATTCTTTTATAAGAGTTCAAAATATTTAAGAAAATGATAAAGAAATTTCATATATTTGAAAACCCAAATTATTTTAAGAAAACAAAATGATTATAAGCCCATATTAATAGTCCAAAACATAATTTAAATCCATCCACACATAAAATCCATAAAATATTTATAGAGGCCTTATTACATCAAACCCATAATAGTAAATTATAGAAAGTCTTTAATAAAAGTTCAAAGTTTCATTAACCCTTATTTGTAGTATGGCCCCCACGAAGTCATCCTCGGCCCAAGTCCACGTCAATTTCTATTACGAGATGAAAAATTTGAGGAGTGAGTTACTTAGAACTCAGTGTATAACTCACTTACTTATTCATTGGGCCAGATCATCAAATCATTATTTTGGGCTTGAGCCAGTCAACAGGTTTAACAATATAAATAATAATATGTATGCAAAATGAAGTTCCCAACCCCAAACCTAATTTCCATCCACTACACCCCGTACCAACCATCACACTGTGGGATCAAGTCAACCCACCCGCCATCACACCAATCGTAGGCATTAAGCCATTTTATATTTGTGGCGAGCCATGAACTAGATGTGACAAAGTCACCGAACTAGAGGCATTGAGCCATTAATATTTGTGGCGAGCCACCAAACTAGAGGCAATCGGTAGTTTAATTATTTTGTGGCAAAGCCACCAAACTAGATTTTGGCAATAGGCCTTTCTTCTCTTCATTATTAATCCCAACCCATGCAACATGTATGCAAAAATTTGTCTAAGTTTATATGATGATTTTATCAAAAGATTTGAATAACATAAGAGTCAATATTTCTAGTTTTTGTTAAGGCCCAAAATTTCGAAATAGCATTTATCCCATTTAGCAATCTAGCATCTTAAACCCAATTTACGATCTAGCTAAGAGTTTGGCCCATTTAACAACTTATCAGGCTTTTCGGCCCATTTAACAATTTATCAGGCTATTCGGCCCATTTATCGATCTAGCAGAGATTTTGGCCCATTTATCGATCTAGCAGAGATTTTGGCCCATTTAACAATTTAGCAGGGATTTCGGCCCATTTAACTATCTATCCAAGATTTCTGCCCATTTTTCTAACTAGCATATTTTTTGGCCCATTTTACGATCTAATACATCTTTGGCCCATTTACACATGAGATTTTTAGTATTCATTTTACTACCTACACATCGAGGGCGTTTTCTTAATTTTCATATTTTTAACAATTTTTATGAATATTTCACCAAAACACCAAATATTTCGTATTATGCCAATTTGTCAGTTTTTACGATTTTTACTCCATACCACGAATGACATCCAACCCGAGAAAAGTGTGAAGTTACACACCTTGACATCGTGAGTACTAAACCTTCCCGCTGGTCAACACCTAAACATAATACGATCTATTAGAACACTATCATTTATCAAAAATAATCTATTGGGATTTGATCCAAATCCTTACCCCTTTGATTTTGAATCACTTCTATTTTTAGTTTCTCCTCATTTATCGATTCGTTGCTCGTGAGAATCCACTAACGATAAAGGCTCTGGAGTACGAACTACTTCAAATAATTGATTTCCCTCGGTTGATGGTCCGTAACCGGTGGAAAATCCGGATTCAAAACGACCCTTCGTTTAGTAATTAGGGATTTTTGAACCGCCCCTCTTCGAAGGCTATGGACGCCCTTTTCGCCTTCTATCTTGAATGTCTCTAAAGACATAAGATTATTAGTTCGACTTATTAATATCGAAAAATGATGAACGTTAATAAGATTTGGGATTTTACTTACCACGATTTATCTTCGTTCCACGAGAATCAATCGAAAGATTTTGATCCTACAAACGAATCGATTAATAACTAACTATACTAACTAAATAAAAATCCTTGAAATAAAAATCTCCTTACCTTGATTCTTGAAATCGATTGTGGTAAGAGAAAATGAAGAGATTTTGTCACAAGAGTATATTACATTCACCATGGGTGATATAAAATTGAAGAAAATTATAATGAAGAAGAAAAATGGAGAAAAGGAGATAGGATGGTATGGTTCGGTTTCAAGAGAGAGAGAGAAAGAAAGGAAAAGAAAGGAGAAAGAAAAGAAGAAAAAGATTCTTAGTTTGGAAGAAAATGCATTCGGCATAGGAGGAGAAAATGAGAAGATGAAAGGAAGAAAATCATTTGCTTATCTATGTACTTTCGGTCACAAAGGGAAAAACGATTTGGGAGAGAAAAGTTTCAACCGAAATGGTCAAAAGAGAATGGCTCAAAGAAGAAGAAAAAAGATGAATTGTGTACTCAAATATGCTGGAAATTTTCGGCTAGAGAGAATATGGGTGGAGAGAAAATGCTTTGTTAAGAAAGTGACCAAAATAAAAGAGTTTCTTCTAATCTAGCTACCATACTCTCAACCAAAACCGACCACCCCCCTTTTTCCTCATTGCCGTCCAAATACTTGGCTAACAAAGGCCAACCTATTGCCACCCTTTCTTTCCATAGCACACTCCCCCTTTCAAGCCATTTGTTCCCCTTACTTTCCTTATCCTAATGATTTCTTTCCTCATCTTAGATATTTCCTTAATCTTTTAGCTATCATACCAAAAATAAAGAAGTCAAACTTCCATGTTTGCTTCTTGGCCGACACTTGATAGATGGAAGCAAAAAAATAAAATTTTTCAAGTTGCAAGCTAGAAGATTGAACCTCCTCCCTCATGTCTAAGTCATGGCGCCATCACCACTATGCTATTAACTCATTTATGCCATCTTTTAGCACTTTAATTAATCAAGTCTTAAGGTCATTTAAATTCTTTGCTCTAAAGTATACTTAATAAAAATAATATTTATTCTAACTCCAAGTAACCGAACTATCATTTAGCAACATAATGATACTCAATTATTTTGGATGTTACAATTCTACCCCTTAAAGAAAATTTCGTCCTCGAAATTTACGATTAAAAGAGGTGAGGATATTGCTACTGAATAGCTTCCTCGGGCTCCCACGTAGCTTCCCCGCTCGTGATTACGCCATAAAACTTTGACCAATGGCACGGTCTTCTTTCTTAGCACCTTAACATCCGGTCTAAAATTTCCTTTGGTTCTTCTTCAAAAGACAAGTCGCATTTAATTCCACTTCCTCAATAGGTACTATATGAGATGGATCCGATCTATAGCGTCTCAGCATGGAAACATGGAAAACATTATGAATTTGACCCAACTCCGGAGGTAATTCAATTTGATAAGCCACTGGGCCAACACGCTTCATCACACAATATGGCCCGATGAACCTAGGGCTCAGCTTGCCCTTCTTTCCAAATCTAAAAATCTTCTTCCAAGGTGAGACCTTCAAGAAGACTTGCTCTCCCACAACAAACTCGATATCCTTTCCCTTCAAATCAGCATACGATTTTTGTCTATCTGAAGCTTCCTTTAACCGTGCTCGAATAACTTTTACCTTTTCCTCTGTTTCAGAAATCAAATCAGGACCCAACATCTGTCGTTCGCCCAATTTAGTCCAACAGGTAGGAGTACGACACCTACGACCATACAATGCCTCATATGGTGCCATCTGAATGCTAGACTGATAGCTATTATTATACGCGAATTCTACCAATGGTAGAAAATCCTCCCAACTACCTCTGAAGTCGATCACACATCCCCTTAACATGTCTTCCAATATCTAAATTACTCTTTCTGACTATCCATCAGACTGAGGATGAAAAGCCGTCTTGAAATTCAATTTTGTCCCCAAGGCTTCATGCGAGCTTTCAAAATCGTGGCGTAAATCTAGGATCCACATCGAAATAATAGACCTTTGGTACCCCATGTAACCTCACGATTTGGGATACATCTGACTTAGCCAATTTCGCAATGAATAATTAAATGCTGTTGGAAGAAAATGAGCAGTCTTAATCAAGCGATCAACTATTACCCATACGAAATTTTTCTTAGTAGGTGTTAAAGGTAACCCACTAACAAAATCCATAGTTATCTGCTCCCATTTCCAAAGAGGAATCTTTATCGGTTGTAACAATCCTAACGGTAATTGATGCTCCGCCTTCACTTGCTGACAAGTCAAACATTTTCCTACAAACTCAGAAATCTCCCGCTTCAACCCTAGCCACCAATACTATTCACGGAGATCTCGATACATCTTATTTCCTCTGGGGTGCATAGCATAAGGGCTACTATGCGCCTCCCGTAGAATCATTTGTCTCAATTCTGAGTCTTTAGGCATACAAACCCTTCCATGAAAGCACGGCACACCATTCATATTTATACCAAAATCCTCTATTTCACCCCTTTCAACCTGCTGAAATAAAAGTCCCAACTTTTTATCTGATGTCTGCTTTTCCTTGATTTGTTCCAGCCACAGAGGCTTCACCTGAAGTTCTGCTAACAAACTACCATCCTCATACAAACTTAAATGAGCAAACAATGCTCTTAAATCCGATACCGCCTTACAACTTAACGCGTCAGCTACTACGTTAGCCTTTCCAGGATGATATTTGATTGAGAAATCATAGTCCTTTAATAATTCCACCCATCTTCTTTGTCTCAAATTCAACTCCTTTTGGGTAAGGAGGTACTTAAGACTCTTGTGATCTGTGTAGATAATAGACTTCTCACCGTAGAGATAGTGCCACCAAATCTTTAAAGTAAAAACCAACGCAGCTAACTCCAAATCATGAGTAGGGTAGTTTACTTCGTGCAGTCTCAATTGACGAGAAGCATAAGCCACTATCTTTCCATTTTGCATCAGCACACAACCCAGACCCATGTGAGGCGCATCACAATAAACAATGAATTCTTTTCGACCTCCTATTTGAATCAAACTAGAGCTTAGTCGAATCTTTTCAATTTCTCGAAACTCTCCTATTATTTTTAGTCCAAATATACGGAACTCACTTCCGCAACAATTTAGTTAGGGATGCAGCAATCAACGAAAACCCCTCAACAAAGCGTCTATAATAACCAACCAGACCCAAGAAACTCCGAATTTTAGCTACTGACGTTGGTGGTTTCCAATCCAAAATAGCCTCAATCTTCCGAGGATCCACCTTATTCCTTGGTGATACCACATGACCCAAGAAAGTCACTTCCTTTAGCCAAAATTTGCATTTCTTGAATTTGGCATAAAGTTGCTTATCATGAAGTAGTTGCAATACTAAGCATAAATCGTGTCATGCTCCTCATCATTTCTTGAATAAACCAAAATGTCATCTATGAACACTACCACAAATCGGCCTAAATATGGTTGAAAGACTCGGTTCATCATGTCCATAAATGCGACTGGTGCATCGGTTAATCCAAACGGCATCACTACAAACTCATAATGTCCGTAACGAGTTCAAAATGTCGTCTTATAAATATCTACTTCTTTCACCTTAAGCTGGTGATAACCCGATCTCAAATCAATTTTGGAGAAAACTGAATCTCCCTTCAATTGATCAAACAGGTCATCAATTCTCGACAAAGGATATCTATTCTTGATCATCAATTTATTCAATTGTCTATAATCAATGTACATACGCATCGATCCATCCTTCTTCTTGACGAACAAAACTGGTGCTCCCCACGGAGACACACTCGGTCGAATAAATCCCCGATCCAGCAATTCTTGAATTTGAGCTTTAAGTTCTACCAACTCCTCTAAAAACTTCTACATTATTTACTTGAGTCGTTTCAAAATTGACCGACGAGTTGTTGGCCCAATTCTAGTTCCAGCGACCCTTTCTAGGACTCGCAGCATTGCTCGTGTCAAAGCATTATCTTCTTCCATATGATCATGTGATCCCGTCTCACTCTCAAATGATGCAGGTGCATCCATTTTCGGCATATGATTTGGTACTTCAGTTGCAGTACCTCGTCCTCTACCACGACCACGTCTACCACGTCCACGACCACGTCCTCTAGTGCTCATGGTGTCTAATTCGATTTAATCTGATTACAAGTTTTATGAATCAAAAAATTATTTCAGTGTTTATTAACGATGTTTTATGAGATTTGAGAGATAAAGTTGTTTTTCGCAACACATCCTATAGTCTCAATCTCTACAAATTTTAACATCTAAAACTAGAAGTTCTAGAGTGTTCATATGGTCATATCGTCATCATAATAATAATCATTTAACAATGAATACTTACTTGACTTGGTGCTGGATGCTTGTGGTGCCATACTGATCATTAAATGTAACACCCCAAACCAGGTCTATGCGTCAAGACGAGATTTGGTTTGTCACACAAATCGAACATTCTTTTAGTCTATCTAATGATTTAGGTAAATCGGTAATTACAAAAATCCTTTTAAAAATAGAGTTTAATAAAAACCAAGAGAAATAATTTAAGTTCGATGAATTTGAGAAACATTAGTTGAAAATCTCATCATTTAATATTTAATTGTCAAAACCTTTATGTAATTTTTTTATAAGAGTTCAAAGTATTTGAAATTAAGAATAGATAAAGAATCTCATATGTTTGAAACCCAAAGTATTTTAAGAAAACATTATAGGATAAACATAAGCCCATATTAATTATCCAAAACATAATTTAAATCCATCCACACATAAAATCCATAAAACATTAATAGAGGCCTTATGTTTATCCTATAATGTTTGACCATAAACCATATTATGGGTTTAAGTGGTGACCGATTGTGTATTATGATTTTAGGGTTAATCACGAGGTAACAGAGGCTTTGGGATTCTAGATCATTTCGGTAAGGATACTTAGTAAGTTTAGATCTACTCCGTATTCGTTCAATAGCTGAAGGCTAATTATTTGTTGGTACCAGTGGGTGGCCGATTGCAAAGGGAAACTCAGAGTGTGACTCGGGATTTGGTAGGAGACCAAATCAGCATTTAGGGAGAAGGAAGAACCACGTTTCGAGATCGTGTTAGATTCAAGTGGTTCGGGATTTCGCTAATAGGTAGGTGTGTAGTTAGCCTACTATTTTTCGGGTTTATGATTGTATGTGATATCTGTATGTGTGTTATGAATGTGCTAACTAGAGCAATGGAAATTGTGATGTGGATACCCTCAAGGGGTATGTCGATAATCCGATGAAGTCTAGAATCGATGAAATGTGACTATTGTTATGAATATGTGATAATATGCGAAATAACATGTACATGCATGGCACTATTTTATGTTGCATGTGCATGGGTGGGATATGAAAGAAGGACAGGGTGTACTTCGAGTACGTGGTTTGATGAATGGCTCTGTGCCTCATCGTGATTGATATAGGCTATGTGCCATATCGTGGTTATTGATGGCTTTGTGCTCATTGTGGTTTTGATGATAGCTTCGGCTACATCGTGGATTGGCGTTGGCCGAGGTCGCGTTGTGGACTAATTGCGATTAAGTTCGCGTGGGCGTCATTTGTTGCCATATTGGAGTAAAAGGAAAGGGTGATTTAAAATCTCGGTGTGTGGTAATTTGGATACTGGGGTGTGTAGAGGATGGACCCTAAGTGGGTTGGGTTCCATAATTGCATAATTGTGTATGTGAATTAATGTGGTAATGGGCTAAGCCAGTATGTGGAAACATGTGGTTATTTACCTATTATAAGAATGTGATATGGTTATGGGCCAAGCCTAATAAGTGAAATTATGTGAATAACGTTGCGTTAATATCGACATGTGGGTGGAATTGGTGGACTAATTGCACACCGAGCACATGTGACTCACCCAAATTTTTACCAACATTGCGGTGATGCATATAGCTTGGGTGGGTTGGAGTGGATATGAGGTGGCCCATGCGGAAGATGATTTAATTGATTCTGAATTTTATATTATCGGTATTTTGGAATTTATTTGATGTAATAAGGGCCTCCTAAAGTATTTAAGGATTTTTACGATGTCTTGGTTGGATTGGCATTTAAATTATTATTTGAAAATGTTCTTATTTTCGACAACTTACATCTTAGAATATATAATAAAGTTTTCAAATCGGATATTTTATAACAACTAAATTTTTAATGGGCTTTTAATTTTACAATATTTTTCCAAAGACAATAAATTTATACGTTTTCACCTTTAAGTCAAATTCTTTTCAAACATTTTTTGCAGTGACATACCAGATCCGGTCAAGGCTCATGGGCCGGGTTTGGGGTGTTACGCCCCAAAACCAAGTTGTTTGAATATTTTATAAGGCATAACATTTATACTAGCCCCCAAATCAGCCAAAGCTTTTTCAACATTTAAACTACCAATAAGACAAGGAATAGTAAAACTCCTTAGATCATTAAGCTTGTTGGGTAGTTTGTTTTGGAGAATGGCCGAGCAATCCTCATTGAGCTCCACAATTGACAAGTCATCTAACTTTCTTTTATTTGTTAACAACTCCTTTAAAAATGTTGCATATTTGGGCATCTGTGAAAAAGATTCAAAAAAAGGTAAGTTAATATGCAATTTTTTAAAAGCTCAAAAAATTTACCATATTGTTCTTTTATATTGTCTTGCTTCAATGCTATTACATATGGAGCTCATGGTTTGTATTATTTAACCATCGGCTTATACTCTTTCTTGGTTTCCTCAATCCCATCATTTTTCTTAACAACTTTTAAATTCAGCTTCTTTGTAGGATTGACTAACCCTTCCACACTTCGAATAGTGATTGCGTGGACTTGCTCCTTTGGGTTAGTTTTAGTGTTACTAGGTAAGTTACCTTGTTGTCTTTCCGAAACTAATTTAGTAAGCTGTCCAATTTGATTTTCAAGTCCTTGAATTGATGTTTGCTAATTTTTTAGAGCTATCTCAGTGTTCTAAAATCGAGTTTCAGACACTAAAATAAATTTAGCTAACATCTCCTCATGGTTTGATTTTTTTTCTTACAGATAAGGTTATTGAAAACCCGGAGAGGGTTATGACCTTTGATTACCTTGACCACCCTAAGAAAAATTTGGATGATTCCTCCATCCTGGATTATAGTTATTACTATAGGGGTTATTTTTAGGTCTAGAATTATTACCCACAAAGTTGACTTGCTCATGCTCTAAGGGTAAGCATTAGATTGATCATCCCCGCTCTAGTTGCATCACATTTCATTATCGGGTTCATCGTGTTATTACAACTCAAACAATCAATCTTTTTACTCAGTGCTTCCACCTGACTTGCCAACATAGTAACTGCATCTATGTTAAAAACACCAGTTGCTTTAATCGGTTTTGTTGTAACAGCCCAAATTCAATGAAATCAGAATAGTGGTTTCATGATCACATATTCAAGCCAAAAAAAATTATTTTAATATTATTGCATGATTAGTAATGTGATAGAAAGGTTATATGAAAATTCTAATAAGAAAATTTTATCGATTACATGTTTAATTGTGGAAAGGACTAAATTGCATAAAAGTAATATTTGAATTCTAGAAGCTATAAGGATTAAATAGCTATGGAATTCAAAATTTGAGGTCCTTATATAGTAATTAGACCATTAATGAAAAGTATGTAGATATTTTTGGTGAATCATCAATGGAAAAGTTGAAAAAGGTTAAGGACAAAATTGGAAATGGGTAAAATTAATAGATGATAATTAAATTAAATATAAAAGTAAACATTTTCATATCATCTTCCCCAAATATTTCCATGGAAACCTTAGGAAAGAGAAAACATGCTTTCAAGGCATAATTGGGTAAGTAATCAAATCCCGTTTTTAGTAATTTTTGTATTTTTGAGATCAGGATGGTTTATTCTCTTTATTTTGGGGATTTATTTGAAGAGTTATCAAAGTTTAGAAATTGTGCCATGGATGAATATGCTGAAAATTTAAAATTTATGGTAGAAAATGAAAGGTTGTTGATAGATAAACAACTTTTACAAAGTGATTTTTGATGGAAACTTGATTTAATGACCAAATTGAAAACTTGGAAAATTCCATGGAAAATTCTAAATTTTTGTGAAACATGTGTGCTGTAAATGTTATAAAAAATTTTGGTTAGGCTTGGAATAAGGATTAAATTGTATGAATTTCATTTTTCGAGCCTAGGGACAAAATTAAAATTTATGAAAAGTATAGGGGCAAACTGGTAATTTTTCCTAGAATGTAAATTTAGTTCCATGAAATGTGAAATGTGTTAAATTGATATTAAACTCATTTATATAGATTCAAAAAGACCGGATACGGAACTTGATCGAGGAAAACAAAAGGCTTCAGATTAGTAGGTTTTACACGAATGGTATTCAAGGTAAGTTCGTGTAACTTAATTGAGCATGTAAATATGTTGAATTGAATGATATGCTTGAAATGTGTTTGTCTAAATGATGTGAATAATATAAATGCTAAAAATGATTACATGCTCAGAATTGTATGTAAGGGATGAAATTCCAGGTTGAATATTGGATTTCGATGGATAAATGTGATTTGCCCTAAAAAGTGAGGTCTTGCATTTGTTGCTAGTGGGATTTAGCTCAGACGAGTAATCCTATTGACCTCATTACGGAAAGGATTTAGCTCGGACGGGTAATCCTGATATAAGTTCTCTCGAGCATATATAGAAAATTGGATTTAGCCTGGACGGGTAATTCAAATTAGACTTTTTAGAGCATATGTCATAAAAAGGATTTAGCTTGTACTGGTAATCCTGTTGTGCATATGAGTGGCTCGAGAGTGTACTTTCTAAAATAGTACCTTACGAGTACCATTGGAAATGAATTGACGGATACATTGATTTGTACACTTAATGTGTACTACTTGAATATCCATCAAAATTTCAATAATTCAACGGATGAAATATATGATATGGCATGAGAAATATGAGATGAGAAAAGTATTGCCTTGAAAGATTATGATATGATGATCTCATCTATGTTTATTGAATGTACATGAGAATATATTTACTAACTTATTTGATTAAGTGAATGTGATAGGCAAATTACCAATGTTATGGAAATTATGTCATTGTATGCTTGATATGATAAATGTAATTGGTAAGTTTATTTCGATTATACGAACTTACTAAGCATAAAATGCTTGCTAGTTTTTACTTTTCTATGTTTTATAGTGCTCGAGAGCTTGGGAAGGTTGGAGACGGGTCAGAGTATCATCACACTATCAACTCGCTAGCTTTGGTATAAAATGAACACTTGTTTTGAAATAATGGATGTATAGGTTAATGATGTGTCTCTAACTAACTACGATCACAATAAAGGCAAGCACACCTATCGTTTAATAATATAGTTATGGTAAGACCGATAATATCGTATCCACAAGGACCAAGAGTACTAGTAATTACTATCTTTTTATTATCTAGCCTAAGAATTAGAGTGATTTCTTTTAACTACAATTAATTAAAAACATGATAGAGAACGAATTGGGAAAATACTTTAAACAACTTTATGAGATAGGCAATACCTAAGGAAGAATCCACCTAGACTTCACTTATTACTTTTGATTCATATGATTTATTCACTTGTCTTAATCCGTAGAAATCTCTGATTTATGTTAATATCTCTTTCAAGACTAAAAATAACTAACTCTAGGTTAATTAATTGAAATTTCTTTCTAATTAAAACCCCTATTGTCGCATTAACTCGATCTATGGATTCCCTTATTAGATTTGACTCTAATCCAGTAGATTTTCATCGCCTTATTTCTAGGGTTGCAATTAACTCCGCTTAATTGTGTTGATCTACTCTTAAACAAGTACTTTTGCTCATCTGAATAAGCAATTCGACTTGAATCAATAACCTGAATTATCAAAATAAGAATAAGAACTCACCATTAAGAATAAGAACAAGTATTTATCTTATAAATCAAATAATAATAAGATCCATCCTAGGTTTCATCCCCTCAGGTATTTGAGAGGTTTAGTTTATACTAATAAGAGGAAACATCTTAAAATAAGGAAAACAACAGAACATAAGAAAACCCAAAAAAATTCAAAAGAATTTAATGGGAGATCTTCAGTCTTGATGGAAATCCTTCTTTTGAGCTGCTTCTAACGGCTGTCTTCAAATATTTGCTACCTTCTATTCAGCGTCTCCATTTAAGTTGCTCCCTAGGGTGTTTATATAGGCTTTGGAACACCTCTCTTGGCCCACAAGTGGCCTATTCCGAATATAATTAAACTTTGATATAGCAGGGACACGCCCGTGTTCGATTCCTTAGACTGTGCTCGTTTCTGCTCGCATCACATGGCCGTGTGGTCTGCCCGTGTACGTTGATCCAGGCCGTGTTCAATTCTGCTCGTGACAAAGGCCGTATTTGATAGCCCATGCCATGCTGATTCCTAATGTGGGCCCACTTTGTCCAGTTTTGGCTCGTTAATTATTCTTTTCGACTCCCTAAGCTCTCTTGAGTGTAAAACATAAAATTAAGGGATTAGGAGCATCGAATTCAACAAATCTACTGGAAGTTCATCCAAAAATAAGCCAAGCATGGGGTTAAAATATGTATAAATTATGGTTTATCAAATATCCCCACACTTAAGCATTTGCTTGTCCTTAAGCAAAATCCTCAACTCACAATTAAAATTAACTTCATCAAATAATAATTCTCATCAATAATGTCTCATCATAATTCATAAATAATTCATACATGGATAATTTAACTTAAAGAGTCTTAAAGATTCAAACAATCTAAGTCAAAAATTTTTGTAGCATGAAAACACAGGTGTTTCCCCTTATCTAAATAATTACCTTTGATCCAAAATCGATAAGAATTAACATCCTCACAAAGGATTCACTCAAATCACTTAAAGTGTTTAAGGTTCAAGATAAAGCACTCAAAAGTCAAACATGAAGAGTTATTACCATAGGCTTGCATGAAAATAAAATCTCCACCATTATAAAATGAGATGATACACAAATCAAAAAGTCTTTTAAAAGGGTTGTAATGGGGCTTTGGTTAAAGGTGTGGATGCAGGCTGAATTAGAGGGTTAGAATCAAGATTGAATTGACAATTTACCTAACTAGAAAAATAAGCTAATACTGAATAATTACATCAATTGAAAACTTATCATAATAACACGAGCTTCTTCTCAGAATATGAAATTAACTGCTTAAGCTCAAATAATCATAGAACTAATAATGAATATATCACAACTTCTTCTTCTTCTTTTTTTTTTTTGAATAAGAACATACAATAATAAGAAAGAGTTTAACAAGTAAAATGAAGAACATAGTTAGGCAACTGCTTAAATAAAATCTCGACAAAAAGGGTTAATTCAATAGGGAAAATTCTTTAATGAATCAAAAAGAGTGAGTCATGGGTTAATATTAAGGGTAAATCAAGAAACGGTTTATTAGGATTCAAGGGGTTTACTAGGGGTTAATTATGAAGGTAGGGTTTTGGTAGAATAAGTAGGTTAAAACCTAGATGCCTTTATCATCTCAGTATATCAAATCAAAAGGTGTGGTCTCGACATGCATAATCGAAACAAGTTCTAGAATAACAAATCAATATTGATACACTCATAATTAATAAAGTGAGCAAGTAAAATATATGCTCTAAAAGGCTTAAAATCTCACAAAAATTATGGTTTTTGATGTCAATCTTACAAATTTTAAACTTCAAAGTAATTTTTAAATTTAGGGAAACAACCTAATAAATTTTTTAATTTTGAAAATAGAATTATCATGCTTGATTCTCTAATGTCTTAAAGTTTAAATCATCAATGCACAATTACCTATGACTTAATCTAAAACATATCAATAAAAATCATAAGTCAATAGAAGTTTCGTTCTAATTAGTGATATGAGAAAATTTACTTAAGAATAAGACAAAATTCAGGGATTTTTATGGTAATGAAATCAATAACCTCCCCCACACTTAAGATGTACATGGTCTTCAATATACAAAGATAGATAATGACAATATTATAAGAAAATCATAAGATAGGGAGAGAAGTGAAACTTCCTAAATTTTGGATGGAGTAAAAAAAAGAAACGGGAGAAAGTTGGGCAGAGGTGGGGGAGGATACTTCGGTGGTGTGGTCGTTCCTTTACAGCCCCTTAAACCTAAATTAAGGAAATCAAAATATAAAAATATAAAATAGATATATGAAAGATAAAGGAAAAGAATTTAAAAATAAAAATAAAAGAAAAAGAAAAAAATAAATGGACTCAAAGGTCCTTGTATTGTCGAGTGAATGAAGCGCCGGCATGAACTTATGTAGAGTGGTCACACATGAGGAGACCGTGCTAAGATCCTTTCGCTTTTTCGACATGGGGATGGTGGTCTTGGTCTTGCCTCTAGTATTTGTCATTGTGTACAGTGGCAAGGATGGTGGTTGGTGTGGTGGTGGTGTAAAGAAAGAATGGGTGAAAGGGGGAAAGGAAAATGAAGGGATAAAGATAATGGAAAAAGAAAGGGGTGTGGTGGCTAGGGTTTGGGAGAAGAAGAATTGGGGAAGAAAGTGAGAAGAAGGGGGTTTAAATAGAAATCAGGACACCTGGTTGCTACCCACGCCCGTGTGCCGTGGGCATGTTAGGTCACATGGCCGTGTGGTGCCTTATTCTTTTCTCCTACGCCTGTGTAGAGGTTTCCATGCCCATGTTGCTTAATCAGTGTCGACCACGGCCTAGGGACACAGGCGTGTCGTACACCCGTGTTACTTTCTCAGTGTCGATCACGGCCATATCACACGGCGGTATCATTTTATCATAGCCCGTATTTTAGGGAAAATTATCATCCTTGGTTCGTACGGTCTCTGCCACGCCAACATGCTTATTCGTGGTGTCCAAAAGGCCATGGTCACATCCGTGTGGTAGGGAAACCTGCGCTTTATTAATTTGGTTAGTTTTTAGTTAGGTGCTACCAATAGAAAATATGAAAATTAATGGGGTTAGTGCTCGGTTGCCTCCCAAGAAGTGCTCGTTTAAAGTCTTAAGCTAGACTTACCTTTCATTCACATAATCATAGTGGTTTGAGGAGTTGAAACTCCTCATTCTTGCTATCAATTATATTAAAATAAGGTTTTAGACGAGTACGATTTACCTTGAAGGTCCCAAATTGAGAATGAGTTACCTCAACTATACCATATGGGAAAGTATTAAGTGTTGTGAAAGGAGTTATTTCACTAGGTTTAGAAGTGGCAACACGAGGATCTGTATTATCCATTAGAACTTGATCTCCAACTTTCAAGTGATTTGTTCCACCCTTAAGCTCGTCATGGAGTTTCTTTGGCTCATCGTGTTTTCTTGGTTTCTCCTTGGCATGTGTCCTCCATTCGTCTAGTTCATTGATCTAAAGCCTTCGCCCCTTATGAGTTATTTCATTGTTGGCATGAGAACTAGGATGTGGCTCATTTGTGTATTTTTGAGGTGTTTCTGAAAAGAGGGTTGAACCAAGTGGTTATTAATAGAATTTATGTACTCACATTTATTACTCGACGTCCTAACTGAGTCACGAGCCTGAAGAGTAATCGTTTCATTACCTATACGAAGTGTGAGCAGTTTCTAAAAAGGGTCACCCTAAGATTAAAGGTGCGTTACTATCCTCATCCATGTCGAGAACAACAAATTCAATTGGGAAAATAAATTTATCGATCTTTACAAGTACATCCTCAACAATTCCCCTAGGAAATCTAATGGTTTTATCTGCTAGTTGAATACTCATCCTGGTTTGTTTAGGTTTTTCAAGACCTAGTTGCTTAAACATTTTATAAGGCATGACGTTAATACTTGCCCCTAAATCATCTAAAGCATTATTAACCTCTAAACTACCAATTAAATAAGGAATAGTAAAACTCCCGGATCCTTTAATTTATCGGGTAGTTTATTCTATAAAATGGTTGAGCAAACTGCATTTAGCTCTATGTGCAAAGCGTCGTCTAACTTATGTTTGTTTGTTAAAAGCTTCTTTAAAAAAATTTTAGATTTGGGCCTCTGTGAAAGAGCTTCAATAAATGGTAAGTTAATATGTAATTTCTTTAGAAGTTTAAGAAATTTACTGAATTGTTCATCTGTGTGGTCTTTCTTCGTCGCGTTAGGATATGGCACTCGAGGTATATACTCTTTACATACCGGTTTCTGTGTGTCGTGGCTTACCCCATCCTTACCTTTACTTACCACAAGTTCTTGCCTTGGTTCAGATTTAGATTCTACCACCCTCTTTCGCCACACACTATGAGGGCATGGAGTTGCTTCCTTGGGTTAGGTTTGGTATTGCTTGGCAAGCTACCTTGTGGTCATTCTGAGATCAACTTAGCAAGTTGTCCTATTTGGTTCTCGAGCCCTTGAATCGATACTTACTGATTTTTTAGTGCTGTTTCGGTGTTTTGGAAACAGATTTTGACATCGCGATGAATTTTGTTAGCATCTCCTCAAGGTTCGGCTTCTTCTCTTATGGGTAAGGTTGCTATTGAAAGCCTAGAGAGGGTTGTTGTCTTTGATTTCCTTGACCACCCCATGAAAATTTTGGTTGATTCCTCCAACCTGGATTATAAGTGTTACTATAAGGGTTATTTTGATGTCTAGAATTATTACCCATATAGTTCATCTGTTCGCTTTCTATGCCAAGGTTGTAAGGTGGATATTTTGTATTGCTCATTCCTCCTCCATTCGTATCGCACTGCATAACTGGATGTACCTGTGAAGAACCACACAAGCCATCAATCTTTTTACTTAAAAGTTCTACCTGGTTTGACAGCATGGTCACTACGTCGAGGTTAAAAACACTGGCTACCTTCGTTGGCTTAGTCCTCATAACTTGCCACTGATAGTTATTCAGTGGCATATCTTCAATGAATTCGTAGGCAGCCTCAAGTGTTTTGTTTTTTAGTGTACCACTGGCGGCTGCATCAATCAACTGCCTGGTTGAGGGGTTCACACCATTGTAAAAGGTCTGAACATGTAACCATAATGGTAACCGATGGTTAGGGCACCTTCTCAGTAGATCCTTGTATCTCTCCCATGCATCGTAAAGTGTTTCTAAATCCATTTGCATAAAAGAAGAGAAATCATTCCTCAACTTAGCCATTTTAGCCGGCAAAAAATATTTAAGTAAAAATTTTTCGATCATTTGTTTCCATGTAGTGATTGATCCTCATGGTAACGAGTTCAACCACTGTTTGGCTTTATTCCTCAACAAGAAGGGAAACAACCGAAGACGAATGGCATAGTCAGAAACACCATTTATTTTGAAAATGTTGCAGAATTCTAGAAAATTTGCCAAGCGATTGTTTGGATCATCATCCTGCAAACCATCAAACTGAAAAATTGCTGAATCATCTAAATAGTGTTAGCTTTCAGTTCAAATTTATTTGCAGCAACAGCAGGTCTAACAATACTTGATTCAGTTCCTATTAAATTAGGTTTAGTATAATCATACATAGTGCGAGGAGCAGGATTTTGATTCACCGGGTTTACGGCAACCTCAGGAGGTAGCGGATTATTATTAGCCATCTCTTCGGTAGTATGGGTTTCTTCCACTTGCTCTTCCTGTATGTATTGTAGACTTCGCCTTATTTCTCTTCAGTTTCTGCGAGTGGTACCTTCTATATCACTGTCAAAAAGTAATGGTCCTGACGGGTTCCTTCTAGTCATAAACTAAAAGTTCCTGCTAGAAGTAAAGAAAGAAAAAATTAGAGAAGTAAAAACAAATAAAAAGTAAAATTAAATTGCAATAAAATAAGAATGGCTAAAGTAATAAAAATTTAGCATTCCTAATATCTTAGTCCCCGGCAACGACGCCAAAAACTTGATGTGTCTCTCAAGGACCAAGAGTACTAGTAATTACTATCTTTTTATTATCTAGCCTAAGAATTAGAGTGATTTCTTTTAACTAAAATTAATTAAAAACACGACAGAGAACGAATTGGAAAAATACTTTAGACAACTTTATGAGATAGGCAATACCTAAGGAAGAATCCACCGAGACTTCACTTATTACTTTTGATTCATATGATTTATTCACTTGTCTTAATCGGTAGAAATCCCTGATTTATGTTAATATCTCTTTCAAGACTAAAAACAACTAACTCTAGGTTGATTAATTGAAATTTCTTTCTAATTAAAACCCCTATTGTTGCATTAACTTGATCTATGGATTCGCTTATTAGATTTATTAGATTTGACTCTAATCCGGTAGATTTTCGTCGCCCTATTTCTAGGGTTGCAATCAACTCCGCTTAATTGTGTTGATCTACTCTTAAACAGGGACTTTTGCTCCTCTGAATAAGCACATTCGACTTGAATCAATAACCTGAATTATCAAAACAAGAATAAGAACTCACAATTAAGAATAAATCAAAACAAGTATTTATCTTATAAATCAAATAATAATAAGATCCATCCTAGGTTTCATACCCTCAAGCATTTGAGAGGTTTAGTTTATACTAATAAGGGGAAACATCTTAAAATAAGGAAAACAACAAAACATAAGAAAGCCCAAAAACTTTAAAAGAATTTGATGGGAAATCTTCAGTCTTGATGGAAATCCTTCTTCCGAGCTGCTCCCGACGGCTGTCTTCGAATATTTGCTACCTTCTATTCAGTGTATCCGTTTAAGTTGCTCCCTAGGGTGTTTATATAGGCTTTGGAACACCTCTCTTGGCCCACAAGTGGCCTATTCCGAATATAATTAAACTTTGATACGGCAGGGACAAGCCCGTGTTCGATTCCTTAAACCGTGCTCGCTTTTGCTCGCATCACACGGCCGTGTGGTCTGCCTGTGTACGTTGATCCAGGCCGTGTTCAATTCTGCTCGTGACACACGGTCGTGTTTGATAGCCCAGGCCGTGCTAATTCCTAAGGTCGACCCATTTTGTCCCATTTGGCCCGTTAATTGTTCTTTTCGACTTCCTAAGCTCTCCTGAGTGTAAAACATAAAATTAAAGGGTTAGGAGCATCGAATTCAACAAATCTACTGAAAGCTCATCCAAAACTAAGCCAAGCATGGGGTTAAAATATGTATAAATTATGGTTTATCAGCTAATATGACCAAATGATGACTTGTAATGTTGGCTTGTAATCTAGCCATTGGAATGGCTAGTAATGTTATATTTTGGTACATTTTAAAGGATATGTTATAATATGTATCCATATGTTCAAATTATGAAAATGATTGATCAACTAAATTAATATAAGGGTTAAACAATGGCATGAATATAAGTTGAAGGTAAGTGATGTTGTATATGTTGGATGACAAAATGGCCTTGATAATAATGTTTGAAATGGTTGGATTGTACTGGTATGTTTTAGTGCATGAAAAATGGTAAATTTGGGTGACAAATAAAGCTAGGAAGTGGCTTTATTTTGTCCACACGAGTAGACACACGGGCGTATGTCTAAGTTGTGTGTGACACACGGACTGGTAGATAGGCATGTAGTTAAGTCTTGTGTCCCCTCCATCTTAAAAATAAGAAATAGAATGCTCAGAATTGAGCAGACGGGTAGAGACATGGGCGTATGTCTCAGCCGTATGAGGAACACAGCCTAGAACATGGGTGTGTTACATGGCCTTGTGAAAACTGCACCTATTTTATGAAAATTAAATTAACCACGCAGCCTAGCACACAGGCGTGTGGAATGGTCGTGTGCACAAGTTAGAGAGTTACATGAGGGAAGACACGGCCTGAAGCACGGGCATGTCTAAGGGTCACACGGGCGTGTCCCTAGACCACACGGGCGTGTGAGCCCTACACCTAGGAAAATTTTTGAAATTTCACGAAAAATTTTAGTAGTTCCGAATTAGTCTTGATTTGATTCTATTATTCATATTGGGCTTTGAGGGTCCAATTAAGGGACGTTATGAATGTTCTCAAAAATGAATAGTAATCGACACAAATTATCTGTATTGGTACTGTAAATTCTAGTAATGCTCTGAAACCCTATTTTGGCGACGAATACGGGTTAGGGGTGTTACATTTGTTCTCATGACTTGTCATTGATAGTTATTTAGTGTCAGCTCCTCAATAAAATCTTGAGTTGTCTTAGGTGTCTTATTATTCAATGTTCCGCTAGCTGCTACATCAATTAGTTGCCTAGTCAAAGGATTCAAACCGTTGTAAAAGGTTTGAACTTGTAACCACAAAGGTAACCCATGATGAGGACACATTCTCAAAAGTTCTTTAAATCTCTCACATGCATCATATAATGTCTCCAACTCAATTTGAGCAAAAGAAGAGATGTCTTTCCTCAACTTAGTTGTTTTCATCGATGGGAAACACTTCAACAGAAACTTTTCAGTCATTTGATCCCAAGTCATGATAGAATCCCGTGAAAGTGAATTCAACCACTATTTTGCCTTGCTCCTTAAAGAGAACGAGAATAATCGTAAGCGTATGACATCATCAGTAACACCATTGATATTGAAAGTGTCACAAATCTCTAGAAAGTTGGCCGAATGAGCAAGCGGGTCTTCATCTTGCAACCCATCAAACTGAACATACTGCTGCACCATCTAAATTGTATTCGGCTTGATCTCAAAATTGTTGCAGCAATAGTTGGTCTGGCGATACTCGATTAAGCTCTAATCAGAGTAGGCTGAGCATAATCATACATAGTATGAGGAGCAGGGGGTGTAGGAAGCTGCTAATTATTTTGATTATCATCCATCCCCACAATAATATCATTTTCTTCTTGGTCGTCTATTAAAATTTGTTGACTTTGCCTTGCTGCTCTAACTTCTCTCCAATTTTTGCGAGCAATTTTCTCGATTTCACTATCAAACACTAACTGTTCCAACGAATTTCTTCTAGTCATAAACCAAAAGAACCTGTTAGAATCAAGAAAATGGAAAATAAAATAAAACTTAGAATGTAAAAAATTAAATTAAAAACAAAAATATTAAAATAAAAATAAAAAATGGCTAAATTAATAGAAATGAAGTTTTCCTAATATTTTAGTCCCTAACAACGACGCTAAAAATTGATATAGTCGTAAAACAACTAAAAATTCGACTAAGGCAAGTGCACCTATCAATTAATAGTATAGCTACGGGGAGCAAAGATATCGTTCCAATGAAGACTAAAAGTAACTGATAAATTCGAGTAACTGATTAAAACTAAAATTAACTAAACTAATTAACTATGAATGCGATAAAGAACAAATCAGGAAAATAATCGAATAATAACCAAGAAGCGAAACAATACCCATGAAAGAATTCACCTAGATATCTTCTATCATTATCAATCTAAATTACACAATTTCTTTACTTAGTTTCTTGATCCATAAAAATCCCTAAATTATGCTAATATCTCTCTTCAAGAATAAAAGCAACTGACTCTAGGTTGATTAATTGAAATTTTTTCTAATTAAAACTCATATTATCGTATTAACTTGATTTATGGATTCCCTTATTAGATTTGACTCTAATCCGGTAGATTTATGTTGTCCTATTTTTAGGATTGCATGCAACTCCGCTCAATTACGCTAGATCTACTCTTAAACAGAATATATTCCTCCTCTGATTTAAGCACATCAAATATGGATCAATAGTCTAGAAATATTAAACCAAGAATTAAGAATACATAATTTAGAACAAGATCTAAGTATTTATTGCGTAAAATAAAAATCAAAAGACAGAATTCATCATAGGGTTTATCTCCCCTAAGCATTTAGAAAATTAGTTCATGCTTGCAAATAAAAAATTCAAAACACAGTATAACCACAAAAATAAATAAACTCATGATAATCTCCAAAGAAGTCAAAAAGGAGTCTTCAATCTTGACGGAAATCTACTTTAGAATCGACTTTAGTGGTGTTTTTCAAGGTTTTTTTTTTTAGTATTCTATGATGGATCTCTCCTATCTTCTTATTTTTGTCATATATAGCTATCAGAATGCTTGAAAAACCTTGAAATTTACAAAATCAACATGGCCTGACACATGGTCATGTGGTAACCCATGTGGCTCACACGGTCGTGTGGAATGGTCCAGCCCGTGTAACTCCTGTAACTTGCTCTGATTTTCTGATTTCCACTCGTTTTTCACTCCTTTTACTCTCAAATGCTCTCCTAAGTATAAAAACATGAATTTAAAGGATTAGGAGCATAAAGTTCACCATTAACACCAAATAATCACCCAAAAATACATTAAGAATGAGATTAAAATATGTTACTTTTTAGCACCTATCAACCCTCTTAGCCAATCGCTGTAAATCATAATGTCTCCCACTATAGAACCAATGGTTCCAACCTAACCAAACCAGAATTGGAACTCAACTGTTTACTTGATAGTTCAAAAAAATTCCCAAAATTCCTGGTGGAGTCCGCCAGTTGTCTACTTTGTTCAATTATGTCCCAAAATTCCTCTAAATTCGAGTACTTAAAGATATCCAAGTGTGACATCCCAAGTTGCTTCACTGATTAACATGATAAAATTCTTCATCTAGACTTTCTAGTGAGCAAAAATTGATGACCCAATGAGTAACTCTTCTCAAATGGTTGAACTATTTTCCTTCATCAATTCCATGGTTGTAAATAGAACACCAGGTCTCTTTCATGTGTGTCTAAAGTATGCTTTGATACCAATTGAAAGAGCCTTATTTTTTCACTTGTTGCAAGTTCTTATTCTAATTGTAACACCCTAAAAACCATTATGATGTATGGTACTATACCAAGAATATGCATAGTATAGTTCCCAGGTAAACAAAATGAGATATACTAGTGATAGTAGAGAAGGGTATTGGATATTGGAGAAAGGTTGAAATAAGTGATATGTTGTGAGATATTAATCCAAGATATATATTTGTAACACCCCAAACCTGACCTAGACGTTATGGCCAAATCTGGCGATGTCACATGATAGTGTTTTAGAAAACATAGTTATGATGGAATAATCTTTCGTTATCCTATGCTACCTTCTAAATACGTGTTGTTTGTTTCAATCATTATCCATTTTCAAAACGTTGTCCATTTTCCAAAATATTTATAGTTTGCGGAAGCATTTAAATAAGTTTGTGTATTCACGGTGTTTCGGTAAAACATTTGTTTATTTTGAAAACTCGCGTCTTATCCTACTGCTAGTAATTATAAATCAGGATAAAAATACTAAATTAAAGTAAAATGCTTAAAGGCTATTTACAATAAAACTTTTCCGGATAAAATCAAAAACCATAAATAAAAATAAGAAAACCATAAAAGTCCAGAACTGTGGTCACTGCCGAGTCCTCCACTACACCGACCCGTCTACTACTGGGGATTACCTAAATAGATTAAATAGAAAAGGGTGAGTTTTCACAAACTCAGTGTATAATCCCCACAAAAAACATACACATAGTATAATATCAGAAAACATACATAAATTCACAGTTCGAGTTTGAGCCCATTACAGAATAGGTGTAGACCTTACTCAGATACAGAATCAGATATATCTTAGGGCCATAGCCCATTTTAGACACAATATGCGATCCGAATAGAATAGCAACCCACCAGCCTCTACACACAAACTCCATCCAACCCTACATATCATGTGGGGATAAAATCAACCTACCCATCCCTACACACCATGCTGTACCAAATGCAACATACACAAATGCCATGCTATAATGCATATAACAGTCCATACATTCAAATCAGTATACATGCTAAGTGTAACATGTTCAATACAGATTTCACATAATCAAATCACATAACTATGGGTCTAAGTACTACTTACCGACCATTCATCAGGTTCACAGTTGACTTGGGTGACCCATGCAACCTTTCAGAACATTTTATAAAAATGGGCCCACACACCTATGTGGCCTACCCGTGTGGGCCCACACGACCTAAATTAGCCCTAACCTAGAATCTCACACGCCCGTATTGTTCACTCGTGTGGGCCCACATGCTCTTATGGCCCACACGGCACAATTGGTCGAGCTTGTGTCTCGCACAAGGCCTCCCTCGGCCATCACACGACCGTGTCAACTGCGCACAGCCTGGCTCATCGATCACACAGCCGTATGGTGACTTACAGTCTTGCACATGGCCTACCACATGGGAGACCACAAGCCCATGTGGCATCGATAGAAAGGTTTTTGGTTTTTGTAAAAACCTCATTTTTTCATTTTTGGGTACACATCTGATTCGATTGTGCTACATACGCAATCCCGAGATCACTAGAATCTACAAATCCATAATCGAATCCTAAATTTAGTGTTACTAACAAAATTTTAGCGAAACTAAAATGAGTTAGTCAAACGATACTATCAAATCCTTACCTTTAGTCAAATAACGAGAACTCTACACCTTAAAATGTTAATGGCTGATCTCCAACCCCTCGGTTAATTCCTACAACCAACAAAACTCCTTTTAAACCCACCGATTTATTTATCCTAAACAGAGAATACATCTCAAAAACTTACCGAAGCTTGCCAAATGCACAAACGATGAGAAGATGATCGAAATAAGTGTTCAGTTTACGAAGAAAGAAGCAAAAAGCTGGAATACGACACAAAAAGTCGACAAGAAGGGGAAAAATGAAGAAAACAGTAGAGAATTTTGAGAATGAAGGAGAGCCGAACTATTGGAAAAAGAAAAGCTGCAAGATATCCCATAATCCCCTAAATCACTCCACTAACCCCACTACATCTCAACCACCTTAGTATTTCAGCTAAACCAAAACTCTTACAGTTCACCGAGCAAAAATCAACATCCATGCTTGCACAGGGATTCAAACATAAGACCTCCACAGACCAACTCTCAACGTAACCACCAGACCAACAAACCCATTCTGACATGTTATTACAAATAATTACGTATAAGCCTACTAGCCCAAAGGTAAGGCTTTATTCCATAAAAACCCAAAATTTGCCCAAGCCAAGGCTTGAACTTGTGACCTCTCACACACACCCATAACACATAACCACTGAAGTAGACAGACATTTATGTCACAACTTACAAAAGTCGAAATTAAAGAAAAACTAGGGCGTTACAAGATTAAATTGTAAATGTGTGAAAAATAAAGGGGGTCAAATCCTAAATATTCAAAACTTGAAGGCTTACATTAAAAAAAGTGTAAAAAGTTGTACAAAAGTTTCAATTTTTAGCAAAAGTGAGAATGGCTCAAACATAAATATCAATCATTAATAGGGGCAAAATGGTTATTTTCAAGGAAAGATATTTTTGGAAAAATTACCAAAATGCCTTCGGACATGTATATTGAATTTGAGCAATTGATTTTATTCGAGGAAGATGGAATTAGTATGGTCCATTGGATTAAAGATAATTATATTTATTATATTTTTTAAATTATGGAATTTTGACAACATATTAGCCATTAAATGTTGATGAATTATTAGATGAAATTATAGCCCTTTGATTGTATTTTTATTATTTTATTAATTGATATTTGATAAATATTAAAGAAAGTATGAAAAATTTTCTTCATACTTCCCATACTTGAAACATCCCATGCATAGAAAAAGAAAGAAATTTTTATTTTCTTACAATTCAACAAACAAATGTCCACCAAAAACCTTTGATTTTTAAGCAAATTTCTTAGTGAAATCAGGTGTCTTACAACAATAAAAGTTTAGTTTTCATTTTAGAATTCATGAGTTCATGGATGAAAGAGAGAGAAAGTTGAGAAAATGTGGTGCTAAGGTGACAAGAGAAATATGGGGAACTTGATCCTAGTGTTGTTAAGAATGGAAAGAAACTAAGGATTGAAAGAAGGTAAGTAAAGGCATATGAAGCATATTCAAGCCATTTACCAAGTACTTTTATGAAATTTTATTACCATGTTAGATTTTGATGAAAATGAAGACATGAATTAATGAAATATTGGTGAATATGATAAAGGGTTGAAAGGTTAAAATACGTAGAAAGAACATGATTTAATTGTGTTAGTGAATTGATAGTAAATTACAAAACTAAAATGATAAAAATATGACTAAAACAATTTTTGGATAGTAGTAGTGTTGTAGCTTTGAAAATTAACAAAAAAAAAATGTAGGAAATGAGTTAAATTGTAACAGCCTGATTTAGGGCCTAGTTGGGATAGTGGTGTGAGGCCACGAACCTGAGGTGAAATTATGAGTTTTTCCAGGTTTATGCCATGTTTGCATGCTAGTATGAAAGTTTTGAAAAACAATTTTATTAAGTTGAGGTCAATTGGTCCAAAAAGGACTAAATTGCAAAAGTTGAAATGTATGAGTTTATAGAAGCTTTTTGCATGAAATAACTTCAGAATAATACTTATGAGCCCTTAAATAGCAAATTGCCCAAAAATAAAATTTTGGACAAAAATGGCCTTTAAGATGGTTAAATAGAAATTTTTAAGAGGAAGGGCATTTTGGTCATTTGGCCTAATTAGTGTTTTAAGTGGGAAAAAGATGAGAAAAATCCACTCATCTTCTTCCTTGAGCTACCGGAAATTTGGAGACACCATAGCTAGTGATTCTTCATTTTTTTTCAAGCTCATAGTAAGTTCATCTTAGCCCCGTTTTTAATGTTCTTCGTATTTTTGAAGTTCCCGTATTATGAATTAGCTAATTTTAGCTATAAAATGAGCCAAGATGCATGTTCAAAAATCTACCCTTGAATGGCATGCTTGTTAAATGATGTTTTATGGAAGTTTAAGAGAGTTTGATGTTAGATAAACATCTTTTCCTTAATGAATTTCATGAAAAAAAAAAAAAGGTAGTAGGGACCATTTTGTAACAGTTATAAAATTGGTCATACCTACTAGGAATAGTGAGAATTGATGATTGTTATAGAAGAGAAAATGATTCAGTTGAGCATGAAGTTTAAGAAAGTTGCATGAAAATCATTTTACGAGAATTGGGGAAAAGGTGCAAATATTAGAAAGTATAGGGGCAAAATAATAATTTTTCCAAAGTATGAGTTATGAGTCAATTTAGTCAATATGGTTTTTAAATGATCTATTTATGATTATAGATCAAGAAAAATAAAGCCCGGATCGAAATCGAGGCAAGAACAAAGTCGAGGACTAAATTGCACATCTACATACATTTTGCATATTGAAGTAAGTTTGTATGATTTCTAAGTTTTATGATTTTTATCATTAATTTGCTTAGTATAATGTACAATAATTGTATGAAATAATCATGTTATGTTCAAGCAAGAAATCACGATAATATATACAAGCAAGTTCCGATTAAAGATGAATTTCCCTAGGATACTCGATCTACCATACATGTTATCATGTAAGTCCAAGACAAGCTTGGCATTGATCAAGATATCATGTAAGTCCAAGGCAAGCTTGGCATTGATCAAGTTAGCAAGCAAGTTATCATGTAAGTCCAAGACAAGCTTGGCATTGATCAAGATATCATGTAAGTCCAAGGCAAGCTTGGCATTGATCAAGTTAGCAAGCAAGTTATCATGCAAGTCCAAGGCAAGCTTGGCATTGATCAAGATATCATGTAAGTCCAAGGCAAGCTTGGCATTGATCAAGTTAGCAAGCAAGTTATCATGTAAGTCCAAGGCAAGCTTGGCATTGAGTATGTTATCAAGAGCAAGACTTCATGTAAGTCCATGTCAAGACATGGCCTTGAAACCAAGATGAGATAATCCATGTAAGACCATGTCTAGGATATGGCTTTGGCATCATATTATGTGGAAAGAGATTTAGTATCCTCGGTTATTCACAGAAATTCATCGGGCAAATGAGTAAGCTAAAAGAAGATAGCAAGAAAGCTAAGAAAGTAAAGTTAGTATCAAGTTGAAGTTAGATGAAGTTGAGTATTATTCATGATGTCAATGAGAAAGTAGATCTCATGGTTATTGTTATTATAATATACTGATCAATGTGATCAAGTGATACAGGTATTATGGTTACCTCACAAACATGATAATAGTAAGTGTCATGAGACATGTAAGAATTTATATGAGTAAGTAAGCTCTTTAGCTGAAATTCATGATACCATTGTTTATGTGAAATGGTTTATATTAAGCAATGATGATTGCTAAGAGTCGTTACATGCAAACTTACTAAGATGTATGCTTACGTTATGATTCTTTCTTTCTATGTAGTCCTACCAAGCTAACTCATGGATCATTAAAGTCGGAGCTCGCAACACACTATCAAATCTTATTTTGGTATAACCAAGTTACTTTACTAAGTATGGCATGTATAGGAAACATTCATTTTGTGGATGTAACACCCCAAACCCGGCCCATGATCCCTGACCGGATCTGGTATGTCACGGAGTAAAATAATTTGAATCTTTTTGAGTGTCTGGTGAAAAACTTGTTAAAATGTGGCTAAGGTATTAAATCGGGGTTTGATAAAACTCAGTTGGGGTTATTTTCATTAACATGGTTGGGTTGATGAACCCTTTTAAAACGTTTGATCATGTAAAACTTTAAAATTTGTCAAGGTTATAATTGACTTGGTTTATTTTTGTTACCCGATGGTAACATCTTTGAAAAACTCGTAGAAGTTACTTAGTTGAAAAAGTTGCTTTTAACCGGTTCACTTAATATTTATAAGATTCCATTTGTAATATAACATGAGTAAAATAAAGCAATAAAATAAACATCCAAACAATAATTAGCGGCCTTATTACAACCCAAATTAAAAAGACTTAGAAAAATAAATATTATTAACTATAACAAAGTAAAATCAAATCCAACGATAAGCATGGCCGCCTCGAGTCCTCTCCGGCTCCATCTCCGCGATCTACTCATCTGCAAAATGGTAAGGGAAGGGGTGAGTCACCAAGACTCAGTGTGTAATCCCCCACCCGGAAAGGTAACTCATACACAAGATATTAATCAACATGCAATTATGCAACCCAACTAACCATCCATACTCCTTTTCTACCCGTGTGGTCAAAACCTTTGGTGGTCAAAACCATCGGTGACTAGAGTCACAAATCAAGTGATGGGGCCAACCCATCATGTGGTCAAAACCACTGATGACCATAGGTCACAAAATATCATAATGTGGTCAAAACCATTGGTGGTACCAAACCACTGGGACTTAGTCACAATTATCATCGGTGTGGTCAAAACCACTGGTGACCGAAGTCACAATAATCTAATGGGGCCAACCCATCTTGTGGTCAAAACCACTGGTGACAGTCCATAAAATCATCCCCCTCCTCTCATCAATCCCACCATCATCATGCATTATGTACAACATATCATTTAACAAACATATGATGGCAATCTCAATCATATATCATAGACAAAGTAATAGGGACTTACCGGCAACCATGATTATGCCACAAGCTAATCACTACCAAAAGATTAAAAAGGCAACAATATAGTCATGTAAATTAATAAAGTGTATAGTGAGTTTTTACACACCTGTTACTACCGAAATTTCTAGATCCCGAAGATTCGATCTACGATGCTAAATCCTTGACCCTATAATCGGCCAACAACAGGGTTAGGGACTTTGGCCTATTCGGCCAAACCAAATAATACCAAAGGCTTTTGCGGCACTTACCTTAAATGGATTTTATTTCCAAACATATCCCGAAGCCTTAATTAGCCCCTAAATCCATGGCACATATTAGTTTCAGCATTTAAACATAAACTTTTTAACAAATGGCCCTTGGCCGAATATAACCATTCAGTTACCCCACTTACCAAAATCCTGAAATTATCACTTGAGTCTTCGAGATCCCTACCAAAACACATGTTATAAATCGGCTTGCACAATCACACATAATCAAGGCCTATGGCCGAATGTTACTTACCTCCTTGCCCTAGGAAAACAAATCCCGAAAGCTTCCTTCAATCGGCTATGGCTTCCCTACAATCGATTTAAGTACATCATTAAGAGTCATAGGCCATTCGGCCATAATCTTGAACCTAAAAGAGGGTATCGCTCCTTACCTTGATAACTATCTCGGCCTCTAACCACCACTAGTCGGCACCACTTGTGATGTTAGGGGTTTCGGCTACCCTTAAAGAAGAGACAAGAACTGAATGCTAGAGTGAACAGCACCTTCCCTAAGGGATTCAGCTCAAAAGAAGAAAAGAAAGTATGGGGTCGACCTTACAAGAAAGAAAAGAGATGAAAGGAGGGTCTTGGAGTGTTTCAGCTTTATGGTTTCAAGAAAGAAAAGAATAAAATAAAAGAGAGAGATGAGGGAGATAGGGAATTCGGCTAGGTACTTGAGAGAAAAGATGATAACTTAGAATGAATTTGGGAGGGAGGCATTCGGCTATACCTATGCCCCAAAACCGATAGTGAATGGCCTTGAAGAGTCCTACATTCGGCCAATTCTTACTCTTTATGATAAATTTTATCACCTCTTCAAATAAAATAGAAAAAAGAAGATGTTTATCCCTATCCCATTAAGAGTCCAAAAACAAGCCATCAACTCACTCTCCTATTCACGCCAATTTGCATAAAAAATAAAAGAGTCCTATTCGCCCATGCTACTCGAACATGGGACCTCTTTGCCACCTCTCTAACACGCCCCAAGCCACTCTTCCACATCAACTTTCATGCCTTAAACCTCACAAATTAATTTTAAGGCCCTCATTTCTGCCCCTTTCCTTTAACGCCAAAAGCCCAAAAAAAATAAAACACATTCCCCTTGTAACTCCCAAGAATCGAACCTCTTCCCTTGAAAACTCCTTGACGCACCAAGCCAATCATGCCAATCAAATCCATGTGTCATGTTCCTTCCGAAAATTTTCTTAACCCCTATCTCACCTAGCTCCCTCCTTTTACACACTAAAAATAAATTCTTAGCCCTAAGTCAGGCCTAGCTCGGAGTTATGACTAGACCCTAGATCATAGCATACATAATTTTTTTTCCAAGCACACACATGGGAAATTAATTAAATTACAAACAACCCCTAATTTAGGGTGTTACAGTTCTACCCCCTTAAAAGAATTTCGGCCTCGAAATTACACGAATCGAGAAGAGTTGGGGGTATTGTTGCGCATCACATCCTCGGGTTCCTATGTGGCCTCCTCCGTACCATGATTTAGCCATAGCACCTTTACCAAAGGCATCGACTTCCTCCTCGAACCTTGACATCTCGATCTAAGATTTGTCTGGCTCCTCCTCGAAAGACAAGTCCGGCTCACCTCAATTTTCACTACCAAGCACTCACGTGTGAGGATCGATCGATAGCGCCAAGATCGAAACATGGAAGACATCATGGATCCGCTCAATTCTGCGGCAACTCAAGTGGTAAGCTACGGTCCCACACGTTTCAACACCGTGTACGGTCCGATGAATCTAGGGCTTAGCTTACCCTTCCGGCCAAACCTCAGCACTTTCTTCCAAGGGGATACCTTCAAGAAAACCTTATCACCCACGGCATACTCCACCTCTCTGTGCTTAAGATCGGCGTAGGATTTCTGTCTGTCTGACGGCTCCTTAAGACGAGCCCGAATTACTCTAACTTTATCCTCCGTCTCCGCTACTAACTCTGGACCTAACATCCAACGTTCTCCTAGTTCTATCCAACATGTAGGAGTACGGTATTTTTGACCATACAGCGTTTCATGCGGTGCCATCTGAATACTCGCTTGATAACTATTATTATAAGCGAACTCTGCCAAAGGTAGGTACTTCTCCCAACTACCACGGAAATCCAAAACACAGCCCCTCAACATGTCTTCCAATACCTGGATTACCCTCTCAGATTGTCCATCAGACTGTGGATGAAAAGCCGTGCTGAAATTCAACCTCGTGCCTAACTCCTAATGTAAGGCCTTCCAGAATCTCGACGTAAATCGAGGATCCCGATCCGAGATAATGGACACAGGTACTCCATGTATCCGTACTATCTCTACGATGTACAACTTGGCTAACCTTTGAAGCGAGTAGTCAACCCTTACCGGTATAAAATGAGCTGACTTTGTCAACCGGTCTACTACCACCCAAACTGCATCTTTCTTACTGGGCGTAAGGGGAAGCCCACTTACAAAATCCATAGTAATCTCTTCCCACTTCCACTGTGGGATCTTTACCGACTGTAACAGCCCTGATGCCAATTGATGCTCAGCCTTAACTTGATGACATGTTAGACACTTGCCTACCAACACGGTTACTTCCCGCTTCAGACCCGGCCACCAAAACTGCTCCCTTAAATCTCGATACATCTATCGCTTTCGGGTGCATAAGCGACGACTGCTATGAGCTTCTTTAAGGATTTGCTGCCTCAACTCATCATCCTTAGGCATGCATACTCTCCCCTGAAAGTACAACACTCCATCACTACCCAAGCTGAAACCTTTGACCTCACCATTCTGTACTTGCAACCTTCGAGTATTCAAAGCTTCATCAGTCATCTGCCTTTCTTTGACCTTATTAATCCAAGATGGCTTCACTTGCAATTCCACCAAAAGGCTCCCATCCTCATAGAGACTTAGATGAGCAAACATTGCTCGCAAATCCGCTACCACCTTTCGGCTCAATGCATCAGCTACCACATTAGCCTTCCCCGGATGGTATTCGATTGAGCAGTCGTAGTCCTTCAACAACTCAATCCACCTCCGCTGCCTCAGATTTAAATCTTTCTGAGTCAGGAGATACTTCAGACTTTTGCGATCTGTGTACACTATCAACTTCTCCCCATACAGATAGTGCCCCAGATCTTCAAGGCAAAAACTACTGCCGCCAATTCTAAATCATGTGCTCGGGTAGTTACTTTCATGAGGCCTCAATCTTTGTGGACGATAAGCGACCACCTTCCTTCTTGCATCAATATACACCCTAAACCAAGATGTAATGTATCGTAATATACATAAACTCCTTTCCTACCTCGAAATTTGAATTAAGACCGGTGCTTCATCAAAATCCTCTTGACTTATCAAAACTCTCTCGCTTCTCGGACCACACAAATGAAACCCTTTCTCAACAGCTTAGTCAACGGTGCTGCGATTAAGAAGAAATTTTCCATAAATCTTCGGTAATATCCTGCCAACCCCAGAAAACTCCAAATTTCTGTAATTGACTTGGGTGGCTTCCACTCCAATACCGCCTCAATCTTACGGGGATCCACCCTGATTCCCTCAGCTGAAACTACATGCCCTAGAAAAGTTACCTCCTTGAGCCAGAACTCACACTTGCTAAATTTGGCGTTCAACTGTTTCTCCCTCAGAACTTGCAGAACCACACGAAGATGTACGTCATGCTCCTCCTCTGACTTCGAGTACACCAAAATGTCGTCTATGAAGACCACGACGAACCGATCCAGATAGGGTTGGAAAACTCGGTTCATCATGTCCATAAACGCGGCCGGTGCATTCGTCAAACCAAAAGGCATTACCAGAAACTCATAGTGCCCATACCGAGTACGGAATGCCGTCTTGTAGACATCAGCCTCCTTCACCTTAAGCTAATGGTGCCCTGACCTAAGGTCAATCTTAGAGAACACCGATACTCCTTTGAGTTGATTGAACAGATCGTCAATCCTGGGCAAAGGATACCGGTTCTTTATTGTCAACTTGTTCAGCTGTCGATAGTCTATACATCCTCATTGTCCCATCCTTCTTCTTAACAAAAAGCACTGGAGCTCCCCAAGGCGATACACTTGGTCGGATGAACCCTCTATCCATCAATTCCTGAATCTGCGCCTTCAACTCTACCAATTCTTTCAGCACCATTCGATACGGAGCTATAGATACGGGCGCGGTTCCGGCAACAAGTCGATACAAATTCAACCTCACGATGCGGAGGTAGACCCAAAGCTCCTCCGAAACACATCAACATAGTCCCTTACGGTCCGGACATCTCGACAAAGCAACATCCTTAGCTTCCAAGGGCGGACATGCACCACATAAGCTTCACAACCCTTCCTAACCATCTTTTCCGCCTTTAATGCGAAACCAAATTAGACAAGTAATCCTCCTTTTACCTATCATCACCACCTCATCACCTTCCACGATCTTTATTACCATGCGCTTGGCTGCGTAATCCAGGCTAGCTTGATACTTTACTAGCCAATCCATCCGAGGATTAGGTCAAACTCCGGAGCAGTAGTTCCATCAAGTCGACCAAGAACACGACCCTTGGAGTTCTAGGGGTGCGTCCTATAGAGTTTACTTACTTCACAGAGTGACCTAGGGGCTTAATACGGTCATCTTCCTAGAAGTAGCTCGAGTCTAGATCTGAGTTTCCACTACGCTACTAGCAATGTATGAGTGGGTTGAGCCAATGTCAATCAAAGTATTATAGGGCACACCAAAGATCAAGAACATACCGGTTATGATGTCTGGTGCGTCGCCCTCCTCTTGACACCTCGCGGCATAGACTAGACTAGGTTGTCTAGCCTCAGTACCACCGGTACCTCCCCTCGGTGCCCCACGACCTCTGCCAGCACCATTACCTCCTCTTCCTGCACCACGACCCCTCTGAGGCTGTTGATTATCTCGCCTATTCGGTGCATGATCCTGCCCCTCTAATCTCAGTCTAGCTGCCTGCTTCGGACAATCTCTAACTCGATGCTCCAAGGACCCACACTCAAAGCATCCTCGGTTACCATTCCAATACTCCCCCGTGTGAGACTTGCCACACCGAGCACACCGTGGTGGCCATTGAGGATTAGCAACAGCAGGCCTAGCAGCTTGATCTGACCCACCAAACCTTGTCCTCTTCATTGCGACACGGAGAACCTTGAAGGTCCGGAGCTCCTCTTATTCCAATTCCTATCTTGATTCCGTCTAACCGACTGTCTTACCCCTTCTGCAACCTTTGATTTCTCCACTAGGACAGTGAACTCCCGTTCCTACTGTGGAGCTATCATCATCCTCAACTCATCTCTAAGCCCATCCTCGAATCTAACACAGCGTTCATGCTCGGTACCCATAATACCATGAGCATACCTACTCAACCGGAGGAATTCGGCCTCATACTCTGCCACTGTCTTATTGCCTTGAACCAGGTTCAAGAAAGCCTTCCGCTGTGCATTCACGTAGCTAGTTTCGATATACTTCTTTTGATAGGCATCCCTGAAGAATTCTCAGGTGAGATTTTCTGCCATCGTTTCATCCCTTACGGTGAGCCACCACTGGTATGACTCATCCCGAAGTAAAGAAATTATACCCTTCAATTTCTCCTCAGCTGTAAAATCTAGGTCATCCATAATCCTTTCTGTTGCTTCCAACCAGTACTCTGCCGCACTAGGTGCCACTCCAAAAATTCCTCTAAATACTTCTGCTCCGTTAGCCTGGAGTTGTTCAACCACGATTCTGAGCTCTTGCACCGCCAAACCTCAAAGAACTCGTTCCAATACCGTAATCTGACTTGAGATACTACATCATTACCACCGGTCTAATCTTGGAACTCAGTTTCCGCCACCGGTAGACCCGGCGTCTCATTTCCAGACCTATGTCCGGACCCTGCTGGCTCAGACAAGGTCATCCTACCCCTTCCACGGCCACGGGGCGGACGTCCACGACCTCTCGTACTCATTTCTAACAATTGCGTTTATCTGTTTAAGAATTTTATGCATTAGTACCTTGTTTCACTTGATTATCCGCGAAGAAATTTTATGATAGGAGTTTTAGGAGTGGTTCTTTCGCAATCATACATGCACACAGCTTTCCATTCATTCATTCAAAGAGATGTTGTAGTTTTCATTGTGATTGTTTTTCCACTACCTGGGGTATTTTCGTAATTTATCCTCTGAGGGTATTTTGTAATTTTCAAAATAAAAGTTCTCGGATGATTTTGTCAAAAGTATTTTGAAACTCTTAAATTCCGGGGTATTTTGAAAATTTTAAAATCGGGGTATTTCGATAATTTTGGACCTCAGGGGTATTTCGGTAATTTTTTACAAATTAGGGTAAATTTGTAAAATTTAATAAATCAGGGACATTTCAAAAGTTGTAAAACTTTGAGGGCTCTTTTTGAAAATTACATTTCCCAAAATAGTGATGTTGCAAAATCTTAAAAATCAGGGTTATTCTGGTAATTTTGTTGGTTAGGGGCAATTTTGTAATTCTACCACTAGGGGTATTTTAGTAATCTTCCATAAAAATATTTCCAAAATTTGGTTCTAGTTGTTTTCATAAAAGAAGGATATTTGAAAATTTTCTATTTGGAATTTTTTTTATACGGAGGGTATTTTGGTAATTTACAAGCCAGGGGTATTTTGGTCATTTTTCAAATTGAGGGGTATTTTGGTCTTTTTTTTCTTTTTAAAACAAGGTTTTAATTACTTCAAAACAAAACGGCTAGTCCCTTTTGGGTTTTAGTTATCAAGTTTAGCTTTGTGAGTGTGTCGTCCAATGGGATGAGCCGTCACTACCACGCACTGTAGGATTCGAGTGAGTAGGAGGTGTCACTAGGATTGCTTAAATACCGTGCTCCCATCGAATCCAATCCTGACATGCGTATAACGATTGCCACATCCCTTGCTCGGTGACAACTCACAGGGTTGTTTAGGGAATTATTAAATCTTATGCATGGTTGTTGGGGTATGCTAACCCTAGGGTTCAACAATTTCTATTCTAATAGTCTACGTTCCCAATTTACCCTTCTACCCCTTATCAAATATTCACAAAAATGGATAGAAGTCCTTACCTGGGCGGATTGGTGCCGGAGACTCGGTGCCATGCTGTTAAAGCCAAAAACAGTTTCCAAAAACATTCTAATAAGGCCTACTAACAAAAATAAATTATTTTGGGCCTTGGGCCCCACAAAGAAGTTTTGAACTGGCTCGATACTAAAATGTAACACCCTAAACCCGGCCCATGAGCTACTTGAATCTAACGGTATGTCACGGAGTAAAATAATTTGAATCTTTTGAGTGTCGGTGAAAAACTTGTTAAAATGTGGCTAAGGTATTAAATCGGGTTTGATAAAACTCGGTTGGGGTTATTTTCATTAACATGGTTGGGTTGATGAACCCTTTTAAACGTTTGATCATGTAAAACTTTAAAATTTGTCAAGGTTATAATTGACTTGGTTTATTTTTGTTACCGATGGTAACATCTTTGAAAAACTCGTAGAAGTTACTTAGTTGAAAAAGTTGCTTTTAATAGGTTCACTTAATATTTATAAGATTCCATTTGTAATATAACATGAGTAAAATAAAGCAATAAAATAAACATCCAAACAATAATTAGCGGCCTTATTACAACCCAAATTAAAAGACTTAGAAAATAAATATTATTAACTATAACAAAGTAAAATCAAATCCAACGATAAGCATGGCCGCCGAGTCCTCTCCGGCTCCATCTCCGCGATCTACTCATCGCAAAATGGTAAGGGAAGGGTGAGTCACCAAGACTCGATGTGTAATTCCCCATCCGGAAGGTAACTCATACACAAGATATTAATAAACATGCAATTATGCAACCCAACTAACCATCCATATTCCTTTTCTACCCAGTGTGGTCAAAACCACCGGTGGTCAAAACCACCGTGACTAGAGTCACAAATCAAGTGATGGGGCCAACCCATCGTGTGGTCAAAACCATCGATGACCATAGGTCACAAAATATCATAATGTGGTCAAAACCATGGTGGTACCAAACCACCGGGACTTAGTCACAATTATCATCGGTGTGGTCAAAACCTTTGGTGACCAAAGTCACAATAATCGATGGGGCCAACCCATCTTGTGGTCAAAACCAGGTGACGATCCATAAAATCATCCCCTCCTCTCATCAATCCCGCCATCATCATGTATTATGTACAACATATCATTTAACAACATATGATGGCAATCTCAATCATATATCATAGACAAAGTAATAGGGGACTTACCCGGCAACCATGATTATGCCACAAGCTAATCACTACCAAAAGATTAAAAAGGCAACAATATAGTCATGTAAATTAATAAAGTGTGTAGTGAGTTTTTACACACCTGTTACTACCGAAATTCCTAGATCCCGAAGATTCGATCTACGATGATAAATCCTTGACCCTATAATCGGCCAACAACAGGGTTAGGGACTTTGGCCTATTCGGCCAAACCAAATAATACCAAAGGCTCTTACGGACTTACCTTAAATGATTTGATTTCCAAACAAATCCAAGCCTTAATTAGCCCTAAATCCATGGCACATATTAGTTTGACATTTAAACATAAACTTTTTAACAAATGGCCATTGGCCGAATATAACCATTCACTTACCCCACTTACCGAAATCCCGAAATTATCACTTGAGTCTTCGAGATCCCTGCCAAAACACATGTTATAAATCGACTTGCACAATCACACATAATCAAGGCCTATGGCCGAATGTTACTTACCTCCTTACCCTAGGAAAACAAATCCCGAAAGCTTCCTTCAATCGGCTATGGCTTCCCTACAATCGATTTAAGTACATCATTAAGAGTCATAGGCCATTCGGCCATAATCTTGAGCCTAAAAGAGGGTATCGCCCCTTACCTTGATAACTATCTCAGCCTCTAACCACCACTAGTCGGCACCACTTGTGATGTTAGGGGTTTCAGCTACCCTTAAAGAAGAGACAAGAACCGAATGCTAGAGTGAACAGCACCTTCTTTAAGGGATTCAGCTCAAAAGAAGAAAAGAAAGTATGGGGTCGGCCTTACAAGAAAGAAAAGAGATGAAAGGAGGGTCTTGGAGTGTTTCGGCTTTATGGTTTCAAGAAAGAAAAGAATAAAATAAAAGAGAGAGATGAGGGAGATAGGGAATTCGGCTAGGTACTTGAGAGAAAAGATGATAACTTAGAATGAATTTGGGAGGGAGGCATTCGGCTATACCTATGCCCCAAAACCGATAGTGAATGGCCTTGAAGAGTCCTACATTCGGCCAATTCTCACTCTTTATGATAAATTTTATCACCTCTTCAAATAAAATAGGAAAAAGAAGATGTTTATCCCTATCCCATTAAGAGTCCAAAAATAAGCTATCAACTCACTCTCCCATTCACGCCAATTTGCATAAAAAATAAAAGAGTCCTATTGCTGCCCATGCTACTCGAACATGGGACCTCTTTGCCGCACCTCTCTAACACGCCCCAAGCCACTCTTCCACATCAACTTTCATGCCTTAAACCTCACAAATTAATTTTTAAGGCCCTCATTCCTGGCCCCCTTTCCTTTAACGCCAAAAGCCCCAAAAAAAAAACACGTTCCCCCCTTGTAACTCCCAAGAATCGAACCTCTTCCCCCTTGAAAACTCCCTTGACGCACCAAGCCAGTCATGCCAATTAAATCCTTGTGTCATGTTCCTTCCGAAAATTTTCTTAACCCCTATCTCACCTAGCTCCCCCCTTTTACACACTAAAAATAAATTCTTAGCCCTAAGTCAGGCCTAGCTCGGGGTTATGACTAGACCCTAGATCATAGCATACATAATTTTTTTTCCAAGCACACACATGGGAAATTAATTAAATTACAAACAACCCCTAATTTAGGGTGTTACAGTGGACATGTTTTAAGAAGAGCCTTTATAAAGGCTATCAAGTTTATTATTCTTTTATATATGGCTAAGTAATTGGCCAAATTTGACTAAGCATGTATGTTTGTTGAGGTCAATGAAGCATGTAGCATTATTCTTAAAATTGGGTTGTTATTGCATCGTTAAATTGTGTATGGTTATGATCATCATTTCAGGGTGGTTAAAGGCTTGGTAAATATCCTGTAAGTACCCACACAGTTGGACACACGAGTGTGTGTCAAGACCATGTTAACCCTGCACCTTAGTATTATTGACCATAATAGGCCATGGGCAAATCCCACGGCTGTGTGTGTATGCCGTGTAAGACACACGGTTTGGACATGGGCGTGTGCCCAGACCATGTTAATTTAGTCAATATGTCAAGGATTAGCACACAATCTAAGCCCATGGGCGTGTCTAAGTCGTGTGGAATAGTCAATAGCCCTACACGGTTTGAGGGCATGGGTGTGCTTAAGGATACACGGGCGTGTTCCAAGTCACACGGGCATGTGAACCCTGCTTCAAAAATGAGTTATTTGATTTTAATCCTGAAAGTTTTCTGACATGAGTTAAAGGCCTCGTAGGCCCTTGTTATAAGTGTTGACTAAGAAAGTGAAGATTTTAAGTTAAAACAAAATTTTATAGCTGAAAGTACATGGTTCAATGAGTTTAAGCATAGTAATGTCTTGTATCTAGACCCAGTGTCGATTTTGGGTGCGGGGTGTTACATTTAGTGGTATCAGAGCTACGGTTTAGTCGGTTCTAAGACTAACTTAGCACGAGCATGAGTCTAGCTATACATGTCATACGTAAGAATGTTTTTATAATTATAGTGTGATGACTCCTGACGACTTAAATTATGTTTATATATATAGTAAATGCATCCCGAAGGAGTTGAGGCGAATGATGTAGAAAGTAACACACCAGCTCTCTTGAGGGACGGTCTTGCAGTATGAGAATGAGAATAGACCCACTACGGTGAGTCAAGAAGGAGAAGAAGAAGAGGCTAGAGAAGCCTTCCTCCATATGATGGATGCCTGGTACACGGAGTTTGTTCGAGCGAATCCGAATGCACAACCCCCTCTACCCCCGCTTATTCCACAACCTACTCCTGTAGCCCCCAAGTAGTAGAGGTGGTAAGTGGAGGTAAACCTCCAATCGATAGGATCTGGAAGCATGGGGCAAAAGAATTTGAGCTAGAAAAGATGATGATCCAGAAAGAACTGAGTTCTGGTTAGAAAATACTATCAGAGTATTTAACGAACTATCCTACACTCTTGATGAATGCATGAAGTGTGTAGTCTCTCTCTTAAGAGATTCTGCTTACCAATGGTGGAACACCCTTGTGTCGGTGGTACCAAGGGAAAGGATCTCATGGGAATTCTTCCAAGAAGAGTTTAAGAAAAAGTATATCAGCCAGAGGTTTGTAGACCAGAAAAGGAAAGAATTTCTAGAGCTGAAGCAAGGCAAGATGTCAGTAACCGGTTATGAGCGAGAGTTTGTATGACTCAGGAAGTACGCTCGTGAATATGTGTCCACTGAGGCCATTATGAGTAAAAGGTTTGAAGATGGTTTAAACGAGGACATTAAGTTGGTTGTTGTTGTCCTCAAATTAAAAGAAGTCATTGTGCTAATGGAAAGGGCTTGCAAAGTCGAAGAACTAATAAAAGAGAAGAAGAAATTTGAAATGGAGTCTCGCGATTCTAGAAAGAGACAGTGGAACAAGTCGTTCCAATCGTCATCCAAGAAGTCAAGAGATTTTCCAGCTCGATCAGCTACTTCCACTGGGTTTTCAAGGAAAGACAACGGTAAGCAGGATTCGGGAAATAAAGCACAGACCACTTCAGTTGCAAGTGTTGGAAATGTTAGATTTGACAGACCTGAATGTCCACAATGTGGCAGACGCCATTTTGAAGAATGCCGAGCACATGAAAATGTATGTTTTAGATGTAGTTCCCAAGACCATTTCATAAAGGATTGTCCAGAGATGACTAAAGAAGAGAGAACTCAGAACTCGAGATTTGGAAGTATGGTCAGAGGGAGACCGCAGAGGAACCCGAGAAGTGGGGTAAGTGGAAGAGGTAACCCCAGAGATCAGGCCGTGAGACCCAAGGGTAGAGCGCCTGCAAGGACTTATGCTATTTGCACTCGCGAAGAGGCATCTTCCCCTGATGTTATTACGGGCACATTTTCTCTTTACAATACTAAAATTATTGCTTTAATAGACCCCAGATCCACACACTCTTACATTTGCATGAAATTAGTACCCGGTTTGGGCGTGCCTATAGATACCACAGAATTTGTGATTAAGGTGTCTAATCCTTTAGGCAAGAGTATGTTAGTTGATAAAGTTTGTAAAGATTGTCTACTAATGATTAGAGGTCATTTCTTTAAAGCAAATCTTATGTTGTTACCTTTTGATGAATTTGACCTCATTCTTGGTATGGACTGGTTGACTACTCATAGTGTAATTGTAAATTGTGGGAAGAAATACATTGAGATGAGATGTGAGAATGGGGATACTCTTCATGTAGAATCAAATGAGCAAGGTAGATCGTCGGTAATAATTTCTTATATGATGGCACAGAGATATATAAAAAAAGGGTATGAGGCATTTTTGGCCTTTGTATTGAATGATAAAGAGACAGAGTTAAATATTGAATCAGTGCTGATAGTATGTGAGTATGTGGATGTTTTTCTTGAGGAATTACCAGGATTACCACTAGTTCGAGAAGTTGAGTTCGACATTGAGCTAGCTCCCGGTATGGTACCAATATCCATTACTCCTTATAGAATGGCTCTAATAGAGTTGAAAGAGTTGAAGTTACAGTTGCAAGAGTTGACA
Organism: Gossypium rotundifolium; assembly: GCA_025506655.1. Classification (NCBI taxonomy): domain Eukaryota; kingdom Viridiplantae; phylum Streptophyta; class Magnoliopsida; order Malvales; family Malvaceae; genus Gossypium; species Gossypium rotundifolium. The sequence continues at coordinate 163,733,027 of CP106725.1, forward strand.
GAAAAAGGCTTTGTAAGATCAAGTTGTTCACCATGGGGCGCTCCGATTTTGTTTGTGGAAAAGAAAGATGGCACCATGAGATTATGCATTGATTACCGTCAGCTTAATAAAGTGACAGTAAAGAACAAGTACCCATTGCCTAGAATCGACGATTTGTTTGATCAATTGAGAGGAGCGATTGTATTCTCCAAAATAGACTTGAGATCAAGGTACTACCAGTTGAGAGTGAAGGATTCAGATGTATCCAAGACTGCCTTTAGAACAAGATATGGGCATTATGAATTTTTAGTCATGCCCTTTGGGCTGACCAATGCTCCTGTGGTATTCATGGACTTAATGAACCGCATTTTCAGACCATACCTTGATAAGTTTGTAGTCATTTTATTGAGGACATCTTGATTTATTCTTGAGGCGAGAATGAACATCTTGATCATCTACGGATAGTTTTGAGACTCTTGAGAAAATCGGTTGTATGCCAAATTCAAGAAAAGTGAATTTTGGCTCAAGGAAGTGGGATTCTTGGGACATATTGTCTCGAGAGATGGAGTCCGAGTAGATCCAAGTAAGATCTCAACTATAATAGACTGGAAACCACCGAAGAACATCACGGAGATTAGAAGTTTTCTGGGCCTAGCTAGCTACTACAGACGATTTGTTAAGGGGTTTTTTATGATTGCAACCCTGATGACTAGATTGTTACAGAAGAATGTGATGTTTGAGTGGTTGAAAAAATGCCAACAAAGTTTTGAGAAGTTGAAAGCAATGCTGACAGAAGCTCCAGTCTTAGTACAACCCGAATCAGGAAAAGAATTTGTAGTCTACAACGATGCATCCTTAAATGGATTAGGCTGTGTACTCATGCAAGAAGGCAAGGTAATTGCTTATGTCTCCAGACAGTTGAAGCCTTATGAGAAAAACTATCCGACGCATGATCTTGAATTGGCTGCCATAGTCTTCGCTTTGAAGATTTGGAGACACCATTTATATGGTGAACGATGTCAGATTTTCACCGATCACAAAAGTTTGAAGTACTGGATGACGCAGAAAGAGTTGAACTTAAGACAACGAAGATGATTAGAGTTGATATATGACTATGACTTGGTCATCGACTACCATCCAAGAAAGGAGAATGTAGTCGCCGATGCTTTGAGCAGGAAGTCTCTGTCTTATTTTAAGAGCATTGAATTCAAAAATATCTTTATCTGATGATGGTTCTATTTTAGCTGAGTTAAGAGCTAGACCAATGTTTCTTCAAGAGATCTTTAAAGCTCAGAAAGAAGATAGCGAGTTGCAAGTCAAGAGAGCTCAATGCGAGTCAGATGTTGAATCGACTATCTGATTAATTCTAATGGATACTTGATGTTCAGAGATAGAGTTTGTGTTTCGAGAAAAGAAGAGCTTATTCAGAAAATTTTGCACGAGGTATATAACGGATGTTTATCTGTACATCTGGGTAGCACCAAGATGTATAATGATCTAAAGCAACAGTATTGGTAGTTGAAAATGAAGAAAGACATTTCAAAATTTGTCACCAAGTGCATGATTTGTCAGCAAGTAAAGGCTGAACACCAAGTACCTTTGGGCTTACTTCAACCTATCTTGATTCTCGAGTGGAAATGGGACCATATCACCATGGATTTTGTAATGGGTTTACCGTTGTCTCCGAGCAAGAAAGATGCTGTTTGGGTAGTGGTTGATAGACTCACGAAGTCAGCCCACTTTATACCTATCTGAGTGGATTACTCCTAGACAAGTTGGCAAACTTGTATGTTTCGTAAATAGTAAGACTTCATGGAGTTCCTTATCGATCATATCGGATAGAGATCTGAGATTCACATCCAGATTCTGGAAGAAGCTGCAAGAAGCTTTGGGTACAAAATTACGTTTTAGGACAGCTTTACACCCTCAGACTAACGGTCAGTCAGAAAGGTTAATTCAAGTACTCGAGGACATGCTCAGATGTTGTGTTTTGGAATTCCAAGGTAGTTGGGAAAAGTTTCTCCCATTGGTAGAATTCGCCTATAATAATAGCTTTCAGTCGAGCTTAAAGATGGCGCCTTTTGAGGCCCTATATGGGCGTAAATGCAGAACTCCCTTGTTTTGGACTGAACTCAAGGAGAATCAAATTCACGGGGTTGATTTGGTTAAAGAAGCTGAAGAGAAAGTGAAAGTAATTCGAGAATGTTTAAAAGCTGCCTCAGACAGGCAGAAATCCTATTTAGATTTAAAGAGAAAAGAGATCGAGTACCAAATTGGGGATAAAGTCTTTTTGAAAGTATCACCATAGAGAAAAGTTCTCAGATTTGGCTGTAAAAGCAAGTTAAGTCCACGTTTCATTGGACCTTACGAGGTTACGGAGAGAATTGGGCCGGTAGCTTACCGTTTGGCTTTGCCATCAAAATTAGAGAAGATACATAATGTGTTTCACGTGTCAATGTTACGATGCTACAGATCAGACCCTTCGCATGTAATTACCCCTTCGAAAATAGAGATTCATCCCGACATGACTTATGGTGAAGAACCAGTCAAGATTTTGGCTCGAGAAGTTAAACAACTAAGAAATAAGAGTATTGCCTTAGTAAAGGTATTGTGGCAAAGGCACAGAATTGAAGAAGCTACATGGGAATCAGAAGAGAGTATGAGAAATCAAGATATCAAACCTTTTTTCTAGTAAGATTTTCGAGGATAAAAATCCCTAAGGGGGAGAATTGTAACAGCCCGATTTAGGGCCTAGTCGAGATAGTGGTGCGAGGCCACTAACTCGAGGTGAAGTTATGAGTTTTTCCAGGTTTATGCCATGTTTGCATGCTAGTATGAATGTTTTGTAAAGCAATTTTATTAAGTTGAGGTCAATTGGTCCAAAAAGGACTAAATTGCAAAAGTTGTAATGTATGAGTTTCTAGAAGCTTTTTGCATGAAATAACTTTAGAATAATAATTATAAGCCCTTAAATAGAAAATTTCCCAAAAATAAAATTTTGGACAAAATTGGCCTTAAGATGGTTAAATAGAAATTTTTAAGAGGAAGGGCATTTTGGTCATTTGGCCTAATTAGTGTTTTAAGTGGGAAAAGATGAGAAAAATCCACTCATCTTCTTCCTTGAAAGCTGCTGAGAAAATTTGGAGACAGACATAGCTAGGATTCTTCATTTTTTTTTCAAGCTCATAGTAAGTTCATCTTAGCCCCGTTTTAATGTTCTTCGTATTTTTGAAGTTCCCGTATTATGAATTAGCTAATTTTAGCTATAAAATGAGCCAAGATGCATGTTCAAAAATCTACCCTTGAATGACATGCTTGTTAAATGATGTTTTATGGAAGTTTAAGAGAGTTTGATGTTAGATAAACATCTTTTCCTTAATGAATTTCATGAAAAAAAAAGGTATTGGGAACATTTTGTAACAAGTTATAAAATTGGTCATACCTACTAGAAATAGTGAGAATTGATGATTGTTATAGAAGAGAAAATGATTCAGTTGAGCATGAAGTTTAAGAAAGTTGCATGAAAATCATTTTACAAGAATTGGGGAAAAGGTGCAAATATTAGAAAGTATAGGGGTAAAATAGTAATTTTTCCAAAGTATGAGTTATGAGTCAATTTATTCAATATGGTTTTTAAATGATCTATTTATGATTATAGATCAAGAAAAACAAAGCCCGGATCGAAACCGAGGCAAGAACAAAGTCGAGGACTAAATTGCACATTTACATACATTTTGTATATTGAGGTAAGTTTGTATGATTTCTAAGTTTTATGATTTTTATCATTAATTTGCTTAGTATAATGTACAATAATTGTATGAAATAATCATGTTATGTTCAAGCAAGAAATCACGATAATATATACAAGCAAGTTCCGATTGAAGATGAATTTCCATGAGATACTCGATCTACCATACAAGTTATCATGTAAGTCCAAGACAAGCTTGGCATTGATCAAGATATCATGTAAGTCCAAGGCAAGCTTGGCATTGATCAAGTTAGCAAGCAAGTTATCATGTAAGTCCAAGGCAAGCTTGGCATTGATCAAGATATCATGTAAGTCCAAGGCAAGCTTGGCATTGATCAAGTTAGCAAGCAAGTTATCATGTAAGTCCAAGGCAAGCTTGGCATTGAGTATGTTATCAAGAGCAAGACTTCATGTAAGTCCATGTCAAGACATGGCCTTGAAACCAAGATGAGATAATCCATGTAAGACCATGTCTAGGATATGGGTTTGGCATCATATTATGTGGAAAGAGATTTAGTATCCTCGGTTATTCCCAAAATTCATTGGGCAAATAAGTAAGCTAAAAGAAGATAGCAAGAAAGCTAAGAAAGTAAATTTAGTATCAAGATGAAGTTAGATGAAGTTGAGTATTATTCATGATGTGAATGAGAAAGTAGATCTCATGGTTATTGTTATTATAGTATACTGATCAATGTGATCAAGTGATACAGGTATTATGGTTACCTCACAAGCATGATAATAGTAAGTGTCATGATACATGTAAGAATCTATATGAGTAAGTAAGCTCTTTAGCTGAAATTCATGATACCATTGTTTATGTGAAATGGTTTATATTAAGCAATGATGATTGCTAAGAGTTGTTACATGCAAACTTACTAAGTTGTATGCTTACGTTATGATTCTTTCTTTCTATGTAATCCCGCCAAGCTAACTCGTGGATCATTAAAGTCGGAGCTCGCAACACACTATCAACTCTTATTTTGGTATAGCCAAGTTACTTTACTAAGTATGGCATTTATAGGAAACATTCATTTTGTGGACATGTTTTAAGAAGGGCCTTTGTAAAGGCTATCAAAATTATTATTCTTTTGTATATGGCTAAGTAATTGGCCAAATTTGACTAAGCATGTATGTTTGTTGAGATCAATGAAGCATGTAGTATTATTCTTAAAATTGGGTTGTTATTGCATCGTTGAAGTGTGTATGGTTATGATATTCATTTCAAGGTGGTTAAAGGCTTGGTAAATAGCCTATAAGTACCCACACGGTTGGACACACGGGCGTGTGTCAAGACCATGTTAACCCTGCACCTTAGTATTATTGACCATAATAGGTCACGGGCAAATCCCACGACCGTGTGTGTATGCCATGTAAGACACACAGTTTGGACATGGGCGTGTGCCCAGACCGTGTTAATTTAGTTAGTTGTTAAGGATTAGCACACGATCTAAGCCCAGGCGTGTCTAAGTTGTGTGGAAATAATCAATAGCCATACACGGTTTGAGGGCATGGGCGTGCTTAAGGGTACACGGACGTGTTCCAAGTCACACGGGCGTGTGAACCCTGCTTCAAAAATGAGTTATTTGATTTTAATCCCGAAAGTTTTCTGACATGAGTTAAAGGCCTTGTAGGCCCTTGTTATAAGTGTTGACTAAGAAAGTGAAGTTTTTAAGTTGGAACGAAATTTTATAGCCTGAAAGTACATGGTTCAGTGAGTTTAAGCATAGTAATGTCTCGTATCCAGACCTAGTGTTGGTCTTGGGTGCGGGGTGTTACATAAATGTTGAACAAAACATGAAATTTAAGGTTAACGAGTCTAGTTTTACATAGAAGAAGATGTAAGCAATTGGATTGTAAATAATGTGATAAATCAAATTTGGTGAGATAGGGTCAAGAAGATTTTAGGCTCCTTTATTTATTTAAACTTTGAAAAATCATTAAAAATTATAGAAAAATAATTAGGAGATGAACTTTATGTTTATAAAATGCCTAATGAGTATATTTTCAATAGAAACAAATGAAACATTATCTGAATTCTATACTAAATGATAAATATTTTTAGTGGGAGAAGGTAAAATCTACCTAACAATAGAATATGAGAGGTTTAATGAAAATACTATATTAATTGGCTTACTTAAAAATTTTGATCATAATTTTTATATTAGTGACAAGATGCCTAGTTTCGCAATTTCAAACGAAATTTGATTATTAATTCGATAATTTATGTTTGAATAAAAGCGTGAATGTTACGCAATGAACTATGTTTTGAAAGTTAAGTATTAATATTTATATAATAATTGTAAATTGAATAATTTGAAAACTAAATTAAACATATATATTAGCATGTATGAAAATATTATGTTTATAAGAATGAAATGTGTAATCCATATGATATTGAACTTGTTAAGTGACTTGATATGATGAATTTATTTAAAATATAAGTAGGAGAAATATGAAGATGCAATCAAAAATTTTAAAATGTTATAATGTGATGATGACATGGAAAACCCTAGTAAATGAATAAGAACGAGTTGAATATAGTTGGTATGCCATAGGAATATTTGAGAACTCCCATGATATTCACAATTTGGTGCGCCTGATATTCACACATTGTGGTGCATATACGAACATGAGACTCTAATGAGACATTTTCGGAGCAAAACCAGTACTTTATTTAAGAAAATAAATGATAAAACATTTTTATCGAGTTATGGAAAAATATTTAAATTCTATTCAAAATGAGTTTTATGCTTTCAAAACAAAGTTCAAAATTGATATAATGTCAATTAGAACAAAAGAACTAGATAATTTGTAAACTATAGGAATGCTATTTAATTTGTTAAAGGTTGCTCAAATACTAGAGAAATTTATAAGAAATTAAGTAAAACCAAAAAGAGTAACAACTAGAGTTATTATTATTTTTTTCGCTCAGGCGGTATTGGAACTATCCACAAATTTGCACATTCTTGAATTTTAGCTAATTTCTTAAGCCTTCAACCAATAAACTATTATCCAAGTTTCAAGTACTATTTGACTAATAGAATAAGCATATTTATACATGTTTAGGCCCTAAGTACATGCCACAATATGTAAATACATAAGTTTCATACTCTTTTGAGTTGGTAACGATGTATGATTGTGATCCCAAGTTGCTCTAAGCCTAGAACTTAGAAATCCTACGCTCAAAGACAACGACGCATTAAGCATATGCTTAGTAAGATAATATGGAAATACCCTATATAGTTACGAAAATGCTCACAACAATTCTTAAATAAGAAAAAGTAAGGTTTTTATTAAATAAATATTATTTGCGTTCTACTTATTCAACTAAGGTTTCACTTCCTCTTCTTATAAATAGATGGCATTAGTAGGACTAAAAATACAATAAGTTTTACATAACTTTGAGAAATTATTGTTTTTCCCCAAAATAGTGAGAATTTATTTTGAATTATAACTTTTATTTTTCAGGAATAACAATTCTACCGGTTTCTATAAAAGAGAGATTTACTTTTCTACTGAAAATAAGAAAGTTATCTCTGGTGCTATTTTTGATTTGAAGTTTTTTGAGCCCACACTCAAAGCGATTCGTGGTACATGAATAGTGGAGAAGGCCATTCGGTTGACAGTTGGGAATGAAAAGAATTCGTCTCGCTCAAAGCACATATATATTTTGAGAAAAGTTTATTACTATAAATATCACAAATCGACTCGATTTTTAAAAAATTCACCATGCAAGAAAATCATTTTCGAACCAAAATTTTTCCAACAAGCTATTATGTTGGTTTCATTATATGTAACATCCCAAAAATCGGGTTGGAAGAAATGGAGTCAATGAAACCAAGAGTGGTTACGTCTTGAGTTTGAGTTAATATTTTGAAGTTTACGACAAGTGATCTATTTTGATTCAGTGGCTTAGTGTTGTGTTTGTCTTAGAGGTACTAGGTTCGAATCATTTCTTTGAAATTTTTTGCTACTTTTGTTTAAACTCCTATTCTTGAGCATCTGGCGTAAATATTATTTTAGCTCAGTTGATGGCAAGAATGAGTCTGCTAGTTCAATGGTTAAGCTTCTGTATACCCTGTGGTCCTGCGTTTGTTTCTGATCGTGTCTGTCGAGTCTTAAAAATTTATAAAAAGAATGATCGAACCTGGAAACTAACTAGACAACGATGGAGGCAAGTGCACCAATCGAACAGTAGTATAGCTAGTGGCAAGACCGGATTGTCAAACCCAAAGGAACCAAAAGTACTAATATTAACTCTCTTTCTATTATTTAGCCTATTAATTAAGGGAATTTTTATCTAATCTAAAATTAACTAACTACTAAGCTAAAGATGCTAAGACAAACAAGAAATTAGGGAAAGACTTGAAGGGAAAATCCATTGATTTAAACAATACCTGAGGAAGAATCCACCTAAACTTCACTTGTTATCTAACTCTGAACCAGACGATTTATTCACTTAACTTGATACATAGGATTCCCTAATTTATATTAATACCTCTCTTCAAGGCTACTAACGTCTAACCCTAGGTTGATTAATTGAAATCTCTTTCTAATGAAAACTCCTAGAATTGCATTAACTCGATCTATAGACTCCTATATTAGGTTTGACCCTAATTCGACAGATTTTTGTCACCCTATCTCTAGGCGCGTGAACAACTCAGCTTAACTATGCTAGATCTACTCTTAGATAGGGTCTCTTCCTCCTCTGCCTAAGCACATAACACTTGAATCAATATCCCGAAAATACCAAAACAAGAATTAAGAACACAAAGTTAAGAACATGTAACATCCTAATATTTAGAATTTTATGTGTTGCTTGATATCTTGTGTGAGGTTAGTTAAATTATTAATCATGTATGTTTTAAGGTCCAAAGAAGGCTCGGGGTTGAATTGGGCCGTAGTAAAAATGTAACATCCTAAAATTTGAGTATTGAATTGATGCATGTTTTAGTGCTTAACTTGTGTATAATAAAATTTTTCATGATTAGTATAGTCTTGAGAAGACTTGAGAACTATTCGGAGTTACAATAAATTTTAGTAAGGAGTATTTAATTGAAGTGGATCAAGTGACTTTGAGGTTTAAGTAAATTTTAGTGTTAAAAACTAGCATAAGATGAGCTAGTAGCAAGGTGGTGTTGGTGCATGCATGTGTGCTTGAGGTGAGAGATTCGAATCTCCTAGCATGCATTTTGAAAGCTTTTATTTTTTTGCTTTCCTTAGCAAGTGTCGGTCATGGATAAGGTTAAGGGATGAGTTGGATATCATTTTTGGTAGGAAAACCAAAGGAAAAAGGTAAGTAAAGGTTTAAGGAAAATAATCTCATGAATTAAGGTGATAAGGGGACATAAGGCGTGGATCAAGGGCTTTGTTTTGGAAAGCTTTGAATGGCTAATTGTCCATGTACTTGGACATTTTTTGGGGCTAGGGGTTGGCCGAAACTTTGATAGCTTTTGGTAGCTAGATGACCACTTTGGCTTTTGGTCATTTTTGTGCTTTTCTCTAAAACTTTTCTCTCCAATTTCTTCTCCCTAGCCGAATGTGTCTTGTGTAATAGGTAGATTTTTGCTTTGGTTTTGGTCATTTCTTTTACACCAAATAGTTATCATTCTCCATACTTCCCCAAGTTCTTTTTCTCATTTTGCCGAAACCATACCATCTTGAAAGGTCATTTTCTTTTCTTCCTTTTGGCCGAATATACATCAACCCCAAGACCGTATCTTTGTTCATCTTCCATCCTTGGAAAATCAACACATAAACATTTTCTCTTTATTCTTTTTGTTCATCTTTCTTTTTTTTTTGGCAAAGAAGACTCAAATATCACTATTCTTTTCGAATCCTTTCTTCATGGCTGAATATTAATGGTAAAATTTTGCCGAATCATTCTTCTTTTCTTTGTTTATTCATAGCCGAATCTTTTCTTATACATATGTTTTCTCTTCAATATTTTCTTTTCTTGTTTGAAGCCTTGGACAATAGTGTGATAGTGGAGGGCCGAAACTCAAGTGTTCGTAAACGTCGTAGATTGTTGAAATCAGATTTAAGGTGTTAAAGGTAAAGGATTATTAAGGTAAACCGATTACACTCTTTAAGTCTTTAGTCTTAAGATTTTTGATATATTGTTAGGACTAATGATTCTTTGTCTTTGAAGACAGTCAAAATAGGGACGAAAAGAGCAGTAAATAGTGTTCGTAAGAGGGGTGGTTCCATTATTCCCCCTAAATTCAAGAGAAGGACTGTTTCGAGAATCCGAGATTTTCCACCGGGTTGTGGACCCTCATCGGGCGAAAACCAATTATTCAAAGTTGTACGTACCCCAAATCATTGTTTACTCGTGGTTCTAAACCTTTGATCGGACAGAAATCGCAAATAGTGGTTATTCGAAATTCCGAGGGTAAGATTTAGATCGCTCAATATTAGAATAGTTTAATATTAAATTTTAGTGTTCTAATCCTTCGTAATGTGTGTTTAGATATCGATGAGCGGGAGAGTGTAGTTCTCACCATAATCAGGTGTGTAATCTCACACTATATCTCATGGGTTAGTTGACTATACATGTAACATCCCAAACCCGGTCTATGCATTAAGACTAGATTTGGTTTGTTAAATGAATCGAGCTATCTTAAAATCTTCAATGAGTTGAAATCTACAATATTATTTTTAATTACAAGGTTTAATAAAAATCGGAAGAGTATTTTAAATTTGATGTATATTAGAAAACATTAGTTGAAAAACATTATTAACATTGTATTATCAAAACCCTTAGGTAATTTATTTAAGAGTTAAAAATAATAAAATATTTATAAAGGAATTTCATATATTTGAAAACCCAATTTATTTTGATAAAAACATCATATAATCATAAGCCCATATTTAAATGTCCAAAATATAGTTTAAAACCAAACACACATAAAATCCATAAATTATTAATAGAGGCCCTTATTACATTAACCCAAAATATTAAAATACTTATTAAAAAGTTCGAGTTTAATAAACCCATGTTTTGCGTTATGGCCTCCACGAAGTCATCCTCGGCCCAAGTCCACGTCAATTTCCATTACCTGAGATGGAAAATTTGAGGGGGGTGAGTTACTTAGAACTCAGTGTATAACTCACTTACTTTGTCCACTGGGCCAGATTTTCAAATTATGGATTTGGGCCTTGAGCCCATAAGTAGAATTAACAACATAATTAATAACATAATTAATAGCATAATGAATAACATAATTAATAACATGCATGTAAAAATGAATTTTTCCCTCCCAAACCTAATTCCATCCGCTACACACCCCCGTACCAACCATCACACATGTGGGGATCAAGTTAACCCACCCCGCCATCACACCAATCGTAGGCTTTAAGCCATTTTATATTTATGGCGAGAGCCATAGAACTAGATTGTGACAAAGTCACCGAACTAGAGGCATTGAGCCAATTATTATTTTGTGGCAGAGCCACCGAACTAGAGGCAAATAGCCATTTATAAATTTTGTGGCAGAGCCACCGAACTAGAGGCAATTAGCCATAATTGTAACACCCCAAACCCGGTCTATGCATTAAGACTAGATTTGGTTTGTTACCTGAATCGAGCTGTGTTTAAATCTTCAATAAGTTGAAAGCTACAATACTATTTATAGGATTTATAAAAATTAGAAGAGTATTTGCATTTGATAAATATTAGAAAACATTAGTTGAAAATCATTGTATTATCAAAAGCTTTTAGGTAATTTATTTAAGAGTTAACAATAATAAAATGTTTATAAAAGAATTTCATATACTTGAAAACCCAAATTTATTTTAATAAAAACATCATATAATCATAGCCCATATTTAAAAGTCCAAAGTATAGTTTAAAAAAAAACCCAAACACACATAAAATCCATAAATTATTTATAGAGGCCCTTATTACAATAACCCAAAATAGTAAAAATACTTATTAGAAAGTCCAAAGTTTAAATAACCCATGTTTTGCAGTATGGCCTCCACGAAGTCATCCTTGGCCCAAGTCCACGTCAATTTCCATTACCTGAGATGGAAAAATTTAAAGGGGGTGAGTTACTTAGAACTCAGTGTGTAACTCACTTACCACCATTATTGGGCGGATCATCAAGATATTATCTTGGGCTTGAGCCCAATTCTGAAATTCAACAATATATCATAAAATAAAATAATTTAAATGCATGTAAAATGAATTTCCCAACCAAACCTAATATCCATCCGCTAACACCCCGTAACAACCATCACACTGTGGGGATCAAGTCAACCCACCCGCCAACACACCAATTGTAGGCATTAAGCCTTTTTATAAATGTGGCAAAGCCACGAAATAGAGCAATAAGCCATAATTGTGGCGAGCCACCGAACTATAGGCAATAAGCCATAATTGTGGCGAAAGCCAACTGAACTAGAGCAATAAGCCATAATTGTGGCGAAAGCCATAGAACTAGATTTTGGCAGCAGCCATTCTTCTCTTCATATACCCCACCCCATGCAATTATGCTTATATAGCAAAATATAGTCATATAATAATTTTATTTAATTCATAACATTGGTGGGTTTTCATTAAACATTTCATTTGGCCCAAAATAAATAACTTAGCAATTTGCCCATTTAGCAGTTTAGTGGGCTTTGGCCCATTTATCAAACTAGAGTATTTTGACCCACTTTATCGAACTAGAGTATTTTGGCCCGATTTATCGAACTAGAGTATTTTGGCCCAATTTATCGAACTAGAGTATTTTGGCCCAATTTATCGAACTAGAGTAATTTGGCCCAATTTATCGAACTAGAGTATTTTAAGGCCCAATTTATCGAACTAGAGTGTTTTGGCCCAATTTATCGAACCAGAGTACTTTACGGCCCATTTTCACGAAACATACAATTTTCGTAATAACAAGTAATTTCTCGAGGGCGTTTTTGAAATTTTCACGATTTAGTCGTTTTTACGTATTTTCGTCAAAATATCAGTTTTTACGTTTTTACCGATCTAGTCATTTTTTTACGATTTTTACTTCCATACCGAAATTGACATCCAACCGAAAAAATAGTGTGAAGTTACACACCTCGATACCGAGAGTACTAATCCTTCTCGCTCCTCGGCACCTAAAACACATTTCGATCCGTTAGAATACTATTTCGTAAAAATATTCTTAATCGGTAATAGATCCAAAATCTTACCCTCTTGATTTTGAATCACTTCGATTTTCGGCTTCTCCTCGTTTATTGATTCGTTCGTCGCCGAGAATCCACCAACGTATAATGGCTCGGAAGTTCGTACTACTTCAAATAATTGACTCCCTTCGGAAGATGGTCCGCAACCCGGTGGAAAATCCCGAACTGCTGAAATAGCTCTTCGTTTAAATGGGGGATTTACAGATCCGCCCCTCTTAACGTGACTAACCACCGCCCTTTTCTTCCCTATTTTGAAAGTCTTCACGATCAAAGGAATATTAGTTAAATCTAAAATAATATCGAATAGTACTAGAGGCTTTAAAAGATGTGATTTCCTTACCACAATAATTCAATTCCAACGTTTCTACGATTCTCCCGATCACTTGAGTTCCGATCTTCCGTTATTGCACTATATAATAACGAATGAAGCGTTGTTAGAACGAACGTTTATTTCGATCTAAAAAGGCCTTCATAACACCATTAATAATCGGTCATAACACTATTAATAAATCGAAACGAAAAAGAAGAACCCCTTACCTATAATCCACGATCGAAAAGTAAGGATTGAGAAAGGTGATAGATGAAGATTTCGGCTATGTATGATCAAAGAAAAAATAAAGATTCGGCTAAGGGCACTTCTAGCATTCGGCCATGAGAGAGTTTGATGGAGAAACTTTGAATGAGAAAATTAAAATATAAAAGAAGAGATGATGATAATATTGTTTGATTTCAATGAGAAGAGAAAAAAGATGGATTTTAGGAGATAGTACATTCGGCCATGGTAAAAGAAAAGAGAAAGGATGGTTCTTTTGGTATAGTTGATTTGACACTTAGAAGAAATACAAAAGAAAACTCACAAGATGAATAAAAGTGACCAAATGGTCAAAAGAATTTGGCTTTACCAAATGCAAAATTCGGCCAAGATGAAAAGTTGAAAAGAGGAAAACAAAATTCGCACAAGGTGCAAGGAATGACCAAAGAGAAAAGGAATTCTAAGCCAAAACTAACACAAAATTTGGCTCCTCCCTATACCAAGTTGCCGTCCAACACATGGTCAATTGGCCATGATTTGTTTCAAAATTTCCCTTGATATGTGCCTTATGTTCCCCTATCTTTCCTTAAGTATTTGATTCCATGCCATATGTTAACTATTTCTTTAAACCTTTGATACACTAACCAAAAATAACATGGTCAACACTTACCATATATGTTCTTGGCGACACTTGCTATCCATGTACGAAAATTAAAATAAAAATTCATCTAGGTGCTAAACAAGGGATTGAACCTCTTCCCTCTTGCTATAACCCATGCGCCAACTCCACCATGCCATGTACTCAACTTATGACACTCATTAACACTTAATTTAACTTAAGTCTTAATGACCTTTGCTTCTCTTCAATAAATTCTCAATTATTAAATTTTATTCCTTATCCAAATTATGCTATACTCCTCTTTAGGACTTCAATAAGCACTAAAATAAAAGAAAGAAATTTTCCTTTAAAGTCTAAACACCAATTCATGCAATATAAAAACACTCGGATTTTTAGGGTGTTACAACTCTACCCTCCTTAAAGAAAATTTCGTCCTCGAAATTTACAGTTGAAAAAAGGTGAGGGTATTGTTGCCGAATTGCATCCTCGGGCTCCCACGTAGCTTCCTCCACTCCGTGGTTACGCCATAGAACTTTGACCAACGGCACGATTTTCTTCCTTAGCACCTTGACATCTCGGTCTAAGATTTCCACTGGTTCTTCTTCAAAAGACAAATCGAATCCGGCTCCAATTCTTCTACCTGGGTATAATGTGCGAAAGATCCGATCTATAACTCCTCAACATGGAAACTTGAAAAACATTATGGATTTGATCCAATTCCAGAGGTAACTCAATCTGATAAGCCACTGGACCAACACGCTTTAACACACGATAAGGTCCAATGTATCTAGGACTTAGCTTGCCCTTCCTTCCGAATCAAGATCTTTTCCAAGGAGATACCTTCAAGAAAACACGATCCCCACATCATACTCGATATCCCTTCGCTTGAGTCTACATCGACTTTTGTCTATCGAGGCTTCTTTCAACAGTGCTCGAATAACTTTTACCTTATCCTCATCTCGGATATCATCTCGGGACCTAACATCATCTTTCGCCCAACTCGGTCCAACAAATAGGAGAAGCGACACTTACGACCATATAATGCCTCGTAAGGTGCCATCGAATGCTAGGCGATATTTGTTGTTATCTGTGAATTACGCAATGGTAGATAATCTTCCCAACTACCCACAAGTCGATTACATCCCTTAACATATCTTCCAATATCTGAATTACCCTCTCCGTGACCATCGGTGAGGATGAAAAGCCATACTAAAATTCAACTTTGTCCCCAAGGCTTCATGCGAGCTTTCTAGAATCGTGATGTAAACCTAGGGTCCTTATCCGATATAATAGATACTGGTACCCCATGCAACCTCACAATTTAGGATACATCTGATTTAGCCAACCGTAATGAATAATCATGCAATTTGGCGGAAATGAGCGGTCTTAATCAACCGATCAATAATTACCCACAAAATTTTTCTTAGTAGGTGTTAAAGGTAACCCACTAACAAAATCCATGGTTATCCGTTCCCATTTCCAAAGAGGAATTTTTATCGGTTGTAACAACCCAGACGGTAATTGATGTTCTGCCTTCACTTGTTGATAAGTCAAACATTTTCCCACAAATTCTAAAATCTCACATTTCAACCACAGCCACCAATCATTCACGGAGATCTCGATACATCTTATTTCCTCCGGGATGCATAGCATAAGGGCTACTATCGCCTCCGTAGAATCGGTTGCCTCAGTGCGAATCCTTAGGCATGCATACTCTTCCTCGAAAGCATAACACACCCTCCGTGTTTATTCCAAAATCCTCAATTTCACCATTTTCAACTTGTCAAGTAAAGGTCCCAACTTCTCATCGATGTACATTTTTCCTTGATTTGTTCCGACCACAGAGGCTTCATCCAAGTTACGCTAACAAGCGCCATCCTCGTACAAACTCAAATGGGCAAACAAAGCTCTTAATTCGGATCTTGTCTTACGACTTAACGCTTCACTACCACGTTAGCCTTTCGGGATGATATTCGATCGAGAAATCATAATCTTTTAGTAATTCTACCCATCTTCTTTGTCTCAAATTTAACTCCTTTTGGGTAAGGAGGTATTTAAGACTCTTGTGATCCGTGTAGATTATAGATTTCTCACCATAGAGATAGTGCCTCCAAATCTTTAGAGCAAAGACAACGCACTAACTCCAAATCATGCGTAGGGTAGTTTACTTCGTGTGGTCTCAATTGACGAGAAGCATAAGCCACCACTTTTCTATTTTGCATCAACACACAACCCAAACCCGTGTGAGACGCATCACAATAAACAGTGAATTCTTTTCCGACCTCAAATTTGAATCAAAGCTGGAGCTTCCATCGGGATCTTCTTTAATTTCTCGAAACTCTCTTTTGCTTTTCGGTCCAAATATACGGAGCTCCTTTCGCATTGATTTAGTTAGGGGCGCAATCAGCGAAAACCCTCTACAAAGCGTCTATAGTATCCACCAAACCCAAGAAACTCTAAATTTCAGCTACCGATGTTGGTGGTTTCCAATCCGAATAGCCTCAATTTTACGAGGATCCACCCTTATTCCTTCGGCTGATACTACATGACCAAGGAAAGTCACTTCCTTTAGCCAAAATTCGCATTTATTAAATTTGGCATACAATTGTTTATCACGAAGTAGTTGTAATACTATCCGCAAATCTTTGGTCATGTTCCTCCTCATTTCTCGAATAAACCAATATATCATCTATGAACACTACCACAAACCGGTCTAAATATGGTTGAAAGACTCGGTTCATCATGTCCATAAATCAATTTGGTGCATTGGTTAGTCCAAAGCGGCATCACTACAAACTCATAGTGTCCGTAGCGTATGCGAAATGTCGTCTTATAGATGTCCGCTTCTTTCACCTTGGTGGTGATAACCCGACCTCAAATCAATTTTGGAGAAAAGCGAAGCTCCCTTTAATTGATCAAGCAGTCGTCAATTCTCGGCAGAGGATACCGATTCTTGATCGTCAATTTATTCAATTATGCGTAGTCAATGCACATACGCATCGATCCATCCTTCTTCTTGATGAATGAGGCTGGTGCTCCCACGGAGACACACTTGGTCGAATAAATCCCGATCCGATAATTCTTGAATTTGAGCTTTGAGCTTAGCCAACTCCTTGGTGCCATTCTATAAGGAGCAATGGACCTTTGGTCATCCCGAGCAAAAGCTCAATGCCAAATTCTACTTCCGATCTGGAGGTATACCGAAAGTTCTTCGAGAAATACATCAAAAATTCCTTCATTGTCCTCACATCATCCACAGATAACTCTTTAGCATCCAAGCTAGGAATGCTCCATATCCTTTCTGCACCAACTTCTCCGCCTTTAATGCAGATACCACATTTTCCAGATAGTTTCTTCGCTCACCAATCATTATGACTTCCTTATCATCCGAGGTTCTTACTGACATTCGTTTTTCAGCACAATCCAATTGCGCCCGATGTTTAACCAGCCAATCCATGCCCAGAATGAGATCAAACTCACCGAAAGGTAGTTCCATCAAGTTTGCTAAGAATATCTCCTCTTGAATTTTTAAGGGCACGTCTTTAAATATTTTATTAATAATTACCGACTATCCTAAAGGACTAATTACTGTCATCTCACTCTCGGTAATTTTAGATTCTAATTTCAGGTTTCCAGATATGGCACTAGATACATATGAATGGGTAGAGCCAATATCTATTAAGGCAATAACAGGTACATCAAAAATGAAGAACGTACCAGTTATCACATCATTGCATTGTCGTCCTCATGGCGTCTAAGCGCATAGACCGATCCAGTGTCTTGCATCTGCATTTCCTCTATGACCATTGCCTCGACCCGGTGCACCTTGACCACGACCAGCCCCATTACCACCACGACCTGGTCCACGACCTCTCGGTGGCTGCTGATTACCTCTGGCCGACTGTGCATCATTATTACGAACTCCTTGAGTCGTATCCATACGTCGAGGACAATTTTTGTACTGATGATCCATTGAACCGCATTTGTAGCATGCACCCGTTTTCCTCCAACATTCCCCAAAATGTCTTTTCCCACACTCAGTGCAATCTCGACTCCGATTATTTGTTATCGGGGTTCTACCTTGAACTGATTCATCATTTCGAGGTTTCTTTTGGAATCTCTTTGATGAACCAGACTGATGTGTCTCTCTCTTGTTTCAAAATTTTTCTCGGTTCTGCCATTCTGAATTCTTAGCCTCTTCGGCTATTTTGGCCTTCTCCACAAGAGTCAAAAAATTTCTAACTTTCGTGGAGCAATCGAACCCTCACTCATCATTAAGTCCATCCTCAAACGCACACAATGTTTGTGATCATTGCTACAATTGTTGGGCATAACGGCTCGGACGTAAAACTCGACTTCATATCTTGCCATGGTCTTACTTCCTTAGACAAGATTCGAAATTCTTTCCTTGACGTCTACATAACTTTCGCTCCAACGTATTTTCCTTGGAAGGCGGCTTTAAAGAATTCCCAATTAATCGGTCGACTTGGTGCCTTCTCGAACAATGAGCCACCAGCGTCGCCTCATCTCTTAACAAGGATATAGCTCCTCTCAGTTTTTGCTCGACAGTACATTCCATATCATCCATAATCCGTTCCACAGCTTCGAGCCAGTATTCAGCTACATTCGGAGCTACACCAGAGACTCCTCTAAAAACTTCTGCATTATTTGCCTTAAGTCGCTCTGAAATTGACCCACGAGTTGTTGGCCCAATTCTAGCTCCAGCGACCCTTTCCAAGACTCGCAGCATTGCTTGAGTCAATGCATTATCTTCTTCCATGTGATCGCGTGATCCCGTCTCACTTTCAATTGACGCAGGTGCGTCTACTTCCGGCATATGATTTGGTGCTTCAGTCGTAGCACCTCGGCCTCTACCACGGCCACGTCTACCGCGTCCACGACCACGTCCTCTAGTGCTCATGATAGCTTGTTTGTTTTTATCTGATTACAAGTTTTATGAATCAGAAAATTTGTTTCGGTATTTATTAACGATATTTTATGAGATTTGAGATATAAAGTTGTTTTTCGCAACATATCCTATAGTCTCAATCTCTACGGTTTTTCACATCTAAAACTAGAAGTTCTAGAGTGTTCCTATGATTATATCATAGCAATTACTAGGCAATAAATACTTACTTGACTTGTTGCCGGATGCTTGTGGTGCCAAACTAATCTTAAAAAAATTTGAACGATTTCATACAGAAATTATTTGCGAACCCAAACCACAGCCGAGTTTTTGAAACTGGCTCTGATACCACTAAATGTAACACCCCAAACCCGGTCTATGCATTAAGACTAGATTTGGTTTGTTACTGAATCATTTGTGTTTAAATCTTCAATAAGTTGAAAGCTACAATATTATTTATAGGATTTATAAAAATTAGAAGAGTATTTGCATTTGATAAATATTAGAAAACATTAGTTGAAAATCATTGTATTATCAAAAGCTTTTAGGTAATTTATTTAAGAGTTAACAATAATAAAATGTTTATAAAAGAATTTCATATACTTGAAAACCCAAATTTATTTTAATAAAAACATCATATAATCATAGCCCATATTTAAAAGTCCAAAGTATAGTTTAAAAAAAACCCAAACACACATAAAATCCATAAATTATTTATAGAGGCCCTTATTACAATAATCCAAAATAGTAAAAATACTTATTAGAAAGTCCAAAGTTTAAATAACCCATGTTTTGCAAGTATGGCCTCCACGAAGTCATCCTTGGCCCAAGTCCACGTCAATTTCCATTACGAGATGGAAAAATTTAAAGGGGTGAGTTACTTAGAACTCGTGTGTAACTCACTTACCACTATTATTGGGCGGATCATCAAGATATTATCTTTGGGCTTGAGCCCAATTCTGAAATTCAACAATATATCATAAAATAAAATAATTTAAATGCATGTAAAATGAATTTCCCAACCAAACCTAATATCCATCCGCTAACACCCCGTACCAACCATCACACTGTGGGGATCAAGTCAACCCACCCGCCAACACACCAATTGTAGGCATTAAGCCTTTTTATAAATGTGGCAAAGCCACCGAACTAGAGGCAATAAGCCATAATTGTGGCGAGCCACCGAACTATAGGCAATAAGCCATAATTGTGGCGAGCCACCGAACTAGAGGCAATAAGCCATAATTGTGGCGAGCCACCGAACTAGATTTTGGCAGCAGCCATTCTTCTCTTCATATACCCCACCCATGCAATTATGCTTATATAGCAAAATATAGTCATATAATAATTTTATTTAATTCATAACATTGGTGGGTTTTCATTAAACATTTCATTTGGCCCAAAATAAATAACTTAGCAATTTGCCCATTTAGCGGTTTGTGGGCTTTGGCCCATTTATCAAACTAGAGTATTTTGGCCCGATTTATCGAACTAGAGTATTTTGACCCACTTTATCGAACTAGAGTATTTTGGCCCGATTTATCGAACTAGAGTATTTTGGCCCAATTTATCGAACTAGAGTATTTTGGCCCAATTTATCGAACTAGAGTAATTTGGCCCAATTTATCGAACTAGAGTATTTTAAGGCCCAATTTATTGAACTAGAGTATTTTGGCCCAATTTATCGAACTAGAGTATTTTACGGCCCATTTTCACGAAACATACAATTTTCGTAATAACAAGTAATTTCTCGAGGGCATTTTCAAAATTTTCACGATTTAGTCGTTTTTACGTATTTTCGTCAAAATATCAGTTTTTACGTTTTTACCGATCTAGTCGTTTTTTTACGATTTTTACTTCCATACCGAAATTGACATCCAACCGAAAAAATAGTGTGAAGTTACACACCTCGATACCGAGAGTACTAATCCTTCTCGCTCCTCGGCACCTAAAACACATTTCGATCCGTTAGAATACTATTTCGTAAAAATATTCTTAATCGGTAATAGATCCAAAATCTTACCCTCTTGATTTTGAATCACTTCGATTTTCGGCTTCTCCTCGTTTATTGATTCGTTCGTCACGAGAATCCACCAACGTATAATGGCTCGGAAGTTCGTACTACTTCAAATAATTGACTCCCTTCGGAAGATGGTCCGCAACCCGGTGGAAAATCTCGGACTGCCGAAACCGCTCTTCGTTTAAATGGGGGATTTACAGATCCGCCCCTCTTAACGTGACTAACCACCGCCCTTTTCTTCCCTATTTTGAAAGTCTTCACGATCAAAGGAATATTAGTTAAATCTAAAATAATATCGAATAGTACTAGAGGCTTTAAAAGATGTGATTTCCTTACCACAATAATTCGATTCCAACGTTCTACGATTCTCCCGATCACTTGAGTTCCGATCTTCCGTTATTGCACTATATAATAACGAATGAAGCATTGTTAGAACGAACGTTTATTTCGATCTAAAAAGGCCTTCATAACACCATTAATAATCGGTCATAACACTTTTAATAAATCGAAACGAAAAAGAAGAACCCCTTATCTATAATCCACGATCGAAAAGTAAGGATTGAGAAAGGTGATAGATGAAGATTTCGGCTATGTATGATCAAAGAAAAAATAAAGATTCGGCTAAGGGCACTTCTAGCATTCGGCCATGAGAGAGTTTGATGGAAAAACTTTGAATGAGAAAAATTAAAATATGAAAGAAGAGATGATGATAATGTTGTTTGATTTCAATGAGAAGAGAAGAAAAAGATGGATTTTAGGAGATAGTACATTCGGCCATGGTAAAAGAAAAGAGAAAGGATGGTTCTTTTGGTATAGTTGATTTGACTTAGAAGAAATACAAAAGAAAACTCACAAGATGAATAAAAGTGACCAAATGGTCAAAAGAATTTGGCTTTACCAAATGCAAAATTTGGCCAAGATGAAAAGTTGAAAGAGGAAAACAAAATTCTGCACAAGGTGCAAGGAATGACCAAAGAGAAAAGGAATTCTAAGCCAAAACTAACACAAAATTGGCTCCTCCCTATACCAAGTTGCCGTCCAACACATGGTCAATTGGCCATGATTTGTTTCAAAATTTCCCTTGATATGTGCCTTATGTTCCCCTATCTTTCCTTAAGTATTTGATTCCATGCCATATGTTAACTATTTCCTTAAACCTTTAATACACTAACCAAAAATAACATGGTCAACACTTACCATATATGTTCTTGGCCGACACTTGCTATCCATGTGCGAGAAAATTAAAATAAAAATTCATCTAGGTGCTAAACAAGGATTCGAACCTCTTCCCTCTTGTTATAACCCATGCGCCAACTCCACCATGCCATGTACTCAACTTATGACACTCATTAACACTTAATTTAACTTAAGTCTTAATGACATTTGCTTCTCTTCAATAAATTCTCAATTATTAAATTTTATTCCTTATCCAAATTATGCTATACTCCTCTTTAGGACTTCAATAAGCACTAAAATAAAAGAAAGAAATTTTCCTTTAAAGTCTAAACACCAATTCATGCAATATAAAAACACTCGAATTTTTAGGGTGTTACAATAATTTTGTGGCAAAGCCACCAAACTAGATTTTGGCAACAGGCCTTTCTTCTCGTCATCATTTTCCCAACCCATGCAATATGTATGCAATGTAGTCTATGATCATATAATGATTTAATTAAAAGGCCCATTAACAAGAGTCAATATTTGATTTTATTAAGGCCCAAACATTTGGCCCATTTTAGCAATTTAATAACTTAAGCCCAAAATTACGATCTAGTAGGAATTTGGCCCATTTAACGATCTAGTAGGGATTTCACCCGTTTAACAATTTAATGAGATTACGGCCCATTTACGATCTAGCAGATTTACTTGGTTTAACAATTTAATGAGATTACGGCCCATTTACGATCTAGCGAGTTTTGACCCATTTATCGATCTAGTAGAATTTTACCCAATTACTAATTATCAAATTTATCGGTCCATTTTACGAAGACATGAAAATTTATATTTTCCATCTAACTCATTGAGGCTTTTTCGTAATTTTCACCATATTATCCGTTTTCATGTAATTTCACCAAATACCAATTATTACGTTTTATACCGATCTAGTCGTTTTATGATTTAACATCATACCACGAATAACATCCAAACCGAGAAAAGTGTGAAGTTACACACCTCGATATCGTGAGTACTAACCCTTCCGCTCTTCAACACCTAAACATAATACGATCTTATTAGGACATTAACATGAACAAAATATATTAGACATTTGATCCAAAACCTTACCCTCTTGATTTTGGATCACTTCAATCTTCAGTTTCTCCTCGTTTATCGATTAGTTATTATTTGAGAATCCACTAACGCATACAAAGGCTCGGGAGTTCTTACTACTTGAATAATTGATTTCCTTGGTAGATGGTCCGTAACCGGTGGAAAATCCGGACTACCGAAATCGCCTTCTTTTATACTTAGGGGAATAGTGGATCCGCCCTCTTACGATAACTAAACACGCCCTTTTCTTCCCTATTTTGAAGATCTTCAATAACAAAAGATAGTTAATCCTAATAATATATCAACATAAGAATTCTAAAGATCTTAAAGGCGAGATTTCCTTACCACAAATATTCTTGTTCCACAAGGAGAATCGATCCAAACGTTCTATGTCACTCACGACCACTTGATTTCCAATCTTCCGTTATCGCACTAAAATATAACATAAATAAACGTTAATAGAATGAACGTTTTTTTCAATCTAAGAAAGCCTTCATACCACCATCAATAATCGGCCATGACTACTTCTAACTAAACGAAACTAAAAAGAATTCTTACCCTTTTGTCCACCGTTGAAAAGAAAGGATTGAAAATGATGTCTCTAAGTGATGGAGGATTCGGCTATGATAACCAAAGAAAAGAAAAAAATGATTCGGCTATGGCTCACTAACATTCGGTCATGGGGAAAAAATAATGGAGAAAAGATGAGTGAAAAGAAATAAAATAAGAGAAGAGATGATAATGAAGATTCGGTTTTCAAAGAAGAAAAGAAAGGAAAAGATGTATTAGAGAGCAAGGTACATTGAAATGGAGAAAGAAAACAAAAGAGAGATATGGTCTTTTGGTAATAACAATTTCGGCACTAAGAAGAGGCACAAGAGAATATTCAAAAGATGAACAAAAAAATGACCAAATGGTCAAAAGAATTAGGCTTTACCAAATGCATAAATTCGGTCAAGGGAGAAAAGTTGAGAAAGGATTGCAAAACTTTGCACATATGCTAAGAATGACCAAAAGAGACTTCAAATCCTAGCCAAACTAACACCAAAATTGGCTCCCCCTAGACCATATTGCCAGTCCAAATGCATGGTCAATTGGCCATGATTTTGTTTCCAAAACATTCTCCTTGATACTTGCCCCATGTCTCCATATCTTTCCATAAGTTCTTGATTCCATACCATATGTTAACACTTACCTTATTCCTTTGATATACTAACCAAAAATAACAAGGTCAACACTTTCCATAAATGAGCTTGGCCGACACTTACTATAGAAGAGCAAAAATAAAAGTTTTCCAAATGCTATTTAAGGGATTCGAACCTCTTCCCTCATGCACCAATTCATGCGCCAACACCACCATGCCATGTACTCATCTTGTGTCACTTATTAACACTTAAATTAACTTAAGTATTAATGACACTTGCTTCTCTTCAATAAATTCTCAAATATAAAATTTATTCCTTACCCAAATTATGCTATACTCTTCTTGGGACTATAATAAACACGAAAATAAAAGTAAGAAAATTTTCCTTTATAATCTAAACACCAAATCATGCAATATATCAATACTCGGATTTTTAGGGTGTTACAATACAGCAGTAAAAGTTCGATTAAAATCGCAAAGTTGGTGAAATCAAAAAATATGGTATTATCGACACTTTAGTGTTAAGATCAAGAAATCGGTATTAAGATCATGAAAATTTTGAAATCGTCCTTAATGGCTAAAACGATAATAAGTGAGAATTTGGGCCATATGTGATATTTGGAAAATTTGGGCCATATGTGATATTTGGCAAATTTGGGCCATATGTGATATTTGAGAATTTGGGCCATATGTGATATTTGGCATATTTGGGCCATATGTGATATTTGAGAATTTGGGCCATATGTGATATTTGGCAAATTTGGGCCATATGTGATATTTGAGAATTTGGGCCATATGTGATATTTGGCAAATTTGGGCCGTATGTGATATTTGATAAATTTGGGCCATATATGATATTCGGTAAATTTAGGCCATATGTGATAATTGAGAATTTGGGCCATATGTGATAATCGATAAATGGGCCATAAGTGAAATTTGATAAGTGGGCCATTTATGATAATTGATAAATGGGCTATATGTGATATGTGTTTTAATGGGCCAAAATTCATAAATTATAATATGGTTTTCTTTACAAATATTTTGTAATGCATAAACATGATTGCATGGGTTGGGATCAATGATGAAGAGAAGAAAGGCTTGATGCCAGAATTCTAGATAGGTGACTCTGTCACGATGGTCGTTGCCCGAAATCTAGATCGGTGGTTTTACCACAATTATTTAAATGGCCGTTGCCACAAATATTATATTGGGCTTAAACCCTACTTTGGTGTGTTGGCGGGGTGGGTGACTAAAGCTCCCCACAGGTGTGCTGGTTGGGTATGGGGGTGTGTAGCGGATGGAAATCTAGGTTTGGTTTTGGGAATTGCATATCATTTGCATTTTATATATATATATGCTAAATTATTATATTTTGAAATGGGCTTAGGCCCAAATAAATGTTTAAATGGTCTTGGCCCAGTGGACTATGGTAAGTGAGTTACACACTGAGTTCTAAGTAACTCACCCCATTTTTTTTTTAACCCTCTTAGGTAATAACAATTGATGGAGACTTGGGTGGGAGATGACTTCGTGGGAGGCTATACTACAAATGGTGGTTTATAAAACTTTAAGACTTCCTTTATAATTTTTTATTATTAAGTACTATTTTTAATAGCGATGTAATAAGGCCTTTTTAATTATGGATTTTATTATGTGGATGGATTTATTATGTTTTAGTTTTATTAAGTTGGATTGATTTAGTTTTTCATAAATGATTTTCTAAAACTTTCGTATAAAATAAAGGTTTTATTAAATATCTTTAAAACTCAGAAATCCTTTAACTCTTCGTTAGAATATTTTGATTAAATAATTTTTAAAATTTTAATCAAATACTACTCTATAGATCCAATGATAATCTCTTGTGTTTTTAATCAAGGATTTCAAATAAACTTTGATTTTTTGTTATAAAGTCATTCTCTTAATCGTTTTGGAATTTGATTTTTACTTTGTTAAATGATTTGAATGTACGTTAAATTTGTGTGGCATGCCAAAATCCGGGCTTAATGCATAGGCCGGGTTTGGGGTGTTACAAAAAATTTGGTGTTTATGCCTATTAAGGAGAGATAGTAAGTGGCATCAATGTTTATGGAAATAAGTGAGTAATTTGCTAGCATAAAATGAGCATTTGGTAAAGAGGATGTGGCGTCACATGAAGGGTTTTAAGGGAAGAGGTTCGAATCCCACTTGGTACAAAAATTTTTTTTTTTTTTATGTTCCATCCCTAAGTGTCGGCCATGGTGGTATTTAAGGCAAGGTAGACTTTTTAATTATGGAATGGTGGCTATGGAAATATGGTAAGGAGAAGGATAAGGGATAATGAAGGAAAGAATCAAAGGAAAAAGGCAAGACAAGGGAGCATGTTGGCCTTTTTCATGGGTGATGTTTTGGAAAGTGTTTTTGGTCAACACTTATCCTTTTGGCAAAACATTACATGGTTTTGGTGAAGGAATAGGGAGAGCCGAAATCTTCTTTGGTCATTTTGCAAAGTTTTGTGCATGCTAACGTTTGGTTCTCTTAGCATTTTGGGTACTCTTCCTTGATATTATCTTTTCCTTTTTACTTTGGCCGAAACCTCTTAGTCCATTCGTGCATGTTTCTCCTTTGTTTTGGCTAAAACCTCAATGCATTTTGGTCATTCTCTCTTTGATAGTCGAAACACCTAGTCTAATTGTTCATCTCTTTTTCTTTTGTTTTATCGCAACACTCATCACACTATTGCTCATCTTCCCTTTGAAAATCGTAACTAGTTAAGCACTCATTCTCCATCTTTCTTTTCTTTTTCACAAAATTCTTCAACCTCTTTCTTCTTCTCTAATCCATACTCTCATAGCCGAATTTTCTTATTCATTTTTCCTCCTTAGCCGAACCATTCAACCCATAATCCCTCCTTCACAATTTCTTTCTCATTTGTGTTGACACTCCTTTTTCGATCAAATCGGTAAGTGGTTTCTTTTCTCTTTTCATTTTTTTCCTTTTCCGAATGGATATTTATCACTATTCAGTTGTGAATCTTGTTTCTAAATTGAAATGGTGTTACCTTCCACTCCTTCACTTCTTAATCACCCTCTTTTTCGTAGTGTTCTGGGTGGGTGGTCGAATATCATTCTAGCCTTAAGTCGAACGGTGGAAATCGGATCCAATATCGATAAGGTAAGGAGTTCTTTATGGATTATTTGATATCGCTCAATATTCAATTAGTTGCTAATGGAATAATATTTTGGACTAATCGGTTATATTTTTAAGGACTAGATCGCTCGATCTATCCACTTGTTTATCATACGATTCTAGTGGTAAGCCAAACTGTAACATCCTAAAATTTAGTATCAGTATGTTGTTTTCTTTTTTTGGCGCTTAGTAGTGCAATAATTTTTATTTGTGTGGTTAAATGGTATCATGAGGGCTTGGGATTAATATTGGACTTAGAATAATTTTTAGTAAATTGTACTTTATTGGAGAGGAGCTTGTAACCTTAATGCTTAAGGTAAATTAAGTGATTAAACTAGCGTAAGTTGAGCTAGTAGTAAAGTGGAGTTGGCGCCATAAGTGTTCCTAGAGGAAGGAGTTGAATCCTTGATGAGCAAGTGAATTTTGTTTATTTTGTTTTCCATTTTCATAGTGTCGGTTATGGATAAGATCTTGGATGAGTTGGATTTCAAATATTATGGCAAGAAGACTAAAGGAAAAAGGTAAGCAAAAACTTAAGGAAAAGAATCTTATAAAAAAAGGCATTTAGGGTGGACACAAGGCTTAATCTAAGGTGAATGTTTTGGAAAGTTTTGTGTGGCAACAACTTTGACTTTGTATCCATGTACTTGGACGGTTTTTGGGGCTAGGGGGTGGCTGAAATTTTGAAGGCAATTGGATGAATTAGGAGCTAGTTGTGCACATCTTTTTTTTAGTCATTTTGTGTTCTCTCAAAGCTTTTCTCTCTAATTTTTCCTCATCTTAGCCAACTATATTTTGGAAAAAAGGTAAACCATTTTCTTTTCTTTTGGTCATTTGAGTTTTGACCATTTCGGGTTTGAGTTGTTCTTTCTCCCCAAATTATTTCTTCTTTCTCTCCTCTTTGTGATCGAAAATGCCAAAACATCAAAGACCATTTCTTCTTTTTCCCTCATTGCCGAATGTACATTGACCCAAAGTTCTTCTTTGAATCATCTTCTATCCTTGAGAACCAAAATCGAAACCTTCATTTCTATTCTCTTTTCTTTTTTAATTCTCTTAAAAGACTCTCAAACATCATTCTCTCCCTAATTCTTCACCATGGCTGAATGTTGATGGTAAAATCTTTAGCCGAATCTTTCTCTTCATTTATAATCTTTTCTCTTTCCAACAAATCCTTCTTTCTTTGTAGTGATATAGCGGAGTGCCGATTATTTCTACATCAATTAGTCGACCTTAGCCGTAATAAGATCATGTGGAAAGGAAGTTCATCATTCAAGGTGAGGAATCAATTTCAAAAAGGGGTTTTATATTATTTTTCTTTTAATTGATTAAGGATTGTTTTGATTAATCGATTCTGTCATAGGGACTTTATTAATCGACTTTCACTCTTTGAACGAAAGAATCCTGTGGTAAGCTTATTTCACCTTTAAAATCAATTGGTTGTAAAAAGGGAATATTAGCTGGACTAACATTTATTTGTCAATGGAGGCAATCAATATAGGGTCGAAAAGGGTTGTTAATAGCGTTTGGAAGAGGGGTGGTTCCGCTATCCCCTCTAAATTCAAGCGAAGGGCTATTTCGGGAATCTGAGACTTTCCATTGGGTTGTGGACCCTCATCCGAGGAGAATCAATTATTCAAAGTCATGCGTACTCCGGAGCCATTGACTATTCATGGTTCTTCAACGGTTTATGAACCGTCAATCAGGGAAAATCGAAAGATAATTGTTGTTCAAAATTTCGAGGGTAAAGATCTAGATCGTTTATCTTCACATAGATTTATATTTAGTATCAGTGTTCTAATCGAGTGTGATACGTATTTAGGTATCGACGAGCGGGAAAGTATAGTTTTCACCATAATCAAGCGTGTAATTTCACACTTATCTCATGAGTTAGATATTGTACCGTAAGTGAAACACCCCAAACCCTACCCACGAGCCTTGACCGGATCTGGTATGCTCCCCGGTGTAAACCGTTTCAAATTCTTTTCTTACTTAGGATAAACTTGTGTGATTTGGAAGAAAGATCGTTTTGGGTTGGGCTTGAGATGAAAACAAGTTTATTTCATTATTAAAAATCCTTTACTTTAAGTGACAAAACGTTTGGGCTTTGTTTTAAAAATAGATTTACTTAATCTTTTAATAAGTAAAAGTTTGTAAGCTTAATAAATAAAAACAGAATAAAAATAATTCTACTAAGGCCTTATTACATCAAATAATTCCCAAAATTTAAAATTCAAAATACTTAAAATAAAATAGTCCAAATAAAAGAAATCTGAACTTCACATGGCCTCCACTAATCATCTGTTGGCTGGGTCCATCCTTTGGTCGTCACGAAAAGTAATCCCACAACGGGTGAGTCAGCAGACTCAATGTGTAACCAACACTAAAATTTAATATTTCGGGCATACAATGTCATTCATGTTCATAAAGCATTTAAACAATATGATGCAACCCGAACCCAAACCTATATGCCATCCACTACACACCACCCGTACCATCCCGCACAAGTAGGGACTACTAAGTCAACCCTCCATCAGCTACACACCATTGAAGGCGTCATTGCAATCGACGTGCTCATCGCCCTTATAAAATTCGTGGTCTTAGGTCACCGTGCTCATCGCGTGGTCTTATAAATTTCGTGGTCTTAGGTCACCACATTCGAATTCGTGGTCTTAGGTCACCACATTAACTTCCCTTTTCATATAACCCATATGCCCCATATTTCATACACAATATGCAAAATCATGCCTTAATTTACATTCTTATCACTTTTCACGTGTTAAAAATAACATATATTCATATTCCTAGTAGGAGTAGGAAGCGTGCCTTAGTACTTGTACCATAGTATGGTACCTTAGCCATATTCACATTCTTGTAAACATGCACATTTAATTTAAAACATAGCCATGAACATATTAAAACTTAGGGTAGGTACACACCGATTCGCTTAACGATTTGAAATCCCGAATTCTGATCTTAGATCTTTAACTCCTTACATTCGGCCAATATTAAATATTTAATGAAAAACTCATTCGGCCATAAAACCAAATCCTAGTAAGATTTGTGTACTAAAACTTACCTTAATATCGATTTGTTTATTACTCAACTCCTGAAAACTTTGTTATTCTTCTCCTTGTATTCAGCCAAACACTAGATCTCTACATAGGTTAGTTTCAGCTTTTTAAACAAGTAACAATATACCTAAATACCAGAATTGGCCTTGGCCGAATGTGTAAGTACACTTACCTTACGATTCTTAAATCCCGAAACTCACCGAATAACTAGGGAACACGCGGCCTATGGTGTACCTTCGGGAAAAGAATTTCTTCTTCCTTATAGTCGACTGATCCTTAGATTTATTAACTTGTTAGTTTCGGCTATTTTGAATATTTAAATAACAGATCTAAATACTAATCTAGGCTTTAGCCAAATATACATAGGTGCTTACCTTCCAAATCTTAAATCCCGAATTGGATCCTTGCTTCCTTAATGCTGTCAAAATTCCTATAACCATATGTTAGATTTAATCTAACATTAAAACATAAAACATGGCCTTTGGCCGAATATACATATGTCTTACCTTAGATCCTAGAAATCCCGAAAGATACCTTCTTGTAGTTGACAATTCTTAAATCCCAAATACACCCTTCCATAATTCAGCCAAAATTAATAATAGAGATTAGTCCCTAAATTTTTGATAGGTCTAAAATATAAAAAAATTGAAACCAATTTTGGATCTTACTCTTTTAAGAAATCGTGACACCCTTGTTAAAAGCCCTTAAAGAATCGGCCTTGATGACTAGATGATAAGGTTTCGCTTTTAAGATTTAATGGAGAAGTCGGCTAGGGATCTCTTGGGGTATTCGGTTTCCACAAAAAATAAAGAAAAGAAGACTTGAGAATTTTGGCAATGGTGGACTATAGATTGACAACAACCTGAAAGAGAAAGAAGAGAGGAGAGCACTAAGAAATTTGGCGAGAGAGAAAGAGGAGGAAGAAAAATTGATGAGTAGCCTTATTTTTTTCCCTCTTATTGCCAAAATTACTACTCAGAATCCCTTACTTGGCCACCACTCTTCTATTTTGATAACTTTATCCTTTGAATTATCACTTTATTAAAAGAATTAATCCAACAATTATCTCCTAAAAATAATGATAAATAAATCTATTATTTATCTCCTATTTAAACGAAATTTAAAGAGAATAAACTCTTCCTTGGGTTCCTTAGTGCCATCCACTTCCTGCTCTTTGTAGCAAAAATAAAACTCCTTTATTTGCTCCCCAAGTGACTCGAACCTAGGCCCAATACCCTTGTATGTGGCGTCACCTACAGGCCTCAAGTGATATCTTGAGCCACTTTTCCAAGCCTATTTATGTGTCAAATTCCTCCTATTAATTTTCTTAAGGCCACCTTGCCTTAGTTTCCTCTTTTACTTAACATTTCTAAATCATTTCCTTACATTTCGGGTTCAAGTTTCCAAAATGTTCACTTTCCTATTTTAACTTGACATTTCCAAGTTTCCAAAATGTTCACTTTCCTATTTTAACTTGACATTTCCAAGTTTCCAAAATGTTCACTTTCCTATTTTAACTTAACATTTCCATACATTCCTGGGTTTCCAAAATATTCAAAATACATTCATAACACATAAGACATGTCATTTTGTATGCAATTAAACCGAAAATGCATAGGCCCATTTTCGAGGATGTTACGATTCTACCCCTTAAAAATAATTTCATCCTCGAAATTACTCACTAACAAACAATCGTACAATCTAACTCACCACACTACGCTATTGCTGCGCACTCTGATCTTAACAACACTAACACATGTCTTAGATACTATCTCGACCACGTCCACTAGAACTCATTACTAACGTCTCGATTTAATCGATTAAAAGTTTTATGCATTAGTTCTTTGTTCCTTTGTTTATCCATGACAGTTTTATGAAAAGGAGTTTAATAGTGGTTCTCTCGATCAAATAAAGTCTCAGTTCAAGTTCACCATTCTAATTCGGAGATTCACATTCACATTCACATTCATCCATCTCGATAGAGACACATTTATTCACAACATTCATTCACTACTTTGGGCATTCCTGATCATTCCCCATCTAGGGGTAATTTCGTCATTTTTCCTATAAGGGTATTTTGATAATAAATCGGGGTCACTTCAAAAATAATCTTTATAAATCAAAAGCATTTCTAAATTTACAAAAACTTGAGGTTATCTTGAAAATTTGTTCTTCAAATCAGCAATGTTGCAGAAATTTCAAAAATCGAGGTTATTTGGTAATTTTGGAAGTTAGGGGCATTTAGTAAATTCTCCAAATCGGGTATCTTGATATTTGTAAAACAAAAGTTTTGGTATTTTTGTAAAGTAGAAACATTTTAGCAAAAGTCGAGAGTATTTTGAAAATCTTAAAAACTAAGGGTATTTTATTAATTTACAACACAGGGGCATTTTAGTGATTTTCCCAAATCAAAGTACCTTGAATTTTTTGTAAAATAGAGTTTTGGACACTTTTGCAAAATAGAAATTTTACTAAAATTGAGAGTAATATGGTAATTTTAGAAACTAAGGGCATTTTTGTAATTTTATAGCCTGGGTATTTTAGTAATTTTGGCAAACCAAAAATTTTTTTCGAGAAATTTTCAAAATATATTTTGTTGCAAATCGAAGGGTTAATTTAAGGATTTTAAAAACTAAGG
This sequence comes from Gossypium rotundifolium, assembly GCA_025506655.1. Classification (NCBI taxonomy): domain Eukaryota; kingdom Viridiplantae; phylum Streptophyta; class Magnoliopsida; order Malvales; family Malvaceae; genus Gossypium; species Gossypium rotundifolium. The sequence goes on from CP106725.1 coordinate 163,766,291, forward strand.
TTTTTATAAAAATATGGCTAGTCCCTTTCGGGTTTTAGTTATTGGGTTTAGCTCGTGACTAAGTCCTCTTGGTTAGGGTGAACCGAAGCTACGCACAAGGTAGGGTTCGAGTGGAGAGGAGGTGAGTCACTAGGACTGCTTAAATACCAAGCTCCCACTGAAACCAATCCTAGACATGCGCACAATGGTTGCCACACCCTAACTCGGCGACTTAGACACAGGTTTGTTTAATTGTGCCCTAAAGTTTTATGTAATTGTTGGGGGTAAACTAGTCCTATGGTTCAAGTACTTATCATACTAATCTACGTTCCATTTCTACCCTTCTACAAATCATGCAATAATTCACACAATGGATAGGGGTACTTACCTGGTGGACTTCGGGTCGGAGACTTAGTGGGCCATGCCAGAAAACCCTGCTTAATTCACAAAAATTCTTTTTGGGCTTAATTTTGAAAACGTTTTGGGCCTTAAACCCAAGGCCAAGAGTTTAAAACTAGGCTCTGATACCAAACTGAAACACCTCAAACCCGACCCACGAGCCTTGACTGGATCTGGTATGCTCCCCAGTGTAAACCGTTTCAAATTCTTTTCTTACTTAGGATAAACTTGTGTGATTTGGAAGAAAGATCGTTTTGGGTTGGGCTTGAGATGAAAACAAGTTTATTTCATTATTAAAAATCCTTTACTTTAAGTGACAAAATATTTGGGCTTTGTTTTAAAAATAGATTTACTTAATCTTTTAATAAGTAAAAGTTTGTAAGCTTAATAAATAAAAAGCAGAATAAAAATAATTCTACTAAGGCATTATTACATCAAATAATTCCCAAAATTTAAAATTCAAAATACTTAAAATAAAATAGTCCAAATAAAAGAAATCTGAACTTCACATGGCCTCCACTAATCATCTCGCAGGCCTGGGTCCATCACCGATCGTCACTGAAAAGTAATCCCTAGCACGGGTGAGTCAGCAGACTCAATGTGTAACCAACACTAAAATTTAATATTTCGGGCATACAATGTCATTCATATTCATAAAGCATTTAAACAATATAATGCAACCCGAACCCAAACCTATATGCCATCCGCTACACACCACCGTACCATCCTACACACCGTGGGGACTACTAAGCCAACCTCCATCCGCTACACACCATCAAAGGCGTCATTGCAATCGGCGTGCTCATCATCCTTATAAAATTCGTGGTCTTAGGTCACCACATTCGAATTCATAGTCTTAGGTCACCACATTCAGATATCGTGGTCTTAGGTCACCACATTGATTTCGTGGTCTTAGGTCACCACATTAACTTCCCTTTTCATATAACCCATATGCCCCATATTTCATACACAATATGCAAAATCATGCCTTAATTCACATTCTTATAACTTTTCACATGTTAAAAATAACATATATTCATATTCTTGGTAGGAGTAGGAAGCGTGCCTTAGTACTTAGTACCATAGTATGGTACCTTAGCCATATTCACATTCTTGTAAACATGCACATTTAATTTAAAACATAGCCATGAACATATTAAAACTTAGGGTAGGGTACACACTGATTAAACAACGATTTGAAATCCCAAATTCGATCTTAGATCTTTAACTCCCTACATTCAGCCCATATTAAATATTTAATGAAAAACTCATTCGGCCATAAAACAAATCCTAGTAAGATTTGTGTACTAAAACTTACCTTAATATCGATTTGCTTATTACTTAACTCCCAAAAACTTTGTTATTCTTCTCCTTGTATTCGGCCAAACACTGGATCTCTACATAGGTTAGTTTCGGCTTTTTAAACAAGTAACAATATACCTAAATACCAGAATTGGCCTTGGCCTAATGTGTAAGTACACTGACCTTACGATTCTTAAATCCTGAAACTCACCGAATAATTAGGGAACACGCGGTCTATGGTGTACCTTCGGGAAAAGAATTTCTTCTTCCTTGTAGTCGACTGATCTTTAGATTTATTAACTTGTTAGTTTTGGCTATTTTGAATATTTAAATAATAGATCTAAATACTAATCTAGGCTTTAGCCGAATATACATAGGTGCTTACCTTCCAAATCTTAAATCCCAAATTGGATCCTTGCTTCCTTAATGTTGTCAAAATTCCTATAACCATATGTTAGATTTAATCTAACATTAAAACATAAAACATCACCTTTGGTAGAATATACATATGTCTTACCTTAGATCCTTGAAATCCGAAAGATACCTTCTTGTAGTTGACAATTCTTAAATCCCGAATACACCCTTCCATAATTCGGCCAAAATCAATAATAGAGATTAGTCCCTAAATTTTCGATAGGTCTAAAATATAAAAGAATTGAAACCAATTTTGGATCTTACTCTTTTAAAAATCGCGACACCCTTGTTAAAAGCCCCTTAAAGAATCGGCCTTGATGACTAGATGATAAGGTTTTGGCTTTTAGGATTTAATGGAGAAGTCGGCTAGGGGTTCTCTTGGGGTATTCGGTTTCCACAAAAAATAAAGAAAAGAAGACTTGAGAATTTTGGCAATGGTGGACTATAGATTGACAACAATTGAAAGAGAAGAGAAGAGAGAGAGCACTAAGAAATTGGCGAGAGAGAAGAGGAGGAAGAAAAATTGATGAGTAGCCTATTTTTCCCTCTTATTGCCGAAATTACTACTTAGAATCCTTACTTGGCCACCACTCTTCTATTTTGATAACTTTATCCTTTGAATTATCACTTTATTAAAAGAATTAATCCAACAATTATCTCCTAAAATAATGATAAATAAATCTATTATTTATCTCCTATTTAGATGAAATTTAAAGAGAATAAACTCTTCCCTTGGGTTCCTTAGTGCCGTCCACTTCCCCGCTCTTTGTATCAAAATAAAACTCCTTTATTTGCTCCCCAAGTGACTTGAACCTAGGCCCAATACCCTTGTATGTGGCGTCACCTACAGGCCTCAAGTGATATCTTGAGCCACTTTTCCAAGCTTTGTTTGTGTGTCAAATTCCTCCTATTAATTTTCTTAAGGCCACCTTGCCTTAGTTTCCTCTTTTACTTAACATTTCTAAATCATTTCCTTACATTTCCAGGTTTCCAAAATGTTCACTTTCCTATTTTAACTTGACATTTCCAAGTTTCCAAAATGTTCACTTTCCTATTTTAACTTGACATTTCCAAGTTTCCAAAATGTTCACTTTCCTATTTTAATTTAACATTTCCATACATTCCCAGGTTTCCAAAAATATTCAAAATACATTCATAACACATAAGACATGTCATTTCATACAATTAAACCGAAAATGTATAGGCCCATTTTCTGGATGTTACAGTAAGTAATAGAATAAAAATCGTAAAGTTGGTAAAATTGGAAAATACAGTATATTAACACTTTTTGTGTAAATGCATGAAATCGGTATTAAAGTTGTGGAAATTACGAATTTTCCCTTAATGGGCTATTTTATTAAAAAGTGATATTTGGGGCCATATGAATTATTTTGATAAATTGGCCAAGTGTGAAATTTGTGAAAAGGGCCTCATGTGATTAATTGGCCAAATTTGCTTGATCGATTAATGGGCCAAATTTGCTAGATCGCTTAATGGGCCAACTTGTATTATGGGCCTTATGATGAAATCATTATATGAATATTGTTATGCTTTGTATATGCTTACATGATTGCATGGGTTGGGATAAAATTGAAGAGAATCTTTGGTGGCTCGCCACAATCTAGTTCGGTGACTCTGTCACAATCTAGTTCGGATGGCTCTGCCATAATCTAGTTCAGTGACTCTGTTACAATCTAGTTCGGTGACTCTATCACAATCTAGTTCGGTGGCTCTGCCACAAACATTTTAAATGGTTTTATGCCTGCGATTGGTATGTTGGCGGGGTGGGTTGACTTGATCCTCACAGGTGTGCTGGATGGTACGGGTGGTGTGTAGCGAATGGAAATTTAGGCTTGGTTGGGATTTGCATATCACATGCATTTTATATTTGATATATATATGTATATAAATATATATATATTGTACATTTGTAAATGGGCTCAAGCCTAATTATATGCTTAAATGGTTTTGGCCAGATGGACACGGTAAGTGGGTTACGACTTGAGTTCTAAGTAATTCACCCCGGTTTTCTTACCCTTCTCGGGTAATGATAATTGATGGAGGCTTGGGCGGGGATGACTTCATGTGGAGGCCATACTATGAATGATAGGTTATATATAAACTTTGAACTTCTTTTAAGTATTTCTATTTAAGTATTATTTGGTTGCAATGTAATAAGGCCTCTGGTATTATTTTCATGGATTTTTATTTAGTGGATGGATTTTAATATGTTTTAGATACTTAAATGGAATTTGTTTTAATTTCTATAAATGTTTTCTTAAACTTGCGTATAAAAGGGTTTTCTTAAATATCATCAACTCGTAAAATTTTCCGTGAAAACTCTTTTATAAAATTATTTTAACCAATTATTTCTCTGAAAATCAAATTATAAACCCTTATGTTTTAAAATCATGGATTTCAAATTAATCTCGATTTTGATAAACTCCATCCCCAAAATCATTTTGAAGATTTGTTTTCTTTAAATCATTGATGACTAGATATAAGTTCGATTTGTGTGGCATGCCAAATCTGGACTTAATGCATAGGCCGAGTTTGGGGTGTTACATTTTATGGTATCAGAGCCAGTTTCAAAACTCAGCTGTGGTTTGGGTTCAATAATAATTTTTGTTTTAAAAACTGTTTAAATTTCTAGACTTTATGTTTTAAAGGTAGTATGGCACCACGAGCATTCGGCACCAAGTCAAGTAATTATTTGTATACTGAATGATTATTATTGTGATATGATCATAGGAACACTCTAGAACTTCTAGTTTTAGGTGTTGAAAACAGTAGAGATTGAGACTATAGGATTGATTGCGAAAACAACTCTATCTCTTATAATTCATAAAATATCTTTATTAAACACTGAAATAATATTTTGATTCATAAAACTTGTAATAAGATTAAACCGAATTAGTCATTATGAGCACTAGACGACTTAGACATAGACGCGGTAGACATGGCCATGGTAGAGGACGAGGTGCTAGGGGTGCAACTGAAGCGCCAGGTCATATTCCAGAAATGGATGTACCTGCGTCACCCGGGAGTGAGACTGGATCACATGACCATACAAGAGAGGACAATGCTTTGACTCAAGAAATGTTGCGAGTCCTAGAAAGGGTTACTGGGACTAGAACTGGTCCAACAGTTCGTGGATCAATATCGAGACGACTTAAATCAAGTGGTGCCGAGGTTTTCAGAGGTGTCTTCGGCGTAGTTCTGAATGTTACGAAATACTGGCTTGAGGCAGTGGAGTGAATCATGGACGATTTAGAGTGCACCACCGAGCAGAAGCTAAGAGGAGCCGTGTTCTTGTTAAGGAACGAGGCGTATCAATGGTGGCTTATTGTTCGAGAAGACACCGAGGCTGCATTGGTTACTTGGAATTTCTTCAAAGCTGCTTTCCAAGGGAAGTACGTCGGGACAAGTTATGTGGATGCTCGGAGGAAGGAATTCCTAAAATTGGTTCAAGGAAATAAGACGGTGGTAGCTTATGAGGTAGAATTTCTTCGCTTGAGCCATTATGCTCGCACAATAGTGCTTGTTGATCATGAGTATTTGTGTACACTTTGAAGATGGGCTGAATGATGAGTTGCGAGTACTGATAGCCCCACAACAAGTACAGATTTTTGCCTCGCTTGTGGAGAAAGCCAAGATATCTGAGGAGGCTAAGAACTCGAGCGCTGAGCCGGAAAGAGTTAGAGGCAATAGGGACTTTAAGTAATCGGGTTCTTTTAAAAAGTTTCAGAAGAGGCCTCGAAATGATGAGCCAGCTCAAGTTAGAGCACCTATGACTACAAATCAGAGTCGAGACTGTGTTGACTGTGGGAAGTGACACCCCAAGAAACGTTGGAGGAAGACTGGTGCCTGCTATAAATGTGGTTCCAAGGATCATCGATATAAAATTGCCCTCGAATGACCGTCGACTCAAGCTCGTAACCTCGATGCTCACCGACTAGAAGCACTCGGCTGCCCACCGAGAGGCCGTGGACCAGGTCATGGTGGTAATGGTGTTGGACGTGGTCAAGGTGCACCGGGTCGAGGTAATGGCTTTAAAGGTAACGCGGAGGCAAGACAGGTGGGGTTGGTCTATGCGATCAGGCGTCGGGAAGATGGTGATGCACCTGATGTGATAATTGGTACGTTCTTCATCTTTGATGTACCTATTACTGCTTTGATAGATATCAGGTCTACCCACTCGTATGTTGCTAGTGCCATATCTGGAAACCTAAATATTAGATCTGAGATTACCAATAGAGAGATGACGGTAATTAGTCTTTTAGGACAGTCTGTAATTGTGAATAAACTGTTTAGAGACGTGCCCTTAGAAATCCAAAGAGAAATATTTTTAGCGGACTTGATGGAATTGCCATTCGGTGAGTTCGATCTTATTCTGGGCATGGATTGGTTGGTGAAGCACCGGGCACAATTGGATTGTGTTGAAAAGCGGATGTCAATAAGGACTGTGAATGATGAGGAGGTAGTAATGATAGGCGAGCGAAGGAACTTTTTGGCAAATGTGGTATCTGCATTAAAGGCAGAGAAGTTGGTGAGGAAGGGATGGAGTGTTTCTAGCCTTCATTAGTGCTTTGGATGCCAAGGAATTATCAGTGGAAGATGTGAGAACGGTGAAGGAATTTTTAGATGTCATTCCCGAAGAACTTCTTGGTCTACCTCCAGATCAGGAAGTAGAGTTTGGCATTGAGCTTTTACCCAGAACGGCTCCAGTGTCCATTGCCCCTTATAGAATGGCACCAAAAGAGTTAGCGGAGCTTAAAGCTCAAATTCAAGAATTGTTGGATCAGGAATTTATTCGACCGAGTGTGTCTCCGTGGGGAGCACCAATTTTGTTCGTCAAGAAGAAAGATGGGTCGATGCGTTTGTGCATTGATTATAGGCAGCTGAATAAATTGACAATTAAGAATAGGTATCCTTTGTCGAGAATCGATGACCTGTTTGATCAATTGAGGGGAGCTTCAATTTTCTCCAAGATTGATTTGAGGTCGGGTTATCATCAACTCAAGGTTAGAGAGGCAGATATTCATAAGACGGCATTTCAGACTCGTTATGGTCATTATGAGTTTTTGGTGATGCCGTTTGGTTTGACCAATACACCAGCTACATTTATGGACATGATGAACCAAGTCTTTCAACCCTATCTAGACCAGTTCATAGTGGTGTTCATAGATGATATCTTGGTATATTCGAGGAATGAAGAAGAGCATGACTTATATTTGCGCATTGTGTTGCAAATTTTACGAGATAAGCAACTTTATGCCAAATTCAATAAATGCAAATTTTGGCTGAAGGAAGTGATTTTCTTGGGTCATGTGGTGTCAGCCGAAGGAATAAGAGTTGATCCTCGGAAGGTAGAGGCTGTGTTGGATTGGAAACCACCGAGGTCAGTGGTTGAGATTTGGAGTTTCTTGGGTTTGGTTGGTTACTATAGACGCTTTGTTGAGGGGTTTTCTTTGATTGCTGCACCCCTAACTAAGCTATTGCGAAAGGCAGTACCGTATGTGTGGACTGATAAACAACAAGAAAGTTTTGAAAAATTAAAGAAGATTTTGACGAAAGCGCCGATCTTGATTCAACCCGAGAAATTTGGAAAAGAGTTTATCGTTCTTGTGATCGTCACACACGGGTTTAGGATGTGTGTTGATGCAAGGAGGAAAAGTGGTGGCTTATGCTTCTCGTCAGTTAAGGTCGTACGAAGTTAACTATCCTACTCATGATATGGAGTTGGCTGCGACAGTGTTTGCTTTAATGATTTGGATGCACTATCCCTACGATGAGAAGTCAATCATTTATACGGACCATAAGAGTCTTAAGTACCTCCTTACCCAAAATGAGTTGAACTTGAGACAACGGAGATGGGTGGAGTTGTTAAAGGATTATGACTTCTCAATCGAGTACCATCCTGGAAAGGCTAATGTTGTGGCAGACGCGTTGAGCCGTAAGGTGGTATCGGAGTTAAAAGTAATGCTTGCTCATCTCGGTTTGTATAAGGATGGCGATCGCTAGCGAAACTTGGTGAAGCCATTTTGGTTAGAAACGAGATCAAGGAAGCGCGTTATCGATGAAAAATTGGGTCCTTTAATGCAACAAGTTGAAAGTGGTATAATAGGGGACTTTAGATTGAACAAGGATGGCATGCTGTGTTTTTGTGGAAGAGTTTGTATGCCCATGGATTCAATTTGAGACAAATGATTCTGAGAGAGGCGCATAGTAGCCCTTATGCTATGCACCCCAGAGAAAATAAGATGTATCAAGACCTCCGTGAACAGTATTGGTGGCCAGGGATAAAGCGGAAAGTAACAGATTATGTAAGTAAGACTTTGACTTGTCAGCAAGTGAAGGCGGAACATCAATTGCCATCAGGCTTATTGCAATCGGTAAAGATTCCTCTATGGAAATGGGAGCGGATAACAATAGATTTCGTTAGTGGGTTACCTTTAACACCTGCTAAGAAAGATTTTGTTTGGGTGGTAGTAGATCGATTGATGAAGACCGCTCATTTTCTACCGGTTAAATGCGGATTACTCACTCTGAAGTTGGCTAAAGTGTATGTATCCGAGATTGTGAGGTTGCATGGGGTACCAGTGTCTATCATATCAGACAGGGATCCTAGGTTTACATCATGGTTTTGGAAAGCTTTACATGAGGCTTTGGGAACAAAGTTAAACTTGATCGACTTTTCATCATCGATCGGATGGTCAATCGAAAGAGTAATTGATTTTGGAAGACATGTTAAGAGGTTGCGTGATTGACTTCAGAGGTAGTTGGGAGGATTTCTTACCGTTGGCAGAATTCGCGTATAATAACAGTTACCAATCCAGTATCCAAATGGCGCCTTATGAAGCATTATACAGTCGTAGGTGTCGTACCCCTACTTGTTGGGTGAATTTGGGAATGGCGATTGTTGGATCTGAATTGATATCTGAGACGGAAGAAAAGGTAAAGGTGATTTGAGCACGTTTAAAGGAAGCTTCGGATAAACAAAAGTCATACGCGGATCTGAAGCGTAAGGATATCGAGTTTGTGGTGGGAGATCAGGTCTTTCTGAAAGTATCACCTTGGAAGAAGATTTTCAAATTTGAAAGGAAGGGCAAGTTGAGCCCTAGGTTCATTGGATCGTACCGTGTGTTGAAGAGTGTAGGATCAGTGGCCTATCAGCTTGAATTACCTTCGGAGTTGAGTCAGATTCATAACATTTTCCATATCTCTATGTTAAGGCGTTACCGATCAGATATGTCTCATATAGTGTCAGAAGAGGAGGTTGATCTAAGGCCGGATTTGTCTTTCAAGGAGGAACCAGTGGAAATCTTAGACCGTGATGTTAAGGTGCTAAGAAAGAAGACCGTGCCGTGGTCAAAGTTTTATGGCGTAATCACGGTGTGGAGGAAGCTACGTGGGAGCCTGAGGACGCAATTCGGCAACAATATCCTCACCTCTTCTAATCAGGTAAATTTTGAGGACAAAATTTTCTTTAAGGGGGTAGATTTGTAACATCCTAAAATTTAGTATCAGTATGTTGTTTTCTTTTGTTGGCGCTTAGTAGTGCAATAATTTTTATTTGTGTGGTTAAATGGTATCATGAGGGCTTGGGATTAATATTGGACTTAGAATAATTTTTAGTAAATTGTACTTTATTGGAGAGGAGCTTGTAACCTTAATGCTTAAGGTAAATTAAATGATTAAACTAGTATAAGTTGAGCTAGTAATAAAGTAGAGTTGGCGCCATAAGTGTTCCTAGAGGGAAGGAGTTCGAATCCTTGATGAGCATGTGAATTTTGTTTATTTTTGTTTTACCATTTTCATAGTGTCGGTTATGGATAAAATCTTGGATGAGTTGGATTTCAAATATTATGGCAAGAAGACTAAAGGAAAAAGGTAAGCAAAAACTTAAGGAAAAGAATCTTATAAAAAAAGGCATTAAGGGTGGACACAAGGCTTAATGTAAGGTGAATTTTTTGGAAAGTTTTGTGTGGCAAAAACTTTGACTTTGTGTCCATGTACTTGGACGGTTTTTGGGGCTAGGGGTGGCCGAAATTTTGAAGGCATTTGGATAAATTAGGAGCTAGTTGTGCACATCTTTCTTTTAGTCATTTTGTGTTCTCTCAAAGCTTTTCTCTCTAGTTTTTCCTCATCTTAGCCGAATGTATTTTGGACAAAAGGTAAACCATTTTCTTTTCTTTTGGTCATTTGAGTTTTGACCATTTCGGTTTTGAGTTATTCTTTCTCCCTAAATTATTTTTTCTTTCTCTCCTCTTTGTGACCGAAAATACCAAAACATCAAAGACCATTTCTTCTCTTTTTCCATCATTGTCGAATGTACATTGACCCAAAGTTCTTCTTTGAATCATCTTCTATCCTTGAGAACCGAAATCCAAACCTTCATTTCTATTCTCTTTTCTTCTTTACTTTTCTTAAAAGACTCTCAAACATCATTCTCTCCCTAATTCTTCACCATGGTTGAATGTTGATGGTAAAATCTTTAGCCGAATCTTTCTCTTCATTTATAATCTTTTCTCTTTCCAACAAATCCTTCTTTATTTGTAGTGATATAGCGGAGTGCCGATTATTTCTACATCGATTAGTTGACCTTAGCCATAATAAGATCGTGTGGAAAGGAAGTTCATCGTTCAAGGTGAGGAATCAATTTCAAAAAGGGGTTTTATATTATTATTCTTTTAATTGATTAAGGATTGTTTTGATTAATCGATTCTGTCATAGGGACTTTATTAATCGACTTTCACTCTTTGAACGAAAGAATCCTATGGTAAGCCTATTTCGCCTTTAAAATCAATTGGTTGTAATAAGGGAATATTAGTTGGACTAACATTTATTTGTCAATGGAGGCAATCAATATAGGGTCGAAAAGGGTTGTTAATAGCGTTTGGAAGAGGGGTGGTTCTGCTATCCCCCCTAAATTCAAGTAAAGGGCTATTTCGGGAATCCGAGACTTTCCATCGGGTTGTGGACCCTCATCAGGAGAATCGATTATTCAAAGTAAATGCGTACTCGAGCCATTGATGTTAAGTGGTTCTTCAACGGTTTATGAACCGTCAATCGGGAAAATCGAAAGATAATTGTTGTTCAAAATTTCGAGGTAAAGATCTAGATCATTTATCTTAACATAGATTTATATTTAGTATCAGTGTTCTAATCGAGTGTGATACATATTTAGGTATCGACGAGCGGGAAAGTATAGTTCTCATCGTAATCAGGTGTGTAATTTCACACTTATCTCATGGGTTAGATATTGTACCGTAAGTAATAGAATAAAAATCGTAAAGTTGGTAAAATTGGAAAACACGGTATATTAACACTTTTTGTGTAAATGCATGAAATTGGTATTAAAGTTGTGGAAATTATGGATTTGCCCTTGATGGGCTATTATATTAAACAGTGATATTTGGGGCCATATGAATTTTTTTGATAAATTGGCCAAGTGTGAAATTTGTGAAAAGGGCCTCATGTGATTAATGGGCCAAATTTGCTAGATCGATTAATAGGCCAAATTTGCTAGATCGCTTAATGGTCCAACTTGTATTATGGGCCTTATGATGAAACCATTATATGAATATTGTTATGCTTTGTATATGCAAACATGATTGCATGGGTTGGGATAAAATTGAAGAGAAGTGCTGGTGGCTCTACCACAATCTAGTTCGGTGACTCTATCACAATCTAGTTCGGATGGCTCTGCCATAATCTAGTTCGGTGACTCTATTTCAATCTAGTTCGGTGACTCTATCACAATCTAGTTCGGTGGCTCTGCCACAAACATTTTAAATGGTTTTATGCCTACGATTGGTGTGTTGGAGGGTGGGTTGACTTGATCCCCAGGTGTCTTTGGATAATACGGTGGTGTGTAGCGGATGGAAATTTAGGCTTGGTTGGGAATTACATATCACATGCATTTTATATATATATATATATATATATATATTGTACATTTGTAAATGGTCTCAAACCCAATTATATGCTTAAATGGTTTTGGCCAGTGGACACTGATAAGTGGGTTACACCTTGAGTTCTTAGTAACTCACCCCATTTTCTTACCCTTCTCGGGTAATGATAATTGATGGAGGCTTGGGATAACTTCGAGGCCATACTACGAATGATGGGTTATATATAAACTTTGAACTTTTTTAAGTATTTCTATTTAAGTATTATTTCGGTTGCAATGTAATAAGGCCTCTGGTATTATTTTTATGGATTTTTATTTAGTGGATGGATTTTAATATGTTTTAGATACTTAAATGGAATTTGTTTTAATTTCTATAAATGTTTTCTTAAACTTGCGTATAAAAAGGGTTTTCTTAAATATCATCAACTCGTAAAATTTACGTGAAAACTCTTTTATGAAATTATTTTAACCAATTATTTCTCGAAAATCAAATTATAAACCCTTACGTTTTAAAATCATGGATTTCAAATTAATCTCGATTTTTGATAAACTCCATCCCCAAAATCATTTTGAAGATTTGTTTTCTTTTAATCATTGATGACTAGATGTAAGTTCGATTTGTGTGGCATGCCAAATCTGGACTTAACGCATAGGCCGGGTTTAGGGTGTTACACGAACCTTTTTCCTTAGTCAATCATTTCATATCAATGTAATATTGTTTTGACTAAGATTTTATCCAATGGAGGCAAGTGGTACCGTTTCGAAGGGGAAAGCGTTTGGAGATCACAAAAGGAGCGGATTTGCGATTCTTACTCCTAAGTTCAAACAAAGGGTAGTATCGGCGGTTCGGGATTTTCCACCAGGTTGTGGACCATCATCCGGTGAGAATTGATAAATCATAGTCGTTCACAATTTTGAGAGTAAGTATTATAGATCGCTTGGTTTAGTTTTGGATTAATAAAAATCTCGTCGTTAGATTAATCGAGTGTTATGTTCTCATAGGTGCCAAAGATCAAAAGAGTTTAATACTTACCGTAATCAGGTGTGTAATCTCACACCGTATTTTCGTTGATTTTGAGATTCGATATCATATTGGAAATAGATTGTTATTATTTTTATTATTAAAATCTTAATATGGCATAAGCCGAGAAATTGGCCTAAATTACACTATTTTGATAAATTTGTCAAAATCGGTATTAAATTTGTAAGAATTACGAAAATGCCCCTATGGGCGAATTATGAAAATACCCTTATGGGCGAAATGCCTATGGGCATATTTGCTAGAATGCCTTAACGGGCCGATTTATTATTTCTTAATGGGTCGAGCCTTTGTAATAAATTATTTGATTAATGGTAGTTAATTATATGTGAACATCTTATTATATATGCTACATATTCTTATATTGCATTGGGTTGGGAAAATGTTGAAGAGAAGTGTAGCCCAGTGGCATTACCACAAAAATGTTTGTTACTATGTTTCACTATGATTCCGATGGCTTGGCCACAATCAAAATATGTTATAAATGGCAATTTGCCTGCGATTGGTGTGTTTGGCGGGGTGGGTTGACTTGATCTCCACAGGTATGATGGGATGGTACGGGTGGTGTGTAGCGGATGGATTATTAGGATGGGTTGGGTTGCATACATTTATTTTATTTATACATTGCCATGTAAATGGGCTCTGGCCCAAGTTTTTGTTGAATGGGTTCAGGCCCGGTGGACAACGGTAAGGGGATTATGCACTGAGTTCTAGTAACTCACCCCGTTTCCATAACCTTTGCAGGTAATGCTCAGTAACATGGATTTGGGCCATAGATGACTCGGTGGAGGCCATACTTCAGAAATGGTATTTTATTTTGAATTTTAGATTTCTATTTCCGTTTACTTTACTATTTTGGGTTTTTATGTTGTAATAAGGCCTCTAAAATATTTTAATTTTTGCTTTATGTTTAACAAACTCATTATTTTGCTTAAATTACTTTAAAAATGGGAATTTTTATAAAAACTTAAATAAAGATTTTTCAAAATAGATTAACAAATGGATTTCATAACAAACTTCTACGAATATTTTAACTCGAAAATTTTCTCTCAAATTATCAACGATATTTTCAAAGGTCATGGTTTTATAAGTTCATTAGTTCAATTTATCAATTTATCAATCAACTTTCGTGGTTAGTAGTATTTTATCAAATATGTCAAATCAAACTTGTTTTCTTGATTATAATGAATTAATACCTATTTTAGTTCAAATAAAAAGGATTTTACATGTTTTTGTCATGTGACATGTCGAATCCGGTCATAACGCATGGGCCGAGTTTGGGGTGTTTCATTTTATAGTATCTAAGCCCGGTTGCAAAACTCGACTGTGGTTTGGGTTCAAAAATATTTTCCAAAACTATTTGAATTTTGAAATAATGAATGCATGTTTTGAAGGAAGTATGGCACCACAGATATCTAGCACTAAGTTAAGTAAGTTTATGTTTTCATTTTATGAATATTATGGTATGACTGTAGGAATACTCTAGAACTTTTAGTTTTAGGAGCTGAAACTATAAAGATTGAGACTATAGGATGCGTTTTGCAAAATACTTCATAAAATATTGTTTAATAAACACTAAAATAGCATACTGATTCATAAGACTCTTAATTAGATTAAATCGAATTAGAAAATATGAGCGCTAGAGGACGTGACGCAGTAGACGTGGCCGTGGTAGAGGCCATTGCGCTAGAGTTGTATCTGAGGCATTGGGACATATGCCAGAAATGGACGCACTTGCATCACCTGTGACTGAAGCTAGGTCACATGATCGTATGAAAGAGGACGACGCTCTGTCCCAAGCAAGGTTGTGAGTTTTAGAAAGGGTTGCTAGGGCAAGAACTGGGTCAGTAGCTCGTGGGTCAATATCGGAGAGACTCAGATCGAATGGAGTAGAGGTTTTTAGGGGTATCTCGGGTGTGGCCCCAAATGTAGCAGAATACTAGCTTGAGGCGGTGGAGCGGATCATGGACGACTTGGATTGCACTGCTGAGCAGAAACTGAAAGGAGTGGTGTCTTTGCTGAGAGACGAGGTGTATCAATGGTGGCTTACTAATTGGGAAAGCACTCAGGCTGATCGTAATACCTAGGAATTCTTTAAAATTGCATTTCAAGGAAAATATGTCAAGGCTAGCTATGTGGATGCCCGAAGGAAGGAATTCTTGAATCTAGTCCAAGGACGTAAATCTGTGGTAGTATACGAGGTAGAATTTCTACGTCTAAGTCGGTATGCCTGGGGAATAGTGCCGACTGACTATGAATGCTGTGTACATTTTGAAGACTGGTTGCGTGATGAATTGTGGGTGCTGATGGCCCCACAAAAGGAGAAGAATTTTGCCACACTAGTGGAGAAAGCCAAGATAGCTGAAGAGGCTAAACACTCAGAGAGGCAAAATCGAGACAGGGATAGGGGCAGAAACAAGAGAGACTTGGGGTACTCAGGTCCTGCTAGAAGGTTTCAGAAGAGGCCCAGGACTGAAGAGCCAGCTCGAGCTAGAGTACCAATTGCTACCAATCAGATACAGCCATGTGTGGATTGCGGGAAACTTCACTCTGGTGAATGCTGGAAGAGAACCGGTGGTTGTTTCAAATGTGGTTCCAAGGACCATCAACTTAGAGATTGCCCTCGACAGCCCGCTCAGACTCAAGGTGATCGTAATGATTTTGCGCAGCCAGCTAGAGGCGCTCAATAGCCGCCGAGAGGCCGTGGGCCAGGTCGAGGTTGTAATGGAGTAAGACGAGGTCAGGTGCACCGGGTAGAGGTACGGGTAATAGAGGTAACGCAGAGGCAAGATAGCCAGGGTTGGTTTATGCGGTCAGATGTCGAGAGGATGGCAATGCACCTGATGCCATAACCGGTGCATTCTTCATATCTGATGTACCTGTACTGCTTTGATAGATATTGGATTCACCCATTCGTATGTTGTTTGTGCTATATCTGGAAATTTGAACATTAGATATGAGATTACTACTAGAGAAACAACTGTGATTAGCCCTTTAGGACAGTCGGTGATAGTAAATAAGTTGTTTAGGAATGTGCCCTTAGAAATTCAGAGGGATGTTTTTCTGGCGGATTTGATGGAACTGCCATTCGGCGAGTTTGACCTTATTTTGGGCATGGACTGGTTGGTGAAACACCGTGCGAACTTGGATTGTGCTGCAAAGCAAATGGTACTAAGAACTTTGGAGGATAAGGAAGTAATGATCATAGGTGAAAGAAGAAACTATCGGTCTAATGTGGTATCTGCTTTAAAGGAAGAAAAGTTTGTACGAAAGGGGTATGAGGCATTTTAGCCTTTATCAGTGCTTTGGATGCCAAAGAATTGACGGTAGAAAGTGTCAGAATGGTGAAAGAGTTTTCGAACTTCTTTCTCGAGGAGCTTCTAGGATAGCCTCGGATCGAGAGATAGAGTTTGGCATTAAACTATTTCTAGGAACGGCTCAGGTGGCCATTACTCCTTATAGAATGGCGCCGAAGGAGTTAGCGTAGCTTAAAGCTCAAATTCGGGAGTTGTTGGATCACGGATTCATTCGACCAAGTGTGTCACCGTGGGGAGAGTCGATTTTATTCTTCAAGAAGAAGGATGGATCAATGCGTATGTGCATTGATTATAGATAATTGAATAAGTTAACGATCAAGAATAAGTATCCATTACCAAGGATCGACGATCTGCTCGATCAACTACGAGGAGGTTCAGTTTTCTCGAAGATAGATTTGAGATTGGGGTATCACTAGCTTAAGGTTAATGAGGCGGATATTCACAAGACTGCATTCTGAACTCGTTATGGACATTACAAATTCTTAGTGATGCCGTTTGGATTGACAAATGCATCAGCTGCATTTATGGACATGATGAATCGAGTCTTCCATCCTTATTTAGATCGGTTTGTGGTGGTGTTCATAGATCATATTTTGGTGTACTCGAAGAATGAAGAAGAACATGATTCGCATCTACGGGTAGTATTGTAGATATTAAGGGAGAAGCAATTGTATGTCAAATTCAGCAAGTGTGAATTTTAGCTGAGGGAAGTGACCTTTTTGGGGCATGTTGTGTCTGCCGAAGGAATTAGAGTTGATCCTTGAAAAGTCGAGGCTGTTTTGAATTGGAAACCACTGAAGTCAGTGGCAAAATTCAGAGTTTTCTAGGTTTGGCTGGGTATTATAAGTGGTTCGTTGAGGGGCTTTCGTTGATTGTTGTACCCCTAACTAAGTTGTTGCATAAAGGAATACCGTTTGTGTGGCCAGATAAGCAGCAAGAGAGCTTTGAAAAATTGAAGAAGATTCTGACAGAAGCACCAGTATTGATTCAACCTGAGGCTGGTAAGGAGTTTATTGTTTATTGTGATGCATCACACACGGGCTTGGGATGTGTGTTGATGAAAGGTGGAAAGGTGGTGGCTTATGCATCTCATTAATTAAGGTCGACGAGGTGAACTATCCCACACATGACTTGGAGTTAGCTGCAGTGGTGTTTGCTCTGAAGATTTGGAGGCACTATCTGTACGGTGAGAAGTCAATTATCTATACGGATCATAAGAGTCTGAAGTACCTCCTTACCCAGAAGGAGTTGAACTTAAGACAACGGAGGTGGATAGAACTATTGAAGGATTATGACTTCTCAATCGAGTATCATCCAGGAAAGGCTAACGTGGTGGCTGATGCGTTGAGTCGTAAGGTGATATCAGTTTGAGAGCGATGTTCGCTCATCTCAGTCTTTATGAAGATGGTAGTCTGTTAGTCAAACTTCAGGTGAAGCCTATTTGGGTAAGTCAGATTAAGGAAAAGCAGTTGATGGATGAAGCGTTGGGTTCTCGACTTAAACAAGTGAAAGGTAGTGAGATAGGGGATTTTGGATTGAATAGTGATGGAATATTGTGTTTCCGCGGAAGAATTTGTATGTCCAAGGATTCAAAATTGAGGCAAATGATTCTGCGAGAGGCACATAGTAGCCCATATGCTATGCATCCCGGGGGAAACAAAATGTATCGAGACCTCCGTGAGCAGTATTGGTGGCCAGGGTTGAAACGGGAGGTTACTGATTTCGTGAGTAAGTGCTTAACATGTCAGCAGGTGAAGGCGAAACATCAATTGCCGTCAGGGTTGCTACAATCGATGAAAATTCCATTATGGAAATGGGAAAGGATAATGATGGACTTTGTAAGTGGGTTACCCTTAATACCTACTAAGAAAGATTCCGTTTGGGTAATAGTAGATCGGTTGACAAAGACTGCTCATTTCCTCCCTGTTCGTACGGATTATTCATTGCAGAAGTTGGACAAGTTGTATGCAGCTGAGATCGTGAGGTTACATGGGGTACCAGTGTCTATCATATCAGACAGGGATCCTAGGTTTACATCACGGTTTTGGAAGGCTTTACATGAAGCTTTGGGTACAAGGTTAAATTTCAGCACGGCATTTCATTTGCAGACAGATGGTCAGTCGGAGAGAGTGATCCTGATTTTATAAGATATGTTAAGAGGCTGTGTGATCGACTTCAGGCGTAGTTGGAAAGATTTTCTACCATTGGTGGAGTTTGTATACAACAACAGCTATCAATCTAGTATCCAGATGGCACCCTACGAGGCGCTATATGGTTGTAGGTGTCGCACTTTTACTTGCTGGACTGAGTTGGGTGAGCATCAGCTTTTGGGTCCTGAGTTGATTTCGGAGACAGAGGAGAAAGTTAAGGTACTATAGGCTTGGTTAAAAGAAGGTCTCACCTTGGAAGAAGATCTTTAAATTTGGACGGAAGGGCAAGTTAAGCCCTAGGTTCATCGGACCATACCGTGTACTGAAGCGTGTTGGGCCAGTAGCTTATCAGCTTAAGTTACATCCGAAATTATGTCAGATACATAGCATCTTTCATGTCTCTATGTTAAGGCATTATCGTTCGGATCCATCTCATGTTGTACCAGTGAAGGAAGTTGAGTTAAGACCTGACTTGTCTTTTGAAGAGGAGCAGTCTGATTTTAGATCGGAGACGTTAAAGTCTTTGAGAAGGAAGTCGATCATAGTTAGTCAAAGTTCTATGGCGTAATCACGGATCAGAGGAAGCTACATGGGAGCCAGAGGATGCAATTCGGCAGTAATATCCTTATCTCTTTTAATCAGGTAAATTTTGAGGCCGAAATTTTCTTTAAAGGGAAGAATTGTAACATCCTAAAATTTAGAATTTTATATGTTGCATGATATCTTGCGTGAGGCTAGTTAAATTATTAATCATGTATGTTTTAAGGTCCTAAAAAGGCTCGAGGATAAATTGGGCCCTAGTAAAAAGTTGGTATTTATGCCTATTAAGGAGTGATAGTAAGTGGCATCAATGTTTATGGAAATAAATGAGTAATTTGCTAGCATAAAATGAGCATTTGGTAAAGAGGATGTGGCGTTACATGAAGGGCTTTAAGGGAAGAGGTTTGAATGCCACTTGGTACAAAATTTTTTATTATTTTTTTTGTGTTCCATCCCTAAGTGTAGGCCATGGTGGTATTTAAGGCAAGGAAGACTTTTTAATTATGGAATGGTGGCTAAGAAAATATATCAAGGAGGAGGATAAGGGATAATGAAGGAAAGAATCAAAAGAAAAAGGCAAGAGAAGGGAGCATGTTGGCCTTTTTCATGGGTGTTGTTTTGGAAAGTGTTTTTGGTCAACACTTATCCTTTTGGCAAAACATTACACGATTTTGGTGAAGGAATAGAGAGAGCCAAAATCTTCTTTGGTCATTTTACAAAGTTTTGTGCATGCTAAGGTTTGGTTCTCTTAGCATTTTGGGTACTCTTCCTTGATATTATCTTTTCCTTTTTACTTTGGCCGAAACCTCCTAGTCCATTCGTGCATGTTTCTCCTTTGTTTTGGCCGAAACCTCAATGCATTTTGGTCATTCTCTCTTTGATAGCCGAAACACCTAGCCTAATTGTTCATCTCATTTTTTTTTTTTGCCGCAACACTCATCACACTATTGCTCATCTTCCCTTTTAAAACCGAAACTAGTTAAGCACTCCTTCTCCATCTTTCTTTTCTTTTTCACAAAATTCTTCAACCCTCTTTCTTCTTCTCAAATCTATACTCTCATAGCCAAATTTTCTTATTCATTTTCCTTCTTAGCCGAACCATTCAACCCATAATCCCTCCTTCACAATTTCTTTCTCATTTGTGTTGACACTCCATTCTTCGATCAAATCGGTAAGTGGTTTCTTTTCTCTTTTCATTTTTTTCCTTTTCCGGATTATTTATCACTATTCGGTTTTGAATCTTGTTTCTAAATCAAAATGGTGTTACCTTTCACTCCTTCATCTTACTCACCCTCTTTTTCGTAGTGTTCTAAGTGGGTGGCCGAATATCATTCTAACCTTAAGTCGAACGGTGGAAATCAGATCCAATATCGATAAGGTAAGGAGTTCTTTATGGATTATTTGATATCGTTCAATATTCAATTAGTTGCTAATGGAATAATAGTTCGAACTAATCGATTATATTTTTAGGGACTAGATCACTCGATCTATCCACTTGTTGATCATACGATTCTAGTGGTAAGCCGAATCTTTTTCCTTAGTCAATCATTTCATATCAACGTAATATCGTTTTGACTAAGATTTTTTCCAATGGAGGCAAGTGGTACCATTTCAAAGGGGAAAGCATTTAGAGATCACAAAAGGAGCGGATTTGTGATTCCTACTCCTAAGTTCAAATGAAGGGTAGTATCGGCGGTTCAGGATTTTCCATCGGGTTGTGGACCATCATCCGGTGAGAATCAACAAATCGTGGTCGTTCACGATTTTGAGAGTAAGTATTATATATCGCTTGATTTATTTTTGGATTAATAAAAATCTCGTCCATTAAATTAATCGAGTGTTATGTTCTCATAGGTGCCGATGATCAAGAGAGTTTAATACTTACCGTAATTAGGTGTGTAATCTCACACCGTATTTTCATAGATTTTGATATTTGATATCATATTGGAAATAGTTCGTTATTATTTTATTATTAAAATCGTAATATGGCATAAATCGGGAAATTGGCCTAAATTACACTATTTTGATAAATTTGTCAAAATCGATATTACAATTGTGAGAATTACAAAAATACCCCTATGGGCCGAATTACGAAAATACCCCTATGGGCTGAATTACGAAAATGCCCCTATGTCAATTACGAAAATGCCCCTATGGGCCTATTTGAAATGCCCTATGGGTAGATTTGCTAGAATGCCTTAACGAGTCGATTTATTATTGCTTAATGGGCCGAGCCTTTGTAATAAATTATTTGATTAATGGCAGTTAATTATATGTGAACATCTTATTATATATGCTGCCTATTCTTATATTGCATTGGGTTGGAAAAATGTTGAAGAGAAGTGTAGCCCGGTAGCATTGCCACAAAAATATTTTTTACTATGTTTCAATTTGATTCGGTGGCTTGTCCACAATCAAAATATGTTATAAATGGCAATTTGCCTGCGATTGGTGTGTTTGGCGGGGTGGGTTGACTTGATCCCCACAGGTGTGATGGGATGGTACGGGTGGTGTGTAGCGGATGGATTATTAGGATGGGTTGGGTTGCATACATTTATTTTATTTATACATTGATATGTAAATGGGCTCCGGCCCAAGTTTTTGCTAAATGGGTTCAGGCCCAGTGGACAACTGTAAGGGGATTATGCACTGAGTTCTAGTAACTCACCCTTTTCCATAACCTTTGCAAGTAATGCTCAGTAACGTGGATTTGGGCCATGGATGACTCGATGGAGGCCATACTTCAGAAATGGTGTTTTATTTTGAACTTTAGATTTCTATTTCCGTTTACTTTACTATTTTGGGTTTTTATGTTGTAATAAGGCCTCTAAAATATTTTAATTTTTGCTTTATGTTTGGCGAACTCATTATTTTGCTTAAATTACTTTTAAAATGGGAATTTTTCTAAAAACTTAAATAAAGATTTTCCAAAATAGATTAACAAATTGATTTCATAACAAACTTCTACGAATATTTTTAACTCGAAAATTTTCTCTCAAATTATCAATGATATTGTCAAAGGTCACTGTTTTATAAGTTCATTAGTTCAAATTATCAATTTATCAATCAACTTTCATGGTTAGTAGTATTTTATCAAATATTTCAAATCAAACTTGTTTTCTTGATTATAATGAATTAATACCTAATTTAGTTTGAATAAAAATGATTTTACATGTTTTTCTCATGTGACATGTCGGATCCGGTCATAACGCATGGGTCGGGTTTGGGGTGTTTCATTACAAATCAAGTATTTATCATACAGCTCAGATAACAATAACAAGATCCGTCTTACGTTTCATCCCCCTCAAGTATCTGAGGGTTTAGTTCATAATAATAAAAGAAAACATCTCAGAAGAAAAGATAAAACAAAACATAAGAAATCCCTAAAACCCCCTGAAGGAATTGAAGGAGAGATCCTCCGTCTTGAGTATGACTCTGGCTTTTTGAGATTGGCTTCCTTAGAGTAAATCCCTAAAATTAACTGCTCTGGTTTGGCTCTTTGGCCTAGCTGAACGCCCGCCTAAAGGTTGGCCTCTAGGGTCTTTATATAGGCTTTTGGAATATGTTTCTTTGCCTCAAGTACCCTAATCCGAATAGAATTCTTCTTATCTACGGTAGGGACCGCCCATGGCACACGCCCATGTAAATCGTGGCCAAGCCGTGATTGATCTTGTTGATGAGGCACGGCCATGTATTTGAGGTCCAGGCCGTGGTCGACTTTTCTTACGGGGCACGGTCGTGTGGTCTTGGGCCCAGGCCGTGTGGTCTTGGGCCTAGGTCGTGTGGGTTTCATGTTTTGGCCCATTTTCTCCATTTTTGGCCCGTTTCTCGTTCTTTTTGTCCTTCGGTGCTCTACTAAGTATAAAACGTGAAAACAAAGGATTAGGAGCACCTATTTCCATAATTAAAGGGAAAAATCATCCAAAAACATGCTAAATGTGGGATTAAAATATGTTACTATTTTGTTTTATCAGTTTCCATGCGAAAGCAATGAGAAAATGTTTTTGTTATGTTGCCTTGAGAGTTAGTTTCTATTTTCTAAAATTAATTAAGCTTCTTTCAAAGAAAAACTTCCTTTCTATTTTTTTTACATTTTTTTTGTTTTCTTTCCATTTTTCTCTCCACTATTTCCTTTTCTTTTCTTCTTGGTTGGGATCTTCTTCCACCCTTAGTTTACTATTGGAATCCTTTCATATCTGCTATTCAAAGTTTTGTTATGCTGCAATTCTTTAGCCAGATTGTGTAAATGTTCTTTGCCAAGTTTTTCTGTGTATGAGTTTTGATGATCGAAGTTATATTTTCTGTATGGAGTAGATTTTTTATTTGCACAAGTTTGTTAGGAAAAGATCTTGAGAGTAACACTTTTCTTCAATGATTTGAGTTTTATGTCTCAGTTTAAGAGCAAGGGTAAGTGTTGAACTTCGTTTAAGATTTGGTGTTGAAGTCCTTCGACATACTTCGGTTTGGATGCTAAGTCAATCATTTTGTTTTGGTTTATTCATCTGATTTAGACATTGTAATGTCGTTTGAAATGCCCTAAATTTCTTAACTTTGTTTCTGTTATTTCTGACACAAGATGTGTATCTACTTCAGTGGTTATGTGATGTGGTTGTGTATTTGAGGTCTAAGGTCTTGTGTTCGAACCCTCGTGTGAGCATGGATGTTAATTTTTGTTTCTATTGTCTAATAGAGTTTGGGTGGGGCTGGAATTCTGAGGTGGTTGGATTTGGTTAATGGAGTGGTAGGGACATAGAGAAATATTAGGAATACGTTACTAAAATAATTTTTGTAAAAAATTTTATTTGCTTTTCCCAAAAACTCTTTTCTTCTGACATTTCTTTTGTTCTTTCCCTGTCAAAATTCCCATTTCTTTTTCTTTTTGATTTCTACCATAACCTCCATTTCTATTGCGGTATTTCAAAATTTTGAACTCTTCGTGTGTTTGGGTAAGTAAAGATACTGAGTTTTTGCTTGAATTAGAGGCAATTGTTTTTAAGCTGTTCTAAATCGATTATGTTCTTTTTGGTAATGTGATTTTGGGATGATTGGCAGCGAATCGTGAGGAACTGAATTCTCCTTTTGTAGAATCATTGTCGGGTTTATACGAGGAGTTGGGTAAGTAACGAATACTTGAATTTCACTATTTCCAATTTCGTTGGTTCGATTTAGTTAAGGATTAAAACTGATTTTGAGAGCTTGTAATATCAATTTTTAGGTTATGGTGGGCTCGGGATTGCAATAGCATCAAAATTGAACCAGGTGTGTAACAAAAACATTAGAAATAGAAGTTTGTCAAAAGCCAAAAAATGGGCCTATTGACTCCACAGGGTGTGTGACAGGTGAGTGTGTGGCCGTGTGAGCCACACGGGCATGCTATAAGGGCGTGTGGGTTTTGGGTCAGGCCGTGTGGGCTACATGAGCAAGGCCAATTTGGGCGTGAAGGCTACACGGGCATGTGGCCCAAAAATTCTAAAATTTTCCTAGGGTCACATGAGTCGTTCCAATCACTGTGGGCCTTCCATAGGGTTAATAGGGCTAACCAAACCCTAATGTTTGTGATTTGTTATCCTAATAGACTAATTTGAGTAGGAAAAACTGATATATACGTCTGATATTCAGTATAAGCGTGTATGATATATGCATAAGACCATACGAGACATATTTTTTTGTATATCTGTTATTTGATATATGTATATGTATATTGGGTGGGATTTGTATATGTGAAGGAAGTGTTCTGTACGGAAACCTTTCGCCTATTTTCTGGTAGCTTGGCTACATACTATTCTATTATGTGTAGTATGGACACTATATGGAGTGTAAGGATGGGTGGGTGTTTTATACGCCACATGATGTGTTGGGATGGTCGAAAATGGTGTGTAGAGGATGGAGGTAGGATTCTATATATCTGTTTTGATTATCTTATTCTGACATCTGTTTCTGTTAAAGACTTAAGTCTTCATCTGTATCTATCCTGCATATAAGTTTCTATGTATATTTGCATGACTATCTCTATTAGGTTACACACTGGGTTTCTAAAAACTCACATCCGTTTGTCTGTTTTGTTTAGGTAATCCTCAGGCATAGGTGGATCGGTGCGACGGAGTCTCAGCAGTAACCACTAGTTCACGAAATGGTTTAGTTAACAATTTTATTTTAATTCTGCATTTCTTTGAGAGTTTGTAATTTTTGGGACTCTCTGGACTGTTTTGTTTTAAATATAGTTTTGATTGTGCATGGACTTTTATGCTGCAACGTTTGACAACTTTCGTTGCAAATTAAGTTTTCTAAAAAGAACAAACTAACAATGTTTTCATAACAAGAATAATAATATGTTTGATAAAATGTGGATTCCTCTAAGCAACAACTAAATGCTACAAATTTGTCATAACAAGATTGATTTTAAAATCTCTTCTTCGTAACACTCCCAGATTTGACCATAATGTCTAGGTCGGGTTTGGGGTGTTACATTTAGTGATATCAGAGCTAGGTTGCAAAACTCAAGTTGTGAATTTTGGGTTCAAAATTTGATTTGCAAAAGAAACAGTTTTCAAACAGTTTGTTTTTATGTGTAAAGTATGTGATACACCGAATCTCGGGTTGATCTTGTAAGTACTTCTAAACTTAGAAAATTGTAGTTAAAAAACTCTGAGTTGTTTGAAACTATACTAATTTAGATAGAAACTGAGACTTCTGAAGTATTTCTACTGATAAATATTTGAAGCATAAAACATTTGTTAATAAACACTAAAACTGATGCATAAAATTTCATAATGTAGATAAAACTTGAAAAATGATGAGCGCTCATGGAACTCAAGGTTGTGGTATTTGTGGCGTGCTGAGCGGTGTAGAGGAACTCAAGTTAAGTCTTCTTCTTTGGGTAGTATGCCAAATCTGGATATGAGCAAGACACAAGTTTCACCTGCTGCTGAGACTGGGTCTCAAAGCCATTCAGCTGAGGACGACGCATTGTCCCAAGCCATACTAAGAGTTATGGAGAGGGTTGCTGGGCCCCATTCTGGATTTAGGGGCCATGGGTCAGTAACTGAATGACTCCAGTCCAATAGAGTTGAACTATTTAGGGGCATCACTAGAGTCACCCTACCGTGGCCGAATACTTGTTGGAGGCCACCGAAAGGATAATGAATTACATCAACTACACTTCTGAGTAGAAATTGAAAGGTGCAGTTTCTTTACTTCGCGATGAGGTGTATCAGTGGTGTTTATCGGTTGAGGAAGGTACTCAACCAAAACATTTTAATTAGGACTATTTCAAGACTGCCTTCTAGGGGAAGTATGTGGGTATGAGCTATGTAGATGCTCGTAGGTGTGAGTTCATGAATCTCACACAAGGTGATAGGACTGTGGCTGAGTATTAGATCAAATTTTGAGACTGAGCCGCTACGCTCGAGGCATGGTGGCATCTGAGTATGAGAAATGTGTTCGCTTTGAGGATGGCTTGAAGGATAATCTGGGTGTATTGATAGCTCCGTAGAGGAAGCGAGAATTTTTATTCTGGTGGATAAGTCGAAGATCGCCAAAGAGGTTAAGCGTGTGGAGTGCCAGAATAGAAACTGAGAGAGAAGCAAGAATAAGAGGGATTCAGAGCCATCTAGTTCTGTTTAAAGGCATAAGTAATAGGCCAGACCAAATGGGCCTTCTAGAGTGGGAGTTCTAGCTGCTTCTACTAGAGTTCAGCCATGCAACGATTGTGGTAGGCACCATCCAAGTGAGTGTTGGAGGAGATTAGGGGCTTTTTTATGTTGTGGTTCATTGGAGCATCGAATTAGAGAGTGTTCACATCGTTTTGATCAGATGCAGGATACAAGATCGAGTTTTGTTTAGCCTCAAAGGACAGTACAGTAGCAACCTAAGGGCCATGGTCCGGCTAGGGGTAGTAATGGTATGGGAAGAGGACAGAGAGTACCGAGTAAAGGTGCTAATCAGACTGGGGTGAGGCAGCCTACACTAGTTTATACTGCATGACGCCGTGAGGATAGATATGCCCCTAATATGATTACGGGTAGGTTCTTTATTTTTATGCCTCTTATATTGCTTTGATAAACATAGGGTTAACACACTTGTACATAACTAGTTCTATTTCTGAAAACTTGGGGATTATGGTTGAGAAAACTCCGGGTGAGATTTCTGTACGGAGTCCATTGAGTCAAGCTCGGGTTAATAGACTATATAGGAATGTACTGGTGGAAGTTCAAGGGTTGTATTTTTGGAAAATCTGATGGAGCTACCATTTGGAGAGTTTGACTTGATTTTGGATATGGATTGGTTAATAGAGCACCAAGTTAGTTTGGACTGCGTGACTAAGAGGGTTGTCTTAAGGACGAAGGATGATAAGGAAGTGGTTGTGATCGGCAAGTTTCGGGATTACTTGTCTAACATAATCTTCGCTCTAGTGGCTGAGAAACTGGTTCAGAAAGGGTGTAAGGCATATTTAGCCTAAGTAAGTGTTTCGATTTCTAGGGACTCTTTTGTCGAGAACATCAGAACAGTGAGAGAATTTTGGGTGTATTTCCTGATGAGCTACTGGGTTTACCTCTGAATTGAGAAGTTGAGTTTGGCATTGAGCTTCTATCGGGTACAGCTCCGGTGTCCATTGCTCATTATCGAATGTCATCGAAGGAGCTTGTGGAGTTTAAGACTCAGCTTCAATAGCTTTTAGATCATGGATTCATCTGTCCTAATGTATCTCTGTGGAAGGCACCAGTTTTGTTTGTGAAGAAAATGACGGTACTATGAGGATGTGTATCAATTATCGGCAGTTAAATAAGCTGACTGTGAAGAATAGGTACCTACTTCGAGGATCGATGATTTGTTTGATCGGTTTGTGGGGCTTCGATATTCTCGAAGATAGATCTCCGCTCTGGATATCATTAGCTTAGGGTTAAGGAGGTTGATATTCATAAGATGACTTTTAGGACTCGTTATGGTCACTACGAGTTCTTAATCATGCCCTTTGGATTGACGAATGCTCCAACTACATTCATAGATCTGATGAACCGGGTTTTTAGTCGTATCTGGATCAGTTCGTCGTAGTTTTTATCGACAATATTTTGGTGTACTCTAAGACTAAGGATGAGCATGATGAGCATCTTAGAGTAGTGCTTCGATACTTCGAGAGAAATAGCTTTACGCTAAGTTGAGTAACTGTGAATTCTGGTTACGAGAGGTAACATTTTTGAGGCACTTGGTTTCTACTGAGGGGACCCGAGTTGATCCCAGAAAGATTGAAGCGATACTCAATTAGAAATAGCCTAGGAAGCTTTATGAGGTCTGCAATATTCTGGGTCTTGCGGGTTATTATCGGAGATTTGTTGAGCGTTCTCACTGATTATAGCTCTTCTAACTAAGCTTATCCACAATAATACTCCCTTTGTTTGGACTAATGCGCAACAGTCGAGTTTTGAGAAGCTCAAGTCTATTCTAACTCAGGTTCCTATTCTGATACAACCTAAATCTAGTAAGGAGTTTGTGGTGTATAGTGATGCATCGCAAGTTAGTTTGGGATGTGTACTGATGCAAGATGGCAATGTTGTAGCTTATGCGTCCTGACAGCTTAAGTCACACGAAGGGATTATCTGACGCATGATCTCGAGTTAGCTACCATGGTGTTTACGTTAAAGATTTGGAGGCATTATATGTATGGTAAGAGGTGTATCATCTATATCGATCACAAGAGCCTTAAGTACCTCCTTACTCAAAAGAAATTAAACCTTAGGCAGCATCGATGGATTGAGCTACTCAAAGATTATGATTGTACGATAAAGTATCATCCAATAAGGCCAAAATTTAGCCATTCGGGATCATCATCAACTGCTTCTCAAAATTTTTCGGCCCTATATTTTCAGATTTTATCAACTGGAGCTTTCCCTTTTCTGACAGATTCAATACCTGTACCCTGTGGAATCTCGGGAACCGGTGGAGGAATAGGAGGGGGAGCTTGAGTTTGCTACACTGTAGGGTTAGTTCTTATGTACTGAGTAAACCATTCATTCATCATTTGAAAGAAGGCTATTTTTGCCTCCTCCCCTTGACCATCTATACCAGGCCTTCTACTGCTAGTTTCTTCTCTTTGTACTGAAGACGGAGCATGACTCCCAGCTTCTTCAGATTGAGCTCAGTCAGATGACATTACTATAAGGAAAACACAATTTAAATGGTCAGGAGATATCACACTATCAAAAATAATTTAAATGGCATGTATAGCTAATCCGTATTCGATATGTCGGTCTTAGAACCGACTAATATATTTTATCACTTCAACACAATATATTTACATTTACGTTTACTCTTTGCATCATCTTTGAGTTAACCAATCCATGCCCAATATCACATCAAACTCATCAAATGGCGGTAACATCAAATCAGCCAGAAACAATAACCTCTTACCATCGGTGGACAATTTTACAAATTTTATCCATCAAAATAGATTGGCCAAAGGGTTCGAGACTTTAACCACAAATTCAAGAGGTTCAATAGATAAATCTTTAACGCATGCAAGCTTTACACATATATGAATGCATAGAATCGTGATCAATTAATGCATAATATTAGTATCAAGTAAAGAAAATGTACCGATAATAACATCGGGTCTTGAGGCATCTTCTCCGTACGAATGACATATGTCCTAGGAGGCGCCGTGTCTCAAGCCTACTTGCAGTATCTTTTGTAGTTCCTCGGCTACCACCGACATTACGGATGGTCGAGATGGTCTACCCTCAAAGATGGATTACTCGGCCGATATCATTGACTTCTTTTCACCCCTTCGGACAATCTCGAGGAAATGGTCAAAAGAAACACATCGGTAACAAGCCCGCTCTTAAATCGACATTCACCAAAATGAGCTTTATTACAATCATGGCATCTCGGCTTAGGGTACCAACACCGCCAACACCGGTCAGCGATGGAGTGGAAGGTATTGGATTATTGCATTGAGAACCTCGCTCTGCCTAGAATACCCGAAGTACGAGGTAGAACAATCCTAGTACTTATTCAATTTCTTTGGAACAGAAAATTGGGATTTTCGCATTGGTCTTTTACTAAAAATTTGAGCTTCCCTCTCAGCCTGTTTCTTTTCTTTGCTCAATTCTTACGCTTTATAAGCTCGCTCGCTAATGTAGCAAACTCTCAAATTTCAAGAATTCGATAAGTAGCTTAATTTCTTCATTTAACCCTTCTTGAATCGTTTGCACATTTCGACTTTCGACTATACCCATTCTCGAGCATATTTACTCAATCGAACAAATTCTCTTTCATACTCGAATCTTGATCTATTGCCTGTTTCACTCAAGAAATTCTTTTCTTTTCTCGATCAAGGAATCTCGACCGATATATTTCTTTTTGAACTCGATGCGAAGAATTCTATGTAATTTCTTCTTCGAACAATCTGAAGCTTTAGTATTCCACCAATGATAAGTCGTGTCTTTTAGCGATGAGGCGGCACATTTTAAACATTCTTCGGTGTGCAAGATAATTCTTTCAAAACCGAGTAGTATTCTCTAACCAAAATTCAGCCTGTTCGGGATCATCATCAACTTCTTTTCAAATTCTTACCCCATATTTTTAGATTTTATCAACTGGAGCTTTCCCTTTTCTGACAGATTCAGTACCTGTACCCTGTGGAATCTCGGGAACCGGTGGAGGAACAGGAGGGGGAGCTTGAGTTTGCTGCACTGTAGGGTTAGTTCTTATGTACTGAGTAAACCATTCATTCATCATTTGAAAGAAGGCTATTTTTGCCTCCTCCCCTTAACCCTCTATACCGGGCCTTCTACTGCTAGTTTCTTCTTTTTGTCCTAAAGCCGGAGCATGACTCCCGACTTCTTGATTGAGCTCGGTCGGATGACATTACTATAAGGAAAACACAATTTAAATGGTTAGGAGATATCACACTATCAAAATAATTTAAATGGCATGTATAGCTAATCCAGATTCGCTATGTGGGTCCTAGAACCAAGCTAAACCGTAGCTCTGATACCAACAAATGTAACACCTCTTACCCGTATTCGATATTAGAATAGAGTACAAGGCATTACCGAGTTTACAATTTTTTCTCAATATAGCCCTTTATAAATATTTAGCCTTCCCGCAATTTTAAACCGAGACCAATCCACATCAACCAATCCAATTCAACATATTTTCATAATAGATTCATGCATATTTATAAGATAACATCAACACATACCAAACCAAGGTTTGCTAGCCATACCAATGACTGACCTTACATTCATTTCATATTAACATTACTTTATTAGCTTATACATGCCATTGATTTCCAAAATAAAGTTTCTTTATATACCGAAATCTTGAGGCTGATAGTGTGATGTATCTCCTACCGAATCCGACCTCCGAGCTCTTCACACTACAAAACAGGGGAAAAAGAAACAGGGTAAGCACTTTGTGCTTAGTAAATCCATGTAACAAGAATTATACTTACCTAACATTTTCAATACAATGCAATAAACATTCATATATCCATTCAATGCATTATTACCCTAACATACACAAGCTCAATATTCAAGTTAATTCAATAATTTCCATGTATCAATAATATATACCATGATTGATGAGCTCATCAATACCATGATTTCTATTTCTTTGTTATATTTCCATATTTATCCCGTTGAATTACTCAGAATTTCGATGGATTTTCAGAGGTACACTTTAGTGTACAAATCCGGGTCCGTCAATTCATATTCATGTGCGCACATTTCCATTTCAGAGAGCACACTCCCTCGAATCTCATCCTTACAGAGGGATTACCAGTCCAGGCTAAATCCCCTATAATATAAACTCATAGAGTATTGTCGGGATTACCAGTCCAGGCTAAATCCCCTGCAACGACAATTACTCTAATGAGCTTGGATCTGAATTACCAGTCCAGGCTAAATTCAGACCCTAATTCGGATTACCCGTCTGGGCTAAATCTATTTTCCACATATTCTTCGGGAGGGCTATATCAGGATAGGATCACCCGTCTGGGCTAGATCCTTTTTACCGTCAATTCCTTTTCAGAGATCCATCGAATTTTCCTTTCATTCAACCGGGATTTCTTCCACTTTTTATCAAATATATCAATGTTCCATCAATCTTCATACAATGAACATTCAAATTATATTCACATCAATAACATACATTTCAAGCATTTAAGAATATAATTCAAGTTACATGAACTTACCTCGATACTAGTTCGTATACAAAATCTACTAATCCAGGACTTTTTCCTTTCCTCGATCTAGCTTCGTATTTGAGTTTTTCGGATCTAAATAAATAAATTCAATCATCAATTCAATACATTTCATGTTCACATGTAGCATTTTCAATAATTCTATTATTATTTTTAGTTCATTCAAAACTGTCTACTTGATTCATAGTCACTAAATTATTTTTATCTTGAGCTACAGAACTCCAAATTAGGATCTGCTAATTTTCCCTGAAACTAGACTCACATATCTTCTTTCCATAAAATTTTCAGAATTTTTCGTTTAGCCAATAAGTACAGTTTATTCTTTAAATTCACCCATGTTCTGCTGTTTGACAGTTCTGACCCTTCTTCACTAAAAATTAATTATCTCTTCATACAGGATTCAGATGATGTTCTAGTCTATTTCTATTAAAAATAGACTCATTCATGATTTTAAACATATAAATTTAAGCCCCTAATTATTTTTATCTAATTTTTGATGATTTTCTAAAGTAAAAACAGGGGAACCCGAATTCATTCTGACCTTGTCTCACAAAATTCATTATATCTCATGATTTACATATCTATTGCTTACATCATTTCTTCTATGAGAAACTATACTCAATAAGCTTTAATATCATATTTTTTCATCTTCTAATTCGATTTCTACAATTTATGGTGATTTTTCAAAGTTAGTCTACTGCTGCTGTCCAAAACTGTTTTAGTGCAAACTGTTTATTACCATTTTCCCCCTAAGCTTTCAATAATGATAATTTCGTCCCTGCTCAATTAACTTCTCAATTGAGCTGATTTCTCTCAATTAAAACTTTATTCTATCACTTTAAACTACTTTATAACCTTTGGGAATCATAATTTAAGTAATAGACTTTAATTCCAAACATTTTCACAATTAGGTCCTAAAATCAATTTCTATTGAAATTACCTAATAAAATCATCTCATAAACAAATTAAAGCTTCAATTTCATGCTATTTCATCATAAACTTACAGCACTCAGCCATGGTAACTTTCAATTTCATCCATGAGATAAAAAAACTAATGAATTTAGTAATAGGACCTAGTTGTAAAAGTCTTAAAAACACAAAAATTACAAGAAATAGGCAAGTATTAACTTACTTGGTGTAAAAATTATGATATACCAGTCCTATGGCGTTTTTGGATGATGAGAGTAAAGAAAAATGAAGATATTTCTAGATATCTCAAATTAGTCCTAGTTTTATTTAATAAATTTTGTTATTTTCCCATTTTACCCTTCTTTCAGTAATTCTCCTGATTTTTTTCTCAGCTGATGCCGCCTAAAATATCTCCTTTGGGCTTATTTTCCCTTTAGATCCCTTTTCATGTGACAATTGAGCTATTTAATCCTTAATAACTTTTACACTTTTTTTCAATTTAGTCCTTTTCATTTAATTACTTACCCAAACGTTAAAATTTTCCAACGAAATTTTAATACCACATTACTAACATTTTATAAATATTTATAAAAATATTTCCTACTCAATTTTATGAGATCAAGGTCTCAATACTTTGTTTTTACCCAATTCCTTCAATAATTCCTTTTTCTAACTAACCACTAAATCGGTAAAATTTTCTATCGATATTTTAATACGATTTTCCTATCCTATAAATATTCATGCAAAAATATTAAAATAAATTTCTCTTTAAATCGGATTTATGGTTGCGAAACCATTGTTCCGATAACCTTGAATTTAGGCCATTACAGTGTGGGTCTTGGGCCAGGCTGTGTGGGCCACACGGGCAAGGCCCATTTGGGCATGTGGGCCAAAAAATCTAAATTTTACCTAGGGTCACATGAGTCATTCCAATCGACTGTAGACCTTCCGTAGGGTCGGTAAGGGCTAACCAAACCCTAATGTTTGTGATATGTTATCTTGATAGACTAATTTGAGTAGGAAAAACTGATATGTACGTTTAATTATTTAGTATAAGCATGTATGATATCTGCACACGAGCATTCGAGACATGTTATTTATGTATATCTGTTATTTGATATATGTATCTGTATATGGGGTGGGATTCGTATATGTGGAAAAAGTGTTCTATACGGCGACCTTTCGCCTATTTTCTGGCAGCTTGGTTGCATACTATTTTGTTGTGTCGTATGGACACTATATGGTGTGTAGGGATGGGTGGGTGTTTTATACCCCACATGGTGTGATGGGATGGTCGGAGATGGTGTGTAGAGGATGGGGGTAGGATTTTGTATATCTGTCCTGATTATCTGATTCTAACATTTGTTTCTGTTAAGGACTTAAGTCTGCATTTGTATCTGTCTTGCATATAAGTTTCTGTGTATATTTGCATAACTATCTCTACTGGGTTACACACTGGGTTTCTAAAAACTCACATCCATTTTTATGTTCTGTTTAAGTAATCCTCAAGCATAGGTGGATCAGTGCGACGGAGTCTCAACGGTGACCACTAGTTCATGAACTGGTTTAGTTAACAGTATTATTTTAATTCTGAATTATTTTGAGATTTTGTATTTTTGGGACTCTCTGGACTACTTTGTTTTAAATATGATTTTGATTGTGTATGGACTTTATGCTGTAACGTTTGACAACTTCCGCTGCAAATTAAGTTTTCTAAAAAGAACAAACAAACAACGTTTTCATAACGAGAATAATAATATGTTTGATAAAATCTGGATTCCTCTAAGCAACAACCAAATGCAAGAAATTTGTCATAACAAGATTGATTTCAAAACCTCATCTTCGTAACACTCCTAGATTCGGCCATAACATCTACGTCGAGTTTGGGGTGTTACAATGTTTCTGGTAGTTTAATGATCTACATTATCTGGTGGTTTATCCACAATTCTGTTCTGGCAGCTTGACTGCAATATTGTGGCTTGACTACATGTATCTGATCTGGCAGTTTTAACTACAAATTCAGGTGACATTGTCCATAATAAAAAAAATTGTCAAAGGTAGAGATTGTTATGGCAAGTTTTTGAAGTGGTTGATGATGTGCCAACGGTAGTGGCCATTACGATTAACATTGTGACAGACTTACAATTTGCCATGCTTGGAGTTGAAAATTTTTGAAACAAAATCTTTAGGCTTCAAACGATGTTGATATTGTGGAAGTATGAAAGTTCGTATATGAAAATCAATCCATTTGAAGCAACTTATCTTGAATATGGGATTGGATTGGATCGAGCAATCAAATCCCTTAGATTATAGAGAGTGAATCGGTATAGCATTGAAGACATATCTCCAATAGTCCATTTCAAGTTGGTCTTTATTATTATATTATATTTGCTAGTTTAGCAATTGTTAATAAGGGATTGGATTATAATTTACCTAGTATGTTAGCAAAATTTGAAATTCTTATATATTTTAGAGACTTGTATAGGTTATGTAATAAGTGTTGAGAGTACTTATCTATTCATTAAGGAACATATTCTTATAAGTTCATTTGAGAGAGAATACAAGTCTTATTGCTTTTTCAACTACCTAAGTTGTCAGCGAAGAATGTAAAGGTAAGTGATCTAGATCTTTAGGTACAAAAGTGAGTTTGTTATATCAAGTGTGATGAGACTTGAATCACTTGTTGTATTGAGTTAAGAGATAGTAGATGTACTCATTAAGCTAGGCTCTGCAAGCGTAAGAAAATTGCTTAAATAACCTTATGCATTCTTGTTTTTATTGTTCTAGTCGCAGTGTCATTTTTAGTGGGCAATGTAACCATCATTTCCATTCAAGCACTCTGTTTTCTAAGTAATTAACAACAGGTTGTTTCTGCAATCTATTGCTACTCGTTATGATTTTATTATATTTTACATCTTTCTTCAAAGTTAAAAATCAAGCCATGATTCATTTCCGAGATACACCCTTCCCAATCAATTACATCTCCAAACCGAGGTATATTCAATTTCTCTTGATAAGTCCTAGGAAAGGAGTTCCAAAGACTTTCAAGGCTCAAACAATTGTAAAAGAGTTCTAACAAAACTTTAGTGGATGTCCCATGAATCCTTTGTCTATTTTTTTCTTCTCTGTCATTTGATCGACCAAACTTTTAAATTACTTTTATTTAATTTAAAAGTAATTTGGATAATTCATAATTGAACTTTTCTTAATTAAAAAAATGAATTCTTGTCTCAATTTATAATTGGACAAAAATTTATTATGTAAGATTCATTAAGAATCCATTATTTATATTTACCAATTAGTTCTTTTTCTATCAATTAACAAATAGTAATTTTATTTACATCATAAATCGGAGCTACTTCGAGTAATATTCTCAACAACAACATCACCTTCATTTTCGATATTAGCCAAAGCTTCAACACTTTGTGAAGAGCTATTGGTTGCATTAACTTCTGTTGTTGGCACAATGTAAGGAGATTGGTCACCAAAACGCTTTGCCAATTCTCTAATTTTAGACCAAACCGAACTGCCATGATGCTCGGTGTGGACTCCGGTCCAATGAGATTGCAAAAATTTAGTGAAGAAAATGATGAGTGAACACACGGAAGCAACTGCTGTGATGATGAAAAGACCCCCGAAGCTATACAAACCGAGACTATCGGTTGATATCATAGTTCGTTCATCTTTTAGACATGATTTTTGTTGCAAAAAATATTTTTGTTCCATGGCATCCATTTTTGACTTACTTTCAGTCACGCTCAAGATTGCCCTGGATATATAGGCAACTAGAGGTGACCCCAGTTGGAAGGCCTAAGAAAAGAGAAACCGAGTTTTTTTCTTTATCAAAATAAAATTAATATGTGACTAACGACTGTAATCACGTTTTTAAGATGAGGGTTGAAAGAGACTCACGAAACCAAGTCCACCAGTATTGTACGTCGGTCCTACTATCATATATTTGTCGCAATACTTTGCAAGAAAAAGCTTCACGCAATGTCGTGCTCCAAAAATTGCACCAACACCACCATTTTGGCTTCCCTTTGATAATGCTTTGTCAAACTCCTCAGCGGTTCCATAGTCCCTCAACTTAGACTCGTCGAAGTTCAATTGTTTCACCAAAAGGTCTTTCACAAAGGAACCAGTTTCATACCCTACAAAATCACCATTCTTTTTTAGCTCATCGATGTCTATGATTGTCGGTTGCAAACGTTGCACTGTTAGCATCGAGGCCAAACTTGCAGTGTAACTTTGGGTGAGGATGAGTACTACAAATATCCATATAATCAGCACAAATTTTGACAAGTTGTTTATTATCTTCTCCCCTAAAACCAAGCAACACATTCAAGTTAGCTTACTTGATAAAGAAGAAACTTGAATATATTCAAAATTAGATAGAAGAAATGTTACTTACTATGAGCAAACACTAGAATTGAAAAGGAAAACCAAAAAATTGTTCCTACTTGTTGATGTGTGGAACCTCTAAACTCGTTGTTGATACGGTGTTCCAAAATCCATACTACTAAACCCGTACAAACGAAGGCTACTCCAGTCGTTAACCAAAGATCCCAACTCAGTGGCTTTAAGAATATCCACATATTATTTCTGTCATCTTCTTTGATTTTCACAACCATTGACACATCTGATTGCATGTAAGGCAATGTAAAATCTACATACTGAGACCGATTTGCAAGAATTGTTATATCTCCCACTGCAACATCGAATTTCTATACCACCACAAAGAATATGCTATTGATTAGTGTCAAAATAAATGGAAATAATATGAAGAAAAATCTCGATCTAATTCTAGCCAAGCACCTGGTTTTTGACATGGTAAAGAAGCTCATTGTATGTTCCTGCATTAGGACCAATGGGGAAGGGAATCAGCTTATGGGGAACTGCAAAAGGTAATAACGCTAATGCCTCCTCGAAGACATCATAAGAGAACCCTGTTACAGTGTACTCCTTGGTGTAAGGATCCTGTTCCACTTTCAAATATGCTTCAAAGCCAGGTTTATCAGGGACCCCGATCCTTAACTTATTACCACCAATAGGTGTTGTCCAACCTTTGGGTATGTCTTTTGTGTTTCCTGGCCATATAGGTGGTTTAAGTTCATATTTGGACATTGATTTCCCTTTTTTAGCTTTGCCTAGTTTCCTACTCAATCCATTCTCAAGGGTCCAATACCCAATAACTTTTTCCTTGTTATCTATCACGTTGATGATTTCAAAAGCTGAAGATCGCAACTGTCCTCTAACCAAACTAAAATCTCCACTGAGGCCTTTAAATTTGGTTTTTAGTAACCCGTTTAGGATCATTTTGCCTATTTTTGAGACTTTTATAACAGGAAACTGACTTGTATTTCTGTGATGATTTTCTCCATTAACACTGGAGCTCTCCTGTGGAACCATTTCAACAGCCTTAGCTAGTGCCCAAACAGTATCATATGCCCAATACCCAAAAATGTTTAATTTGGTAGAACTAGAATGAATCTCACTTTTCCATTTCTTTTTAAAATTTTCAAGACTTTTAGACTGCGGTATGTGTGGCCTTATACCCAAAACACCTTGCATTGAACCAATGACCTTAGCTCCCATGGGATCCAACAAAGTAGATAATCCATCAGTGATGATCCATGCATATCCTTCACTAATCATGGTTGTTTCTTTTGCAAGCAAAAAGAGTTTTGACCCTAAGGAAGAACTCATGTGTACCACAATCACCCTCGTCTGCATCGCCATTATCCTATTGAGCGTTTTTAATATGCTCAATTTGCAAGAGTTTGGGGAGATGGAAAACCTAGAACTCACCCGAATGTCAAACTGTTGAAATTCATCTGCTAGGGAGGGGATTAAACCACTTCCATATTCAGTGTCTTCGTACATGAGGATTACTTCGTGCCATTCGTATGCCTGAACGATGGCAGCGATGCCTTTCGCTTGTGAGCTATCATCTAGGGTTGTTCGAACAAAGAAAGGGTTTTGGGTAGTAGAGAGTGAGGGACTTGTAGCTGAGTACGAAATAACTGGAACTTGAGCCTTTTGGCCGACATCTATCACAAATCTAGCTTGCATTGTCT
Source organism: Gossypium rotundifolium (assembly GCA_025506655.1). NCBI lineage: Eukaryota > Viridiplantae > Streptophyta > Magnoliopsida > Malvales > Malvaceae > Gossypium > Gossypium rotundifolium. The sequence continues at coordinate 163,805,534 of CP106725.1, forward strand.
TTTGGGGGCCGATGATGGCATCAACTTCTTCATTATCAATCAACTCTATAGCTGCCATTCATATGGATATAGATGATCAATAGAAGTTAAAAATAATAATACTTGAATTAAAAGTATATATATAAAAATAGATAAAAATATCTTTTTATCTTATCTTTGACCAATTCCCATTATCTTGACCTTTCTCTTTTTGGTCCCACTTTTGTATCTCAACTCTTGTAATTAGAGGTAAGGTTTTTTGTTCTCATTGGTGATGAGCAAGTAGACAATCGAAGTCTAGGGGTGCGCATTTTCGGTTCTAATTGAATTAATTCATCAAATCGAATTAGTAAAATTATCATTTAGTCATAAAATTTAATTTAATTGGAAATAGATTAATAAATTTTTTTAATTTCAATTATCAATTAAATTGATTTAAAATTAAATAATTCATTAACTGAAATTAATAATATATATATATATTATATTTATAAGTCCAAAACCAATATATTATATATAAACCCAATACAATATATAAACTAAATGGTTTAAAAGAAAAGCATTATGAAAAATAAAATATTTCACAACACCTTTTCCCTCTTTTCCATTTCATTCTCATTTCAATATCATCACAATCACTCCCCGGTCATTATGTTTTTAATTTATTTTTCTATCATGTTTTTGTTCTTTCTTTCTTTCTTTTGAACTTTTTGAGTTAAAATAGAGAAAAGAACATTATGATTAGTTTTATTGTGATATTTTATCAACTAGGCATCAACTCAGTTTAGTTAAAGAATTTTAAAATTTATTTTAATTCTATTAAAGGTTAAGAAATTTAATATTTTAATTAATTTATTTAATAATAATTCATTTGGGTGTTAATCAAATTAACCATTTGGACATTCTTATCGAAGACCAAGAAAGGTTGAAGGTGTTGAGTTGTTACTGATGTTTGAGTTTCCTAATTCTATACAAACTTATTTAAGTTACACAGGTGCAGAGTAAGAATGAGGGAGCACAGTAAATAAAATTTCGCTATAGATTTTATTTAAAATATTAATTTTATATGAAATGAATTTTGTTTTGGTTTTAGTTTTTAAAAAACATATTTGGGTTTAATCTTTTGATTGGGTTTGAGTAATTTACTAATTTATGTATAATTGAAAATATATTGATATTAATAAAAAAATTAAGTTTATCTTCTTAGCTTCTCAAATATTTTGTAAAGAAAAACAAAGAAATAAAAGGAAAATGAAAATGAAAGTTAAAAGAAAGAATTAAATTACTTAAAAAGAAAAAGTATAGGGATTAGACGTGAAATTTGACTTAAAATTTTTATTTGAAATGATATTTTAATTTGAAAGTTAATAACTCAATAATCGATGTTATAAATTGATAACAATAATAATTATTTTGTAACAAAATAAAATTCGGTAATTAAAATGTGATTTAAACCATGATTAATTTTTTAAATCACCCTAAAAAGTAATAAATAACCTGTAAAAGTACTAGCAAGAGCATCATCGGAGTTTCTATGGTGTAGAGATATTCTGGTTCTGAAGTTAGGATGAGCAGCATAGAAATCTGAGATTGCCATGGGAATGCATGCATTTGCCACCGACCCAACTGGTGAATTCACATCAAGGATTACTCCAACATGCACCACCTTCTTCGTTTCTGCAATGTTTTCCATCATTCCACCACCGCTCTCCGACTTCACCCCCACCCTAAAACAAACAACAAATAAACACAGAAACTGAAATAAATTTGACATGGGACTAGGCTGATGATTATTACTTTGTTCCTCCTCCTCCTCCCTTGGAGTCTGAGAAAGCAAGAAGATAAAATTTAGTTTGTTGAATATAAATATATAAAAAATGCAAAACTCAAACAGGAGATTTCGTATGAAGTTCATTTGTTTTCCTTGTACAACCAATAATATTGAGCAGTGAGCATGGACAAGAAATATATGTGTAGAAAAAACATAGTAATGATCGCCTCAACGAAGCGGTCAAGGGCATTTGATGCTTAAGAGTTTGGATTATATTTTCATTTGAAGTTAAATAGGATTCTTCGCAGAAGGCGCGCGCGCACACACATATATATATATATATATATATATATATATATATATTAACATGCTAATTTGCATGATTTTTTGTGTTTAATTCTGTTAATTTTTGAATTGATTTCTGTTGAATTAGTGTTTTTATGTTTTAATCTTATCAGGGATGTAATTGGGACGCTAAGAGTAAAAAATGAGCAAAAAAAGATCAAATTAAAACACAATCAATAAAATGATGCTGAATCAAAAATGTGAAAAAAAGCCAAAAACTCGTCAAATTCTTTTGACTTTGTAAAAGCCAAAAATAGAAATATTTTATTTTATTTTTATTTAATTTTAATTATACGTTGAAGTGGTTAAAATCAAAGTTAGTAAATTCCATGTATATAAATAGAACTTTAATGTACTTAGAAAAGACACATTTTAATTTCACATTTTAGTTTCAATTTGGAATTAAATAGAATTATTTTCTTTCCTCAAATTTGGTGGGTAACACTCTCTTACTTTATTTCCAATTTTTGTTCTTTCAATATTTATCTAATTACCTTCCAAGTCATTTCGTTTCCCAATTTCCACCACCTTTCAATCAAATCACCTTTCAAAACCTACAGAACATGATTAATTTCATGTTTGACTAAATTTCATCTTAGCTTTAGGCTGATGTTCTTTTCGGTTGGGAGTCGTGAGATATATATTCATACTAAAAATCCTTCTAATTGGTATTCACATTTTTCTTAAGTATCGGGATTGACAACTCATCTTTTAAAGTTAACTCAATTTCAAGTCAAAAAGTGCACGTTGGGTTGGAGTCGTGTTTGTTGATAGTTGGGAAACGAGTCGGCCGTGCAGTATCCGGATCTCCGAGAACAAATCAAGGGAAAAAGTGATCGGGTTTAAACGATCCACACGGTTGAGGCCGTTAATCCGAGTTGGGTTCTTCATAGCGCAAGGTTGCTGGAATCTTGAATCGAGAACACGAGTATCTCGATTAGATAATCAGTAAGGGTTGGTTTGCAGGTCGTACCGAGACAAGCTACAAGAGGAAGAATTGGCGGTTAGGACATTCTTAACTGCTATAACCAACATATTGTTTGAAGGAGAAAATTTATTTTCGATGATCATTCAAAATCCGGAATCCACCGAGTCTAGGGCTAAGGCTTATTATCTTTGATTACAAAATTCAAATTTAATTTCTAATTTATTTAATTATTTATTTATCCTGTTTCAATTATTTAGTATCTAAACATTTTCAGAACTACCTGATTTTTTTTTTGCAGGTTCGTTTGGAGTCGTAAGCACGGCTATTGCCACGACTATCGACACGATAGAAATTTTGATCACAAGCTAAACACGAAAGTTGATTATAATACCAATCCCCGTGGACTCGACCCTAATACTCTTTACTACTATTTAGAGTTATTTTGTAGGAATTATTTTTTGTGGTTTTGACATTCATCAAATTTTGGCACCGTTGCCGAGGACTGGAGATATTTTTTCTAATTTTTGTTTGTTTACCTTATGACCAGATCAGAAACGGGAACTCTAGAGTTTGAACCAGAAATTGAGAAATTGGCGCGACAACTACGGAAAAAAGCCATTCGACGTGAAAACTGACCAAATCTAGATTCGAAACCATATCTTACACCAAGGAAATTTGTAACACCCCGCACCAAAATCGATACTGAGTCTGGATATGAGACGTTACTATGCTTGAACTCACTGAAATATGTACTTACGGGCTATAAAATTTTGTTTCAAACTTAAAAACTTCACTTTATTAGTCCATACATATAACAAGGGTCTACGAGGCCTTTAACTCATGTCAAAAAACTTTCGGAATTAAAATCAAATAACTCATTTCTCAAGTAGGGTTCACACGCCCGTGTAACTTGGGAACACGCCCGTGTACCCTTAAGCACGCCCATGCCCTCAAACCGTGTAGGTCTACTGACTATTTCCACACGGCTTAGACATGCCCGTGTCTACCAACCGTGGAAGGTTACTGACTAATTTCACACGGCCATGACACGTCCGTGGGCTTAGACCGTGTGCTAATCCTTGATATACTGACTAAATCAACATGGTCTGGGAACACGCCTATGTCCAAACCGTGTGTCATACATGGCACATACACACGGTAGTGGATTTGCCCATGGCTTATTATGATTAATAATACTAAGGTGCGAGGTTAACACGGTCTTGACACACGCCGTGTGTCCAACCGTAATGGCAATTACAGGCTATTTACCAAGCCATTAGCCACCACGAAATGAAGATCATATCCATACACAATTCAAAAATTCAATAACAACCCAATTTTATGAATAATACTACATTCTTCATTGATCTCAATAAACATACTTGCTTAGTTAAATTTGGCCAATCACTTAGCCATATACAAAAGAATAATAAACTTGATAGCCTTTACAAAAGCCCTTCTTAAAACATGTCCACAAAATGAATGTTTCCTATACTTGCCATACTTAGTAAAGTAACTTGGCTATACCAAAATAAGAGTTGATAGTGTATTGCGAACTCCGACTTTAATGATCCACGAGTTAGCTTAGCGGGACTGCATAGAAAGAAAGAATCATAACGTAAGCATATAGCTTAGTAAGTTTGCATGTAACAACTCATAGCATCATCATTGCTTAATATAAACCATTTCATATAAACAATGGTATTATGAATTTCAGCTAAAGAACTTACTTACTCATATAGATTCTTACATGTCTCATGACACTTACTATTATCATACTTGTAAGGTAACCATGATACCTATATCACTTGATCACATCGATCAGTATACTATAATAACAAGAATCATGATATCTACTTTCTCATTCACAACATGAAAAATGCTCAACTTCTTCTAACTTCATCTTGATACTAACTTTACTTTCTTAGCTTACTTGCTATCTTCTTTTAGCTTACTCATTTGCCCGATGAATTTCTGTGAATAACCGAGGATTCTAAATCTCTTCCCACATAATATGATGCCAAAGCCATATCCTAGACATGGTCTTACATGGTTTAGGTTATCTCATCTTGGTTTCACTACCATGTCTTGACATGGACTTATATGAAGTCTTGCTCTTGTTAACATACTCAATGCCAAGCTTGCCTTGACTTACATGACTTACATGACTTACATAACTTGATCAATGCCAAGCTTGCCTTGGACTTACATGATAACTAACTTGATCAATGCCAAGCTTGCCTTGGACTTACATGATAACTTGTGTGGTAGATCGAGTATCCCAAGGAAATTCATCTTCAATCGGGACTTGCTTGCATATATTATCTTGATTTCTTGCTTGAACATAATATGATCATTTCATACAATTATTGTACATTATAATAAGCGAATTAATGATAAAAATCATAAAACTTAAAAATCATACAAACTTATCTCAATATACAAAATGTATGTAGATGTGCAATTTTAGTCCTCGACTTTGTTCTTGCCTCGGTTTCGATCCAGGCTTCGTTTTTCTTGATCTATAATCATAAATAGATCATTTAATAACCATATTGACTAAATTGACTCATAACTCATACTTTGGCAAAATTACTATTTTGCCCCTATACTTTCTAATATTTGCACTTTTGCTCCAATTCTCGTAAAATGATTTTCATGAAACTTTCTTAAACTTCATGCTCAACTGAATCATTTTCTCTTCTATAACAATCATCAATTCTCACTATTTCTAGTAGGTATGACCAATTTTATAACTGTTACAAAATGGTCCCTACTACCATTTTTCATGAAATTCATTAAGGAAAAGATGTTTATCTAACATCAAACTCTCTTAAACTTCCATGAGACATCATTTAACAAGCATGTCATTCAAGGGTAGATTTTTGAACATGCATCTTAGCTCATTTTATAGCTAAAATTAGCTAATTCATAATCTGAGAACTTCAAAAATCTGAAGAATATTAAAAGCAGGCTAAGATGAACTTATTATGAGCTTGAAAAATGAAGAATCCTAGCTATAGTGTCTCCAAATTTTGAGACCCAAGTAAAAAGATGAGTGGATTTTCTCATCTTTTTCCCACTAAAACACTAATTAAGCCAAATGACCAAAATGCCCTTCCTCTTAAAAATTTCTATTTAACCATCTTAAGGCCAATTTTGTCCAAAATTTTATTTTTGGGCAAATTGCTATTTAAGAGCTCACAATTATTAATCTTGAGTTATTTCATGCAAAAAGCTTCTAGAAACTCATATATTGCAACTTTTACAATTTAGTCCTTTTTGGACCAATTGATCTCAACTTAAAAAAATTGCTTTACAAAACTTTCATACTAGCATGCAAACATGGCATAAACCTGAAAAGCTCATAATTTTACCTCGGGTTCGTGGCCTCGCACTACTATCCGACTAGGCCCTAAATCGGGCTGTTACAATTCTCCCCCTTAGGAATTTTCGTCCTCGAAAATCTTACTAGCAGAAAGGTTTGGATACTGGTTTCTCATACTCTCTTCTATTTCCCATGTAGCTTCTTCGATTCCGTGTCTTTGCCACAATACCTTTACTAAGGCAATACTCTTATTTCTTAGTTGCTTAACTTCTAGAGCCAAAATCTTGACTGAATCTTCACCATAAGTCATGTCGGGATGAATCTCTATTTTCGAAGGGGTAATTATATGCGAGGGGTCTAATCTGTAGTGTCGTAACATTGACATGTGAAACACATCATGTATCTTTTCTAATTTTGAGGGCAAAGCGAAACGGTAAGCCACCGGTCCAACTCTCTCAGTAATCTCGTAAGGTCCAATAAAACGTGGACTTAATTTACCTTTACGGCCAAATCTGATAACTTTTCTCCACAATGATACTTTCAAAAAGACTTTATCCCCAACTTGGTACTCGATCTCTTTTCTCTTTAAATCCGAATAAGATTTACATTTGTCTGATCTGATACAGCCTTTAAACATTCTCAAATCACTTTCACTTTCTCTTCAGCTTCTTTAACCAAATTAACCCCGTGAATTTGGTTCTCTTTAAGTTCAGTCCAAAACAAAGGAGTTCTACACTTACGCCTATATAGGGCCTCATAAGGCGCCATCTTTAAGCTCGACTGAAAGCTATTATTATAGGCGAATTCTACCAATGGGAGAAACTCTTCCCAACTGCCTTGGAAATCCAAAACACAACATCTTAGCATGTTCTCGAGTACTTGAATTAACCTTTCTGACTGACCGTCAGTCTGAGGGTGAAAAGCTGTACTAAAACTCAATTTTGTACCCAAAGCTTCTTGCAGCTTCTTCCAAAATCTAGATGTGAATCTCGAATCTCTATCCGATATGATCGATAAGGGAACTCCGTGAAGTCTTACTATTTCTGAAATATACAAGTTTGCCAACTTGTCTAGGGAGTAATCCACCCGTACAGGTATAAAGTGGGCTGACTTTGTGAGTCTATCAACCACTACCCAAATAGCATCTTTCTTGCTCGGAGACAACAGTAAACCCGTTACAAAATCCATGGTGATACGGTCCCATTTCCACTCGGGAATCAAGATAGGTTGAAGCAAACCCGAAGGTACTTGGTGTTCAGCCTTTACTTGCTGACAAATCATACACTTAGTAATAAATTCTGAAATGTCTTTCTTCATTTTCGGCCACCAATACTGTTGCTTTAGATCATTATACATCTTGGTGCTACCCAGATGTACAGATAAACATCTGTTATGTGCCTCGTGCAAAATTTTTTGAATAAGCTTTTTTTTCTCGGAACACAAACTCTCTCTCTGAACATCAAGTATCCATCAAAATTAATCTGAAAGCCAGATTCAGCATCTGACTCGCATTGAGCTCTCTTGACTTGCAACTCACTATCTTCTTTCTGAGCTTTAAAGATCTCTTGAAGGAACATTGGTCTAGCTCTCAACTCAGTTAAAATAGAACCATCATCGGATAAAGATATTTTTGAATTTAATGCTTTCAAGGCAAATAAGGATTTTCTGCTTAAAGCATCGGCGACCACATTTGCGTTTTCAGGATGGTAATCAATGACCAACTCATAGTCCTTTATCAACTCTAACCATCTTTGTTGTTTTAAGTTCAACTCTTTCTGCGTCATCAAGTATTTCAAACTTTTATGATCGGTAAAAATCTGACACCGTTCACCATATAAATGGTGTCTCCAAATCTTCAAAGTGAAGACTATGGCAGCCAATTCAAGATCATGCGTCGGATAATTTTTCTCGTGAGGCTTCAACTGTCTGGAGGCATAAGCAATTACCTTTCCTTCTTACATGAGTACACAGCCTAATCCATTTAAGGATGCATCGCTATAAATTATGAATTCTTTCCCTGCCTCGGGTTGTACTAAAACTAGAGCTTCTATCAGCATTGCTTTCAACTTCTCAAAACTTTGTTGGCATCTTTCCTACCACTCAAACTTCACATTCTTCTGTAATAATATAGTCATCGGGGTTGCAATCATAGAAAACCCTTGACAAATCATCTATAGTAGCCGGCTAGGCCCAAAAACTTCTAATCTTAGTGATATTCTTCGGTAGTTTCTAGTCTATTATAGCTGAGATCTTACTTGGATCTACTCGGACTCCATCTCTCGAGATAATATGTCCTAGGAATCCCACTTTCTTGAGCTAAAATTCACTTTTACTGAATTTGGCATACAACTATTTTCTCGAAGAGTTTGTAAAACTATCCGTAGATGATCAGCATGTTCATCGTCGTCTCATGAATAAATTAATATGTCATCAATAAAAACCACTACAAACTTGTCAAGGTATGGTCTGAAAATGCGGTTCATTAAATCCATGAATACCGCAGGAGCATTGGTCAACCCAAAGGCATGACTAAAAATTCATAATGGCCATATCTTGTTCGAAAGGCAGTCTTGGATACATCTGAATCTTTCACTCTTAGCTGGTAATATCCTGATCTTAAGTCTATTTTGGAGAACACAGTTGCTCCTTTCAATTGATCAAACAAATCATCAATCCTAGGTAATGGGTACTTGTTCTTTACTGTCACTTTTTGTTAAGCTGACGGTAATCAATGCACAATCTCATGGTGCCATCTTTCTTTTTCACAAACAAAACCGGAGTGTCCCATGGTGAACAACTTGATCTTGCAAAGCCTTTTTCTGTCAACTCTTGCAACTATAACTTCAACTCTTTCAACTCTGTTGGAGCCATTCTATAAGGAGTAATGGATATTGGTACAGTACCGGGAGTTAGCTCAATGCTGAACTCAACTTCTCTAACTGGTGGTAATCCTGGTAATTCCTCAAGAAAAATATCCACATACTCACATACTTTGGCACTGATTCAATCTTTAGCTCTGTCTCTTTATCATTCAGTACAAAGGCCAAAAATGCCTCATACTCTTTTCTTAGATATCTCTGTGCCGTCATATGAGAAATTATTACCAATGATCTACCTTGCTCATCTGATTCTACATGAAGAGTATCTACATTCTCACATCTCATCTCAATGTATTTCGTCCCATAATTTACAATTACATTATGAGTAGTCAACCAGTCCATACCAAGAATGAGGTCGAATTCATCAAAAGGTAACAACATAAGATTTGCTTTAAAGCAATGACCTCTAATCATTAATGGACAATCTTTGCAAACTTTATCAACTAACATACTCTTGCCTAAAGGATTAGACACCTTAATCACAAATTCTATGGTATCTATAGGCACACCCAAACCAGGTACTAATTTCATGCAAATGTAAGAGTGTGTGGATCTGGGGTCTATTAAAGCAATAACTTTGGTATTGTAAAGAGAAAAGGTACCGGTAATAACATCAAGGGAAGATGTCTCCTCGCGAGTGCGAATGGCATAAGTCCTTGCAGGCGCTCTACCCTTGGGTCTCGCTACCTATTTTCTGGGGTTACCTCTTCCACTTGCCCCACTTTCAGGGTTCCTGAAACACCCCAAACCCGCCCACAAGCCCCGACCGGATCTGGCATGCTTCTAAGAAAAATCCATTCAAAACTTATTTGAAACTTTGCTAAAATTTTTCGTGTTTTTGAAAATAGTTATTTTGGGTTGGGCTCGAGTTTTAAAACCCGTGTTGATTAGGTGTTAAAAATAATTTGTTATTTATAATTAAGAAGAATTAACTTTAATTTGATAAATATCGTGCCATAGCAAAATAATTTAAGTGTATGAGTAAGCAGTTCATACTATAACCTTATTACATCAAAATAAAACCCCAAAATAAAATTTAAAGTACTTAAATAAAATGAAATATCCAACTAATAGAATTCATGCTAAGCATGGTCACCGACATAAGTCACCACATTCTTATATTGGGGTATAAAACCACCGACTTCCCCATGCAAATATTATGGTCCATTGCACTTATGTGTGATATTTTCACAATATACTCATAATAGGGGTAGGTCACTTTTAGTCACTTCATACATATATTTAAAAATATTCCCACAAGGGTGAGTCAAAGCAGACTCAATGTGTACTATCAACACTAAGTCTCAACAGTAACCAATTATGGCATATCAAATCATACATATTCATATAGCATTTAAATAAAATGATGCAACCCCTTGGCCGAATGTGTATGTGCACTTACCTTATGGATTTAAATCCGGAAAACCCAAGCCTATATATCCATCCGCCTACACATCACCTTAACCTCTTCAACGGAACTACATGAGATGGATCCGTCATCGACGTAGCATGGAACTACTAAGTCAACCTCCATCCGCTACACACCATCGAAGGTTTGAGATCGCATCGCGGATGCCTCCTTTAATCGCTCGAATTACACTAACCTTCTCCTCGAGATTACGCAATTTTCATCGCATGTAGGAGTCCGACACTTATAAAATTCGTGACGATAGGCATTATTGTATAAGTCAACTTCCTCTGAAGTCTACATTCATATATTGTGACATAAGTCACCACATTCATATATTGTGACATAAGTCACCACATTCTTATATTGTGACATAAGTAACGAAGTCCGTAATTCTCCATCCTCGAAACTTGGTGTTCGGTCTTGACTTGTCGACACGTCAAGCATTTGCCAACGAATTGATCACTTCCCGCTTAAGACCGAGGCCACCAAAGCTGTTCCCTTAAATCTCGTACATTTTACTACCTCCGGATGCATAACATAGTCCTTCAATAGTTCCACCCATCTTCATTGCCTCAGATTCACTCTTTCGAGTCGGCCAGTACTTAAGGCTCTTATGGTTTGTGTAGATCATCGACTTTTCTCCATAAAGATAATGCCTCCATACCTTAAGGGCAAAGACCACTGCTGCCAATTCTAAATCATGCGTCGGGTAGTTAACCTCGTGTGGCCTTAATTGTCGAGATGCGTAAGCAACTACCTTCCTATCTTGCATAAGGACACCTCTCAATCCTGTATGGGAAGCATCACAATATACTATAAAATCCTTCCCTGCCTCCGGCTGAATCAAAACTGGAGCTTCGGTCAAGACCTTCTTAAGCTTCTCAAAGCTCTCCTGTAGCTTATCAGTCCAAATGAAAGGCACTTCCTTCCTTAATAACTTTGTCAGAAGTGCGACTATCGATGAGAACCCTTCCACAAACCTTCTATAATAGCCTGTCAATCCTAAGAAACTCTGGACCTCCACCACTAACTTAGGGAGTTTCCAATCTAGAACTGCCTCAATCTTCCGAGGATCCACCCTTATTCCTTCAGCAGATACCACATGTCCTAGAAACGTAACCTCCTTAAGCCAAAATTCACACTTGCTGAATTTGGCGTAGAGCTTCTTTTCCCTCAACACTTTCAACACCATCCGGAGATGCTCATCATGCTCCTCTTCAGACTTGGAATACACCAGAATATCGTCTATGAACACAACAACAAATCGATCTAGATAGGGTTAGAAAATCCGGTTCATCATGTCCATGAACGCGGCTGGGGCATTCGTCAACCCAAACGGCATTACTATGAATTCAAAATGACCATACCTTGTCCGGAAGGCCGTCTTATGGATATCCACTTTTTTCACCTTAAGCTGATGATATCCGGACCTCAGGAAACTGATCGAACAAGTCATCTATTCTTGGCAATGGATACTTGTTCTTGATGGTCAGCTTGTTCAACTGACAATAATCTATGCACATGCGCATAGTTTCGTCCTTCTTCTTCACGAACAGGACCGGTGTTTCCCATGGAGACACACTGGGTCGAATAAACCCACGGTCTAGCAATTCTTGGATTTGAGCCTTGAGCTCAACCAACTCCTTTGGTGCCATTCTGTACGGGGCAATTGACACAAGAGCTGTACCCGACAGCAAGTCAATTCTAAACTCCACCTCCCTGTCAAGGGGTATTCCGGGTAATTCCTCCGAAAAGACATCCTTAAACTCCCTTACAGTTCTAACTCCACTAACTTCCCCTTCTTTCGCCTCTAAAGTACTAACGAAAGCCAAGAATGCCTTGCATCTTTTCTGAACCATCTTATCAGCCTTTAAAGCAGAAACTACATTAGATAAGTAGTTTCTTCTTTCTCCTATCATAACTACTTCCTCATCCTTAGGGGTCCTTAATTCCATTCGTTTGGTTGCACAATCCAATCTGACTGATGCTCTACTAGCCAATCCATGCCAAGTATAAGATCGAATTCCCAAGGATAATTCTATTAAGTCGAAGAAATACCGCTCCTTGAAGTTCCAAAGGTACTCTCAAAACATCTTATTCACCACTACAGTTCCTCCTCCTGAACCGCATAAACCAAACCCATTGTCTTGCCTCATATTACTAACACCTCTCGCGGTGTTCCCCATCCTCTACTAGTACCATTACCTCGCCAATGAACCACGACCTCGCGATGGTCTGCATCCTCCTCTTCCTTTGGTTAGGTCCTTGATTCACTGGTCGACCCCCTTCAGTTCTCATGGGGCAATCCTTAATCATGTGGTCCTTGGACCCACACTTAAAGCATCCTCTCGTCTTTTTCCAACACTCTCCTAAATGCTTCTTCCCACACTGATCACAAGCACGACATCGCCTCCAAGAGTAACTCTGCGACCTCATGACCCATCTACTCTAGGCTTCTTTTACTCATTCCTAGCCGGCCTTGGTGATCCAAAGCCTCTCTTCTGCCTATTCCGATCGGAGTTCTGCCTTATAGAATCCTTGATACCCTCGGCTACTTTAACCTTTTCCACCAACACAGCAAACTCCCACTCCTATTGTGGGGCTATCAATAACCTCAAGTCATCCCTTAGTCCTTCTTCAAACCGGACACACCGTTCATGCTCAGTAGTCACTATTCCTCGAGCATAACGACTCAGCCTTAGGAATTCAGCTTCGTACTCAACTACGGACTTGTTCCCTTGAACCAGCCCCAAAAATGCCTTCCTCTGAGCATCGATATAATGAGTACCAACATACTTCTTCTGGTATGCCGCCTTAGCATACTCCCAAGTGAGTTCCTCAGCTGTAGCACCATCCCGCACCGTGAGCCACCATTGAAATGACTCATCGCGAAGAAGCGACACCAACCCTTTCAACTTTTCCTCGTCAGTTAAGTCGAGCTCATCCATAATCCACTCAGTCGCCTCTAACCAGTATTCAACGGTACTGGGTGCCACACCAGATATACCACTGAATACTTTAGCTCCGTTGGCTCGGAGTGGCTTAGGTACCGACTTTCGAGCTCCCATGCCTCCACCTGCTTCAGCCACCCTTTCTAAAACCCGCAGTATCGTCTGTGACACTACGTCATCCCCGGTCTGATCCTGATATTCCACATCAGCGGCTGGTGGTGGTGGTGGCATTTCATTCTCAGATCCTTGACCCGATCTAACGGGTTCAGAAACGATCATTCAGCCTCTTCCACGGCCACGTACGTTACGACCACGTCCCCTTGAATTCATACTTCCGCTTAGCGTTTATCTGGTTAAAGAATTTTATGTATTAGTTTTGTTCCACTGATTTAACACGAACAGTTTTATGTTAGATAGTTCTGAGAAGTAGTTCTTTCGATTCATACACATACAGTCTCACATCATTCATTTAGTCACACACATGAACTTGCGTCCATTATAGAGAAATATTGTAATTTTCGTTATTTGTTGTTTTCCACTACCTAGGGGTATTTCCATAATTTTGTCTGACAGGGGTATTTTGGTAATTTTTTTCAAATTAGGGTATTTGAAAATGTTGCAAAATAGAGATTGATGATATTTTACAAAAGTAAAGTTCTTGCTGAAAAAAAATTTCAAGGGTGAAGTGATAATTTTATACACGAGGGGTATTTTTATAATTTTTTTTACAAGTCAGGGTTATTTCGATAATTTTTTACAAAATATGATTACTGATGACTTTTTAAAACAAGAGTATTGCTAAAGATTTTTAATTTGAGGGTACTTCGGTAATTTCCCCTCTCTGAGGGTATTTTGGGTCATTTGTACAAGTTAGGGGTAATGGGTAATTTGGTCATTTTGCAAATCAGGGGTAATTTCGTAAATTTTCCAAGTCAGGATATCTTAATATTTGTAAAAATAGGGTTTTTGGATATTTGTAAGGTAAGAGAATCTTGATAAAAACTGTGGGTAGTATGGAAATTTTATGAACCAAGGGCATTTTAGTAATTTTTCCAACCAGAGGTATTTAGGTCATTTTAGTAAATCGATAATATTTTGGAAAACTTTTCAAAATAGTTTTCCTACACCTTCAAGGGGTAATTTGGTGACTTTAAGACTAGGGTTTTTATAAAGATATGGCTAGTCCCTTTCGGGTTTTAGTTATTGGGTTTAGCCTATGGCTGAGTCCTCTTGGTTAGGGTGAACCATCACTACGCACCAGGTAGGATTTAAGTGGGTAGGAGGTGAGTCACTAGGACGCTTAAATACCAAGCTCCCATTGAAACCAATCCTAGACATGCATTACAACAGTTGCCACACCCTAACTTTCGTGACTTAGGCACGTGTTTGTTTAATTGTGCATTAAAGTTTTATGTAATTGTTGGGGTAAACTAGTCCTATAGTTCAAGTACTTATCATACTAATCTACGTTCCATTTCTACCCTTCTACAAATCATGCAATAATTCACACAATGGATAGGGTACTTACCTGGTGGACTTCGGGCCGGAGACTCAGGTGCCATGCCAGAAAGCCTGCTTATTACTTAGAAAAATCCACTTTCAAAAGACAGAAAACGTTTTGGGCCCTAAAAGCCCTCAAGGCTGAGTTTTGAACCGGGCTCTGATACCAAACTGAAACACCCCAAACCTGGCCCACAAGTCCTGACCGGATCTGGCATGCTTCTAAGAAAAATCAGTTCCAAACTTATTTGAAACTTTGCTAAAATTTTTCGTGTTTTTGAAAATAGTTGTTTTGGGTTTAGCTCGAGTTTTAAAACCCGTGTCGATTAGGTGTTAAAAATAATTTGTTATTTATAATTAAGAAGAATTAACTTTAATTTGATAAATATCGTGCCATAGCAAAATAATTTAAGTGTATGAGTAAGCAGTTCATACTATAACCTTATTACATCAAAATAAAACCCCAAAATAAAATTTAAAGTACTTAAATAAAATGAAATATCCAACTAATAGAATTCATCTGAGCATGGTCACCGCTAAGCTCCCGCCGATCTTGGTCCATTCTTGTGTGTCACTGAAAAATATTCCTACAAGGGTGAGTCAAAGCAGACTCAATGTGTACTATCAACACTAAGTCTTAACAGTTATGGCATATCAAATCATACATATTCATATAGCATTTAAATAAAATGATGCAACCCCGAACCCAAGCCTATATATCCATCCACTACACATCACCCGTACCAACCGTCACACCGTGGGGACTAAGTCAACCCTCCATCCGCTACACACCATCGAAGGCAGTCGCTGCAGTCAACGTGCTCATCGCCCTTATAAAATTCGTGACATAAGTCAGCACATTCATATATTGTGACATAAGTCACCACATTCATATAGTGTGACATAAGTCACCACATTCTTATATTGTGACATAAGTCACCACATTCTTATATTGGGGTATAAAACCACTAATTCACTTCCCCTTTACATATCACCCATATGCCCATGTCATACAAAACATGCAAATATTATGCCTTATGCTTATTCACATTCTTATATTTGCACTTATGTGCCTTAACAGATATTTTTCACAATATACTCATAGTAGGGGTAGGAAAACGTACTTGAGTATTTCGTTTGTACCATTGCATGATACTTTTAGCCACTTCATACATATATTTATTAACACATATATTAACACATAACCATAATTTAATTGAAGCTTAGTGTGGGGGTACACACCTGATTTTCTTAACGCTTTATTGAATTCCCAAAAACCCGATCTAATACTTTTAGATCTTTAATTCCTATATTCGGCCAACCCTAACATGTTAGTATAAAGCCATTCGGCTATAAAACCAAATCCTGAAGACTTAAACCAAATCCCGAAGACTTAATGTAACCAACTTCTTACCTTGTTGCCTATTGAATTAAGAATCAAATCCCGAAACTTTGCTATGTTCCTTCTTATAATCGGCCAAGCACTAGATCATTCATAGGTTAGTTTTCGGTTCTTTTTTGAATAAGTACGAAATAGATCTAATCACTAAGTAGGCCTTGGCTGAATGTGTATGTGCACTTACCTTATGGATTTAAATCCCAAAAACTATCCCTTGCTCCTTGAGAAATCGATATCCCTGCCTACCACTTGTTAGAATCGGCTATACACAATAAATCCATGGAGATGGCCTTTGGCCAAAACTACATATCACTTACCTTGATGTTCAAAACCCGAGAGATCTCCCTTAGTACTCCTTAGCGTCGGCTACCTTCAACAGAGACACATAATATGGCTTAAAGAACATTCGACCATCCTCTATTTTTCCAACAAATCGAAAATCACAACTAACTTAGCCCATATGGCATTCAGCCAAAAAGAAAAGAATAGAAAAGGGCCATTCGGCCACCTACCATCAACCACTCACCTTCGGCCTTTCCAAAATCGGCACTTCTGGTTATTGTAAAACAGGATTCGGCTTCTAGAGATAAAGAGGAGAAATCGATAGACATGAACAATTGATTCGGGTTAGATCTTGATGAAAAGAAAGGAAGAAATTGCAAAGGAAAGAAATCCCGAAACTTACCGAATCACTAAGGAACATGCGGCCTATGGTGCACCTTCGGAAACTAAACCACCCTTGTATATTCGGCTTCAACAAGAATGAAAAGAGAGGGATATGAGGCTTAGAGAGATTCGGCTATGGTGATCACTAGCAGAAAGGTCTTGGCTTTAAGGATATGTGATGAAGAAAAGGAGATTATTGACTTATTAGATTTGACTTTGGGAAAGAGAATGGTAGAAAGAAAAGATGAGAAAAGAGTGAAGAGAGAGAGGGCTAAATTTCGACAAGAGAGACTAATTTGCTTTGTAAAATTCGGCACACACTCTTTCACAGTCTTCAAAGCCGAAAATACAAGCCCCTAGAGTCCCATATTCGGCCACTACACCCTCTCACTATCTAATCCCCTAATTCACTCTTCCTTAGCCAAATCTTGAAGTGTCCCTATGCCGTCCACCTCCTCTTTTTCAGAGTCCATGTGCCGTCCACTTCCTCTCCTCCTTGTAGTAAAATAAAATCTTTTATTTGCTTCCCTTGTGACTCGAACTTAAGACCTGCACCATGCTTGTGGCGTCATTTCCAGAGGCCTTATGTGGCGCCTCTAAGCCACTGTTCCAGGCCCAATTGTGTGTCATGTTTCACCTCCATTTTCTCTTAAGGCCTATCAGGCTTAACTCTCTTTTTTAGACTTAAAAATACAATATTTTCTAAATCATTCTCCTATATTCTAGGGTTCTCAAAATTCATAAAAACACATTTATACACACTAAGGCATGCTTTCACATTAAATTAAGCATTCCATTAAGCAATTATGCATAGGCCATAATCCAGGATATTACAGTTCCTCTGCGGTCTCCCTCTGGCCATACTCCCGGATCTCGAGTTCTGAGTTCTCTCTTCTTTAGTCATCTCTAGACATTCTTTATGAAATGGTCTTAGGAACCACATCTAAAACATGCATTTTCGTGTGCTCAGCATTCTCCCAAATGGCGTCTGCCACATTATGGACATTCTGGTCTATCAGGTCTAAAATTCCCAACACTTGCAACTAAAGTGGTCTGTGCTTTATTTCCCGAATACTGCTTACTTTTGTCTTTCCTTAAAAACCCAGTGGAAGTAGCTGATCGAGCTGGAAAATCTCTTGACTTCTTGGATGACGATTGGAACGACTTGTTCCACTGTCTCTTTCTAGAATCTCGAGACTCCACTTCAATTTTTTTTTCTCTTTTATTAGTTCTTCGACTTTCCAAGCCCTTTCCACTAGCACAACGAATTCTTTTAATTCGAGGACAGCAACAACCAGTTTAATGTCCTCATTTAAACCATCTTCAAACCTTTTACTCATAATGGCCTCAGTGGACACACATTCGCGAGCGTACTTGCTGAGTCGTATGAACACTCGCTCATAATCAGCTATTGACATTTTGCCTTGCTTCAGCTCTAAAAGTTTTTTCCTCTTCTGGTCTACAAACCTCTGGCTGATATACTTTTTCTTAAACTATTCTTGGAAGAATTCCCATGAGATCCTTTCCCTTGGTACCACCGACACAAGGGTGTTCCACCATTGATAAGCAGAATCTCTTAAGAGAGAGACTACACACTTCATGCATTCATCAAGGGTGCAGGACAATTCGTTAAATACTCTGATGGTATTTTCTAACCAGAACTCAGCTCTTTCTGGATCATCATCTTTTCTAGCTCGGAATTCTTCTGTCCCATGCTTCCTGATCCTATCAATTGAAGGTTTATCTCCTCTCACCACCTCTACTACTTGATGGGCTATTGGAGGAGGTTGTGGAACAGGCGGGGATAGAGGGGGTTATGCATTCGGGTTCGCTCGAACGAACTCTGTGTACCAGGCATTCATCATATGAAGGAAGGCTTCTCTAGCCTCTTCTCCTCCTCTTTCTTGACTCACCGTAGTAGGTCTATTCTCATTCTCATACGGCACCGTCCCTTCTGCGGGAGCTGGTACGTTACTTTCTACATCATCTGCCTCAGCTCCTTCGGGATCCATTTACTATATGTATGAACATAATTTAAGTTGTTAGGAGTCGTCACACTATCATTATAAAAACATTCTTACGTCCTAGATCCGACTAAACCGTAGCTCTGATATCATTAAATGTAACACCCGCATTCAAGACCGATACTGGGCCTGGATATTAGTCGTTACTATGCTTGAACTCACTGAAATATGTACTTACAGGGCTATAAAATTTCGTTTCAAACTTAAAAACTTCACTTTATTAGTCCATACATATAACAAGGGTCTACGAGGCCTTTAACTCATGTCAGAAAACTTTCAGAATTAAAATCAAATAACTCATTTCTCAAGCAGGGTTCACATGCCCGTGTAACTTGGGAACACTCCCGTGTACCCTTAAACACGCCCATGCCCTCAAACCGTGTAGGGTTATTGACTATTTCCATACGGCTTAGACACGCCCGTGTCTACCAACCGTGGAAGGTTGCTGACTAATTTCACACGGCCATGACACGCCCGTGGCTTAGACCGTGTACTAATCCTTGATATACTGACTAAATCAACACGGTTTGGGAACACGCCCATGTATAAACCGTGTGTCATACACGGCACATACACACGGCCGTGGGATTTGCCCGTGGCCTATTATGATTAATAATACTAAGGTGCAGGGTTAACACGGTCTTGACACATGCCCGTGTGTCCAACCGTGTGGGCAATTATAGGCTATTTATAAAGCCATTAGCCACCCTGAAATGAAGATCATATCCATACACAATTCAACAATACAATAACAACCCAATTTTATGAATAATACTACATGCTTTGTTGATCTCAATAAACATACTTGCTTAGTTAAATTTAGCCAATCACTTAGCCATATACAAAAGAATAATAAACTTGATAGCCTTTACAAAAGCCCTTCTTAAAACATGTCCACAAAATGAATGTTTCCTATACTTGCCATGCTTAGTAAAGTAACTTGGTTATACCAAAATAAGAGTTGATAGTGTATTACGAACTCCAACTTTAATGATCCACGAGTTAGCTTAGCGGGACTGTATAGAAAGAAAGAATCATAACATAAGCATATAACTTAGGAAGTTTGCATGTAACAACTCATAGCATCATTATTGCTTAATATAAACCATTTCATATAAACAACGGTATTATGAATTTCAGCTAAAGAGCTTACTTACTCATATAGATTCTTACATGTCTCATGACACTTACTATTAGCATACTTGTAAGGTAACCATGATACCTGTATCACTTGATCACATCGATCAGTATACTATAATAACAATAATCATGATATCTACTTTCTCATTCACAACATGAATAATGCTCAACTTCTTCTAACTTCATCTTGATACTAACTTTACTTTCTTAGCTTACTTGCTATCTTCTTTTAGCTTACTCATTTGCCCAATGAATTTCTGTGAATAACCAAGGATACTAAATCTCTTCCCAAATAATATGATGCCAAAGCCATATCCTATACATGGTCTTACATGGGTTAGGTTATCTCATCTTGGTTTCACGGCCATGTCTTGACGTGGACCTATATGAAGTCTTGCTTTTGTTAACATACTCAATGCCAAGCTTGCCTTGGACTTACATGATAACTTGATCAATGCCAAGCTTGCCTTGGACTTACATGATAACTTGATCAATGCCAAGCTTGCCTTGGACTTACATGATAACTTGCTTGCTAACTTGATCAATGCCAAGCTTGCCTTGGACTTACATGATAACTTGCTTGCTAACTTGATCAATGCCAAGCTTGCTTTGGACTTACATGATAACTTGTGTGGTAGATCGAGTATCCCAAGGAAATTCATCTTCAATCGGGACTTGCTTGCACATATTATCGTGATTTCTTGCTTGAACATAACATGATCATTTCATACAATTATTGTACATTATACTATCATTTCATACAATTATTGTACATTATACTAAGCAAATTAATGATAAAAATCATAAAACTTAAAAATCATACAAACTTACCTCAATATACAAAATGTATGTAGATGTGCAATTTTAGTCCTCGACTTTGTTCTTGCCTCGGTTTTAATCCGAGCTTCGTTTTTCTTGATCTACAATCATAAATAGATCATTTAATAATCATATTGACTAAATTGACTCATAACTCATACTTTGGCAAAATTACTATTACAAAATGGTCCCTACTACCATTTTTCATGAAATTCATTAAGGAAAAGATGTTTATCTAACATCAAACTCTCTTAAACTTCCATGAAACATCATTTAACAAGCATGTCATTCAAGGGTAGATTTTTGAACATGCATTTTAGCTCATTTTATAGCTAAAATTAGCTAATTCATAATACGTGAACTTCAAAAATACGAAGAATATTAAAAACGGGGCTAAGATGAACTTACTATGAGCTTGAAAAAATGAAGAATCCCTAGCTATGGTGTCTCCAAATTTTCGGCAGCCCAAGGAAGAAGATGAGTGGATTTTTCTCATCTTTTTCCCACTTAAAACACTAATTAGGCCAAATGACCAAAATGCCCTTCCTATTAAAAATTTCTATTTAACCATCTTAAGGCCAATTTTGTCCAAAATTTTATTTTTGGGCAAATTGCTATTTAAGAGCTCACAATTATTAATCTTGAGCTATTTCATGCAAAAAGCTTCTAGAAACTCATATATTGCAACTTTTCCAATTTAGTCCTTTTTGGACCAATTGACCTCAACTTAAAAAAAATTCTTTACAAAACTTTCATATTAGCATGCAAACATGGCATAAACTTGGAAAGCTCATAATTTCACCTCGGGTTTGTGGCCTCGCACCACTATCCCGACTAGGCCTAAATCGGGCTGTTACCAAATTTTTTCGTTTAATAAACCAAACGAGATGGCCGAACAGACAATACACCAATTTACAGTGGCACCGGATGAACAATAACACTTATGTATAACCTATCTAGTAAGAGGAACGTTATTTGAGTTAAAGTTGGGTTTGATTCATTTACTACCCAATTTCCATGGATTACAGAACGAAAATTCGCACACCCACCTTAAAGAGTTCCATATGGTGTGCACAAGCATGAAGCTTCAGGAAGTAACCCAAGACCAAATCAAACTTTGTGCTTTTCCTTTCTCATTAGCCTACTCTATTAAAGAGTGGTTATTTTATTTACCCCCGGGATCTGTCAACACATGGTCTAACATGTTTCGTTTGTTTCTTGACAAGTTCTTCCCTGTAGCTCGGCGGCCGAACTAAGGAGAGACATCATAGGAATCCATCAGAAGGAGACTGAATCGCTCTATGATTATTGGGAGCAGTACTAAAAGTTGTGTGCAAGTTGCCCACAGCATGGACTAACTGAACAATCACTTTTGCAGTATTTTTATGAAGGGTTTCTCCCGATGAAAATGAAAATGATAGATGTTGCAAGTGGAGGGGCAGTTGTTAATATGACGCCTTAAAGAGCTAGAGAGTTGATTTCGACCATGGCTGCTAACTCTCAACAATTTTGACCGGCTACAAAACCCACGAGATGGGTTCACGGGTTAAGTTCTCTATCTCTAGAAGATAAACTCGATAAGTTAACTAGCATTGTTCAAAAATTGCTTACAGATAAAACTTGACCAGCACGATTGTGCAAAATTTGCGTTAAGCTAGACCACTCAACGGACTCATGTCTAATTTTACATGAGGATTCGATAAAACAAGCAAATGTTGTCGATAACTTTTCAGGACCGCCCCAAAGGCGATATGACCCCTACTCGAACTCATATAATGTGGGGTGGAAAGATCACCTAAATCTAAGTTATGGTTATGGGTTGAATCCTCAGTTCAATCAACCTTACCAACAAAGGCAGCCTTCGAATTAACAATTACAACCCTCAAAGTCATCTTTGGAAGCCATAATAGAAAGGCAATCAATAGTACTGAGAAGTTTTAACAAAAAATTGACATGCATTTGTAGGAGTTAGATAAGTAAGTGAGCAAGTTTACGCTTACGGTTAGCAGTTTGGAGTCTCAAGGTAAGCTGCCGTCCCAAACTGAGTCTAATCTTCGACACAATGTAAGTGCTATGATGTTGAGGAGTGGGAAGGTTTTGGAACCCGTACCTAGCACGAGTTGTGCCCACAATGTTGGTCGAGATGAAAAGAAACTTAACACAGAGGCTCTAATGGAGTTAGCACCACAAAAATCATTTGCAGTACCACCTCCGTTTCCTGGAAGACTTGTCCAATACAAGAAGGAGCGAGAAGAGAATGAGATCCTCGACACCTTTCGAAAGGTAGAAATCAACATACCTCTTCTTGAAGCGATTAAGAAGATTCCACGATATGCCAGATTCTTAAAAGAATTATGCACGAGTAAGAGGAAGCTCCTAGACAATGAAAATGTAAGTGTTGGAGAAAATGTCTCTGCCGTTCTACAAAGGAAAATACGACCCAAATGAAAGAACCAATGTATGTTTTCCGTATCTTCCAAAATAGGTAGCCTCTGTATTAAAAAAGTCATGTGTGATTTAGGCGCATCAATTAATGTTATGCCTTTGTCAATTTATAAATTACTTAATGCAGGTCCTTTGAAGGAAACGGGTGTAATTATTGAACTTGCAGATAGATATGTAGCGCATCCGGAAGGAGTGCTGAAGGATGTTCTTGTTAAGGTAAACGAACTAATATTTCCTATAGACTACTACATTATCAACATGGAGGATGACAACTCGGCTAATTCATCTGATATACTTCTTGGGAGGCCATTCTTAAGTATTGCGAACGAAAATTGATGTTTGGCATGGAACTCACCATGGAATTTGACGGTTAAGTGGTTAGGTTTAATGTTTATGAGGATATAGGACATCCCAATGATAAGTTACAAATCGTGCCTTGCAAGAATGTAGATCTCGATGGTAAGAAAGAGGAATTATCGATGATCCAAAACCAATACATGAAGCTGTCATAAAAGCCTCGAAATTAGAACTCAAACCATTTCTAGAACGTATAAAGATTCCAACAGAGAAAAATGCAAAGGTGAACGGAGTAGCTCAAAGACGCTTCAATCCACTAATGATAGGGGAATTCGGGAAGGGCTTTAAGGACAGTAGGAAAGAGTCGAAACCTTTCTGCAATAACATCCAAGTACGCAAGATGGAAAAATTAATTCTCGATAAGCCAAACGAATAACATTTAATGTTATCGAGCTAATGATGTTAAATAAAAGCGTTTTTTGGGATGCAACCAAAATTTATTTTCATTTATTTAATTTTGAGTTTAAGTAAGATTTAAGTTGTAAATAAATAAATAAACTTTTATTTAATCCATTTAATTTGATGTTTTCAGGAACGTAATTGAGGTTATGAATTTTCCAAAAGTTAGATAATGTATAGTGGTGTGGGCACGGCATACTAAATGGTGACAATTATTTACCTAGAAATAAAAAAACCAATATCCCTAATCTATATAAAAACCCCAAAACCCAAATCCAATAACCACCCACCAACTCATTCAACTTACCTACCCTATACCCAATTACCAACCCAAAAGGGAAAAAAATACCACACAAAACCCCCAATACCCAAAACACCAACTAGCCCAACATGGGCCAAAAAAAATGAAAAAGAGGGAAATTGGGCCAAACGGCCTAACTGGCCCAAAAAAAGAAAAATGGACAAGAAGGCCCAACCGGCCACAAAGAAAAAAGAAAGAGAGAAAAAGAAAAAGAAAAATAAAATACCCAAATCCCTAAATCCCTAAACCTTTTTTTTTAATCCTCATCTTCTCTAAAAGAAAAACCCTAACTCCTTAAACACAACACCACACCGCCACCGCCGTTGTCGAGTATCATCGCTACCATCACCATCTGCCATCTCCATCGAGCACGAACTATCCGAGTCATGGTTGTCCCGCTACTGTTGCCGTCGCCAAATGTCACTTGGCGAAGCACCATCGTGGTGCCTCTTCCCCTTTCTCGTTCACCGCTCAACACCCCCAACCACCATTCGACAACCTTCTTCACCACATCAATGCCGCTCCATTGCCGATTGGAACCCTCACCTATGCACTGTCATTCCATCCTTCCAAAAATACCATCTCTTTTTTCTTTTTCTCCATAATCACCAAACTCCCAAACCATCCCTCCCCCCACCTTAACCGACGTCATACCTAAAATCACCACCATCACCTTTTAAATTTTTTTACCCAAGCCACGCCATAGTAGTCATTGTCGTTCGCTGTCGTCACCCGTCACCGTCGTAGCAAGTAGAACCCTTTATTCGTGAAGCTTGTATGAAAACCATGGTTCGAACTCGTAAGCAAACGACTGACAATATTCCAGCTTCACTCAATCAAAGTCGACATCGACTTTCAGCACCTCTAGTCGTCGATTTAGCCGACAATGACTCAGAACCTTCTTTACCTTCTACAAGATGAACGGCCGCCCCAATGAAAACTTGCCACCGACGAAGTTTGACTTCGATCAAAATAGAACATTTGAACAGTAGCCCCACTACTCCCGGAAGGTCGATCCCTAATCCTCAACCTATTTTACCTTTATTAACGTATTATGCAAGTTACTCGGACGAGGTCGGGGCTTCTAATGACCATGTCGAAGGTCCCTCAACTACAAACAAGCGTGTCTCTTAATGTCAAACACAATCGTCCACCATTCGAGCCAGTTGACTATCAATACATAAGTCAGCGACACCCCCACACAGTATTACTGGCGCTGCTAAAATTCAAGTCCACCACCCGACTTGCCTAACGAATATGTTTGACCATCACGAGACGGTCAACGTAATAGACGAGGTCGTGCAAACACTATTCCTACTGAAGGACGATTAAGAGGGTTTCTAAACTTTTCGACTTTGGAGCGTCATACAAGATACGATGACATTGAAATGTTCGCTCCCAATCTGTAAGTAAATTGATCTTTCCACTCTTGATATGTTAAATATTCGCGGTGCTGTGATTGGATATTTTGATGCTATTGGTTGGAATTCATTTACAAATATTTCATGTAGTGCATATTATGAATTGATTTATGAATTCTACACCGCATTTAGCTTCAATATTAATATATTACGAACTGTTGAAACACAAAGCATTATCTGTTTTTGGTTACTTGGTAAAGACTTTCGGATGTCGATTTCTAAATTTAACATTGCTATGAGTTTCATCGACCTTGACAATATTCAATCCGATTCCTATCATACTGCTTTGTTAGATATTCCAAGTAACTTTGATGCTCAAGATGTTTTTTGTGCTTTGACTCATTCTAGAAATCAACTTTATAATCCAATGACCACAAAAGACTTATTGGCGCATAAACCCATTTTAAGATATAACCTTTAGTTTTTCAGGTCGAAATGATTCATCATCTGTTTTAAATAAAACTGAATTGTTTTTTTATGGTGTATGCATTTTGGATTTAAAGTTAATTTAGGATATTGGTTTGCACGAAACTTTCATGCTATTTTGTGATGTAATCGTCCACTATTTCTTGGGTCATGTATTACAAATTTAACCTCCCGACTTTTTCCCTCTGAAGTAGATTTCATGTCCTTAACATGTGCATATAATATGGATAGCCTAGATAAATATTGCTTGGATTCTATGGGTTTGCTTGTCGGTACCCCTACTGCTTGCTATTTTGTTCCTCCATGTACACGAACTACTTGCAGAAATATGGTCTTCCGCCAACATCCACACTTCACTACTAGGGAGCAAGAGGAGGAACCTCTATATGTGGAGGCACGTTTAAGCCGGATCAAAGCTTAACTTGGAACAATGGAAACCCAAGTCTCCACAATCCTCGACATCCTGCAAAGTCGTTACCCCTAACATCGACAACATCATTAAAAGACACATGCGGAGTATTTTTCACTTTTCTTTTTACTTGTTATTTGGATTACTGTCTTTTATGTCATATAAAACATGCTTACAAGCATTGATTAAGTGGGGGGTTGAAATGGTAAATATGCATGATTTTTGTTGCATGTCTCTCTTTGCATATGTTCAATATTATGCTAGATTTATTCAATAGTTTATTTCAACATTGAGCCTCTAATCTCATTACTTAGTCAATTTGGACAATTAGGCAATTTCTAAATTAAAGTGTTCAACTATCTAGATTAGTCGACATTTGTGTTTTAAGGTTGATATATGTAACTAGATTTTTCATATAAATTGATTATTTGAAAAAAAAAATATTTGCTTGTACATAAAGGAATAAATAAAATGAAAGAAATAAATAGAGGCTCAAGTTATGAGTGAAAGTTTCGAAAACATGACTAGATTTAGTAACCGGGGTGAGGTGCTTGGGTTGTCATTTTATCTCGTATAAAAAGGCTCAAGTGACAAATCGAGAACTTACAAACATTCCGCTAATCGAGCCTTAAAAAAGACTATTTGAACTAAGTAACTGGGATAGGGTACTTGGGTTGTCATCCTAGTTCGCATAAAAAGGTTTGATCATGTCTAAAAAAATTTATTACTACTTGATTAATTAATAATACCTTGTAAATTGTTGGATTCAAACTCAATTTAATTAAATGGTTTAGTTCACATATTTCAGTTTTATGACACTTGTCAATCAAACTATCTATTCTGAGCATTTATTTATTTTTGCCTAAGTTGTTTGTATTGATTATGGATGCAAAAAAGATGCTCGATTTTTAATAAATTATTGAATAATTTCTAATGTTTGAAAGTACAATACGCTTGAGGACAAGCATGAGCTGAGTAGGAGGATTTGATAACATGTTAATTTGCATGACTTTTTGTGTTTAATTTGATTAATTTTTGAATTGATCCCTATTGAATTAGTGCTTTTATGTTGTAATCTTATCAGGGATTCAATTGGGACGCTAAGCGTAAAAAATGAGCAAAAAAGGACCAAATTGAAACACAATCAATAAAATGAGGCTGAATCAAAAATGTGGAAAAAATCCAAGGACTCATCAAATTCTTTTGACTTTGTAAAAGCCAAAAATAGAAAAATCTTATTTTATTTTTATTTAATTTTAATTATATGTTGAAGTGATTAAAGCCAAAATTAATAAATTCTATGTTTATAAATAGGGCTTTAATGTACTTAGGAAAGACACATTTTAATTTCACATTTTGATTTCAATTTGGAATTGAATAGAATTATTTTCTTTCCTCAAATTTGGTGTGTAACATTCTATTACTTTATTTCCAATTCTTGGTTTTTTCAAAATTTGTCTAATTACCTTCC
This sequence comes from Gossypium rotundifolium, assembly GCA_025506655.1. Taxonomy (NCBI): domain Eukaryota; kingdom Viridiplantae; phylum Streptophyta; class Magnoliopsida; order Malvales; family Malvaceae; genus Gossypium; species Gossypium rotundifolium. The sequence goes on from CP106725.1 coordinate 163,833,903, forward strand.
AAGTCCTTCCCTTTCCCAATTTCCACCACCTTTCAATCAAATCACCTTTCAAAACCTACAAAACATGTCTAATTTCATGTTTAACTAAATTCCATCTTAATTTTAGGCCGGTGTTCTTTCCATTCAGGAACCGTGAGATACGTATCCATACTAAAAATCCTTCCAATCGATATTCACATTTTTCCTAAGTATCGGGATTGATAACTCATCCCTTAAAGTTAAGTCGATTTCAAGTCAAAAAGTGCACGTTGGGTTGGAGTCGTGTTTGCTGACAGTTGGGGAAATGAGTCGGTCGTGCTGTATTCAGATATCTAAGAATAAATCAAAGGAGAAGTGATTGGGTTTAAATGACCCATGCGGTTGAGGCCGTTAATTCGAGTTGGGTTCTTCAGAGCACAAGGCTGCCGAAATCTTGAATCGGGAACACGAGTATCTTAGTTAGATAATCGGTAAGGGGTGGTTTACAGGTCGTACTGGGACCAGATACGAGAGGAAGAATTGGCGGTTAGGACGTTCTTAACTGCTATAACCAGCTTATTGTTTGGAGGAGAAAATTTATTTTCGAGGATCGATTCACAATCTAGAATCCACTGAGTCTAGGGCTAAGGCTTATTATCTTTCATTACAAAATCCGAATTTAATTTCCAATTTAATTTCTAATTTATTTAATTATTTAGTTTCTAAACATTTTTAAAACCACCTGTTTTATTTGTTTTTTTTTTGGGAGGTCCGCTTGGAGTCGTGGGCATGACTATTGCCACGACTATCGATACGACAGAAATTCTGATAACAAGTTAAAAGTGAAAGTTGATTATAATATCAATCCCTGTGGACTCAACCCTACTTCCACTCTTTACTACTATTTAGAGTTATTTTGTAGGAATTAATTTTGGTGGTTTCGACACCCATCAAATATATATAATATTGACTTCTTATGTTTAAAACTATCTAAATATGTTTCCAATGCAGAAGAGGATGATTGATTCAATCCAAAGTTTGTATATTTGATCTATTATATAGTTTAATGATTACAAATTAATTGCCAATAAGGTTGAAACTCAGCATTAATAGCTTAAGGTACAGGTCAAGCGTTAGCATCTCCACCAATTTAAGGTAAAACTACAATAGAAGTCCTTGTATTAGGAGTCAAATTACATTGTTATTTCTACTCAAAAAATTGACAAATTAATCTCTATACATTAAATCAAAGAGCAAATTAGTTATTTCTATTAAAAACCATCTATTTGTAATGTTAAAAATTGATGTGCCCGACGAGATAATTGAACAATGACACATGGCATGCAACATATATGTCAACATGACATACAAAGGCCAATTATTAATGCGTAAGAGATTAATTTGTCCATTTTTTGAGCTGAGGAGGAAAAATATAATGTAATTCCTACTATAAAGAACTCTATAATACTTTTACCCATTTTAAACCAATTGGAATGTACAACTAAGTTTTACCATATTCAAAAAAAATTAATAGTACTTAGAGATATCAAAGTGGATGCTTATAATCTTTCCTATATTAGTTGTAGAAGATAATCAAAATGTTAGGATTTTGTTGCATTTTGTCATTTTTAAGGTTGTCAAGTCCGAATTCCGTACAACAAAATTCAAACCCCTTTTCAAGTTTAGGGGATTGGAATTGAAAAAAAATGCACAAATTAATTACCTTGACTTCGTTTCATTTTGATTAAAAAAATTTAATAACGAAATAGGTAAATTACACCAACAGTCATTCAACTTTAATGCAATTGACAAAAAAGTCACTTTGATTTCAATTCAGTCACTTAACTTTCGAAAAATGAAAAATCAATCCTACTAACCATTTTTCATTACAGAATTTACAGAAAAAGTGACTTGGCACTTACCCGCTCCTTGTTGTCATTGAACGGCCAGTCGGAGGGTCTTTACTTATCTCCTTCTCCATGTCTTTCTTCTTTTTTTCCTTCTCATCTTTACTTTGAATCTACCCCTCTTAGCCACTCAAGGTACATACTTCTCTGGATTTGGTTTTTGGATGTTTCAACATCTTTCTTGTTTATCTATTCTACCCATTTCTTTCTTTAACTGCTTGCTAGTATAAAGGTTCCATTTTTATTGATCCTTTCTTTGGGAAATTGAATCTAGGTTTTTTTTTGTCTTGGTTTATGAAATAATCTGTAGATACTCCTCCAAGAACGAATAACAAGTTCTATTGTTCTTTTGGTTAATAGCATAATTATAGTTTAGATTTAAGGAAAATGATCAACATATTTTAGGAAACATGTGCTTCTCTTTCATTTCCTTTAAATCATCTTCATAAAATTGTTCCTTTGTATTGGTCTAGCGGTAACTTCTTAATTTCTTTCTTCTTACAATAGTTTGAGTTTGTAATGCCTTGTAATAGCTTGTCCTCTAGGTTGTAGGGGTTGTAATGATGAGTGGAGATTGGCTGAATCTGGTAGCAATGGAGTTTCTGCTCCTTGCAGTAGTATAGTGTGATTAATTGTGCAAGGTTACAATGTCGCACCAGGTTTAGCAAATGTTTCTGATATCTAAATCCATTTCTTATATGCATGCGTATGTTACCAGCCTATATTAACCTTCTTCTTGGAAGTGAAATAGGTATAGGGAGTAAGAAAATACTAATGGTATGGAAAAACTTATGTTGATTTTTCATTGAAACCTTTTATACTACCACTATTTTTCCTGTTATTATATTTTCTTGAAATGTCAGTTTTCTCATTCAGTTGAATCAAATTAGTACAACTTTTTTTAGGTCTCATTGTCGTTTTTTTCTCTTCCTGTCAACATATGATGGTAGTGAAAGTACTCAGAATCAATTAGTTGAAGGGCACAGATTCATCCTTGCATAAAAGTTGGATCACTTTTATGTTTGAAACTTTTAACATCATTCTTCTACTATCAAAAGTTTTGTGCTAAACTTTCTTTTATGTGTAATGCCATTAGTTGTAATATACAAACCATCATGTTGTGTCTTTTAATGAATCCTATAGTTTGTTAATGTTTGGTTGTATTTTGTTTGTGTTTATTTATATCCGACATCCTTTTAAGGAATTTGTTAAAAAAATAGAAAGGACTTACATTCGAGTTTCAATTTGTGGCAAAGGATTCTGAGTTGTAAGGTACATTTGAATCGATTGTTAGCAGAGGAAAAAAAGGTGAAGAAGGAAGATTTACATTTCAAAGCAAAGGTGAAGGATATGGAGCCAAACCATGAAGAAATGAACACTACACCAAAACAGACTTTTAGTGGCGTTTTTAATGGCATTTTAGTGAAAAACGCCGCAAATATTATATATTAGCGGCGTTTTCTGCAAAAAGCTAAACAATAGCGGCGTTTGGGATCAAACGCCACTAAAAAGGAGAAATTTCTGAGCATTAGCGACGCTTTTCCAAAAACGCCGCTAAAGGTCTGAGCATTAGCGGCGTTTTTGGCTAAAGTTCTGAGCGTTAGCGGTGCTTTTCCAAAAATGCCGCTAAAGGTCTGAGCATTAGCGGCGCTTTTCTAAAAACGCCGCTAAAGGTCTGAGTATTAGCGGCTTTTCTAAAAACGCCGCTAATTGAGGAGCAAAAATGTGATGTTTTGTAGTTGAGCATAGATCGAGAATTAGTGGCATTTGTTGTTAAACGCCGCAAAAATAATTAATTTAAGGGTTATTATTATAGGAGTTGGCTATTAGGCTTTAGGGGTTAGGTTTTAAAAAAAATTATTTTAGGGTCAATGTAAGCATTAATATTCTATTTTAATTACTTTTGTCCCTTATAAAATTTATATTTACGGTTTAACCACTATATATAAGAAAATAGACTTTATATATTTATATATATTATAGTTTAAATTATTTAATTTTATATATATATATATTAAATTTATAATTATAGTTTAAATTATATATTAAAAGAATATATAATATTCAAAATTTATCTAAATAATTTAGGGTTTAAGGTTATAATTAAGGGTTTAGTGGTTTGTATGGGCTGACTAGGGTTTCGAGTTCAACATTTCAAGATTTAGTGTTTAGAGTTTATGGTTTACGGTTAGTCTTAGGATTAGGGTTAGTTATGGCTTGGGTTTATGGGTTTGTGGGTGTATGGTTTAAGTTCACGGGTTTAGGGTTTATCGAATGAAGACAGAATATCAAATTTGATTTAATCATTAAAAAATTATAAAAATATATGTTATAAAAATCTGATTGTGCATCTCTTTATCCATCAATCTTAAACCCTAAACGGTCTAAACCCTAAACTTTAAACTATAAATCTAGATTCTAAACCCTAAATCATAACTCTAAACACTTGACCATAAACCCCTAAACTACAAACACTAAACCATTAACCATTAAACCCTAAAATATTAAACCTTAAAAACTCTAAACCTTGAAAATTTATTTCATAGGGATATATATATTGATGTGCATACATGTAGATATTAATGTAAAATCTTATGTTTATAATAATTAGTGGAAGCACTTAATATTGATTAAAAAGTTTATTATAATTAGAAATTATAATAAATCATATAAAATTTGATTTTGTTGTAATAAATAAATTATAATGAATAAAAATTATAAAAATAATTACTTAACTATTCTCTATTTTACACACAAACACGATCGAAATTTAATTAAAGTTAATGTTTAAAAACTTAAAAGTTTTAGTCATTATTTCGTTTAAAAATATCAGTTCAACTTTATTCTTTTAAAGTAATAATTTAATTTAAGTTATTTAAAAACTTGAGGTGAACTAGTTTTTAAATTAATAATTTAATTTAAGGTAATTTCATAACATGATACTACTTTTTTATATGTTAATTTAAAAATTATAAAATTTTTGAAAAATTTAAAATTTAAAATTTAAAATAAAAATGAAAAACTTAAAATTTAAAATTTAATATTTTAGTCCATATTTCAATTAAAATTTTAATATTCAAAATTTTTAAAAATAAAAATTCTAAAAGTAATAATCACAAAATTTTAAAAAAAAAATAGAAAAAATATATTAAAATTAAAAATCCAAAACGCCATAAAAGTTGAAGTAAATACTTTCCACTAAAACAACCTGGTTTCAGCCCTCCCTAAATCTCCAATTTTATGCCGCCAACTAGTTGCATTTTATCTTGAAAATTTGTAAAGGTCAAATAAAATTTTAAAAAAAAAATTTTTAGCTTTTCTCTCCAAAAGACTTTTAGTCTTAATTACTTTTTCACCCTCTAATAATATAATCTTTTCTTTTTTCGTAGAGCTTAATTACAAATGTGTTAAAATTATTAATTAAAAATAAAAAAATATTTTAAAATATTAATTACAAATATTTAATGGTTATATTTAAATATTTAAAATGTAGTTTATATATTCTAATTAAATTTTATAACTAATTAATATTTATTACTTATAAATATTTAAAATTAAAATTTATATTTCATATATTAAAATATTAACAAGTTATAGTAATTTTTATATTCTTACTAAAATATAATAATATTAACTAATTTAAAATTTATTTAAATGTATATTTATTACTTAATAATAAGATATACTAAAATAAACATTTTATTTTCAAAATATTTTTACAATAACACTAAACACTTAAATTTTAAAATAAATTTTAAAAACAATTCTCAAAAGACTTCTACTTGAAAAGTAGTTTTCAAAATCATTCCCTAGCTTTCGTGTCACCGTTTAGGATATTTTCCTGGAGTTGTAGAAAACTGCAAACCCTAATTATAAGAAAATTGCATTCTCTAAAAAATATCTTCATGGCGAAGAAGGCCAAGGCCAAATCAGCAAAATTTGAGATCAAAAAGAACGAATCGGTTCTTTGTTTTATTGTCTGTTTCGTGCGAGAGAGCAGCCCTAAGTTTTCTGGTTTAGAACCACTGTTTCACTCTTTGTTTGAAATCTATAGATGTGGGTCTGTCTGTTTCTTTTTGGTTGCTTAATCGAAGACTGATTTCAGGTATAAATTTTTACTTCTTCTGTTTGCATTTTCATTTCTTTGTCTTTGTTTTTGTCTCTTGCCTTTTCATTTTTATTTTTAGTTTCAGAACTATCTTTTTTACTTTTATTTCAGTTGGTTTATTGTATGGTTTTTGGTTTTCAGGTCTAGACATCACTGTTTTGTTCCGTGTTACAAATCTAATGATCTCGTTCTGTTTATTCTTTTTGTTTGTTTCCTGTGTACTTTTGTCAGAGATTTTGATTTTCAGCTTTAGAGAAAGTCTATTTCTTTCGGTATTTGAAACTATGGATCACGTTCCTTATTCCTTTATTCTCTCCTGTTTTTCCCTTAGGTCTGTAGTTTCTCATATGACCTGCCTTACTAATGTTGCTTGTCTTTGTCACATTGGATGATTTCATACTGAACACGTTTGCTTTATGGTAGGTTAAACGCTTGAGGCTATTGGGAGACTATCATCACTTGACTCGTATTGCGTTTGTTGAGTTCAAAATGGTAGTTAATATCTTGCTATCTTTTTTTACTGAAACTGTTGCAACATCTGTTTTTTTGGTTAAATTATCTGTCATGTTCTTTATCAAATTGAGAACATTCTGTATTATGTTGCGGCATATACGTTAAAAACTTACTAATTCTGAAAATGAAAAATCACGTGGCCTATTCCCTTGCAACATTGTCTAGCCACTTGCTTCTTTACATTAGTAAGTTACCATTGTGCTTTCTCTGGTTTTTCAACATGGGGTTTATTGAGCTGTAGCATATAGAGGATTAAGTGAATTGACATTGGTCAACCTCTTTGGGAGAGATCTCACTTGTTTTCTCCTGTTCTGGTTTTCGATTTCTGTCCTCCTTTATATTTGCTTCTTGATTGTGTTACTTGAATTGGTTTTGGGGATGTGAAGCATATAGGGAATAAGTTGTCAATGACCATGGAAGTTGATTTAGGAGAATTGTAGTATTAAAGGCATCATTTCTGTAAGAGTTGTTCAGATCTTCCTATTGCCTTCTCCCACTTTCAGAGTGCCTAAGACCGGGGAAGGATGTGCTCATTTGTAGAGTCTTTACAGCTTTTGAAGCAAGACCATTCAGATCAGTTGCGTTCTTTCCCGCTGGTCTGTGAATTGTTGATTGTATGAGCGTAAAATGAGGAGCCTATGCTCATTAGTGTAGTTGAAGGACAGTGAACCAAGTTAGTAAATCCTTCTCTTGTCTGCTGTTGACTAAGGGAAATGAGGATTTATTGTTTTGCAGAAAAATGTTTTATGCGTTTAGTAGGTCTAGATTTGTCCAGCTTTCATCAACTATCCCGAGTTCTACTTGGGACCAGGGGATGGGCATGCATACCTGGAGCTCACTTGAATCTCAATGACTATATGAAGTGTTGTTGGAGGTTATTTGTGGATAAACCTCGGCTGAGGATGCACTCAGGACATGGTACTTCTTTTGTTTTGTGATTTAGATCACCACTCCATTCAACCTTTTGTCTTTAATGCTGGAAACATCAGACATAAACTTGTCTTGTTTATAATTAATTGTGCAACCATTTATTTCTTCATACTCATTTGTTGGTATTTTTTTCTTTATCTGAGGCACTGAACTACTTTACAAGCGGAATCATTTTATCTGTTGCTGATCAAACATGAGTTAATTCACTTTCCTTCCTTTGTCTTTTGATTATTTCATACTGGTCTAACAGTCAAGAACTTGTGTAGTTGAGTAACTGTGAAGAAAAGTTCGTGATAGTTTTTTATGCATGTATCATCAAACAGTAAAGCAGTGCTTAGTGTGCGCTCGGCTGGCCATGTTTTGCATGCGTTTGTCAATGGTGCTTTGGTTGGTATGTCTAATTCTGCAATCAAATATATAAATTTAAGGATTTTATTTCGATTTAATTGGTTAATATAATCACTATTAATAGTAATATCTAATAAATTTAGAATTTGAATCTCGATATCAACAATTTACTTCCTTAACCCTTAACTTTTTTTTTTTTTTCTTTTATGGAGTTATAATTATTTTAATAATTTAATTTTGATAGGATCTGGCAATGGAAATCACGAGAAGGTAAACTTCACACTAGATGATACAATTACATTAAACAATGGCAGTAACAACATCTACCTTTTAAGTGTTACAGTTGGTTTACCGGTACGATCCACTTTCTAATCTTTTGCATCTCAATTTTATATAAACGCATCATTAAATTTAAGTTTTGACTTTGTGAAGGACTCAGGAGCCTTTTTAGAGAGAAAAGCGCTGGGGCTTCGAAGAGTAAGGATTCATGATATACAAAATTCAAAGGATTTGAGCAATCATCGATGGGGATATCAGGTAATTTTTTATCTTTTCTAAGTATTTTAAATTTTTAATACTTTTACTTGCTTCATTATGACATGGATTTTCTCAATATCTATTATATTTCTTATTTAATTATACTATCTGTAACGGGGTTAATTGAAATGTCATAAGTTAATTTCCGTCAATAAAATTATTTAAAATTTATTTTTTAAATTAATATTGAATATTAAATATAATAGTGTTTTTATTTTTTACTATAATTCGATTGTTAAATAATTATTTACTATAATTCTATTAGTGTATTATATTTTTTATAACTGTCTATATAAATTTTATTAAATATATATTTAATATTAAATTTTTTACTATTTAATATAATTCCATTTTAATAGTTTATATTTTTATAATTTTCAAAAGATTAAATTAATTTTTTTTTTCATTTTAGGGATTAAAATATAATTTTATCATTATAAATTTAAGATTTTATAACTATAAAAGGAAGTAAGTTCTTTTAATATATATATTGTTTATTTTTATGCATGTATTCTATGTGCAAGTTCAAAATGAGTTATCATTCCAATTTTGGGGAAGATTTTTGTCATCATATAGCTTTGCCAATCCAAAGAGAAGTTCCATTCTTCAGCTCTTTGATCCTTCTCCTCATCTTCCCTCTGTTTCCACTTGCTGCAGGTACCACCTATGGATAATAGGCTATCATATATACTAGTGTAAAACTAAATTAGTTTTGCATGTACGATTTATATTTGTTTAATAGATTATTTTATTTTATGTTAGTTTTGAATGATTTTAGGATTTATAATTGGTTGGATGCAAAAAAGTTTAATAATGAGAAATCATATTTTGGATTGATATGATGATAGAGATGTAGGATAGATTTGAAATTTTACTTGCATGATGAGTCCAATGAATTTAATCTAACGGATTATTATTTTTTAATGAATTTAATCTAATGGATTGTTATTCTTTCTTTCTGTTTTATTTGGCTGTGTATTTTAGGTTATTTTGCATGTTGGGCTGCTTTCAGGAAGCTTCTATATCAGTTTCTTGATTGTGAGGGATCTAATAGTGAAAATGGTAAAACAAAGAGGCAGATACTATCACTCGGTGCCTATTTTGAGTTGCAGGTGCCTGATTTTTCTTGTGAGTTGGATAAACTCATAACATAAGACAGACTTGTGAAATTTTTACCTTTACTGTTTAACTTGTGTTGAACACTTGTAACTTAAGTTTTATGATTCTATTTGCTGGCATTAGTTATCTGCTTTGTTTATTTTTCAATAATTATCTAGAGAAAATGCATGTTCCCTTGTAGTTCTTGAAAATTTTGATTTACCTTATGGAAGCCTGAATATTGTTTTCTTTCATTCACAGGATGAGGGAAAAGCACCGCATCTATACTTGGAACTGGATTTTAAAGAGGTGCATTTTTGAATTTATGATTGCAATTGATTTGTGCAATACTGTGCTTTAAACGGTGATTTCTTACTTTAGTTAACCAGCAAAAAGGCTTCCCTTATTGAATCCTACAGTTAGTTGAGGGACAAAATTGGTGCAACAGCATCAATCTCGCGAGGTAAGTTGCCCTGGCTACTGGGTTATTGTATGACAAATTGCTGCTATTATTGTTTTTATTTATCAAATTCTTATTTTTCTTTTTTTGGTTTATGTGGATGCTTAGTGCTATTACCAAGAGTGCTTTTTCCATTGTACATAAACTTAACATTAAAGATGCCATGCAACAGAAAATTGTCCCTTTCAACCATTCTGTGAATAGCTCATATTTGGTTGAGTTTCTATTTGTTTGTTAAATATATTTTTTGGGAAGTCATATGTCCATAGCATCTAGTAGATGTTTTGAGGATTTGATGGCAGATTTTATATGTTATGGTTCATTGTGCATCAACAAACTTTTGATTGAAGGAATCATAGAGCTAGCTTCTTGTACTTTATAGTATCTTGCTTTTGGTGCATTTTGGCACATGCTTCTTTGTAGAATGATACAGAATTCATATCTTTGCAGAGAATGGAGAAGTGCTCAGTGATCACTACAAGCTACTTGCAGTTGATTTGCGTGACTTTCATATCTTTGCAGAGTTCATATCAGTAGTGTTACAAGCAATGGGCTGATTATTACAATCAAACGGAAGTTAGTTGTGCCCCTGGAACATAAATGGATTTGTATAGGAACTGTTATCAAAGTAATGCTAAATGATTTGCTTAAGCGGGTAGAGGGATAGAATGAATTTGTATATAAATTGTTATCCAATCAACGCTTGTTTGCGTGCTGTGATAATAGTGTTGATTCTATTGCATGCTTCTTTTTGGTGTCTTTTTTATAATATTTTAATTTTTTTTTTTATTTTTCATGATCTTTAGTGGCATTTTTGGTGAAAGTGCCGTTAAAGATATGGCCTTTAGCGGCGTTTAGGGGAAAAATGCCGCTAAAGGTAATGTTTTTAGCGGCTGGAAAGCACCGCGAAAGACATGCTTCTTTTTAATATTTGTTCCTTTTTATAATATTTTAATTTTTTTTTATTTTTCATTATCTTTAATGGCATTTTTGGTAAAAGTGCCGCTAAAGGTATGGCCTTTAGCGGCGGTTGGGTGAAAAATGCTGTTAAAGGTAATGTTTTTAGTGGCGTTTTTTAAGAAAGCGTCGCTAATGATCATGGTCTTTAGCGGCGTTTGTTGGAAGCGTCGTTAAAGACCATGATCTTTAGCGGCGTTTGTGGGAAAAGCGCCGTTAAAGTCATGACTTATAGCGGCGTTTGTTTTAGCGGTATTTTTTGCGGCACTTTTAGTGGCGTTTATAAACGCCGCTAAAAGTTTGTTTTGCTGTAGTGAAAGACCAAATCAGTGGAAAAGGAAAAATCGAAAAAGGGGGAGAAACATCAAGAGAAGGATAAGGAAAAACATGAGGGTAGTGAACTTGGAGAAATGAAAAATAAAGAGGAGAAAAAAAAAGATGAAGATGAAGATGATGAGAGCACAGGGAAAAAAAAGAAGAAAACAAGACAAGGAGATGGAGATGAAAAAATAAGGAAAACATGAGGATAAAGAGGTGGTAAAAGAAGATGAAGAGGAAGAAGAAAAAAAAGCATAAGGAGAAAGATGTTGAGGGAGAAAAAGATGAAGAGAAAGATAAGAAGAAAAGAAGGAGAAGGAAAAAGGTAAAGACTCAATCAATCATTCTTTTTACCCTAAACCAATAATCTTTTGTTTTCTTTTCTCTAAACCCATTCAGATTTTAGACCCTTTGGTTCCTCGTCCAACGGAGCTAATTAACTGGTCACGTTAGCTAATTAACTGGTCAAGTCAGCTAATTAATTGATCAGGTCACCTATCTCGTTAGGCCTGTAACGGAAAATGTTAGTGGGGACTGATTTGTCACTTTTCAATAATATTAGTGACCGATTTGTCATTTTTCAAAAATTGAGTGACTAAATTGAAGTCAAGATGACTATTTTATCAGCTGCATCAAAATTGAGTGACTATTAATATAATTTCCTTAACCAAATCAACAACTTTTTCCAAGAAAATTTGAAATGACGGGGTGTCTTCGACCATGAATCTCATCATGTGAGAATATTATAATAGAATATGCTCTTTTATGGCTAGTTTTTCTTTCTTTTTTATTATGTTTAATTTGCACAAACTTACAATTGCAAAGGAACAAATATAGTTTGGCATCTGGCTGTAACCTAGGATAATGTTGCAAAAAGAATAAAAAGATATTTGAAGCTGTGAACGTATACATATGATAAGTAAATTGAGAAGCTTGTTCGTGGGTTTATATTGGGCTCTTCGAATGGATCACGTAAGGTAGCTCTTGGCAAGTGGATTTCCTATTGTCAACCGTTGCATAATGGAGGTCTTGGTTTGAGGAAATTAGTGGACCAAAACAAGGACTTTCTTCTTAAACTCGGATTTCAGCTTATTACCAAACCGGATGCTGTATGGGTTAAAGTTTTACGTAGTAAGTACAAGCTTGAAGATGGATGTCCAGCTTCCATTGACCGATCCTGTAGTTCCTTTGTTTGGCGCTCTGTCGAGGTGTTGGGATATTCTGCGTGCTAATATCTATTGGATGGTAGGGGACGGTAGATCAGTTAAATTTTGGGAGGATAGTTAGGTTCCGTGCATGGGTCCTTTAGTTAACCAGTTTGCTATTCCAACATATCAGGAACGATCTAGTTGCGTGGCTGATTATATGGATTCAAGTGGAGGTTGGGCTTGGTCCCGCTTTGGTTCTTACATTGATCACCAAACGACTCTTAAAATTGCTTCGATGAATCCTCCTCCTACGATAGGTGCTAATCCGGATATATGTCTATGGCGTGGTACATCAAATGGTGTTTGAACAGTTGCTGCGGCTTTTGAAAGGATGGCGAGTGATTCATGAGGACAGAAAGATGAACGTTGGCGAAGGGTTTGCAAAATCCAGGCTCCTCAAAGAGTCAGACAGTTTCTTTGGGTGGCACTCCATGGTCGTTTGTCAACTAATACTGAGAGGTTGAGGAGAGGCCTTACAACTGTTGGTATATGCCAAAGTTGTTCATGTTTTCTAGAAACTCCTCTTCATGCCTTAAGGGACTGTATAGGCGCTAGGGACGTTTGGAATCAAATTGTTCTTAACAAGGTCTGGCACAGGTTTTTTTCATGCTGACTTTACTTCTTGGTTATTTGGGGGAATTAGTAATCGATGGAACAGCATTAGGGATGGGACAATTTGGGAGAGTCAATTTTTGGCAGCCTGCTATTTCATTTGGAAACAACGAAATTAATTCATTTTTTAGAATATGGATTTAGATCCTAGAGGAGTGGTTCAGCGCAACTTGTGTATGGCCAAGTGGTATAACAACTCAGTTCATAACTCTGCTAATACTCATGATTCTTGTTCTAGTGTCGTTGATTGGTCATCAAACCCCCCCCCCTAATGGACTTGTAAATATTAATACAGATGAAGCATTGATTAAATCAAGTTCTATAGCTTCAGCTGGGGGTATTTTTCGAGATGATAAAGGTGAGTGGATATTGGGGTTCTCGCAGTATCGGCGTCGCTACAATTCTTCTATACGAACTATGGGCAATCTTCGATGAGCTGACTCTCGCTTGGGACCATGGGTTCAAGCAGATTATTCTTGAAAGTGATAGTAGAGAGGTGCACTAGGACAGGAGAATAAAGCAGTGGATTAGAGCTAACAGTTGGATCGAGTGGAGTGAAAAAATTTCGAATTAATCAAGTTCACGAATTTTATTTTATTATATTAACTTAATTTAAATTTTTTTAATGGAATCAAGTAAAATAAAATTTGAGTTAAGTTGAATCGAGTGAAATTATTTGAGTTAAATTTAAAAATTAAACATGTCAAATAATAATATTATTATATAATAAGTATAACTAATTCCGTGTTAAAGTACATAAATTTGAAATTATATATATTTGAATTTTTTAAAAATAATAAATTAAGATATTTGAGTATGATAAATTTGAATCATTAATTAGGTCTCAAAATTATTATTTTAGAAAATTTTAAAATTTTAACTTATATATATATTTAGAATTTTTAAAATTTGTAAAATTTTTAAAATATAAATTTTGAAATTTTATAAATATTTTGAATTTTTAAAATCATTGTAATTTTATTGTAATTTTTATTGTGAGAGGACCAAAAAGTATCTACACTAATCTATTATTCGAAATTCGAATCAAGTTAATCAAATTGACTCGAATAATTTGAATAACTTAATTTAATTAATTTAAAATTCAAAGAAAAATTTTAATTTTTTCAATTGAAGCGAATTTTACTCACCCCTACAAATTACATAATGGGAAGTTGGCGCTGGGTTTGGCCGAATTTATACCAGTTTGGTGCCCCTGCTCCAAAGGGGTTACAGCAGATTAACCAAAACGATGAGTTTCATTCATTAGCTAGCCAATTTTGATTTTATTGCTCTGTCTGTTTCCAAAAAAAAAAAAAAAAAAAAAAAAGAATGCCCTATGGCCTCCCTTACCTGTTTTTCTTTTTTTGACATGAAAAGTTATTGTTAAATTTCATCTTTAATCCCTATATTTCAATCAAATTTAAAATTTAATCTTTATAATTTACTACCTCAAATTTATAATTAGTTAGTCTAAATATTTTATTCTAATTAAAATACTTATGTGAATTTTTAAAATTATTAATACCATCAAATTTTTTATTAAATTCAGTTCTATTAGAATATAATTTATTTGTTACATAGATACTGAAATAAAATGATTAAATTTCAAATATACAAAAGTACAAAAATTGAATATACTAGTTATACATCCGATATGAATCATATGATCGAAAAGTTGAGAATTCATATTTAACCTTATCATAAAGGTAGCAACTTCAAGAATTAACTGAAACTTATGCGTCCTTGGAAATAATATCTCAACCCACACTTACATATATCGACGTTGAAAAAGAAAATACTAGTAATAATTAGAGAAAAGAAGAAAAGCTTGTCCTACAATAATGAAAAAGAGAAAGTGTACGAGAAATTATGATGGGCATAGAATAGAAATTGCTTCATTTTAAGCAGTGAACCGACGGCAACGGGTTATGACGCTGCACCCTCTAGTGTATGGATTAGCAACTTCACCAATGCCACAATTATAGTAGGATCGACCTGGTTGATTGCATGGAACAGTATTCATCCTTAAGGCGGCGTAGCTAATGTACTTTCTTGCGCTTAATTCTCTGCGGTGTATATCCAAATCGGTTTCTTCCAGGCACTTGCCGGGGGGACCATGACATATTTGGTCACTGGAGAGACGTCGGTCACGGACCTGGAGCTTGCTCCAGAACATGGATCGGCTCCAATTCTCGGTGGCATGGGAAGACGATGACAACGCCGATAAGGCTAGAAAGATGGTGAGGAGAGCAGAAGAAAGACGAAGATTCATCAGAGAAAAAAGGGGGGTGAGGAAGTTATGCGAAGAAATGGGTGATAGGTTTGGGTTTTTGATGACGAAGTTTGGGGGGATATACTGTTTTATTTTTGGAGAAGTGATTATGGGATAATTTGGCTTTGGCTGTGCTTTATGTATGTGTTTTTTAACTTGTTTTACGCATAACTGAACGTTCGTTCGGGGATGCACGTTTCTTGCTCCTACAAATTTGGCCTAAAGTAAGTACTATAATCAATTCTAGTACCTAAATTGAAGCCTCTCATGAAGATCTTTGATGGTACCTAATTTTAGAAGAATGGATTGGACTGAGAGGCAGCAACAAATAGCTATATTGTCTGCCATCTAAATTATGGAACCCTCACCAATATTTTTATGTTAATCTTATAAAAGGCCTTATCTAAAATATGAACCGGAATTTATTATAAAATTCGTGTGTTGGCCTGACAGTTAGGGTGATCACTGCCCTAGGTGTGACTGGGATTCGAGTCGCGCTAGTCGCGTTGCTGTTAAGGCTTTGCCCTCCTCTTATAATTCAAAAAAAATAATTAATTCTTTATATAATTTCAATTAAAAATCATAAGAAATAGTGGGAAAATGTAGATTATTAATATAATCATATTGCCTTTTATTAACTTTCATTATGCCTTTAAATTAAGTTGGTGTGTTTACATCAAGTGACATTAAACTCATCTAATCATGTATGTATGTAAAAACACGTATTTAGAATATAGATATAAGTTTAAAAATAACATATATTATAAATAATTCAAGCATAATGTTTAAAACTAATAACAATAACACATGCAATATGAATGAAATTAAAAAAAAAATTAATTTAAATTGTGAAAAAATTAAATAGTTAAATACACCAAATTGATGATATTAAATGTACTCTAAATATTTATCATGGTATTATCATTTTTCTTGAGTTGGTAACGAGTTGACTTGTACTTTCAGTGGAAGTTACTCGCTACATTACGAATGTAATACATAGACCACCAAGGGGCACCAAAATGTTTAATTGCAGCAACAAGACCATTTCCTCTATCAAACATCAAGCAAATTGTGCCCTAGGTAACAACATGATGTCGCGGGTTGGTTAAGAAAAACTCCTACAACTTCATACTTTCTTTGTCAACAACTGTGAATGTGATCGGCAGGACATTTGGTTCCCATCCTGTGTAACCGCGATTAGAAAGATTTGCTTGTACTTCCCATAAAGCCGAGTGTCATCAACTTGGAATATTGGCTTACAATGGACGAACGCTCTTGATTGCATTTGTAAACCAACTAAAAATCAGACTAAGGCAAGTGCACCTATCAATTAATAGTATAGCTACGGTGAGTAAAGATATCGTTCCCATAAGAACTAAAAGTACTAGCAATTACCGTCTTTCTATTATTTAACCGAAAATTGAGTGACTGATTAAAACTAAAATTAAATAAATTAATTTACTAAAGAACACGAAAATGAACAAATCAGGAAAATAATTGAGGAAACAACTAAAAAGTGAAACAATACCCAGGAAAGAATTCATCTAGACTTCATCTGTCATTATCAATCTAAATTACGCAATTTCTTCACTTACTATCTTGATCTGTAGAAATCCTAAATTATGCTAATATCTCTCTTCAAGACTAAGAACAACTGACTCTAGGTTGATTAGTTGAAATTTATTTCTAATTAAAACCCCTATTATTGCATTACCTCGATCTATGGATCCCCCTATTAGATTTGACTTTAGTCTGGTAGATTTATGACGTCCTATTTCTAGGATTTCATGCAACTCCACTCAATTATGCTAGATCTACTAAAGAACATGAAATTTACTAAAATTAACTAAATTAATTTACTAAAGAACACGAAAAGGAACAAATCAGGAAAATAATCGAGGAAACAACTAAGAAGTGAAACAATACCCAGGAAAGAACTCACCTAGACTTCATCTGTCATTATCAATCTAAATTATGCAATTTATTCACTTATCTTGATCTATAGAAATCCCTAAATTATGCTAATATCTCTCTTCAAGACTAAGAGCAACTGACTCTAGGTTGATTAGTTGAAATTTATTTCTAATTAAAACCCTATTATTGCATTACCTCGATCTATGGATCCCCCTATTAGATTTGACTTTAACTTGGTAGATTTATGTCGTCTTATTTCTAGGATTTCATGCAACTCCACTCAATTATGCTAGATATACTTTTAAACAGGGTCTATTCCTCCTCTTATTTAAGCACATAAAACATGGATTAATAATCTAAAAATATCAAACCAAGAATTAAGCACACATAATTGAGAACAAGATCCTAGTATTTATTGCGTAAAAAAATAAAACTCAAATAACAGAACCCATCCTAGGGTTCATCTCCCTAGGTATTTGGAAAATTAGTTCATGATAGCAAATAAAAACATCCTAAAGGAGTATAACCACAAGAAACAAAGAAACTCATAATAAATTTAAAAAAATCAAAATGAGATCTTCAATCCTGATGGAAATCTATTGTAGAGTCAACTTCAATGGTGTTTTTCGAGTTGTTTTCTTGAGTATTCTATGACAACTCACTCCTCCCTTCTTACCTTTGTCACATATAGGTCTTAAAATGCCGAAAAACCTAAAAAATGTATTTTCCCGCAGGTTTGGAGTGCGATTTGTGATTTCCACACGATCTGGCACATTGCTGTGTAGCAGTCCATGTGGCTCGCACGGCCATGTGTCCAGCCCGTGTGGCTCCTAAAGCTTGCTCCATGTGACTCCCAAAAATCTCTTATATATTTATTTTTGTATGTTTGTGACACAAATGTGTATCTGCTTCAGTGGTTAAGTGTTCTGGGAAGCGTCTGAGAGGTCCCAAGTTCAAGCATTAGCTTGGGCAAATTTTTGTTTTTAAATGAATAAACCTCTATCTCTAATCAGTAGGCTTATAAATATATGTTGGTAAAATATGTTAGAATGGGCCTACTGGTCTGGTGGTTAAGGGGGAGTGTCAGTGTGCTGGGGGTTTTGAGTTTGAATCCCTATATAGGCAACCGTGAAGGAGTTTAGAATATGGTAAAATACTGAGTGTTGGAGATGTGTGGGAGGTTGTGGACGATTTGGGGTGTTTGGATTGAGTGGGGAGTCATGTGGAGAGATTTGAGGAGTAAAAATAGGAGAAATTAAGGGATTGTGATAGGATTAGATTCATTTTTTCAAAATTCAATTTTTCCTTCCTCAGTTTTACTGAAGTCGAATTTCTTTGTTCATTCTCTCTTGCCGAAAGTTTCCTTTAGTTTTTCCCTCTCCATCTTTCTCTTTTATTTTATTCTCTTGGTTCTGTCAATTCCCTCTTTTCTTGTTTGCTGCATAATTCTTTCGTTTCATAACCTTCTTCTTGTGGTCGCGACTTGTTTCTTCAATATTTTTGGGCAGTTACGGTAAGTTTTGCTATTATAGCTTCCATCCTACTGTTGTTCTTTGTCTAATGGGAGTTCTATTTCTGGTTAGGAGACCTTGGCGACCATAGAAATTTTAGATTGTGCCGTTTAATTGCAAATCTACTGTTGTTCGTCAAAGGTAAGGTTGTCTATAGTTTCTAGAAATTGTTTGTTCTTAATGCTTCGATTAAAAGTGACTGATTGGAGGGGTACTTCTGTTTCCTGCTTGGTTGCAGCCAAATTATTATTCCTTTGGCCTCTGTCTTTGCCTCTTTCAATAGTTGTTTTCCCATTTCATGTTTTCGCGCATTCGGTAAGTGAGGTGTGTCTGCTTTTTGGTTAGTTAATTAAGGGTTTACTAAAGGTTGTTTTATGCCTAAGACTCGATCAAAGAACAGTGGGCTGTTGATTGACACTTTGGCAGTAGGGAATCGCCATTCTGTTTTTCGTCTCAGGTAAGTTGTAGTGATTGGAAGCTGTTGGGCTAATCGTAGCTTCGTTTAGCTTTGTTGATATCACTGATTTTTGAGCTTGGAGTTGTCGACTCTAGGTCTTGGAGTGCTCGTGGTTGGGTTAGCAGCGGAAATAGACTAGGTGTGTAAACACAACTCTGAAAATAGAAACCAGTGAAAAGCCAAAAAAGGTGATTATCGACGCCACATGGACATACGGCCGCCAGTGTGGTAGGCCATATGACCGAACACGGGCGTGTGATCGACAAGACTAGCCGTGTCAGGTACACGGGCCGTGTAACACCCTTAACCCGTATCTATCGTCGGGCTAGGGTTATGAGGTATTACCGATCAAATCATAACCTTTAACCTTTATAGTACATACAACATTAAATCATAATCAAGCAATGTCACTAAGTCCCTTAATAAGGTCTATGAGACATTAAACATGCATTAAGAAGGGGTCGGGACTAAATCGAGTTCATATAATTTTTTTTGAAAACTTAACATTTTTCAAAGTTACAGAGGTCACACGCCCGTGTGGGTAGGCCGTGTGCTTCACACGGCCTCAGACACACCCGTGTGTCCAAGCCATGGCAAAATAGGGCATACATACTGACTTAATTCACACGGCCTGTCACACGCCCTTGTGTTTGGCTCGTGTGCAAGACTGACTTGTTTTGAAATGCAACCTTAAGAGACACGGTCGGCCCACACGACCATGTGCTCAACCGTGTGGGAAAATATAGGCCATTTGCATGGCCGAATTGCCACCCAAACTTTGAGTCACTCCTACAAGCATCAAGCCATACCAAATTCATATCTCAGATGCATCCAAAACATACCAAATTATTCACAACTTAACATATTAACATCATCATTCATTTCTATACAAATTCAACTCAACATACCAATCCAAAGTATCAACTTCACATTAAAATTATATAATCCATTCATCATTTAATCCTTACCAAAATAAGCATGAAACATACTACCTCCATATCACCAAAACATACCACAAGTGTCATATATACACATACTAACCTCCCTTTTTACATGTCTCAAAACATATACCAAAATCATTAAACTATCAAGCCATATCACATGTCTAGATCTATACATCTCAAAACATACCATATTCACTAGCCTATACATGCCATATACCAAATATACAACTTCCAAAAGTACCAAAATAGATGGCCGATAGTGTGATTGATTTGCTGACGATCCCCGGATCTGAGCTAACTTTAATGACACTGTAAAATAGAGAAAACTTCACGCAGTATGCTTTAAAGCTTAGTAAGTTCATATTATAACACAATTATCTCAACATTTCAAATTCAATATACAAAATTACCAACATCTAGTTCAATTCATCTCAATACTCAATTCTCATCCATAACAATTCCTCACTTTCATACATAACTATATGTTCAATGTACAAGCATTTACCAAGATGCTCAATCTCACTCATTCCATCATTCATTCACATAACTATCCATTTAACTCAAACACAACTTCATCAACCACATAGGTTATGTACGTACATGTACCATCACGTATTCAAAAACAACATTTACCATTCAATGCTCCAAGCCATTACTCATTCAATTCTCTTTAAACATTTGATGAACTCGCACACATAGTGCCAAGTATTTAGCCGAAACTATAATATTATCGCACACTTAGTGCCAATTTCTTAGCCAAAGCTTTAATATCATCACACACTTAGTGCCTTTACATTAAGCTGAATTTGACTCGGTATCGCACACACAGTGCCAATCAATATAGTTGAGGCTTTCTTTATTTTGCACACATAGTGCCATTCATCACTGTATCAATCCTATTTAAGCACACTTAGTGCCACATCTCTCAAATCCACATTTAGCATTACTAATTCATCAACCATATATTCATTCATTACATAACACATGAACATGATTTAAACAACTCGTATTATATACGAACTTACCTCGGACGTAGAAACAACAATATAAGTTAATCAATCGAGCACTTTATTTTTGCCTCGATCTCAATCTGAATCTTTATTTTCTTGATCTATACATATTCAAATTTAGCTCATTCATTCACCATATCATTCAATTTAATCTAAAAACACATATTTTAAGCATTTTACAAAATAGCCCTCAAGTTTGCACATTTTGACATTTTAGTCCCTATTTCATAAAATCACAAAATTCATATAATTTCATTACATACATGCCTAGATGAATCTTCCTCATGTTCATACAAGTCCACATATTTCATTTATTTCACATTTAAGTTCTTCAATTTCTCATTTTCACAATTTAGCCCAAAATAGTCAAATTCGTCACAACTTCAAAGACAAAATATGTTAATCTATGACATATCATTCATATTTCATCATCAACTATCACAAAACTCAAGCATTCATCAATGGAACATCTCAAAATCACCATCAAATTCTAAACATTAAAGCATGTGCTTGATAGTATGCTAAGCAACAATCACAAAAACATAGAAATCATCAAAAATTGAACTCAAAACATACCTTGATTAAGCCAAACTTCTAGTCGAACCTTAACTTAATATTTTATTTTCTTTTCTTGTGATTTTTGGCAATTGGATGAACACACTATGACCATTTTCATGTTTTTTTATTAATATTAACTTAATTTATCATTTTACCATTTTATCCCTTAATTTAAACATTAAAATTCCACTAATATAAGCCCATTTTTGTCCATCCATTCTATTAATGGTTTAAAAACAACATAAGGACTTCTTATTTAAGAAGTCATGCCAATTAAACACCTTTAACAACTAGCACATGACTTTTGTATTTTACGCGATTATGTCCTTTTTGCAAATTAAGCACACAAACGATAAAATTTTCACACAGAACTTTCACACATGCTTAATCAAATACTGTAAACACTAAAAATAATATTAAAATATTTTTTAACCTCAAATTTGTGGTCTTAAAACCACTATTCTGGCTAAGGTCTAAACTAGGTCTCATGATCGAGCGGCTGGGGACGACGCACTGTCCCAAGCCATGTTACAGATTTTAGAGAGGTTCCTGGGCCCAATACTGGAGCTGGAGGTCGAGGGTCAGTTATGGAACGACTCTGGTCTAATGGAGCTAAGATTTTAGGGGTATTGCTAGAGTTGCCTCTAATGTGGCTGAGTACTGGATCGAGGCCAGAGAAAGGATTATGGACGATTTGGACTACACCCCCACGTAGAAACTAAAGGGTACAGTGTCTCTACTGAGAGATGAGGCTTATCAGTGGTGGCTTACGGTTAAAGAGGGCACTCAGCCCGATTGACTGACTTGGGAGTTCTTTAAGACCGCCTTCTAGGGGAAGTATATGGGTGCCAGTTATGTGGATTCCCATAGGAGACAGTTCTTTAATTTGACCCAGGGAGATAGATCAGTGGCTGAATTTCTACGATTAAGCTGCTATGCGCGTGGTATGGTGGTGACTGAGTATGAGAGATGTGTTCGCTTCGAGGATGGCCTCAAGGATAATCTGAGGGTACTGATAGCTCCACAGAGGGAGCGAGACTTTGCTACATTGGTCGATAAGGCATAGATCACTAAGGAAGTGAAGCATATTGAGTGCAAAATCGAGAGAGAGGTAGGAGTAAGAGGGATTCGGAGCCCTCGAGTTCCATTCAGAGGCATACAAAAAAGGGCCAAGGTTGATGGGCCGATTAGAGTTGGGGCTCCTATTGCTGCTATCGGACAGCCGTCGTGTACTAATTGTGGTAGATGTCATCTAGGCGAGTGTTGGAAAAGAACTTGGGCATGCTTGAGGTGCGATTCTTTGGAGCATCGTATTAGGGATTGTCTACGGAGGGCCGTTCAGATGCAAGCTCCGGGTAAAATAGTGCACAGCCACCAAGGGTTGTTCAACAGTCAGTGAGAGAACGTGGTCAGGCCAGAGGTAGTAATGTTTTGGGCCGTGGTCAGATAGCACCGGACAGAAGTGCTGGTCATACGAGGCAAGGCAGCTGGCTCTAGTTTATACTACTCGTCATCAAGAGGATAGAGATGCTTGGATGTCATTACGGGTATATTCTTTATTTATAATGTACCTTATACTGCACTGATAGATATAAGATCCACTCATTCCTAAATAGCTTGTACCGTATCTAAAAACTTGATTATACTGGTTGAGAGCACTACGAGTGAGGTCACTATACTGAGTCCTTTGGGGCAGTCAATAAGGGTTAACAAACTATTTAGAGATGTTCCTCTAAAGGTTCAAGGAGCTATCTTTTTGACTGATCTGATGGAACTGCCTTTTGGAGAATTTAATCTAATATTGGGAATGGACTGGTTAGTCAAACACTGAGTGAGCTTAGATTGTGCCACAAAAAGGGTTGTACTGAGAACTGAGGAGGACAATAAGGTAGTCATAATTGGGGAGCGTCGTAACTACTTATCAAATGTGATTTCTGCATTGAGGGTCAAAAAATTGGTTCTTAAAGGATGTAATGCGTATTTGGCCTACTCAATGTTTCAAATTTCGAGTATTCTTTGGTTAAGGATATCAGGACAGTTAGAGACTTTCCAGATGTATTTCTTGAAGAACTACTTGGGTTACCTCCAATCGTGAAGTGGAGTTCAGGATTGAGCTCCTTCTTGGTACCACTCTGGTGTCCATCGACCCTTATAGAATGGCACTGAAGGAGCTTGTGGAGCTTAAGGCCCATATTCAATAGCTATTGGATCGTGGGTTCATCCGCCCTAGTGTGTCTCCGTAGGGGGCACCAGTACTGCTTGTGAAAATGAAGGATGGTTCCATGCGTATGTGTATCGACTACCGACAACTGAATAAGTTGATAATAAAAAATAAGTACCACTTATCAAGGATAGATGATCTATTCGATCAGTTTCAAGGAGATTCAGTGTTCTCTAAAATTGACCTCCGATCAAGGTATCACCAATTGAGAGTTAAGGAAGCCAACATGCATAAGACTGCATTTAGGACTCGCTATGGTCATTACGAGTTCCTAGTGATGCAATTTGGACTGACGAATGCTCGAGCATCTTTTATGGATCCGATGAACCAAGTGTTCTAACTCTATCTAGATCGGTTCATGGTGGTATTTATTGATGATATACTAGTGTATTTGAAGATTGAGGATGAGCACGATGAACACCTCAGAGTGGTTCTACAGATTCTGCGAGAGAAATAATTGTATGCCAAGTTTAGTAAATGTGAGTTCTGGTTACATGAAGTAACATTTCTAGGACATGTGGTTTCTGTTAAGGAGATTAGAGCCGATCCTTAAAAGATTGAGGCTATCTTGGATTGGAAATAGCCTAAGACTGTATCCAAGATTCGTAGTTTTTTGAGACTGGTAAGGTATTATCGACGATTTGTAGAGGGGTTTTCATTGATCGTTGCACCCTTGACTAAGCTGCTACGTAAGGGTGTGTCATTTAACTGGACTGATGCGCAGCAAGAAAGCTTTGAGAAGCTTAAGACTGTACTGACAGAGGCCCCTGTTCTGATATAGCTAGATCTAGAAAAGAGTTTACTTTCTACACCGATGTATCACATGCCGATTTGGGGTGTGTATTGATGCAAGAGGGTAAGGTGGTAGCGTATGCGTCTCGTTAGCTTAAGACTTATGAGGCGAATTATCCGACGCATGACTTAGAATTGGCCGCGGTGGCATTTGCACTGAAAATCTAGAGGCATTACCTATATGGTGAGAAGTGTATCATTTACACTGATCACAAGAGCCTTAAGTACCTCATCACTCAGAAGGAGCTGAACCTTAGGCAGTGTAGTGGATTGAGCTGCTTAAGGATTACGACTGCACGATTGAAGACCATCCTGGTAAGGCTAATGTGGTGGCTGACGCACTAAGTTGTAGGGCTATGACTGATGTGAGGGCAATGTTTGCTCGCCTCAGTTTATTTGATGATGGTAGTTTGTTGGCTGAACTTCAAGTTAAACCAACGTGGATAGAATAGATTAAGGGTAAACAGTTGGAGGACGAGTCCTTGGGTACCGAAATTCAAGTTAAACCAACATAGATAGAGAAGATTAAGGGTAAATAGTTGGAGGATGAGTCATTGGGTCTTCCTTTCGACAGATTGAGAGTGGGAATACTGTGGATTTTGGACTGAATAGTGAAGGGGTACTCTATTTTCATGGGAGAATCTGTGTACTGAATGATACCGAGTTGAGGTAATCTATACTGAGAAGGGCGCATAGTAGCCTTTATGCTATGCATCCTGGCGAAAATAAGATGTACCGAGACCTTCGCGAGTTATATTGGCGGCCAAGTCTTAA